>JAWWEU010000020.1:15045643-15217931 GCA_035583155.1 Acropternis orthonyx
TGGTATTTCAAAAAAAAAAAAAAAAAAGAGAGAGAGAAAAGTGGTTTTGTGTGAGGATCTATACTCAGACTGAAATAGCAGTCAGGGGGACCTTTCAAAGTATTGTCTCATTTGTAAACAGCACTAATCCTCAGTTTTTGGTGATATTACATCTCACCAGACTGAAACTTAGTGAATTCTGGAGGGAGTTTACTAATGGGGTGAGCACATGGTGTCAATGCTATTGAAATGAAATGCTATTTTACTATCACATGATAGTGATAGTCTGAGGAACAAATATTAAGTTAAAATGGCAAAAGCAACTTTTTTCTTTTTTTTTTTTTCGCCAGTCAAATATGCAAACCCTAAAACAGTGAGTGTGGAAATGGGTCAGCAAAACATGTACCTTTAGAGAACTGCACTTATGAAAGAAGATAAATTTGAACTTGCTTTACTTGGGGCAGCACTACAGAGCTTTTCTCCTTAAGAAGTTTTAAGGATTTGTTTCTGGAGTTGTTCAAGCCAATTGTAAAGTATTGGGAAAGAGAGACACCCCCCCCTCCTCCAAGGCCATAAATCAGTTCTTCAGTGATGGTATATTAAATGATAACCTTGCCATGTTTAATGTCATGGCAGAAGGAGTTGCAGAGGCACTGTTTCTTTCAGCTGGATCTGTGCAGGTGAATTAACCAAGTGAACACGGATCTGAGCTTCAGTAAAGCTAAGGAGAGGGATCTTGCAAAATGTGGCAATGTTTTTCTGTGCTGGTGTCCCCTGAGATGTCACCACCCTATTTAAGGCGTACTCTTTTCCCTTAGATTTCATCATCCCTGCTGATGTAGTTGGAGTAAATGATAGCTTTTTCGGTCACTTGGTTTGGGAGTGGAGTTTCTTTACAAATGGAATAATGCAGTCTTTTACCAAGAAATAGTTTCTTTGCTTGAGTAAAATAGCCCATGCTGCAATGCTCTTTTTGAGATCATTTTAAATCAAGCTTTTTCTGACTTCTATGGGAACAGGATCGATCCTGGAAGGCTTATATTTCCTTTGAGAAAAGCTGCTATTAAGCTCTGAAAGAGTTAAGCAAATTCAAGGCTCTGTGAGCCAAAATTCACTTTTCAATGCGCTTGTTGTACTTAAATGTCAATCTATTTGAAAAGGAGAGTGTCCCAATTATTTAGATGGCCAAAAGAAACAGCTTCAATTCTTTATCACATAAATACACTTAAAAGCATGATTTAAAACAGATGAAGAGAGAACTGAATTAGTGTTTTGGTTGCTCAGCAGAGCCAAGTGTAGGCCTCCTTGGCACGGGCTGAGGCTGCTCCAGAGCTCCGGTCCCAGAGCAGCACCGAGTTCTTTGAAGGCGGTGAATGGCCCTGGCAGCCGTACAGCTGCGGGGGCTCCGCTCCCACCCCGCCAGCCCTCCGCACTCTTCTTCCCATCACGCCGCCTCTGGAAACGGCTCCGTGCGCGGATAAAAGCGTGCGAGCTGACGGAGAGCGGGTCAGAGCCGCTGCACCTTCGCCATAGCCCACGTTAATTTGGGATGGCAAGCTCTGAAGTTCCTTTCCAGCTAATTTGTTCGTATAATTAAGTTAGCAAAATCATATGTTTTATTAATCTAATAAAATGCATTTCATGGTTTAGACTGTCTTTAATCCTTTGACCTTTGAAGTCACTCTTTATAGTCTTCAGATTGCAGTAATTTATTTTGGTTGTTTCTGTTGGGAAAACAGTTTAACAATCTGCTTTCGTTCCAGTTTTACATTTTTTTCCCTTAAAGGTAAATGGGATTAGTAAACATCTGCTTCTTTTGAATATTTACAAACTTCACAATCAAGATTTAACAATGCCAACAACATTAGTAGTTTAAATGCTTATAAATATTCACAGACAAATAAATATAGCATTGAGGCACACTGGGCAGGTGTTTCTAATTTCTAAGAGTTTAAGAGTAGCTGTTAGAACTCGGCATATCTTTTATGCAACTCAAAATCTATTTGGTGACATGCTACATGTGCTTTTCACATTGTAAGTAACTCAGTTAACCTACTCTCTCTCTACCTCCCAGGGCACTTTCACGAGGAAAACATTTGCTGAATTGTATTAAATGCTACAGAGAGTTTTGCCTGTCAGTGTAATTTTAACTAAAACACCCTAGTTCACTAACTCTATGTGTAATTAAATATACAGAGTTAAAGATGAAGTCATGTGGGGTTCTATTTGCCTGGCTTTTGACAGAGGTTTAGTCTGACGTCAGGCCTGGGAAAGCAGGAGTCAAGGCAGGAGTCTGGTACTTGCTTAAATGCTTTTCAGCTCCTTAAGGCCACTGGATAATACTAGTACAGTTATTTCCAGTATTCCTTGTCCCAGAGGTCAGTGTTAAACAGAGGGGGATTTGCTCCTGATACCCTTCAAAGATTTTACCTTTAAAGCATCTTTTGTTTGCTAACCCAGTGTAAAACCCCTCTGTGCCCAGGCTGTCCTCAGAAGCAGCAGCTTTTCTCAAAATCTAAATCTGAGTTTAAGATAGGAGAAATAAAAAACTGAACTGCTCCAAGAACAAGGAATCATTGACAACTCATCAGAGCAGTCATTTGGCCCCTGCTCCCCTTTGCCCTCCGCATGAGGTTCACCTCCTACCAAATCAGGTGGCTTTGCTCTTTTTGGCTGGACTTGGAGTGTTAAGAGAGACTTCAGCCCCCCCCGATAGACCTTCTTGCTCTGTGTTCCCATTACTCCTTATATACACACGGGAAGGAAACACTTCCCTCTGAAATACTTTGCACTCGTGTTCAGTGCCCAGACAAGGTGCTATGTGTCGACAGGGTTATGTGCTGCAAGAAAAGAAAATTTGTAAAAATGAATGGAGCTTCACAGGGCAGACCATTTGTGTGTGCGTTTGGAGCTGCAAAGAAAATGTTCTCTTCCTCTCTTAATTTTCAAAGTCTCTGTAAGACCTCAGGAGTGAAATCCCTTTGCATTTCACATTTATTTACACTTCCAGGGCACAACGGTATCAGTCGCAACCTTGATTTGTCTCCTTGCCTTGCAACGAGTTCTGCTCTGGTTCATCCTTTATCACTTTTTCACAGTGCTTCCAGCAGTGGCTGCAGATGGTCTTAGCCTTGAAACTTGTGCTTTTAACAATCAGTTCTTTAAGTTATAATAATAATGAAATCATGCTTAAGAGGCAAACGTTCCTCTCTCACCCCATTCAGCCATCTGGCTTTGCTAGGGAAGAATTACTCCCAGCAAATCCACCCTGTTACCAGGCTTAGGGCACATTTAGCCTTTTCTTCATCTTGTTTAAACTGAAAAAGGCTTTTCCCCAACATGCTTAAACCCTCCAAAGCTCCCAGTGATGGGTGGGACAGTGAGGATGATGGCATGAAAACCACGCAGCCAGACAGAGGGGAAAGCCTGCAGTACCGCCTCAGTGTTTCCTGAGGAAAACCAGCAAACCCTGTGTCTAGCTTTGCACCTGGACAAACAAGGTTTATCACAGTCCCCCCCTCACCAGCCTCTGAGTGCCAGGAGTCCGTCACTGTTTACCTGGAAGTACCCAGGAGCAGTGGCTAGACAGATGCTTAGAGCCCAGACTTGTTTTTTCATCCTGTAATTTGCTGTTTTGGGGGGGCTCCCGTGACATTGGAGGGGCCACATGGAGAAGAGGTCAGAGCCTCGGGAGGGCAAATGAGGATGGATGGGCTCTCACTGTTGAGAGTGGGAGATGAGCCCCTCCATCCTCCCGTGGGGGAAAACCAAGAACCAGGGTGTTTTCTACAGCATTCACAGCCCTGGGGTGAATCTGGGAGGATGCAAAACCAACCCTTGTTTTCCTGTGTGACATTGTGGGGTGCCCTTCAACGAGTTTGATGTCCCAGACTTCTTGCAATGGTTCTTTGCCCTAGATGACAAGGGCCCACCTCAGTTAAATGGTTGGGTTTAGTTTCATGTCCATGAGTTGCAGGTTAGTTAGGTGAGGATTTTTTTGCACACAATGACAGGCACCATACCAGCCCTTTGGGGACTCCACTCAGATCTCAACTGTTTTTAGAGGAAACAAAGGGATGCTTGCTCTGTGAATGGAGAAATCAAGATTTTAGGCTTAAAAAAAAAAAGAATCAAGTTGTTCATACAAAAAACCCACACATAAGCCAAATGTGGCAGCAGTGCTGTGGTGCTTCCTGGTAAAATCAGTATGATTTCCATAAAAAGGTTCTGTCTTGCAAGTACTGAAGTCGCGCTCAGCAGCCATCTCCTCTTTTATTTACTACATTTTGTTGGGGGTGCTGTGCCAGGCTTGAAACAAGATACATCGAACAGGAAAAGCAAATTTTGTAGGCATATATAGGTAAGCTTGAAAGGGTGAACAAAGCATTTTGTGGAAAAGCCAATGTAAAGAGGAAAAAAAAAAAAAGAATTGTTAGAAAACTAACACGTTTGAAGTGAAATTGTTGTGTTTTGCCTTTTCAGTTATCTACTTCTCACACAAAAATAGCAACAATTTTAGCTCCCATTCTGTTTTCTCAAGACAGCCTGCCCAGAGATTTTCTAGAAAATGTGGTTACCAGCTGGTATGGCAGTTCACAGTGCAATTTCTGTTTTGCTTCCAACAATCTGGCATCTCATATCTGTATCGAGTTAGAATTTACCAGGAGATATATATATATTTATGTATGTAAAAAGGAGTTCTAAATCATATTATCGTTTTTGGTTTTAAAAAAAGAAATCAAAACAAGCCATGGAATTAAGCCGAAGTTTCAAGAGAGTGACACTGTGGAAGAATAAAGAATTGATTTTGGTTCAAACTCAAGTAAAGATTTTTGAGTGGACACAATCAAGAAAAGAAAAAATATTCCTGTGCATTTTAAAGTTAAATATTTGCATATTTAAGTATACCTGAAAGCTTTTGCATTATTCTTTGGGAACTTTCTGGTCTGTTGTGAGGTTTCTGTCTTTCTGTATCTCAACCTGACATATCTGGCCTCTGACCCTACCCTGGAGCAGTACTGCAGAGCTCATTATAATGTGTTTGTTTGCAGTTTGACTTCTTATTTTGAACACCTTTGGCTCAAGGTTACCCTAATAGAAACAGGGTGTCAACATGTAAAAGGGGGAGGATGGAGTCTTCCACGCCCTCCCTTGCCATATGATTTGAAATGCAGGTCTTAATGGCTTCCAGGTGTACCTCGATGTTGCACACTTTTGGCTGTAATCCTGTAGAGGCTGGGGTTTGGCCTTTAAAAATAGAGCAGAAAACAAACTTTGAAGTTTTGAAGATTAAATTGGTAAAAATAAACTTAAAATAAGTCAGTTCTGCTTGCATTCCAAGAAGGGGGAAATGGCTTCAGCAGGCTGTTTCTATGGACTGTGTATTAGTGTTGGAAAAGTGTTAGTACCGCTAAGTATTCTGCTGGAAAACTGAAGGCACATACTTCTCTCAACTTGATAAATTTTGCTGCAAGAAACACAACTTGAGTGAATTTCTTAACAGTACTACAAGCATCTTCAGATACTCTAGAATTGCTTTTCTTAGATGCTTCACATTTTAAAGCCTTAGGTTTCTTTCAAGGAGTCAGTTAAAGTCCATAAAATTTGATTGCATAATGATAGTGGGCTCTATTCATAACATGTGACCTGTGAGCTGCAAGGTATCCCTCTCACATTTTACAAGCCTGCAAAGGCTTCCTGATTGCTCATGAACCACACCTTTCCAATGCATGGGGGGATTTTTCTCACCCCATGGTTATAAGCCCCAAAATGAACAGAGATGTGAATTTGTGCTTTGAAAGGCAAGGGGGGTGGATGGCAGTTAACATCTGATTTTCTTCAGACTCAGTGAGTTCCTACTCTGCCACCATAAGTGGGAGATCTCTTGGGTAGATCTGAATTAGAAATAGGCAATGACTTCTCAATGTGGTATTACAGCTAATAAAACATTGTCTGAACAGCTATAAAACAGTGCTGTTGGACTGCATAGATGCACAGGAAAGACAGATTATCATTGAATCACAAAATACCTTAACCTGGAAAGCTGTGGAGTTGCCAGCTGAGGCTTATTTGCCTTTTTGGCTCTCTGCATGTGCTCCCTAATGACTACTGCTGCCTTTTCCTGGTCATAAGCTGCATCCGTGACCTGCAGCCTCACACACAGGCTCTCTCGTCCCCTTGACCTCCTTTTGTTAGAACTATGACCACTAAGACAACATTTCCAAGAAATGTCTTGTATCTCTTCTAATCCTTCACTGATCAGGTGGATGTTATGTTCTTAAGTTTATGTCTGTTTGCTTTAATTTATGTCTCCTGTTCCTGCTTGCTATCTTTGGAAAACAGCATGAGGGACACAAGGGTCCTGTTTAGTATACTTGATCTGCCTTGCACCACTCTGCTGGCAGAAGAGGTGCAAATCCACCTCAGCTGGCCATTTGCACTGGGTCATGTCTTCAGAGTAGTGCAGAAGGCCTGTAGTATGTTGCTGTATTCACTCTGAGAATTGGCTTTGTGAATAGCTGAGCTGGATGCTGCTGCATGCACTTGGATGCAGCCTGATTTGGTGGAGGAGAGGAGAAGGGACCAGAGTCCTGTCACACCAAACCTTGCTGCCACACTGGCAGTGCTAGTGGGACAAGACAGGATACACTGGTACCCTGTCACTCTTCCAATGCCAAATCCATACCCAAATAGCCTTGATTGTTTCTTGATTGTGATGTGAGAGCCAGGCTTATACATTTACATCTTGCATCTTCATTTTGAGGCTGCCAAAGTGTCTTTGTCTCTCCTTTGCTGTCCCACTCATAACCCTGCTCCAGTTAATCTCAGATTTCCTGTTTCTGTACTGGTACTGTAGTAAGGAAGATTAAGAAGGTCCACCCTAATGACAGGATAAAATAACATTATGTAATCATTAATAAAAGTTAGAACTATTGGTATTTCTGTGTTTTGATCAAAAATTACTGTTGGCATGACAGCTGTTGACAGCTCTTTTGTTCATGAGGAATTGCAGCCAGAAGATAACATTGGAGGGAAGGGAAGAGGGTCAAATAACAAATGATGAGCCAAAGGAAAGCTTTTGCCAGTGGCAGAGCTGTGAGTGCCACTGAAATGTGGGCTGGAGTACTTGACATCAGGAGGGAGATAATCCAGTGGACAGTTTCACTGCTGCATGATGAGCAGTGAGTTTTCCCCTTTACTTCCTCCAATTAAAAATTTGTGGCCAGCTTTTAACGCTGAGTGGAACTGTCTGGGATTTTATTTGCTTCCCATTTAGGGGCAACATCAGTCTTGCTTCTTTATACTTCTCAACGGGAGAAAAAATCTGCTTGGTTTCCAATTGCAGCTTTTTATTATCACAGACCAAGAAGAGGGGAAATGAAAAATCATCTTAATTAAAAAACACTAAAGTCTCATGAAATACATGGTTCTTGTTTTTGAAGTGCTTTGTCAGGAACTGTCCACAGCCATTATTTTTAATTAGCTTATCTTTTAAATTAAAAATGGGTTATTTGCATTTTTTTAATGGGGAGTTGCTTGATCATTCAGTTCCCCTGTATTTTTATGTTCTAAGACAAGCAAGTTATGTAAAGGAGTCCAGGCAATTTGATTAAAAATACATTGTATCTTTTCATTCTTCTTTCTTACTTCTTTATACAAATTATGTGAACTTACACAGCTATCAGTCTCCAAAAGAGTCTCTAAGCATTTTACAGTCATTGAGAGAAGACAGGAAAAAAAAATTAGGTCCTGTAAGTAATGTGGTCATTTAAAAAATAGCTTCTCTTTCAAATCATAATTAGAGGTCAAAAGGCTAGAACAGAAGAAAAAAAATTTAAAAAGATTGAAATTGAAAAATTTTGAAAGATTCTCATTTTAACTTCAAGCTACATAAAGCTTAATACCCCTTCTCAGTGGCAAAATCAATGTTTCTAACAGAAAATGGATATTAAAGTCCAAATTAAATAATATTTTCTAGAACAGTAATTAAAAAAGGGATTGACTTTTACTAATTTGTACTTTGTAATAGAGAAATCTTCCTTTCTATTTCAAGAAGTTCCCTTAGACGGTTTGGTATTCAGAGGTGCTGAACCCCAGAAAAACCCCACTGGCTTCAGCTTGGACTCTGTATGATAGAGTCAGCACCATGACACACCAAACTCCTTCTGAATGCACTGGGATAAAGTCACTCTCACCAACAATGGAAAACATCCACATTTACCCTGAAAAAAGTCAGTTAACAGTGCATAACAGCTCTCCTCAGCTTTTGAAACGTGGTGGGAGCAATACCGTATGCAATAGAAACATCCAGACCTCGGGGGTTTTCTGTTCTGGACTTTCCCCAGGACAAAAGTGTCTACACCCTTATGCTTAAGAAATTTACCTTGAAACTCTTAACAACCACCAAGGATTATTAGTCACTGTTTATCTTGAGGTGATGGGTAGTTCCAGCTGTACATTGCTTCTTGGAATGGGTGGCTTATCAAATTTTTCTCTCTTTTCTGAACACTAAAGATCATTTATCCTAAGTAAGAAAATGTCATTCCCCAGTTACTGCAGTATGGACGGAGGTCTGACTTTAACACCAAAGTAAAACCGTAATGTGAAGGTAGATCAGGCATTTGTGATAGCACTTATTTACATTGTCTTGTCTTTTCTTTCCTTTTCACAACAGCACATGATTATGCCAACAGCTCACTGTGGATTTGCTGCCTTTCTGCCACATTTCCTTGTAATTAGGTTGTTGAAGTTTAATTCATAATTCACTGTATCTATGTGCTCCATTTACAGCGCACTCAATTTTAAACCCTCACACCTGGAAAAGAAGGTCATCTTTCTCAAAACTATGATCCTTTACTTGGGAATCTACAAGTGAGAGAAAATACTTCTTGGATTCTAGTTATGTTAGTGTAGTAAAAAGGAGTTAGGAATAAAATGTGAATTAGAGGGTGAAAAGAAGACATTGGTGAACAAATATAGAAATATTTAACAAATGTCAAATGTTGTGTTGCATGTCAGTACTTGCAGTCCATGTCTCACCCCTTGATGACAGCAGTGCCAGAACTCACCTCAAAGGGACACAGATCAAATTCAGGCTCCTAATTATACTGTTTGGGTGAGAATGATTTAGGGAAAAAAAGGGGTGAACATACTTAAAGCAGGTACTTTATAGTTTTTAGAAGTGATAAAACAGATGCTCAAACAAGCTTTAGCTTCATACTAGCCTTGAGCCAACCTTTCTGTTTCTTCCTTTTTGCTGCCAAGTTGCATCACGAGGTAACATGTCATGAACTCACCATTCATTATTGTTATTGTTTTTGGAGAGGCAGAGACTGGAGTTGTGGTTGTGGTAGGAGGAGAAGTACATTATTGAAATCACTTACAGTAAAGCCCCAGTTTTGAATATCATTTCACTTCCTAAACAGGAAGTGTCCTACGAAAAACAACAACAGAAGAGAACGCGAGTGCAAGAGGATCTCAACCCATCAGCTTTTGAATAAGGGCCATTGCACAAAACTAGATGTGGTTTCTACATGAGATTGCTTTTCAGCCTGAATTGTGAAGACCTATTTAAACTTCTTTTCAGCAGCTTTATAAGGATGTCTCCTACTTAGCTATCAATGGAATATCAGCTGCATTCAGCAGCTCTTCGCTTGTTCCTGCCTTGGCAATAAAAACCCTGCAGTCCTGAGCACGTCTGATGACTTTGAACTCAATTTTCTAGCGTGAAGCTAATCAGTTCCTGCCTTTTCACCCTTTATACAAGTCTTTGTGACCATCTAACTATTTCTATTCAAGATTCTGGTAGTAATTTTGGTAATTATTGATGATTTTTCAAATGTAGGGTCAGCCCATAATCTGACCAGCAACTTTACACATTGCAGTGATCCAGATTCAATTCTAACTGACTGCTGGAGTGTTGTAATTTGTAACTCAGAATGGATTAAGCCTACAGGGTTAGGCAAACATCCCAAAGATTCAAATCTCATCTTGATGACTAAGAATAACCAGCTTCTGGCTCTTACAAGGTTTTACATATCAACAAAGCTGTGCATTTGCATTAACGGCTATCACACCACAGGGGCCTGCTCGTGTTTATCTTGGGAACAACCAGAAGCTGAACATTTAGTTTAAATTTGTTTAAATGTGACTCCTGTTGAAATCAGTGGCAAGCTGTGTGCACATATGTGACTAGAACAGGGCCTAAGGATGGCATTTCCACCAGTTTTTCATATCAAAAGTTATGTCTTAGAGAAATATCACGATAGATCAGAAAATTGCACATATGAGTATAAAAAATTCAGTTGGAACATGCATTTGCTGGGTTTCTGCTGTATACTGTGAGTGAGAGGCACAGTAGTATTTTGCTGGCAACTTTTCTGTTTGAAGGCTGCCTTCCAATTGACATCAGTGGCCCAAAAAGTGTGCCCATAAGGAGGACAGTTCATTTTGCCCTTTATAAAACCCACAACTCAAACCTGAGAAAATGGTTGAGTAGAAATGCCTGTTTTTGAAATGGTCAAAATCATTTGGACGTTAGCATCTAAGTTTTGAATTCAGCTTTTGCTGCATTTTTGTGTTGGGATGACTCTCTTTTGGCTTCCCTTTAGTTTTTACATTTGAATTCCATGGGTGAACAAGCTGCCAGTTACATTTGAAAACCAAATCTCGCTTAACAAACTGAAAAGCAAATTTGTTAAGAGGTAGAATTACCAAAATTGCAGGGCTTCCCAAAGATGTTTCTTCTTAAAAACAGTTTTTGAGAGTTCAGTAGAGTATTGGATCAGCTGCACCAAAACCAGGTCATCCCATTTACCTTCTCCTGTATTTGGGGTTCAATTTTATCTGCCCGGGAAGTTGCTCTGTAACATCACATCCCTCCCTTTCATCACCAGCAGTCGCTACTGTGAGTCTTTCAGAAAGACAAGGGGTAATGGCTTTAAACTAAAAGACAGTAGTTTAGATTAGATATTAGAAATACATTCTTGACTGTGAGGGTGGCAGTGCACTGACATGGGTTGCTCAGAGAAGCTGTGGGTGCCCCATCCTTGGAAGTGTTCAAGGCCAGGTTGGATGGGGCTTGGAGCAACCTGGTTTAGTGGAAGGTGTCCCCTATCAAGGGGAATTGGAACTAGAGATCTTTAAGGTCTCTTCCAACCCAAATGGTTCTAGGATTCCTGCAAACACATCACTCACTGTAATGCTTAAGGCACAGTGTTTGTCCTGTGTTTATTGTGCTCAGTTTCTCTTCGATGCAAAGGAATTTCCACATTTTACCTTCTGTTTACAGAAATTATAGATCCCACAAGCAAAAACCTAGGGGTGAATGTGTATATTTTTCCGCTATGTTAGTAACTGGAGGAAGTGGGAAGGTGTTTTGAATTTGCTCTAAATACATGTTTTAGTTTTTCAATAAAAACATTATACATGTGACTACCTTGACAGCTGAGGCAGAAACAGTCTTTGCTCCGTTTGTTTATGAGTCTTGTGATTTCTCCTGTTCAGCCTTTCAAAATATTTGAGACCTGAATGTCCCAAAGATAAACAAGAAATACTGAGGTGTGAAAATACTTTTAGCTTAGCTGTTCTGGTACTGAAACTTCTCTGAATGAGGACCAACACCTTTATTTTGAATGGACTACTGTTATTATAAGTACAAAAGCCTTTTTGGCCAGCTTTCTTCTCTTGAGTTGCCCCCAGACCTAGAAGTAAACACCCACTTGAAAATCTTGCTCCAGACATACAGGCCAAGCCTGAAAGTTTGGCCTGTCTTCTTTCGCTTGAACTTTCATGTATTTTTTTCCTCACTACTCATACCTTTAACTCAGGCATCAATATTTTTGATTGTTTTGCCTCAGCAAGTGGAGGAATCAGCTCCCTCTGTCGAGCTGGTAGCTTTGATCTGGTGTGTCTGCAGACCCCTTTTTTCTGTTTGGGCTGTGCCTCTGCTTGCCTTTGTTGTTTTTTTAACCATGAAATATTGAGATAAAATGACTGAATCAAGGCAGGAGTCTTTAAGGGCAAAACCCAATAAAATGTCTACATTATGGGAAAGCACTTCAAGGACCTGACAACTTATTAATCATAAAGGGGAAGACTCTGAGTGCAGCTTCTCCTCATTTACGGAGGTTTGCTCTCTAATAGCATTTAGAAGTTTGTTTTACCCTGTCTCGGTGAGAAGAAAAGGCAGCTTTAACAATTCTGTCTCCCTCAGCAGTGCATTTGAATTTTTGTTGCCTCCCTTCGGCGTGCTGGTCAGAGGTCAGGGAGAGCAGGATTAGTTGACCTGTGTTGACAGAGCGGGTGATGGATGAGCAGAGTACAATGCAGAGCCTGTTTGTCCCACAGTGGCAGCGATGCACACACAGCCCTACACCTGCCCTGAGCCGACAGAGAGCATCTCCTGCTGTACTGGTTTGCTAAACCACCACTGCCTTTATAAAGACTTGCACATTGTATTGCCTCTTAGAGTCCTGTGCTTGTTCCAGAGAGTGAGAGACTAGCCATTTGCTTTTTATTAACAGGATTTAGGAAATGCTGAGGCTTAATGTAGTAAGGTCAAATGGTTCCAATTCTGAGTAATTACAGCGGATAGCACTAAACAATGCTAAAACTATATTAAGGAGCACATCTTGTGTGAAAAATTGGACTTTACACCCATCAAAACTTCTACCCTTGGTTATTTTTTTTTTCTGCTTATAATGATTTTCTTAATACGGATGACACTTTTTTCAGGGGTAGCAGAAGTAGCCCTACGAATCCACTTATGTGACTGATGAAGTAAATACACCATACCGCAGACAATGCAAGCAGTTTCTTTTCAACTGAAAAAAAAAAAAAAAAATTCAGTTTGATGCTTAAAACGGACTCAGAGGCATAGCATCAAGCTTTTTGTTTTGGAGAGTGTACGTGACCACTAATCCATCTCAAGTTCAGACTTCTTTTCAAGTGGACAGGTGCTGGCTGAGCTGTCAGTCAGGACAGGCTTTTGGAAGGGAACCAATGCACACTCAGTTTCTGTTTCTCTTCCTCATTAGCAGTAAAAGTCATCCATCATAACTAGGAGCATGGAAGCAGCAGTGGCAGATCTTGTGGGAGCATCTGCATCCTCTGAGCGGTGCAGCCAGGTTACACAAAGAGTCAGGAGGTGGGATGAAGCCAGTAGAGGCATCCAGTGTAGATATGCAAGTTTATGTGAGTCCACCGGCCACAAACCACTGTGTTGGGGCTTCACAGCAATTGCAGCCTTGATTACAGCCCATTAGTGAGAGTCATAACCCCGAAAGACATGTCAGACTGTGGTAAAGTCAGACCTGGTGGGGCTCGATGCATCAGGCTAGCTATGTTGATCTCAGTGGTTACAAGGCAGGCATTTGACACTGATAACACAAAAATTAGTTTGGGAATCAATATTCCAATTAAAATTAAACAACCTCAGGAATTAAAACAGCTAAATTCACATTACTGTGAGCTACAAGACTTGCCCGGGTTCCCCAAGCAGATGTAACAGAGTTTGTTTCTTTACTTTTATTAGCATTACTCGTACTGTGTATCCAACAATTTTACTGAGGCAGCCATTCATGATGCATTCAAGGGTAATCTTTGGGGAAGGGGGAGGTAGCAACGAGACCTGTATGGATAGAGTGAGCCTGGCATTACCTTTATGGAAATACAAAAAGGGCAGTGTGTAAAAATACCCTACAACATATCTTTAAGTATTGTTGGGCTGGGAGGTCAAGACTGATCTTGTATGACTGAGTCAGGAAAATTAGTTCAATCAACATAGGGTTTCCTCCTAGAACTTCAAGAATGTGCAGAGACAACAGCAGACTGCAATGCAAAGCTTCTAACCTGCTGTGGACATCAGCAACTAACTCAGAACCATATTTAAGGATCCTTTCTCCTCAGCATAGTTATGTCTATTGTGTTGACTCGTGCTGAATATGTCCCATTTTTAACAGCCAGAATGTCAGATCATGCTCATCATTAATTTGACATCCCTGAGCTGCTAAATCACTGTTAGAAGTGAAACTCAATGTTTTTAAGGGAATTGCTGACAATACTTTCCTTTGCCACCTCTTGGTAACTGAGATAT
Organism: Acropternis orthonyx; assembly: GCA_035583155.1. Classification (NCBI taxonomy): domain Eukaryota; kingdom Metazoa; phylum Chordata; class Aves; order Passeriformes; family Rhinocryptidae; genus Acropternis; species Acropternis orthonyx. The sequence continues at coordinate 15,059,718 of JAWWEU010000020.1, forward strand.
CACCATGCTTTTTCAAGTGTGAAAAGTAACAGCTGGTTTGTCATTACCAGTTAAACACTAAATGGGGATGAAGCAATACATGGATTACTTTTTAAAAATACCATTTCTACTCCAATATACATGTTATTTTGTGTGAGAACATTAACTAATTAGAAGATGTTCGGAAACAGGAAAAGCGTGCTGGGATCTTGTGGGAAGAGAACACTGGCCTGACTAGTAACTGGGGAAGAGCCATTTCCAAAATGCAACACAATTTACAGAGGTGTTTTTCCAAGTCGAGGGTCTATAATCAAAACTTCCTTGTGGGTAATACATTGTCTAATTTAAAGAACTCTAGATACATAGTTTAGATGCAATTCAGAGGATCAAAGTCAGGTTAATCAGTCTTGCTGTTAGTTTAGTTGCTTTTTCTGAGCATTGTCTTCAATCAGTTCCATCAGCTAAGGTTCTACAAGAGATGTTTGGTTTTTTTTAGATGTCGCAGTAACGTTGCTGCTGCTCTGAGAGAGTCTGCATGTGATGGGATTTGGTGGCTCATCTGGAGTCAAGACAGCAGATGTGTCCCAGTCTGCACAGGCTGTCCTATGGCCATGACACCTTTGTAGCAATTGATCTCTTGCTGACGACAGATAATTAATGTTGCTTTAACCATTGTCAGAAGAAGAAAATTATTTCCAATTAATATTTTTGATCTTGTGCTGGAAACCTGATATGGTTCTGACCCACATAATTCGTGCCCCTGCTGATGACACAGTCTTACTGCTGTGGATATATTCATTTTGGGTATGTAATGATTGTAAGAAAGGTGATTCCTATCCAGCTCCTATACAGACATCTTGCATATCCTATGTGAATAAGATATTTTTAAAGGCCCCGTTTTCTACTTGGCAATGAGTAATACGAAATCCTAGGCTACAGAGCCTTGGATGTGTGTACATGGAGGTGCACAAACAGTGGCATATTCAGTAACCTTGGATGAAATCAGAGCTTCACACAAGCAAATTCATATTGCCTTTACTGGAACGCAGATTTCACCTTTTATAGGAGGTAATTAAACTCAAAGGCTACTTACTAAAACACAAGCTTGACCTTACATGGTTTCCCAGTGAGAATGATAAGAAACAATGACCATAGTTCCACATCAGTGCACATTATTAGAACCCACAGAGGTAGCCTTTAAGGAATATTTAAGTTAAAACTAAATATGGATGCCAACTTACCTTGGTGCGAAAGTGGACACTGTATAAGAAGTGGAGAAAATTACTCATATTTAGAAGATCAAAGTGCTTATTCTAATAATGACCATTTTCACTCCTGAAGATTTAGTACTATCAAATCCTCAAAAGACCTAACTTTATTACCAGAAATGCAAAAGAAGTTAAAATAATAAATAAATTGATCTATTCAAGATTTGTTACTTTTTTTTCATAGACCAAATGTCTTATTAATAGGAGTTCTGCCAGCCTTTTTGTTAAGTCTTATCTATTTTTTGCAACAGTTTTTATAGGTTACCTCTCTTTTAATAAAACCTGTAGTGGATCTTGTCTGAAGGAATATGATTCATGACTTTGGGAGACACTAGGGGACATGAGTTCCTGGAAAAATTGGATGGGTTTTCCTGCTTCTCATAGTTGTGAGTGGATAATGGCTATTTAGATTCTGTCATGACTGTAGTTGCCAGCATAAATAATCTCTGTTTCCAAGAAGTAAATTTCATGACACACTTCTGTCTTTAGAAAGCTCAATGTACAAGTAGCATCTTTTAGAGGCAGAGCTCCTGTTATACATATATCATTGTTTTTAGAGAAAACAGTATTCCCTCTGACATTTGTAAGATATCATCGTGTCATGTCATCAGATCATCAGCTTCATCCATTATTTTCCCTGGCAAAAATAAATGTATGCATCCAAATGCCAGTGACCACTCCCATAAGAAAAATAAATAAAAATAAATGCCAGAACTGACCATTCCAGGGAAAGTCTGAGGCATAAGAACTAGTTTTCAAAGGACTTCCTAAGTCAAAGCTGCTAAATCTGTGAATACACTGTGTATTACGCATTTGTCACGGGGACATTTTAGCAGCTTTTCATCCTACAGAAAGTTCAAGAGAAAGCTTAGTTCTGGAGACCTCAGAATGAATTTACTATTTTTCAGTTCTTGTCAAGAACTTGCAGCTTAGTGGAAGGATTTCTTTTTTTTTTTTTTTTTTTTTTCCCCCATAAAATTAGTGGGTTTTGCTTTTGCTTGCAGTCCAAGGAAAGAAGACAGCACTTCTGTACCACAGCTTATCGACCTTGGGGTAAATGGCTACATTAGGTCAGATGAAGGGTTCTCAAAGAGTGCCTCTTCCTTCACTGGTGGTAAAGGAAGTCTGGACATTAGGATTGAGATATGGACACCTACATTAGTCACATCTGAAAATAGGGGAGATGACACCCATTACTGGTCCCTCATGACCATGAGCGTGGCTTTTGCTGCCCTGAGGGCCAGAAAATAGTCCCACAGTGTTGAGTGGAAATGTGACCCCTCTGGAGCCAAGTGGGCTTTAGCCACTGAGTCCAAATAATGGAGATCATTCTCATACATCAAGACCCTTGATGTGCCTTTTCATCCTGTTAGTGATTCTTCTCATCTGTGGTGATGGTATGGTTTGGAAATACAGCAATAATTTTCCCTTCCAATTCTCACAGTAAATAGCTATTATAATTATCACCTATGATTTGTTTGGCCTTTTTTGCCTTCAAGATGAAAGTGTTGCTGTGGTTGCTGTAGTTAATGCATTTGCTGGTAATAGTTTGTTTCTCCCACATGTTGGGCCCATCTGTATCAGAATTTTATTTTACCAGAGTAAGTGAGCAGAACCATTACTTACTGATGTCAGGTCCTATTTCCAGTGCATCATTTCAGTTCAGCCACCATGGATTTTATATCCATATTGTATGAACAGTCTATCAAGTACTTTATCCTTTTCTTGAACGAACAGGATCTCAGGAAAGAGTTCACACTGTTTTGACTTGTCCTTTTCAAAAATACTTTCTGAAGTGGTTTACTATGTGATTCAGATGGGAATCAGTTTTCAGTAAAGATACGCATTTTAATTCCTTTTTCTTTACATTATAAACTTACACCTGTTCAAAAAAGGAAACACATTAAACATCCCTCCTAGCATTAGACATATTGATTGAAAATTTATTCTGAGTTGACTTAAGTGTCAGTAATCTTGACAAGTTTTCCAAGAACTGATAAAATGAGTCCTTGTACTGCTGAAATGAATTTTGTGTGGATAGATGTTTGTGCTTTTAGCATTAAGATAGCTTCAAGCTGTGCCTGGATAGACGAAGGGCGGGCAGACCTTTTAGGGATTTTGAGTTTATTTGGCTATTGGAACTGTCTGGGTACTAGCCTTCTAACCTGAAGACACAGTGTCCATAACTGTTATACAGAAATCTTAGGAATTATTTTCAGTATTAATCACAACAAAAATATGAATTGATTTCCTTTCTTTGATGTAACGTACCAAATTGGGGCATGCCACGCAGCAGCAGCAAGCTCTAATTCTAACCATAAACCGGTTAGAGTGAGCTGTTGCTTTCCTCAGGGTCCCCTCCTGCTCCGCAGAAGCTGAGCTTATGCACTGATTATACAGATAAATAATTACATAGCAAATTGTGACGCTTGAAGTAAATGGGGTCATTTTGTCTAAAGTTGTGTGTAAGGATGGATGAACAAAAAGTGGGGGGATCTGCTATAACATAAATGGAGTCTGTCCACAGCTGACTACAGCCACAGCATCCTGATTGTTCATCTGACTGTGCTGGAACAGAGAGGTTCACCATTGAACTCCAACTCCCGAGGTAGTTTCCAGATAAAGCTACAGTAAACACATGCAAATATATAGGTACAGTGAGGTAATAGCTTTATTGAGTGTACCAAACCCCCTACTCCAATCCCATCATTGTGCTGCTGGATGTGTTTGAGTTTGCACATTTGGGGATGTTATATTTGTTTTTTAGTAATAAAGAGAGTTTGTTTCAGGGTGTGCTGTAGAGGCAGTGGGCTGCCAAATTAAAGCCGGAATTCATAAAGGGGTGCAAAATAAGGATAAAAGAACAAATATAGAATGAGCTCTCCTTAGCTTGGTATTTCTTTAATTTCATGTAAATTTCACTAAGTAAATATGCCTTAAAAGTGAATAAAATTTTATTTCACTTTAACAAGAGAGTATAAAAGTTAAAAAGGTCACTGTAGTAATAGACTAATCTCAATTACCAGGGCAGCCGGTGAAACCCACAACTCCCACCTAATCTCATTCGGTGCACACGCAGTGCACCGTTTGATTTCCAACACGGCTAAATGAAATTATAAAGCAGTGTTAAATTTATTAATCATTTAATTAGCTAAATGTTCCTGCAACTACTCGTGAGATGAATGGCATGTCATTTTCTAATGCAATTTGCCTCTCAGCCAGGCAGGGTCAGGAGGGAAGCTACTGGCATCTTAAATGATCTTTTTTATATTGCACCTTCTATTAAGGGACAGTGTGATATCGCTGATTATATTTGAGTCTTGTACACAGGGCCAGGGAGTTTTCTTGTTATAATAACAGGTTATATTCAAACCAAAATAAAAATGGCAAGATCCGAGGAGTGAACGATTAACCCATCTGGTACTGTATTTCTCACTGCGGCTTTGCAAGGCAAATCTTTTTCATATTTAACAAGCCAGTGAACAGTGTGGGAAACTACACCAGCAGGTATTAAAGCAATGCTCAATCTAGTTTTATTTCTTTAAATTTACTCAGTTGTGAAGGAATTTGTGGACTGAAAATTCTCCCAATGCCAGGTTAGTGTAAGCTGTCTCATTGACTCAGAATTTATTTCCACTTTCCCTATTATTGTAGGGGAATCAAAGCCTTTCCTCGTCTGTGCATTCAACAATTGCTCATTTTTGTGGGTTGCTCAGCTGGGATTTTTGGCATGTTTATGTGTGCGTGTCACACCAGGTTGATAGGATTATATTTTTTTCCTGATGTTTTGTTCTATAATTATTTTTCCACTGCAAAAATTAGTGACAAGTAGGATTCAGCAAATCTGTTTGGATTGACACCAGGAGGTGAGCCATGCTGCTTGGAGTGAAGTGTTCCTCAGAACCCTGCAAGTGTGTTGTGCTTGTGTGAAGCTGAAAGTGCCCAGTTACAATACATAGAAAACAATGAGGCTTTAAGGTATTTATTTCCCCACGTTCTTAATAGAATATAAATACATTTTCTTTATGCATTAGGGGTTTACTTTCAGATCCTGGTGCGTGTCCTCTGTGTAGTAAGCATCTATGGTGAGCTCCAAGCCAATGAGAAGATGTATTCAGCTTTGTACATGCAGAGCCCAAAATGCCAGCAATGTGTCAAAATATTTGCCTCTACCAAAGTTAAATGACACAGCTAAAAATAAAGCACGAGGACCTAAAGCAGGAAGCAGCGGGAGATAATCTTAGCATAAGTGGTAAAAAAAGGCTGTCAGTTATTATTTATAGCACAGAAACAGAAGTAGGGCCCCGTTGGCTGTGTGCTTCACATGCAGCTGGTAAATAACTGTCCAAACCCAGATCCACACAACTTAATCAAGGCTTTTAAGATAGAAGTTGTCACCCTCAGTGTCGGGCACAAACCCAGTGCAGTGGCTACCACCAAGGGGTTGTTCAGCTCAACTTCTGGCTCAGCCTCTGACAGGGTGTCAAACTCCACTACTAAAGGCGGACAGGAGCAACCCCATTTGCTCAAATATTGTTTTTTAGGTGCCTAAGGTTGGATGGGGTAACCCTGATGTATGTTGTTAGCCATTTAGGTGTGTTTGAGACAAACAGGTGAAACAGAGGGAAATGTTTAGTTTATGGTGGGAAGTTCTGTTCTTGTGTTGAAAACAGCCCATGAGCGGGATATTTTCATTTTTTAGTGTGAGATCCTGTAGCACAACCCAGCATGTTATGGAAAACTGTGAAACTTGAGTGGATTCAGCCTTTTTCTGAGCCCTATGTACTTTTTTTTCCCTGCAAGCTTTGTGGATAGTGTTTTATTTGTGCATTATTTGGGAGATACAAAGTGCACCCCCTTGCAGGGAAAGAGCAGAAAGACCAAATTTTGAGGCACAACTTGGGCATAACGTGCTGGAGAGCTGCTATGCACGGCTTTCCCCCTGGTACCCTGCACCTGCTCTTCATTAGTGCTAATGAATCCAGAAAGTAAAACATTTTGTACTAGTGAGTCATATTGTTCTCTCTTGGCTGTGACTTCACTGTGGATCAAATTAAGTCAAAAAAGCATTTTTGCAAAGGCTTTAATTTCTTTTCCTGGGAAGCTTTGTGTCTTGGGATAGGTCACTTAGCACCTATGGGATGTGGGATGGTGTCCCATTAACTTCTTTCTCATTAGCAAATCTTCTTTTGATTTAAGATGGGTGGTGTGGGGCTTCCCTGAGAGCTTTAATTCCCAGCCCACATGCAATTTATGTGTTTTTCACTTTCCTGTTTGTAGATGTATAATCATATGTGGGAAAAATGTTGCACAGCTAAATCTCCAGTGCTTGTACAGCACCATAAGAACCTGAGGAAGAAATAGAGCTTCTCAGTCAAAGTTTTTATTAATGTTACTTAGAAATTAGAAGTGTTGTCACACAGAAATAAGAAATTTTGGAATATATGTAGGGTATTTTTTTTACTCTATTTGCTATTAATTTAGGTCAACTACGTTCTTGGTCACATATGTTTGAGCTGCCCGTGGGAAATTTGTATCTGTTTTTCTCGCAACATCACACTACAAAAATCAAAACGTTTTGAAAGCAAAGATCTGCAGATCTAGGGATTTAATTGAGATGCCACTTTTTAAAATAGTCTCTGCTTTCATGAAGGCAAAGTTCTCCTTATGGCCAGTGCTTTTGTTACAGGGGTTGTTCCATGAGCGTATCACTAGGCTGTGTGTGTGTGTGTGCGCAGAGCTGTGGATGCACACAGCAGCTTTGCATTTGAGCATCTAAAAAACACCTCTGATCCATGCACTGTGCAGGCTGCAGTATGTGAACATTACCTATTAGGCACTGCATGTTTACAAAGAGCTTTATTTTCTAAATATTTGGTAAAAAAATCTAGTTAGACACTTTGCTGGTAGCAGACTGCAAAGCAATATTCCTCTTCTTGTCTGAGTTCAGTGCAGAAAAATACAGGCTGCTGGGGCTTCATCCATTGGGTTTCCATTCACATTTTTTAACATGTTAAATATTTCTGGTTAACCAGTTAAAACGGTGAGATGAACATGATTGCTTTTAGATTGCAGCTATAACATCAAGTGAATTTTATAATAAGAAGCCATTTTTTTCTTCCCCTGCCGAGCTGCCCTTGTGGCTGCCGGTCTGACTTTGAGGTCCTCATTATTGTGGGTTTAAATGAAGGATGTTCATCCAGGCAGGGCGGGGGAGGCCAATAGACATCGGTGCCGTTATCTGGTCCTTCTATCAGGCCAAGTGACAGGCTTCTCAGGGAAGAATGCAAAGCTCATGGTGGAGACCTCAGCCTGACACAGAAGGTGACTCCCCTGACTCTAACCTTGAAAGGAAAAAGTTCCCACTTTATTAAAATGAATTTCGAAAGGGCCGCTCTGACAGCTGCATAATTAAATATTGGAGTGTCAGCGATAATTTATTCTGCTCGCATTTGGTGGTCAGAGCCTGCTCACTGTAGGGTCAGCAAGCACAGTGACAGAGCCAAGGATACACTGGATTACGGGGCCCTTTACCTGCACGAGTGAAAGGAGATACTGTAATTTTTGTTTAAATAGAGAAAACAAAGTAGCAAGGAGATGAGCAGGCTGTGTAGTGCTCTCAGTAGCTGCCTGATAAAAATTATTTGGTATAACATTGAAACTTGTGCCGAAACTGCTTCTATCTGGTTCCAGGTGCTGTGATTTTTCCCAGCCTTGCCTCTTTTGGGATCCAGTTGCCTGCTAGGACCAGTTCCTGCTTTCTTCTCTAACATGCATGTTAGGAACAAACCCAGCAACAGTCAGTACAATGTGCATCCTCGCTTCTAAACATCTTTTTGTAAAATGATGTAAATGGCCATGAATATGTATGAAACAAGTTGGAGATAGAGGGTGTAGGGAGTTCACACTGATCCTGTTAGCATTCCAAGTGAAACACCAGCCATGAATATTCTTTTCAGAGGGCAGTGGCTGCTGGAAATCTAACAAGCAGTTTTCCCAGAACAAGTTTAAATAAAATGGCTATGTGCCCTTATGCCCAGTCAGAAAGCAGGAAAGGTCACGCCGGGAGCAGGGCTTTCGTCTGATGGGCATCTCCTTTGGAAGAGGTTGTTGGGAGAAGGCTGTCGCTTTTCACTCTTAGATTGCTGGTAATCGAAGCTGACATACCAAAAATACACCCTTTTTGCACACACCAGTCTTTCAGCAAGAGCACATTGCTCACACAAACAAAATCATTTGCAAAGGCATTTTGTTTTTCTCTTTCCTGCCTCAGCTATGCAACACCTATTTTCCACATTTTCTTTGGAGCCTGCTTGAGTGGATATATTACTAGAGCTCTGGTTTAGTAGTTTTCATCTTAATGTCATGTAGCTTTTAGCATTAGCTTTTACAGAAGAATTTACTGAGCTCCTTCAGCACCTTTGTAGTTACTGAATGAAAAGCTGACCTTACCATGAAGGATGAATGCTGGGTTTGTGGCTCAAACACTGGATGTGAACCCAGTGTCCTCAGCTGAGTTTTTAAACCACCTTTAAACTATGAGCCAGAAGGTCTTTCTGTGACTCAGTTCCTCATCAGTAAAATGGGAATAACAGTGTGTTTCATGGGATTGCTGTGAGAATAAATACTTCGGTGTTTATACTCAGTTTTTATCTTGCTGAGCATAAAAGAAAATCCCTACTTGTGTTTCTGCCTTCTTGTTTGAAGAAAGACCATGAAAGCATCTTTGTCTGCTTGATGTCAAGATACAGACTCTTAAAATGACACTTGAGCATCTTTAATGTAATTCTTTTGGACTCCAGACAGTCATGTTTCCGTTGCTTAGATCTCTGCACCCACCTATACCCCTAGTTACCTTTACTGTATGTTGTAATGGGGAATGTTCTCTCTCCACGTGGGAAAGTTGTGTTGGTTGTATGAATTTTACTTCTTTTAAGCAGGCATGTTCAAATATGTTCTGAAGTGGTTTATTAAAAATATGATAGTCAGGTGGAGAGGGAGAGAGAGCATTTAATGTTCAGAGTTAGAAGCAGAAAACAAATATCCATGCTGGCATGCAAGGACACATATATAGTCATGTCTGGTGTTAGATTTCTGTTTTACTTTTTTTTTTGCAAGCCTGATTTTGTCTGGAAATCTCTTAACTCTGCGATAGTGGCTGCAGTGCATGCTGCAATTACACAGAGCTGGTTTTGTAAAACTGGATTTAGGGGTTTTTTTTTAAGTAATTGCTTATGGGCAGAGTTTTGCACCAATACCTAAAGCTAGAACCAGTTATGGAGAGATGTCAGAGCACCCAGGTGACCCACCTGCAGGGGTTGGGGTGTAACTGGTCCCAGCACAGGGAAGAGCTGCCACAGGGATAGGAAGTCAGCCTGTGAGGCTTGACAAACACATTGGGTATATGTCATTGTCAGTCGAGTCAGGCTGGGGACAGGGCTGTGGTTTAAAAATGATAACCAAGCTTCATAAATCAGAATGCTCCTGCTGCAGTCAAACTTCCTTGGAAAGTCTTTGAATTTGGGTAGTGCATACTAATAAATGAGCATTGGCTCTGACTAAATGCACCAGGCAAAGCTGCGCGGGGGACACTCGCTCCAGCAGAGCTCCCCTAAGGATGGATGAGCGGCTTCCATCGTCAGCACAGAGCAGGGGGACGGCGGCAGTGACTAAAACAAGCTGTCCCTCCAGAAAGGGAAAAGTCAGAGTGATTACAAGTTGACCTAATATTTTTTGGCTTTCAAGATAAACTTTATGGGCCTGATTACGCAGAAAGTATTAGGCTGTGGCACGGAGCCTAAGCCAGAGGGTGAACTCCCGGTGCTGTTGGAGTCAGTGGCAAAACTCCCATCAGTTCAGCAGAATAAGGATTTCATCCAAAGTTCACAGTGGGATAATTAGTGTCAGCTCAGTACTGGTAAAACACAAGTAAATCTGTCTTGCTTGTAGCTTGCAAACTTCCACAAACAGCTCAAGGCTTGGCTGGAGTTGTTTGTATTTTACTTTGAGATATAAACTTTCAACAGCAGAACTTTAAAATGAAAGTCCATTATTACCTCCATATCATGCTCATTGCTCTGAATGTGGGAAATTTCCTCTGGATCCACTGACCTTCAAAACAACAGGAGGAATGATATTAAAAACATGGTGTTAAAGATGGTAACTGCAAATTAACATCCCAAAGTTCATTTCAGCATTGCTGTTTTGAGCTTTGTGTAGCATGCAAGCGGCTGCTCGGCTCACACAATATCCCAGGGATTTCACTGGGACTCTGCATGTCAACAGTAATCTATCTTCATGCTGCATGATTCAGGATCAGGTCATTAGTTTATACTTAGAATTAAATATTCAGTTTGATTTTAGCTCTGTGAAATGAGAGCCGAATATATAACACCTGATTTCAGAGAGCCTTGTAGTTTTGCAAGTCTCTAAAATCCATGAACACACAGAAAGTGCTTTTGCTCCTCTGCTCCTGAAATTATTATAGTTGGAATGTTATTGAGATTATAGTTTTCTTTAGATGTCTTGGATTATTTTCTAAATCCATTTCTAACCCCATTTCTCCGTGGCACTTAAATAAATGAGAAGAAATGAAAGATTTTTAATTTCTAAGAGAAAATGCAAAATTATTTCCTAAGCGCCTCCTTTCATCCTCTCAGATTTCCTCAGAAAAAGAATATGATGACATCCTGATAGCTATGAAACCAAAAGAGCGCCGATTTGTACTTTGTAGGGAAATATGGTCTGAAATTACATGTCTAATGTGTAGCAATTTTTAGCTGAATATCTATGCCTGGTTTCCCAGTAAAGCAGAGTTTGCATTGGACACACACAGACTGAACTGAGTAATTTTAATTTAATTGAATCTTTTATGTAGGCATTTTCCTTCTTGGGAACCTTGGCCAGTTATTCGTTTGTGCAACTTGCAATAAAATAGCAAGACAGCTCGTCAGGGATGGAAGGAAAGGGGTAATTTTTAAACTATGCTGACTTTGAAGACATTGCTTTTGATCCATTCCTTGATTTTTTTAAAAAAATATATATTTTGGTGTTTAGTATTTAAAGATTCCTTTCTGTGACTATTATTTTCACAAAGCACTTATTCTATAGAGGCCTGATAGATAATTATATCTCGTCCAGTTTACTGGTGGGGACAAGAATGCAAAGTATAACAATTAGAATTGTGTTTGCTCACCTTCTTTGTCTAATTTGTGTAATTGTTTTGGGTGCCTTTTTTCCCTGTAAAGGGAGATCTCCTAAAATACCTTTAAATAGTAGCAGTTGATCTAGTGCAAGAAAGGCAATCACAGCACTTGTGCATTCAGGCCTTTAGCTGAATCAGTTCCCAAAAAAATAAAACCCCATTCTGTGAGACAAACCTTGACTTTAAAGCCTTTCTGGAGTTATCACAGGGTAGAAATGTGATGGTTTAAAAAGCAACACCAGAACTATGTGGTTGGGTGAGGAGGTAAATCAAGATAGGTTTTGTCTGGAGTTTAATTCAAAGGGATGTAGATTCTCTGCTCTGAAACTGGAAAGTTTCCATTCTTAAAGTTTTTGGTAAATTATTGTCAATTTTCCTAATTTTAGAAGAAATCTTTAACAGAAAGTGCCTGCCAGCAGAAAATTACCATATTGAGCTGAGGGCAGCACACAGTTCATCATCCCTCGCCTGACCCTGCACTGTTTACTCTGCTGGGGTAGGAGCAGTGGCCGGCCAAGCTCTGCTAGTCAGAGTGTATTACCCTGTCAGGGAGAGGCCAGGCTGCTCGGATTCACCCTGAACAAATTACATACCTCACTACATCTCCGAGCAAGGTAGCAGGGTTATAACTCAGTCTAAGCACCATTCACTCTTCTATTACCTTCATAACCAAGGTCATACTAATCAACTCAATTACCAGTCCTCTTGGACATTTTCATAATGTTTTCTGCTAGTTGCTCTCCTGTGAAAATCTCCCGGTCTAAGCAAATTAATGCCATTTTTATAACTATCTGCATTTCAGGTACAGTGATCATCTTTCCAAAGGCTGTTTCATGGCAACAAACACCAGCCAAACCTTAGAACAACAAAGGTGTTCAGCTGTATTCCTATTTTGACCTCCTTTATTGTGAATACAAGTTTAAATATACCTTAAAATAAAGATGTATGTGTCAGAAATGAAGGATAAACAATTTATTGTAACTTCTAAGAATCTGCAGGTCACAGAGGAAGGCTAGTCAGGAAGTCTGGTCTTATGTGTTGCTTAGCTTTTGGAAAATCCTTTGTCATATTTGGTGTTTCTTTCTGTAAATATTTTCTCACAGTAAGCCCATGTCCCTAATTTTTATGTTTCTCTGAATCTTATTCTCAAAAATTCTCCCCATAAAGGATTTCAGTAAATATATAAATGCACAAGTATTTAATTTGAAAATTCCTAATATTTGCACAGCCACATCTTTTAAAATCTCCAGAATGTGTTATGGCATCAGGCAAAATAATCAGAATGCACTGATTTTTTTAATAATTTATATTTCTTCAGAGCTAAATTGTTCCCTTAGGCAGATTTTCCCACTGGAAAAATTCATTTGGTCTCTCTTTGGGACTTTAGTGTCCAGTGAAATAAACAAGACACTTTTAGTTCCTCCTAAATTCCCTTTGGGATCTATCGAGATGCAGTTCTGAACTCTCACCTTCGTGTGATTCCTTTTGGAACACGTATTTCACTTCCCTTAGACCCAAGTCTCCTATAACACCCCACAAAAATGCTTTCAATTGACTGTAGTTCCTACTAACTTATTTTAAAATGGGCTCAGAGGATCTATAGGTCGTGTACGTTATTATAACCATGCTCTGTCTTGCATTCACCACCTCAGAAGCCCCTTTGATCCCCTAGACTACCTTGATGCATCCTGGGGTAAGAAAGGGGGTAAGTATGACACAGCTGATGGCCCTGACTATGCACTTGGAAAGGGTCTCATCCACCCTCATCAGGCTGAACCCATTTTTGTGTAAAATGATTTGGCTATTTCATAAACTCTTAAAGTTTCAGGCATCAAACTGACTTTGCTCTTCCCCATAATCTCAAAAAAGCACAATCATAACTGGCATTTGTCACCTCCATAAAACAAGACCTGCCTTAAAAATTAAAGTGTTTAAAACTGGCATTTCTGAGCACTAGCTGAAAGCATCCCTTCTGCAGAAGCATGACAAAATGCATAATTTTCATAATAAGGGCATGGGGAGAGACTGCCAGGTGGTTTGTATAACGTGCCTACTCTGGCCCAGCAGCAAGGAGAGTTATAGCTACTTGAAATTTTGATATATACGATGTCCCATGCACTGAACTATGAAGCCCAGTGGTTCCTGGAATATTAAATTGATACTGTAGCAGCTTGAAAACTGACCTGCAGTAAATATGTTGTTGTTCTGCATTTGTGCTGTTGCTGTTAACATTTAGCAAGGTGACCGACTCCTGGAAAATGGAAAACTTCTTTCCTAGAGAGCAGTGTGGAACTAGAAGTATTGCCAAGGAGTGTTTAAAATGTGAACCCATAGGTGCCTGAATTAATCAAGGCTTCTCCGCACATAGGTAACTCTTAAACACCTGGTTCTGCATACACGAGTGTTTGCTGGATGCTTTACTGAAAGTTTTGTATAAAGTAATAACATTAAACCAAAACTTGTTCAGAGCAAGGTCTTGAGGTGTGCTAATCATATAGACAGAAATAAGGATGTTGCAAACCCCTCTTGTTCACATATTAGTAGTGTTTATCCCTCATAAATAGTCTCTGTTTTTCTGCCTCACTTTTTATCTCTATTCAGCAGTGTCCGTGCTTTAATTCAAATGTGAACTTTCATTACTATCTGTGCCCCAAAGGAAGTGTTCGCTATTGTTAATAATGCAGAAGATTTTAATTTATGCTTCATCCAATGTAAAAATCACAGCACCCCTGCTGCTGAGAGCCCTTTTCTGTCCCCTTATACAAACTGGTTGTTCGGTATTTAATGTTGGTAATACTCTTCCAGCTTTTCTGAGTATTTTGATAAAGTTGACCAGAAGTCATTTTACTTTTATAACCATTATACTGATGTATAATTCGCTTTCATTGATCAGTCCTCAGTGTATGACTATAATTATATTGAGTGCAATAAGCAATATTATGAGGGGGTTTGCTTCTTCATCCTGTTTTTTTGAAGTCTCAACTGTCGGGCCAATTTTCACATTCCTTAAAGAAAGAATTGCTAAAATAAATTCAATCACAGAAGCTTTTAAAATTTGAAATCCCAGGAAGCTAATTAACATTTCCTTTTAAGACTGCTTCCTGCTTTCTTATGTACATATAGATTTGGACCTCAGATGGGTTTGGCACCTTTCCAACATCAAGATCAGGTGATTTTTAAAATTTTTTTCTTTTATTTTGCCCTGTAGAACATCAAGCTTTTGCAGAGCATCATGGCAATTAAAGAAACAAAAAAAAAAAAAAGGGGGGGGGGAAGTCCGTCATTATTGGTTTTTTTACCCATGAGTAAACAGTGATCATGTATTAATATGGTACTTTATAATTTGTGGTTGTGTTGTTTTGCTTCACACTTAGATGATATGGCCATACCAAAAATACAGTGACATTGTGCAATCTCTCTCTGTTTTCCAGCAATAAATGCAGCATTTGGAAATGAAATAATTTTATAATCCTTTCATACTATAATGCACCAAGCGTCTCATTTGTTCATGGGCTGGCAGGTAAACATTGCAATTGTGTAAGGTACTTTCAGCATATAATGCTGTATACAACAGCTAAGTGACTAAATCTGCATACTAGCAGCATCATCTCTTAATAAATCCATGCACATCACAGATCCACTTTGTAGTCTTAAAGAGGTGCCAAGGAAAAAAGAGATTTTGGTCATATAACTAATGAGAGATCCATATGTTTCCTTCCTAAGTCTGTGTATTCAAAGGCCTGTGTGGAATACCAGACTCGTACTCACAGTGTAAAGTCAGTTTGCTGTTTTTTGCCTTCTTTAAGGTATGATCCACATTATGCTCTTCATCAAGCTTTTTCACTATTGCACATTTTTGTTTTTAAAGGAAGCATAGAGGCCTGTGAGCTGTTGGACAGGAGGGATAAGGGAATAATGATGCAGGTTTTAATACATAAATTCTTCCCATGAGGGAGGGGAGGAGATGACTGTGGCTTTAATAAAAGAGAAAAAAAAATATCTGCCAGCATCAAGAAAATAAAAAAAATAATTTGAAGTTCAACATGTGCACTTGAGATGCTTCCAAAGAAAAGTGCTTACAACCTTTGAAGAAAACATGACTTTTTTTTTGTCTTTGGAGTAAAGAAAGGGGGGCTTTGTTTAGTAGGATCCCCTGTAGTTGCTCAGTGGGACAGGAAGGTAAAACAGCAAGTTCCTGCGTTGTGTCATAGTCCAAAGTTTAAATAGGATAAACTTCAATACCAGAAACCAGGCCAAGGATCTATGCTACACAGGATTCACAGTTATTTCTTTAAGAGTATCTATGACAGGATGCTGATAAATATCTGTATTATTAATGAGTCATGGTTCATGTTAGCCAGATCTTTGGTGATATTTTCGCTTCATAGCTATTCAAGTACTGGTGGGAAAATAGCTGATGATTGTCAGGTTTAGGTACACTTTCCATTTGCTTTGCTGTTCTAAATCATTAGTCAAGTAGCATTTATAAACCTGTGCTCAGCAATTATGGTACTTTTCTTGAGATGGAACTTTCATTTGATACTTCCCAAGTCAGGGTGCCCTCCTAACTCTGTGTTTTATCTTTTTTCACTCTTATTGAAGGCAACTCAAAAAAACCAACTTGGATGATATAAAACATGTAGCACTGAGTTTCCCAGTACCTCCATATGTGAACATTAACCAGCTCACAGAAAATTCCTGTGGTGGATTCACATGTGTGATGTTGTATCGATAAATCATATTGTGGCTCCATTAGTGGTGAGGAATTATTTTAAGGAGTTAAGAATTTTTAATCTCAATCCATTTTCCCTTTCAATAGCAAGTTGCAGTAGCCAGTATCAATGTCAGTACCTAAGCTGGAGTAGCTGCTATATGTGACTGATACTGATGCTTCTTTTCCTGCCCTCACCCAAAGGAAAATAAAGTAGCTGTAACAAAGACCAGACATTGTTCTGCCATCCCAGAAAAGGTATTTCATTCTGCTCTATCAGAACTGGACAAGCAGAACATCCCTGTGCTCTGGTGATAGTCTTGACCAAACTTGAACCTGACTCAGAGCACTGTAGGAGGGAAAAGCAATGCACATCTTAGTATCTTTTTGACCTTCTGGTTCCCCATGTCCTTTTCCTTTTTATTTTCATTTTTAATAGATTTTCACAGTATTTCTCACACAAATTTAGAGAGTTGTTAGAGCTTGATAACCCCTCACTAAAGTGTTTTGGCTGCTGGTAGATGCTGTGCAACTGGTCACTTTGACTCTGTTTTCCTTGTTTTAAGATTTTTAATAACATCAAAAATTCTTTCTGTAAATGTGGCATTTTTTTCTGCAGTTTATCTTCCTGCCATGACTGTGGTTCCAGGTAGAGCATCATGCAGGGACTCTCTTCTGACACTGCTCATTTGGCAAGGGGAAAACCTATTCTGAATGATGGTTTTCACAGGCAGTGCCTGCCTTTGGCACTCCTGGCTCTGTGGGACTTACCTGCATTGAACCCCTCCACAATTGTTGTTTGCTGTGTATATCAGATTTTTAGGTGACACATTACCAGTTATGCATGAAGGGATGGATTTTTGCTTAATTCTGGTAGGCTCACAGCAGCAGAGCCCCTTTACGCCCTTCATTTGCCTCAATGAGGGGAGTCACTGTGGTCATATGCAAACCTTGCCATAATTAGCCATGATTTTCTCACTTCCACACTGACTGGCTCCACCAGGGCTTCCACTCCAGCCCTGCTAAGAAATTTCGCCCGTGAGCTTGTCCCGTACCCAGAAGTATTTCCTTTGCTCTCCAAAATTAACACTGATTTTGTTCTGAAGCAGCTCTAAGTCCTGGTTAGGTCTGACAGCACAAAATCTTCTTTTCTTTGCAAACTACAGACCAGCCCAGCTGGTTTTCTGGAGCTGATAATTTTATTTTCAATAACGCAGGTCTAGAGAAACTCAGGTTGTTGACCACCAGGACAATGGTATGTCTCTACTCAAAACAGAGCACTTAATTTGTGATGGGGTAACCTTGATGACTTGGTGGGGGGATGAGTGTGTGCGGTCTGTGTCAGACTAGGAATATGCCTACAAATAGATATTACTGATGGGTAATAAAGTCACTTAAATGTACACTAACCCAAACTGGACACCGTAAGTCAAAAGTTATGCTATTTTAATGAGAGTTTTGAATTAGGTTGTTCATTTGCTGGGTGAAATTGTCATTAGTAGACGAAGGTTTTATTAATTCACCTTTTTATATAAAGAATAGTAATGAATCACTAACATTCTTATATATTTCTGCTTTCTGCCTTGCAAACATCTTGTTTCAAATTAGGTTTATCTGCTGTCTAAAACTAAATGCAATGAATAGATGTATAATAAAATCTTTTAATTGTCTTAGCATATGTTGCTTTTATTAGGTGAGAATAATTGCATTCATGGGATCACCTACAAAGTCCTTTAGAATATAAAATTGAAATGGCTTCACACTGAGTGCACAAGTCCTTCTGAGCCGTGCCATTTTCCCCTTCACTGCCTCTTGTCCCCCTTTCGCTGTAAAGTTCACATTGAAGTGTGACAAGAGACACTTGACAACTGACACATGCTGGATCTTATCAGCAGTGAGTGCAGTCATGGGCCCTGACTGAAGAGCGATTGTCATTTCTACACCATTTATTCCTCTCCTAGCCTCATTGCTTGCTTCCTTTCTGAGGAAATTTTCCCTGTTAAAGTACTGTACTTGTCGTTCTTTTTTGGTGCGTGTCTGTGGGGGTTTTTTTTCTCTTTTTTTTTTTCCCCTCACGAAAGGATTTTGTTATGCATTCATCCCATAGGCAAGCCTCTAACAGACTTCCTCTAACCTCTTAGTGTCAGGACTGCTCTAAGCTGATTCAAGCTAATAAAAGCAACCCAACAAAGCTTTGATGGTGTCATTACATCTTCCTTAAATCCCCTTCCTTGCTAACATCCAATAATTCTATTACCTCTAATCAATTCACAGGCTATTTTATTTGAAAGGAAGAGAAATCAACTTCAAACCATGCTGGTGCAGTTTGCCCAGCATTTACAGAAGGTGATGATGTTTCTGCCATGGCTTCAATTGACTCTTTAAGTGAGTTCTGGGCTATTGAGCAGTCTGAACTTTTATCTGTGCTCTGCCAGCCCAAGCCAACAACAGCAGAAAATAGACCGTTGTTGCCTCTTGGAAGTTCCTCCACTTCTACATAACACTGTGTGTCATTTCTGCAGTGTAGATAGCATAAGCAGTTGATATTTTGAGAGTACTGACGATGAGGCATCAACTTATTAGAGGAGTTCTTAAATGCAACTGTTTGACTATTCCGTTTTAAATTAATTGTTCCTGTAATTCTTTGTATTGGAGCTCCCTTATTTTTCCTTTTTAGAGCAACAATTTTGCCCCTATTGTTTTAACTTGCTAGAGCCTTCATGCGTGCTCAATCCCACCAGGGTGATTGTTGGATTTTGTCATTAATACTGCAGAGATGTCTGAGCAAGCTCTAAGGCTATGTTCATGCATCGTTGTCTGATGGGGGTTGTGTCTGCCAAAGAGCTTATTGCCCCCGGCTCACGTCAAGCTGCGCGTCACAATCTCTCTGACAGAACTGCCACCACCGTTGCCCTAACACAGTTCTTGCAAAATAAGCCTGGTATCTTCAGCAGCTTAAATAATAGCTCTCTGCTAAGGCAGACTTTAACTGAAACATCTGAGTGATTAGGGCTGCAGCTGGGGCTGCACATAGTGCAGGGTGATACCTGCTGGAAGGCAGGCAATGATGAGCAGCAAAATGTGGGGCAGAGGTTCTAACATCTCTAACTGACATGGAACATCTCTAACTGACATTATTGGAAGCCAATAATGGATGTTGGAACATGCTCTATGTGATGAAATGTGGTTCCCCAAAGCAATTTCAGCCAGATCACCTATCCACAGAAATGTACCCTTCTTGGTGGTGCTTATTCCTGGTTATGTGGCAGCACAAAACATAAATGTACATTAGACATGAAGATGCTCCAGGAGATTGACATTGAGCAGATGGATGACACCCAGGCCCTTACCCCAGCAAAACTAGGGTGTAGTTAGGAGGATATCCTTTCCATAACTTGCTGCTGAGAAGAGTCTTCATGTTCAGAACTAGCTAAATTTTATCTAGGTCAAAGCTTTGTCATGTTTCTAATAGACTTTTAAGAGTCTGTTGCTATTGTCACTTTTCTTAATGAGAAACATGCATCACTTCATCATGCATTGGTTTCTTCCTTTATCTCTTTGTCTATATGAAAGGCAGAGTAGTTTTCTCTACTGGCATCCTGTTTTCTCCCACGCTGTTGTAGTTGTTGCTTTCAGAATAAGTTGAACTTAAGCTCTGAACTGAGGATGAATTCATTGCTGTCCTCATGTTGGTTAGCAGTTACTCACGCAGAGCCCCTGTGATGACTCAGCTAAGCGTGGGTGGCAAACCAACACAAGTCAGGATTGCCTGCGCTCTGTACCCAACATCTTATTTTACTTGTTAAACTGTGGCCTGGATTGTTTGGAAATATGAGGGCTTTGTTTTCTACCCTGTATGTTCATATGGTAAAAATAAAGCGTGTTTTTTTCTGTAGACATGTGTCAATCAGTTAAAAATTTCAGAAGCTTTTCAGAGCATGTTTTGGCGATGTTGCTTGTAATTTCAGTTGTCACACGCAATACACCTTGTACAGCAGGATTTCATTGCTCTCAATTGCCAAGAGAGATTTCTGAGTGTACGTGACACGTAAACGACACTGGTGTCACTGCACATAAGCCTGTGGTTACGCTCGTGTCTGTTCCCATGTGTGCTTCCTCTGAACCTGCACGTCGCAGGAGTCCACAGCTCAGCTAAGCACCGCACACTCCAGGCCTGTGTCCCTGCTGGGACTGGCAGCTCACCCTGGGCAGCTCACTCGTGGCCATGGGATCATGGAGCTGAATGATTACCCTGCAGCAGTAGCTGATGGCAGGTGCTGGGGACAGCCCGTGGGGACCCACGGCAACCATGTCACCTCCTGATGGTCCTTCCCCAGTGCTGAGTGAGAGGCCAGGAAGGCAAGTGGAGTAACTGATTCTGATTGAAGTGAAATTAAAATTTAGAACCTGGATAGCGGTGGTGATATACGACACTGTAACTGAACTATAGGTTTAAATAATGTATTTTAGCTCCTAAAAAGATGGAAGAAATGTACCAACTTCTATTCTCCTAAAAAGGAGAGGGAGCTTTCCATGGAGGTGCTTGTTCCAAAATGCAAAGTTCATCTGAATTTCTCTTTTTGATCATTTCAGGAAGCAAGAAAGGTTTAAATGTACTTTTTGTGCATGCAAATGTCCATCCTGTTAATGTCTCTGGTCATAAGAATTTAAGTTCAATTTTTCACATTACCATTTTTTTAACTCCTCCAGTACACCATCAGGTAAAAAGCACCCAGAGAAGGTATTTAAAGTCATTCAGAATAAAAAATGTTAGTCTGTTGAATTAAACTTTTTAGCAGAATCACTGGACTTCCAGATAAATATTCTTTTTGTATGATGACTTACGAACTGAATCGTGACAAAATTCTGCCCTTCAGTTTCAGCGCTCAAGGAGAGAAGAGGTAGAGAGGCAATTTACAGGTAAATATCTTCTTTAGGTTTGTGTATCACTTGTTTATTAATTTGATTAAGCAAGTAAAGAACAGGCAAAAATGGGTTTTGTTAGTAGTATGCTTCTATATCAGCCAGAGTTTGATTAGTGGAAGTCCATCCTGTTAACAAATATACTTCTCATCAAATATTAATTAAACATATGGACAATACTGTGGAACTTCATCACTCTGTCACAATGTTCTTCAAGCAAATGTGTTTTTCTTTGCATTTTAAAGTAGATTTTTCATTTATTGAAGTGTTGGAGTTCATTTTCTTCAAAATAAGGTTTTTAATAGGTTTTTTTGATTACCAAGACATTGAAAACAGACCCCAACGTCTTCATTTCATAGTCAAAAGCTGGAGAAATACAAATCATGAATCCATTTCTGGAGTTAGGCTTGATGAGTTCATGGGAGAGAGGAAAGTTAAAGACTAGAGAAAGTAGAAACAGAAAGGAAAGTGATGAAGGAAGCTTGACAAAGTGGAGCTGTTAATTAGTTAAATTACCCATGGGATTAGAAACCTATGGCTTGCAGTCGACAGGGAGTTTTCTCACCTTTCTCAGTCTCTGAGGTCAATCCAGGTATAACAGAAAAACATTTTGATCATAAGATCCAAACAGTCTGCCCAGCAGGAAGAGATGGACTTAAACCACCACAGTAATTCCAAACTCAATTTGATTTCCAGATTCTCTGTGTTGCAATATCAGGGAATCCCAAGCAGAAAAGTGGTTGTTTTGGAACAGATGAACTGGAAGGAAAGGAGATATAAGCAAGGGAATGCATGGGAAGAGACAAAGGGTGAAGATCAGGAGGAAGGAGTTATGAGAAACTGTTCTGTGTTGGGATGTAAGTGGGATGATAATTTATTTTGTTCCTGGCACAGTGAAACTGCTTAAAGGAAGAAGTTATTAGCTCTTCTTGATCATTAAACCAAATGGGGAATTTGGAATTCAGACAGCTGGGAAAACAGAGGTTTTGAGGAAGAAGCTTACTTACTCTTTTATTAGTACTATCTGCACCCAACGTAATTGCCATCTCAGTTCTGGAATAGCAAGTTATGGCTTTACAGAAGCAAGGAATGTAAAATAGTTATCTGGCCTTCAGAGTCGTGAAGTGTAAATATCTGCAGCATAAGCAGCAGTTGTGGTTGTGTTTGCTGTGGAGCATCTGAAGAGGATGTTGTGCAGACTATCGCTGACAGCGTGGCAGAAGCGCCGTGCTCAGAGGGCCATGTTTGGCAATGCCATGGCACTCAGTGCTAGAACTCTTTGGGGTCTGGCTACTCACCAGTAAAGGCAGAAGGAAAAATTTTCACTGTTTCAGGAAATGTTGAGGACAGATTGCTTTGACATTGAGTAAAGCAGGATAAAAACCTGTGCCCATCATCAGCCTCCTGTTTTGCCTGTTATTTCTTTGCAAAATGATAGAAAACATTCATCTGAGACACATGTCTAAGCATTAATCAGGCCCAACCCATCAATTCAACAGTGACGCTCTATTTTATCCAGATTGTACTCTGTAGCAAGAAGCCACATTATTTCTGCATTAATTCTTCTCCCTTTTCCTGTGTATTTTTGCCTTTCCGCCTTCTGACTGGTATTTGTTGGAGATATCTATGCACAAAGAGGCTTTTTCTTTTGTGCCCTTCCTGCCCACATATTACAATTGAGCCCAAGTAACACGACAAGCAGTTGCTGTAGAAGTTACTGAGATATAAACAGAGATGCAGCCTTTGTTATCTAGACATGAAGGAGGAAATGGAGAGTGGGGAGGGGCGGGTAGATTTTTATTAACTTGTAGTTGGAATGGATTTGAGCTGCAACATCAGTGGAAAGGTATATATTTACCTTTAAGTGTCTCACTTAGTTTTGTGTGTTCATACAAGTTCCCTTTTACGGTGTGCAATTTCTTTCACAGATTCCAGAATTCCCCATTCAAAGGACTCTTGGAAGGCAGCAGAGCTATGCCATCTTAGCAGAGAAAATTACAAATTACTAATTTAAGTGCTTCTTAGAATAATTTTCTTTTTGTTTTGTATAATTTCCACACTTATAAAATCAAACTTTCAGTTAAATGTTTATACAGTAATTCAGCCGGCTTAAGCCATCTGCTAGCGTGGCATCTGCAGAGCTGTTTTGATGCATCCTCGGTATTGTTTCCTTCACACATCTTGTAGCCTTGTATTTTGGTTGCAAAAGGATCTTTTCTTTTTTTTTTTTCAGCACAAAAGAAGTGCTGTTTATATCCCTGGATCTAATTGTCAGCTTTATTTTCAAACTCTACTTCAAATCAACTTCTTATGCCTCTAAAAATCTTATTCTGATTGACATTTACTTTTCAAAACCTATATTCAGTCTTATCTTTCTCCTTTATTATACCTGCCTTTCTATCAGTATTCAAAAAAATCCTTATCATTTGTGAAGAGTATAGGTGGGCAAGGAGCATTAGTATTCATACTTGCATGTTAACAACTGTTATAACGCGTACCAGAGGGAAAATATTATTTCTTGTAAATGCTCAATAATTACAGTCTTTATTGCATCAAAACCTGTGTTTTGACAGATAGTGGAAAGCTTTAAAAGCTTGTGTGGGATGGATGACAGATAGCTGCAGGTGGAAAATATTTTTTTAGGTATTGGGTTTTCTATCACTGATACTGTAAATATTCTTCCAAAATAACATTAACCTTCCAAACAGGGCTAGTAGTGTTCAGTGATAATATGTGTATTAGCAAAAAGATACCTGGGAAATAATTCTTAATGATTCTATCTAATTAATCTGTGGTTGGGACATTAACGTCTCTTTTCATTAAGTTGAGAAGTATGAAAGACTAGAAAATTACTGCTGTGCTGGATTTAGTGCTTTAGGTATAATTTGAATGGATGTGCTAAATTCTTGGTCATAACTTGCACTAGCACCGAGTCTAAAACAAATTAAAAGGGAAGCTTATCTGCTATTGCACTTTACATGAATACTTGGATGCTTTTAAGGCATTTGTAGCGTATGCCTATGTGAAGGGATTTTTAAAATACATCTTATTTCACAGTCTCCAGTAATTTTCAGCACATGTGATATCTCAGGTTGTGTAAACACCAACACAGAAAATGAAGCTGGATGATCACTTTTTCTGGTTTGGTTTTCTTTTGTTTGTTTTTTTAAGTGTGCTCTCTTACTGGATAAACATTTGCGTTTGCAATTAAGTTGTATCAACCAGTAGCCCACTCCACTGCAAATGAGGTCATGAGAAGTCTGAGAAAGTTCATCTGAACTTGCAGTTCTTTTGTTTGGAGTATAGGTATTCTGATCAAGTTTGTGCTACAGTCAACTGGACCTAACACCATGATTTGTGCTGAAAGCTTAACTCATGTGTTTTAAGAGTTTAACGAGCACAATAGCAATGCTGCCACCTCATTTGGACACATCCTGGGTTTTGTGTGAAATGCCTGAGCCTCTGCAGTTTCAAGTGTCTCTTGAGTATTAAGATACGTGGATAACCTAATAGGATTTTAGGTTTGCAATGAGTTTGAGAGTTACCCAGTTGTGTTTATTCCATCTTGAACACTATGTTTGTAATGTTTGGTCTTTTGAAGTCAATGACAAGGCTCCCACTGACTTTAATGGGATCAGAATTGCCAACCTAGAGAGAAAAGGCAGCGGGATGTGAGATTTCTGTCAACTGCCTTTAATATTGCATCTAAATTGAGAAGGCCACTTCTCTTACTTCGAGGTTGTGGGGATGCTAAAGTGTACTTGACAGATGTCTTGCCAAGGGTTCAAGCTGATTGCTGAGAAGTAGCTCTCAGCAGTCCTCTCGCAGACCGATAGTGAATGCAAGTTGGGCTTGAGCATCACTCCATTCAGAATGATTAAACAAGGCAGAGACAAACTATCTGACATCAAGTGCTGCCACGTTTTATTAGCCCCTTACATCATGCAGAAAGCCAGGAGGCAACAGCCAGATACGTGGGCAGATATAAGATGTTCAGATTCCAGCTATGCTTAACTGATAATACTCCTGAAAAACAAATTAACTGTGTCTGGCTGCTGCAAGGGTTGAAACCTGACCTTTTATCCTTTTTTCCATGATTAGATGGATCAGCCAAAACTGTAGACCACAGTACCATTTCAGATCCCCAGTAACTTACTGAGGAATTCTTTTCCAAGAAAAAGTCCAAGGAGCTGAGACAAAGGGTTTGATTTTGTACCTGAACCGTTTGTTTCACAGATGGGACTCCCTATGGAATGTCATTCCTTGAAAAGTCAGCAGGGGTCACTTAAGTTCATTATTTTGCAGCAAATTCACGTTTGGACTTGCCAGGAAGTAAAAGCCAAATATCCTTTAGATATTTATCACTTATGCCACTGAGTGATTTTCGCATCTGTAATCTAACTGGACTGAAAAAAAAAAAAGTGATTAAAAGTGTGTAAGGAGAATTAGATAGCAGAGCTCCAATGCAGCAGTTGGGCAGAACATATATTTCACATGTTGCCAACTGAAAAAGATTGCGCCACTTAAGAGCATATTGCACTTTAATAGAAATTTATTGTCAAAAGAGTATCCTCCTAGCAGGATATGGCATTGTGGCAAAACAGGAGATAGAGATCTCATTACAGACCATCATTTTTACTTGTATGAAGGAAATGGAAAAATACTGATATAGAGTCAACTGACTGCTATCAATGGGAAAGGATCTTCTGCGCATTTGCTGGGCAGCCAGACACATTTCCATTCCTCTTGTTGGAGAAAGAAGGAGACATGTGTATCCCATCAAAATAATGCATTTCTCTCTTTGAGTGACAGCACACGTGCACAGTCACACTGTGTGGGTATGTGCAGCTCCAGCTCTCCATCCCAGGTACTCCCCAGGCTCAGTGAGTTCAAGTCCCCCTTGTCTCCAGCTGTTGGGCAGGTGGAGGATGCTGTGCTCAGCCCCCTCCTCTGCCCTGGCCCCTGGGTGGAACATTTTAGGTCTTCCATCAGGAAAACTTTGATTGTGTTTTTGGAAATGGGTGCAGATCCAAATGTGGCGAAAGATAACTTTCCAGCACTGGTTGCTTCTTAAAGGTCTGTTTAAGGAGATAATTTAAAAGGAAGGCCTATGAAATCCTTGTGGACTCTGGCAGAAATCATGGAATTTTCTGTAGGTTTGCTTTGTATTTCAAAATTTTTCATGTAGGACAACAATTTATTGAAGTTCCAGTGGAATTCCCTCCTTTCCTTAGTTTTCAAGATGTGTTCTTCAGTGTCTACCTTAAATAACAGCCAGAGGAATAGCTCAAAGAAAGCTTTGTGGTGAGCAGAATGTCCAAAAGCTGGGATAGGAAGAGCCTCGGATTGTTTTTGAGGCCCTGGGTATCATGTGTGAGCTTGGAGTCAGAGTTCCTTTAATCCTGAGGTGGTACCAGCTAGGACACTTACTTGTTTTATGAATATCATACAAAAAGGCCAGAATTGCCTGGCCCTATGCATCCATTTATTATGTATCTAGAGAAGTTTGGAGTTTTATTTTTAACTACCTGTTTAACTTGATCAGGACATGCTGTTTTCTTGGCATGCCTTGGTATTGCAGGTTCCTGCTTTTTGGTTAGTGCCAGGACACCGAGCTGAGCAGCAGAGCTCTCTGGGCTCCTATTTCTCAGCCCCCTCTTTCCTTGCACTGCAATTTTTTTGGCTAAATTGAGTGAGAGCTACAAGAAAAGGAACCTAATGGTTCTCTCAAATTAGACTGTCTTTTGCCAAAAGAGTTTAAGAGGTGCAAGTCTTAGTATAGCATCATTGGCATCATTAGTACTGCAGCAGAGAATGCTGTCCAAGGAGCCTAGCTGAGGCTGGAAAGAGGTGCTGCAGACAAATGAAGATGACAGCATAAACCCTCTAATCCTTCCAGAGATAAAGCACTGAGGGAGCTAATCAGGGACACATAAATTATCAGCACAGCAGATGTAAGACAGAGCATTGCACAGAGAAGAAAAGAGAGTTCAGTGGAATATAGGTCTGACCAGATGTACAAACATACACCTAAGCTGATAGAAATAGGAACAAGGAATAGGAACAAGTCTTCAGCAAAATTTAGGATGACCCAGTAATGTCGTTCCTGACCTTACCTCTACTGTGGAACTTACACCTGACTTTCTTTGCTCTCTTTGTTCTGCTATTGATTAGCCCGGGTACAAATGTTCTCTCTTTACATTTCTTTTTCATTTGCTGGTTGGTTTGTTGCAGTTTGTTCACTGTGTGATTGTCTTAAAAGAGTAAAGGGAATTCAACATGGCAACTGACAGCACAGAGATGCAAAGGTGCTTCATAGTCTGACGAGGTCAAGAAGTATCATTAGCTCAATGCACAAAACTGCTACTAAATGTGAATATGATTTGTGTGTGAGGATTTCCATGGGCAATACCAAACAATTGCATGAAAAGCAGCTGTAGGAGCTCAGATATGTTAGATAAGCTGTTTATATATATATATATATATATATATATATATATGTAAATATAAATGTGCACATTTGAATTTCAGCATTAGAGAGAGATAACTTGCCACTGGACAGTATCAGTTACTGCATCTGTAGAATTATTGTTGGACATGTACTGATTTCCTAATAATAGTTAAAGTGATCATTCAGCCCACATTTAACATGCCTGAATTTAAAATGCAAAACAGCAACATACTTCATGCAAATGTCAACTCTGTCTATGTTCTAGGGTGCATGTCCAGAGGAGGAAACAATAAGTTTATTCTTCTCCCCAATTAGACTTTTGTGAAAGGCTCAGTTATGTCTCCAACTATCACATTGAACACGCACTAAAGCAGCACATTAATGTGCCTTTTAATGCTTCTTAGGAGTAGATCAAAAGAAATGTCAGGTGCACTTTACATTCCTCCTGTGATGTGTCTGAGGCTGTTAGTGCATCACCTCTGCGAGGGCCGTTGTTCCCAGCCTGCCATGCTCAGGCTCTGGGTGCTGTGCTGGGACACTGGCCTCCTAAAATGCTCAGGGATTTACCTCTGCCCCACTACACCTCATGTCCCAGCTACACAGCTGGGTGAAGCTGGTAGAGTCGTGCTGCTGTCACTGACAGCAGGTTTTGGCCTTTGCTTTTCAGTGGGAGAAAGAGTTGTTGAAATCAATCCTAGAGAAAATGTCTTTAAACTCAAAATGCTGGAAAATGGAACTTAATTAATGGGCGCAAACTTGCAAACCTCCACAGCAAACTGTTATTATTTTGCTTGCTTGCTTGAGGGAATATGTCAGAGCGGTGTTTACTTTTTCTTAGTATAGGGCTTGGCTGTTCTACCCATCATTTATTTTTACGTGATTAGCAGGTGAACTTGTAGCTCTGTCACTCTAAACACAGCATGCTTAAAATGTGCAAGACACAACTTTCTTTAACAAGGACAGCACTGTCATTCTACTGGCCCTGTGTCGCGTGGCTCCGTAACGGAGTGGTGACTGAAATGCAGCACATTGCTACCACATGGCTCCCCTTGGACTATGGGGCTAATATTGCTCAAAAGACTGCATTTAACATGTGAGACACAGCTGGGATATCCTGGGCACCCACTGCTATACCAGACACTGAGAACAGAGCTGAGCCTCTGAGGTTTGAAAAGTTGAGTGCGTAGAGCGTAAAAATGGAAGATGAACAGCAAAGAAAAGGTACCTTGTGTCAGATATTGGGGCAAAATTGCAGGAGACAAGGCTAAGGAAAATATGTGAAAAGGAAAGGAGAAGCAAGAAAACAGAAATGCTGCAGTGTGCAGAACCACATGGATGAGGACAAGAAGCTGGAATTAATGCGAAAGCGGGGAAGCAGTGAGAAGGGTTCAAGTTTTGTAACAAAGTTCATTTCTATATGTTTTCCTCTTTCAAATGGATGCTTTGAATAAACAGTACTTGCATTTCCCGTGAGGCAGAGGTGAATAATAAGTACCTCATCTGGGGACGCTGATCTCCCCAACATCAGTCATCTGCTTGCAGCCTTACACTCCGGCAGCGCTTTGGCTGAGCAAATTAGCCTGAAGTGTTGTGCCCTTGGCTGGCAAATCCTTTCAACCCGGTTGAACGGACAAAATGAATACCCAGATTGTTCCTACGTCTGTTATTCTCTTGTGTTTATCTGGCTGAGCTGTCAGTCAGGCCATTATAACTGTGGTGCACACTCAAATGACTTGTCCACTCACAAAAGCAGAGTCTGTTGATGATAAGCTAAACAAAACTGGAGAGCGACTGTGGACAGAGTTGGGGGATCTTGCAAATGTCTCAGGTAAAAGCTGAAATGCAATTTGGGAAGGTACAGAAGGAGCTTTTCTTACGCGTGTGTAGTTTTAAAGTGTTCACTGGGATTTATCGGCAGAGGATAAATGGGCATTTGTAATGAATTGGGTTCCTCTTTACTTTAAACAAATTAAGCGGCATGGAGAAGATTTCTGAAACTTGAATGTAAGGGTATATTGCATTTACTAGAATTAATTATCCTGAAAAGACATAATTTACTCAACCAGGCTTTGCCAGGATGGAGCGTAGCTGTGATCAGCCATGTGCTGCCCTCTCCCCATGCGGGCGGGAGGAGTGGCAAACACCCACAGTGCATCGGGTGGGCTGTGCGGGGCTGCTGGGGAGCTCAGCCAAACCTTCCCACAGGGCCTTGGACACAGTTAACCCTGGGGTTCAATTACCCCGTTTCTGCTTTGCAGAACCTGTATGTTTGAACATGGTAGTTGCTTGCTCCTTCCCAGGCAGGGAGGATGTTTGCATGAGGGTAGCTCATCAGTTTTGCTTATAAAAGGAACTGGTCTTAAACAGCCAGCAAAGCAGTGAATGACACAAGTGAAGTGTTGTAGGAAGATTTATGTTTTGAATTTTTCCATAAGGATCCTGAGTTCAACGTAGGACTCTGAGCCACTCCTGAAACTAATTTGATTGCATGACATTAAATAATGCAATACCTTTCTGCTGAATGTGAATATAGCCATAGCCTTCTGGTCCCATGTTTGTGATCATAATTAACAAGCTTGAAGTTTACAGATTATGAATGTGAACAGTCTCAGAAGTTTGAACAGTGCTGAGCGATACAAGAGAAAGTGTCTCCTGCAGCTCCTTTCCAGACAGAGAAACCCAACATCTTACTTTCTGTAGTGGAAAGAGAAAAGACAAGACTGAGTAAGGCTGCAATGGTTTAAATCCTCCGAAGTTTCATGAAGAGGCAGAGGAAAACCTAAGTAAAGAAGGTCCTATGTCTTGCTGAGAGTTTGTTACAATGCACAGTTAGGGAGGGAGATGCTGCTGAGAGTGTGGCACAGCACAGCAACAACTCTTTTATCAGCAGCTGGTGCCTTCAAAATCCCAACCCCAGTAGCCTTGTTGGCGGTGATGATAACTGTAACGGATGGAACAGCTATTTTTCATCAAATGCTTGTTAGTCAATTTATTAGATTCCTAATATACTAATGCACTCATTTGGCAGGCATCTCGGCAAACGAGACTCGCTGTGGAGTGTACTCATTCAAAGTCACGGTAACTCGCAGGTTGCTGATTTCTCATCAGCACTCAGAAGATAATTTGCAAATGTGCCATTTATCATTATGTGCTTTGTAGAAGCAGATCTCATGAATGGGATAAACAGATAAGAGTCTAATAATGAATATTTCCTTCCCAAACACCACTGGCAGCTCCTAGAACATGAAGTTAAAACTTTGCACATACTGCACCTCTCTGTGCTTCTGAGTTTGCCTGTGCTAGTAAATTAGCTGGGGACATATTTTTTTAAGGATAGCCTAATGCACTTATCCATCTCTCTGCTGAAGGAACACAGATTTGAACTAGGTCTATTGAAAGACATAAGACTTTTATTTGTTCCAGTTTAAAAGCCATGGGCATGTGTGGACTTCTTCACCATGAAAAGTGACCACTTACCTTCCGGCTTTCCTTTTCTCACTGGAAACATAAGCACGTATGAAAAGCCACTGTTAAAGCCAGCAAAAGGATTATTCAGAGGCAGAATGGTAAGGATTATATGGTGGAGGTTGCTGAGGGAGCACTTTTTCCCACACCAAAGACAACAGGCTGCATGGATGCTCTGACCTGTAGTGCTGTTCACCACTGTGTTTGACTTTGCATCACTGGCTGCTTTTTATTTGCTTGTTCACTTTTTACTGGGAAGAAGTCTCAAGTAACAGTAGCCAGGCGATCAGTCTGCAAATGTGATTCCTGTCTCCCTTTGTGATATTCAGGGTGGAAGCCCTGCATATAAATCATTACCACTTACTTTTGCTTCTGCAGATGTGATTTTATTAAATGAAAGGTGTAACAAGAAGCCCAGCATAGGAAGGAGCCCTTTTGCC
Source organism: Acropternis orthonyx (assembly GCA_035583155.1). NCBI lineage: Eukaryota > Metazoa > Chordata > Aves > Passeriformes > Rhinocryptidae > Acropternis > Acropternis orthonyx. The sequence continues at coordinate 15,091,159 of JAWWEU010000020.1, forward strand.
AAATGGTTCTGTGTGTTTAGCTCTGTGACTGCTCTCCAGCAGAGCTGGGAAACCATGCAAAGATATTGATAATTGATTCTGTTTTATATAAGTTAAAAACTAGCTTTTCCCTCCTAGTGTGAAGGTAATGGGTTTTGTCTATAGAAAGATAATAATCCTATGAACCATTTCTACGCCCTCTACTAAAGAATAGTACAGCTTGCACTTGAACGTAATGCCCATGTCAGCTCAGCTTTTTAAACATTCATCTTAAAAGATTCTTCAAGGACTGGAAAGAGATCTTCCCCAGACACCAAGCTAAGTTTGAGGAACGTAAAAAGTCATGAATATCCTGTCAATTAATGTGTTTATTTTCATACATCTACTCTGGAAAAAACATCTTCAGACGTGAAAGCTGTTTTCTTTCAATTAAAAAGTTGTCATTGCATTTAGTTTCCACACATAATGCAAAGGGGATTTTTTTTTTTTCCCTCGCCTTAACTGTACTGGGGGTTGAATGCATCTCTTTTTGCTTCTTACGCTTTTCCTCAGAGGAATCTTCATTTATTACAGGAACAAAAAAAAAAAATAAGGAAGAAGAGGGCTAAATTGATACCTTGTCTCCAAATTTGTATGCAGGAGGTGACTTGATTTAGAAGCTTTAGGTAATTTCTTTTTTGTTCACAGTTCAACAATTGAAAGGCTCCCACAAACAGTGTTACAGCACTGAAAGGAAGAGATGCAGAAATTTATCAAGCTATTTATCAAATTATTTTCACAGTCTGTCAAATTCATAAGCATGCTGGAAAAGAAACATAAAGAGCATATTCAAACAGAGGAGCATGTCTGACTGAGCAGCCAGACTGCAGCACGACCAGACATGGGGACTGCTCTTTACTGTGGCAGCCTCTGCCCTTAAACCCAGTCAAGGCACTGGTGGCATTAGATCCTGGCTTGATGGATTGTGGATAGAGAAAATGAAGTAGAAATCACCTAACCTGGTCTAGTGGAATGTGGCCCTGCCCATGGCAGGGAGCTGGAACTACGTGATCTTTAAAGGTTCCTTCCAATACAAACCATGCTGTGATTCTGTTATCATTAAACAGAGGGAGAGGTGAGAGCTAAAGGGATAGACTTCCCTCCTCTCCGAGTCTCTGCTGAGATTTACGAATGGGGATGGTGTTGAATCTAAATGTTACACATCCTTGGTTGGGAAGTGAATCATATCCTGAGGTGGGACCCTGCACTTTAGAGAAAACAGCCTTGTAATATCATCCTTGGTGGCAGGTCTTGAGAGACAACATTGGCAAAGCAGGGGGAAAAAAACAAACAAAAAAGCAACTGAGATTGAAGGAACCAGTCTAGTAAGAAATCTTTAATTTCTAATGAGCTTTAAAGGATTTGAGAGAGTTGATTTTTTGTTTTTTAACAAACCAGTTCAAGTACATGCCTTCAGATTATAAAAGTACCTGAAATTGCCTAGAATATCAGCATGCATAGCTTGTTAATATTTACATATATTTACATGGCAAAACAAGAGAAAGATCTACAGTTATTTACAGTCTACATAGAAGAAGAGAAAGGCAGCATAATTGTATTTCCTAAAATACAGTAGTTGAATAGTCAGCACATGCATATTAAGATATATTTGCATGATAGAACGCAAATGTTTTAAGACATACCTTTTTAACTCCCTATGCTAAGGTATAGCATAATAAAGGTAAATTTTTTTTGTGTTTTGTTTCTAGTCTATTTGCATCAAGTGCTTTAAAATGTTCACTAACACAGCGGCGGCATTATTTACCCTGGCAATTAAAGCAACAGTACACACGATAATTTCCTACTAACTAGCAACAAGCTGCTGGTGAATGAAATATCTATTGTTTCTCATTATCCATCGACCAACATACAGGGATCTCTCCTTGTAAAGGCAGTGCCTAAGCTATCACCATTAATTATAGAAGTAATATAAATGAGACTCTACAGTATGTACTAAATGAAATATTAACAAGGCCAGTGTCTTTGAGCCTGAAAGATGCACTAACAGGGCACACTTTACAGCAGGCTATCTATGAAAATCACACATACATAATACAGGAGTGCCTGGCTTACAGCTCTAAGCCTAGACTTTAGAGGCCTGTTTGCTAGATCTGTATTATTGCAAAATACATTCCCTTAATTAGTTTCTGGAAGACAGAGTTAGTAGCTACTTTCTTACCATGATACTTCCCCATCATAACACCCTGTGGTTTTTCAATGCATTGTATTATTGAACTGTGTGTGTCTGTGTGTGTATGTGCATATGTGTGTGTGTATCAACAAAAGAAAAAAAGTCTTTTATCTTTAAAACCTAAACAAACAGCTTGTTAAATATCTGTCCCAAAAGGTCACTTGCTTATAAAGCATTGTGTTTTTTTTCACTCATGTCTGAAATAGAAATCAGTCTAAAAAATTATCTGTGCAATGAAGGAGGAAGCCAAATGTCAGCATTGCGATGGCATTCTTTGCAATACTGCATATGAAAAAGTCTAAATTTGAACTAGTAATAGTATTAAAAAGCTATATAAATATATACAGCATATACAGTCCTGTATGTATACATACATTTATATAAAGTATATATATAATTAAAGTTAGGTACATTAAAAACATAAAACATTTCAATTCAGCATAAGTTAATGACAGAAGTGATTTCAGTGAACTCCCATCTATGTATGCTCTAACACCAGCCAGACCAATTCTGATGATTTAGTTGCAGCAGCATGTCTAATCTCTCTTTTTGGCAGGATATGTTTATTGTCAACAACCTGTTTGCTCAACTCTTCCAATAACCCTTGTCCGGAAGAATCTTCCCTCAGCTGGCAGGTTATGTGTCTCAGGAGGATTTCCAATATCCTCCGCAGGATTTCCATTTTGACAGTGGCCAACAAGTTGTGATAAGACTCGTGTTTGTATAAATGTGCATCACAAAAGCTCAGGAAGTGAGCTGGCGTGGGTTTTCAGGTACGATCAGCCCCCAGCAGTGCTGCTGGGATGCCCAAGGACTCTCTTACATGCTCTTTGCTTCTCACTCCATTGGCCAGTGTTGGCACACAGGGCAGGGGGCAAGCAATGGACAGCAGCATCATATGGTCAACCTCATCTCACCCTTGCCCCGTTAAACTCTGAAATAAAGAGTGATAATTTCCTTAGGGAGTTTTCCCAAATCTAGAAATGAGCAGAAGCACCACTGCTCCACACCAGCCTGTGAGAGGAAAAGATCATAGAAATTTGCATGCAGTATTCAAAACTGCCACTTCAGTGAAGCAACGATGTCTTAAAAGTGTAAATCAGGTGTGAACGGCAGTTCAGCGGGCAGGAGAAGGAAACGCAGCGGTGATCTGCGTGGAAATGGGGTGTGGGTAAAGAAGACAGGACCTGCAGCCTTCCAGGCGTGCTGCTGCTCCTGCCCCTGAAATGCTGGTGGAGCAAGGTAAAGCCACAGGCTGCATTGCAGTTTTTGGAGCTTAGGATGTCTCTCTGTCAGCCTTGGCACAATTTTCAGAAATTGATGGTGGACTTTCATAAGATACTGGAAAAGAAAGTAACATGGTGCTGCCTGTGGGAACCGCTTCCTTCCAGGTGCTGTGGTAAAAGCATTTACATTGCACAGTCTGGTGTTGTCTTAACCATTGTATGCTTTTAGCTGAGATGTCTGTGAGGGGCTGGCAGATACAATACCAGACCTATGGGAAATATGTGCCCTTCTGAGAGACAGCTGTGGAGCACGTGGGATATGCTAAGGCAGCTCAGATGTCTTAAGATCCAAGTTAGGCAACTGAATCCCACTCCTGGTATGCCATGATGGCTCTGCCTAGCATATGCAAAGGGTAGGAGGGATGAATGCCCTTTCAGGGATTGGTTCCCTCTGAAATATCCATTTTTTAGTAACTCAGTGGTGTTTTAGCTCACAAGAGTTTTACCAAGTTCTCTGTGACCAGGGCAAAAAGAAACAGGGTGAGAGAGGGAAGAGACTGGGACAGGGTCCAGAGCAGCAGACAGCTTCACAGGTTAAAGAATTAAGTTTATACAACAGAGAAAAATAGGTATGATTTTAAAAGGTAATTACATTTTTGTCAGCTGTTTTGCCAACCTTGTTCTACATCTTCTACACATTTTAACAATGGTTTATAATATAACACTTTATACTTACATGGTGCTTTTCCACAGTAAGTGTGAAAGCACTCCATAAATCTGAACTATTCCTCACAACACCCCTGTGAGGTGGGTAAATAAGAGTACTCTCCCCATTTTACAGCTGGGAAGAGTGAGGTACATGGAGTTGAAGTGACTTGTCCAAGCTCACTAGGGAAGGAAAAGTCAAAAAGAGAAAAACAACCCAGTTCTCCTGACTTCATGTCCTGTATTGTTTTGGGTTTTTTTTTTTCTCCTGTGGAGTGATTGCAGACAATCTGTTTGACACTGGATGTTGGAGGTTGGAAGTTTTCAAGCTCTATCACTGCTGTAATTGAGAACATAAGGGTGTTGCATAACACAAACAACATGGTGCATTATCAAAATACATTTATTACAATGGACACAATTTCTTTTGCAAAGTTAAAACCCAGAATGTAAGTTAAATATAGCTGCATATACTGAATAGTTGAAATAATCACTAGGTCTTAATGCCTCAGCAGTTGAAAACAAATCCTCTTTCGTGAACTACTGCAGTTTCCTTACTCAAAGAACATAGCACACTTATCTCCTATAATGTATGTAAAGAATACTGTAAATGTGTAAGGGTTTTAAAGACGCTAAGAAAAGTTACAGCTTGAAACCAACTATGCTTTGCAAGTAGGGAAGCTGATGGAGTTTTGAGTCTTTGTAGTTGGGAATTAGTTGAAAAAGGAATACATTAGAGCCAAAAAGCAGACCTTATAGATTTTGGTTTATCCGTTGTATTATCTTCTAAGAGATGCTTTGCTGGTTTAAATGTGGTGATGGGGGAGGGGGAGGTGGTTGAGAACCTCTGGTTTAGATGTGGTTCAGTGAGACCTTTGAAAAGACGGTAAATACAGCATCAGCTCAGCTCACGTTTTCCTGCTGGCACTTGGGTGGAAATAGGACCTGAAGTAAACTGATCCCAGTTTGGGTTTTAGATCATATTTGGCAGCTCCAAAGTTTTATTTTTTTAGCTGCAGATATGATTTCAGTTTTACACTCACCCAAAATAGCAAATGCAGGTCTCAATTTCATATTTCCTGGCTGAAAAAGCAATCAAGGAATCCTGTTTTCTTGCAGGACACTAATACATACATATTCTGAGTGTTACTCATAAGATATCTGAGCATCTGTGATTGTTCTGAGTAGGAGGACTGCAGCAGGAACTGAACAGTTCTGTCACCTCACAGCCTTGTTCAGTGCATTGTAGGAAAAGTGACTATCCCTTCCAGCTCTGAGTTATCCTACTAGGAAAGGGAGTACAGTAATGCCTGACATTGAGAAGTAGCTCCCTCAGCTACAACTGGCCTCAGCCATGGCTGATACCACCAAACAGCTCTTAAGATTGCTCCTAAAAACACTTCAGATAGTGGGGAATCCTGAAGGTTGAATGAGTACGTGAAGATTTTCGATTTGCTAGTGTTTTTTGGAAGAGGTCATTGTGCTCCATGTTGTTCACAAAGTTTTGAGTTCGATAGGAAAAACTACCAATTTATATTACAGAGAAAGGAATAAGTATAACTTGGAAAAACTCTGCACCACAATCCCAGCTGGGGGTTGCAAGCATTCCCAAAAGGAAACAAATCCATTCTGAGGGCAGTTTTCTCCTGGGAGGTATGACAGAGCTCAGCTGCTGAGCCACAGCTCCGAGTGGAGCTGCCCAGCCAGGTGTCCCCAGGCATCACAGCACCACAACACCCACCCTGAGCATTAGCGCGAGGCTTACAACAAGCAGGGGAGCAGATCCTCAGCCACTGCTCCAATCTCTGAAGCCTCCAAGAAGGCAGCAAACCTGTGCTGATTCACACCAGGTGGACATGAACATGCTCGAGGAATGTAAAATTGCAGCTGTCACTTTAGGGTTTGGTTTGGGAAATTTGGAACCGATCATTGTGGAAACAAATTCCGTATCATCGTGTTTGTTATTCCAAGGAGATTTTATATTTCACATCAAATCAGGAAATGACCACTGCTGAAGCCAGCTGGTGAAGGGTTTTTCCCTGTCCAGCAGGGTGGATTTGAACACTTCAGGGTGCTTTTCAGAGGCACAGAGAAGATATGAGAGACCCTATTGGCTTCATGATCTGGAATATATTCACACTGCCTTGGTTATTAGGTTAGGTTTGTGGTTGGACTTGATGGTCTTTTCCAACTTCAGTGATTCTCCGATTCTACCTCATCTTCACACTGCTGTGTAATGAGTTATTTGGCTATAAATGGTATGCTCAAGGTGCCTTTGTGTGGATCTGAGATTTTTGTGTTAGGGATGTGTTGGCTTTGTCAAATAGTCCTGATATGAATAACAGGAACCGCCTGAAGAGTTTTAAGGATGCACTTGCCTTTTTATTTCACTTGAGCTTCTTGCTTTGAATCTGGCCCTTGTCACAAATGCTTGACTCTCATGTCATTTTGAGTTCACCTCTTTCCACTGGCCATCTTTTAAAATGCTCTATGCTCAACTTAACCTCAGACTACCAAGATAACTGGCCCTTATCCTTAATTTTTCATAAGAAAATAAACCCCTCCTTTTCAAATAAGCTGATCCCACCTCTCTGGCAGGCAAGATTGAGTGTTGTGTGCTCCTAACAGAGTTTAGAGTGGATCCTATTCATTCATAGTTGATAAATATACAGATAAATTATGGCTTTGTTTCTATTTATTTATATGCTTGGTATGTAAACTTGCTTCAGAACAGGCATCTAATTTTAGAAAATAAACATGCATTTGAAAGTAGACAAATCTAAAAACTAAACATTATCTGTGTAGCATGTTTTCTTATCAGGAACATAAATAATATCTCAGAATGCTAACGGATGCATTACATATATTAATGAGGGTTTTACCGTATATGTATTGCAAGAACCCCTTTTCTTTTACTGTTAAGATATTCAATATTCATTTGTATTCAGTGCCATCAGTTACAAATAGACAGCTAGCAGTTATGAAATAAATGCCTATGAACTAGTATCTACTTAGTATTTTCAACTCAACAAAGGATTTTAGAAGGAGGGATAATTTAGATCTTTGAGCCTCAACTATAAATAAACAGCAACTGCTGTATAAATCCCACCCTGCTGCAGTGGAAGATTGTATTACAAAACTGACAAATGATTTGCGGAAGAGAATGATGAACCCTTATTACTAAGACACTCTTCAACTTAATCCAAAACAAGATTCCTGGGTAATTTTACGTACGCTAGAAAGATTGATAGCGTGGTGCTTGCCTAGCAGCTTTCAAATGTTTGACTGGATCGGAAATGGCATTGAGGCATGATTAAAGATTCAGTTGGGCTTCTCACAAATTCTTTATCCTGTGTATTCATTATTGCAACCCGCTGCCTTTGTTGCAGGTTAAAGAAGGCTGACCCCAGCTCTGGTGATTAGCACCCTGTACAACTGATGGTCCTATGGAAAAAAATGTTTAGGTTGCCCAGCGCTTTTAGTATTGTTTATCAGCTGAAATTGTTGGGGGAGGGTGCCTTAATCACAATGGATCAGGGAGAGTCTGTGACAACTGACAGGCTCATTGTTTAAGACATTTTTTAACGAAGTTGTTAACATTAATTCTTTTATATAGTACTCTAATCTTCTTCAAATTATGTTCTGACATGGCACAAACCGCTTGGCATTGAAAGTCATTCAACAGTGATTAAAGTGCTCTTTTTATCGGTTTAAGAATGTTTCATCTTGTATCAGCAGTATGGAATTGTTTACTAATTAGATTCCCTAACATCCTCTGCTGTCGTATGCTGATGATATGTGAACAGGAAAGCTGATGAGCAAAAAATTAAAACTTGTTACTAAACTGTCATAAGGCCCAGCATATAAAGATGTCATTCAGAGGACTGTGTTCATGAGGGATAAACAATATTTACCGAGAAATGGAGCAGTTTCTCAGCCCAGCAAGGCATGGCTGGCAGTGCAGGCAGTTTGCAGTTATCTGCAGCTCTGGCTCTTCACAGGGGTTTGTGGGATCTGAGTCGTAGATGCAAAAGAGGAATTTATCCCTTGAGGACCTTCCCATTCAGCATGGCGTATATGGGGCTTCTGGGCATCCCGCTTTGGGATAGAGACCTCTCGACACCCCTCCCAATCCAAGGTGGGATTTGATTCCTGTGATTCTCTGACACTCCCTCCTCTCTGTCCTTGGACAAGTCACTTAGGCAGATCCTTAAGTGTCTGCATGCAACTAGCTTACATTCACCAAAGGAAATTAGGAGCTTAACTGGCATTGAGAATCTGGGATAACCTTCTGTTATGTAGTTTTGCTGTCTGAAGAATTCACCTGGGCTTGATGAGTTCATGCCTGTCCATTATTGTGAGATACTAAAGCTTTACCCTCTGTCAACAAAGGGATAAATATGACTGCATTTCTCTTAAGTAATAAGAAAGATACTTTTCTTTCAATGATAGAACCATTGAATTTTCTTCTTCCAAAACAGCCAACACGATTGAAATATTTAGAAAGAAGTAAAGATACACACAGCCAAAGAGCAAATGGCACATTGCTTACATCCAGTTCTCAGCAAAACACTGGAGGCATCGCAAGATAAAGTGCTTTGGGCTTCCAGCCACATAATCTTTTATCGCTTAAAGTAAATATCCTATGCTCACACAGGGAAAACTATTCCCTTCTTTTGGAGTCTAGCTTGTGTCAATGCTCAAGGTATAAAGCACTGCTGTTATACTCTGGGGTGTTTTGCTGGCTGCTGAGAATTTTGTTTAAACATCATCAAATTTGACTCATTTGAAAAGATAAATTATTGTTTGGGTTGGATTTTAAATTTCCCTGATAAACTTCCATTTTATGAATTAGCTGAATTCTATTAGAGATAGCCTCAATTTAGCTTGGCTGGATGGATGCTTTTCAGCGATAGCTTAAGGGCTCTTGCTCTGCATTGGGCAATTTAGTTTAATTTTACCATTCTAATAAAAGTCCAGTTGAATTGCTTGCAAAAAACTAATAATACTCTTTAGGGCCTTTGAATCATTCTAAACAGCTGAATACAGTGATCATACCTGTACTGTGGAGCTTTATAGGATAGTTGAAATGAGCATAGAAATTTTATTGTTCTCTATTAATATTATTTTCAGTAGAACTCTCTTCCATTTCTGCTACTACCTTTAAGATACTTTCTCTTTTTTTAAAAAAGATATTGGTTTAATAAGAGGATTACTATGTATTATACTAAATTTAAAAATATTTTGGTCTGTTGATAAATATATGCCTTTCAAAATATTTAATACAGACAGTTTTGGTTTACCTTGTGATGTGAGATCATTTCTAAGCTGTGGAGTCATCATTTATCAGTTTAATCCCATCTGCTGAGGAAAAAGTATGTCTTGCAAACAAATACACATTTCTTTGCTGCTAAAAATTTGAGATGCCTCAAATAAGAAGAATTGGGGCTCTTTAAACTGCTTCATATCCTTGAAGGATGAGAATGTGAAGTGGAGGGCTTTTACTGGTTGACCCCCTAGCAGCAATCTGAGTTTCCTTCACCGTGACAATGAAAGGCCAAAAAAAAAGGACTGGAGAAAAAATCACAAGAGATTGAAGCCTATTCTCTTTTCCCATTAAATTATCTTAATGTGGCAACAACTAATTTCTCTTTGTTTACTTTTTCAATTGCACTTGGCAGCCTCTTTATTCTGATTCCTATCAGCTCATAATTAGTTACCACAGAAAGGACTAAGATGTACATAAATAATCACAAGATGCCAGATAAACTCTATCGGTTTTAAATTAGTGTTGTGTTTTGCTATGAGCTCTCACCTATTATTTTTAATTATAGTTTACAAAGCAAAGTAGCTTCCTGCCCTCTCTCCAGCTGTTCTGGCATGCGTTTTTAATCTGTGCCAGGGAATAGCCCATTGCCCGTGCCAGGGTGCTTGCCCCAGCCTCGTGGCCTCCATCCCCAGCTTTCTGCTAGAGAAATTCAGAGAAACCTATTCTTCCTGTTTGAACATAAGTTCACTTGGTATTCAAAAAAACCAAAATGGAACGGGAAAGGACAAGGGAAAGGAAAAAGAAAAAAAGGAAAAATTTTTAAAAAGCAAGAAAAATGAGAAAACACCACCTGACCTGCAAAAGCCTCTAATCTACCCACTCCATTTCTTAAAGCATTATAAGACATGAAAAATGGTTGTTACAGAACAAGACTCCACTGGAAAGCCACATGTCTTTGCAAAATCATCCCCTCTCTCTGCCTGCAGCAAACAAACACCCTTCCATGGCAGCAGTGACAACTGCCACGGTGAAACTGTTGATCAAAGACCCATGGCAGGTTTGGCACCAATCCCGATTGCACTTTACATGATAGGCCTTAATTGGAGTGCCAAGGTTAATTTTGTACGAGAGGTTTAAAAAACCCAAACAAACGAAATCCATCTATCAGCGGGTCGGGGCTGGGCAGGGGGGAGTGCCCAGACGTACGGTGAGTGTTCTCCGTGTTGCAAAGGGAAGTTTTGGATGCTGCTTCTAAACCTGGCTCTACAGTTGCAGTGCCAAACACAGCCTGGGCATCCCCTGCTGCCGATCGAGGTTTTTACCGAAAAGGGGCAAAAGACCCGATCTTTTGCTGGGGTTCAGGATTGTCTTTTTCCTTTTCTTTTGCTCTAAGAGGAAAGGAAAAGGAAAAAAGGGTCATCATTAAGGTGTTTTGTAAATAAGTGTCCAGGAGGTAGGCAGTGCCTTCAGCAGGGCTCCAGCCTTGTCGCCAGGCAGGTTGCCTTGTCAGCTGCAATGCTTTCCTAAGACACAGCTTCAAAGGACCGCACTCAAAATTACAACGATAAAAATATCTCTATATATATTTATACAGTTTTCTCTCTCTCTCTCTCTCTCTCTCTCTCTTTTTTTTTTTTTTTTCTTTTTAAATTCCAGCAACAAGGAGCTGCCACGACTGTCTACTGTGCCACGGCGGCGGAGCTGGAGGGGCTGGGTGGGATGTACTTCAACAACTGCTGCCGCTGCCTGCCCTCACAGGAGGCGCAGGGCGATGCCACGGCCGCGGCCCTCTGGGAGCTGAGCGAGAGGCTGATCCAAGAACGAATTGGCAGGCAGACCAAATAACAGGGAGCTCCTGGAAGGATCAAAACACACGAGTGTGTGCACGCTCGAAAACTGCCAACACTGGAACCTGTCCAATCTTATCATCTAGAGGGTTTCCATATACCTCAGATACAGATTAACCAGTGTTAAATGAAATAATAGCAGTCACAACATAGTGAAAAATGTTAAGTACTAATGGGAAATGGGGAATACTGCGGGTTAAAGGGACAATGTGGCTTCCTGGGGCTTAGTTAGTCTCGGTTTTCTTTCTTTTGATTATAGCCTGTTCAAAGTGTAACCCAAGGAGGCATCTTTTGTCTTATTTTAGAAAAGCAATGCTGCAGATAATTTCTGTTGTTTTGATTAATGGGTGGGTACGTAGCCCAGTATGGGATTTCCTCCTTATTTTGATAATTACTCTCTGTTAGGCTTTAGGTATTGATTGGGAAATGGTAGTTGTGTTGATTCTTTTTCCCTACAAGGATTTTATTGGGTGTGGCAAATCAAAAGATTATTAAGGAAAGAAATCTTTTCTGCCCTTGACTGCTGGCTGCAAACACATCTGTGCTGTCTAGAAAAAAGAAGGTGCAAGAAGACATCTGAACAGAAATGGTAAAGTCACAGCTAATTAAATATTGCAGGTTTTTTTCTTAAAAGATTACAATAAAAGATATGTTGTAAACCATTCCCTAAATACTGTCAAGTTAGCAAAGATGATGATGTCTCCTTAAGAACACACAGAGTGTAATCAGGGGTTTAAATGGTATTTCCATCCATTTCTCAGTTCACAGTTTTAAGGGTTTTTTTTTCTTTGAAAGTTCACAGTTTCTCAGTTCTCCTGATACTGTATCCCATTCCAAATCTGTCTCTTTTGTTTTCTTTCGCATTTAAATTCAATAAAACAACATGCTTGCTTGAATATTGTCACCTGAAGAGAAAGTTTGTCTCATTTCTGCAAATGTCTTAGTTCCATTTTTTTTTAGAAAAGAAAACTTGAGGAAAAATAAAGAGCTTCTTGTTGATGCCAAGAAAACGCTGTTTTTTTCTTGTTTCTTTCTGAGTTCATTTTTTGTATTTTGTGCTTTGTAGCTGTCTTCATGCCAGAAGGTTGTTCTAAGCCATCCTCAGTCCAGCATCACATTTTCTGTAGACAGAATATAAACAAATAAATAGAAGGACACATTGTTAATAGAAGTTTATTTGATCCCCTTATCATTTATGCTTTATTGTTAACAGTCTGCCTCCCATGATTTTGCTTGTTTGCAATAATAATGCATTGTATTGGTTGTTCAACGGGAGTTAAAGTCAAGGCTTCTGCCAAAATGCAGCCTCAGCTGTTCCCTATTTGCCTGCTTCCTTACCTGATGCCACAGCCTTTCCTAAAGCAGCAGCAAAGAATATGTGGCCTTTTTTTAGCCCTGCTGTGCCACCTCTGTAGCAACAGCCTTCAGCAGGTAAGCAATCCTGCCCACAGGTCTTCCTCTACTATTTGCAGCCCCTTCCCCAAGGCCAGCATGCCCTTAATGAGCTTTCTCTGCACTGAAACATTTGGCGGAATAAAAAAATAAAAGGGGCTATTCCAGAAAGAACAACATGTCTTTTCAGCCTTTTGTGGAATAATAAAAAGGTCTTTCTTGTCTCCTAGAGGTTTTCTCCAGTCTGTGCTACACAGACCAGATGCTGGTGTAGTGTAATATCTGAAAATTTGTGACGTGGGTCGAAGGGTTTGCAAGTTGAGGCGATGGCTACAGTCAAATTCCTTGCATTGTCTGGAGTTTATCTGGGGAGGAAACAGTGATTAACTTCTGTCACCTGTGCAACAGCCTTCACAAGCACATTATTTTTCCTTTTCACAGCCAAACAGAATTACTCTCCTATAATACAGGCAGTGTACAACAGCAAAGCTTTGCACTGGAGCTTGGCATTGCTGGGTTAAGAAGAGGCAGTAATTAAGTGATGCTGGGAGCTCTGCACTCCCCCGTAGGCCTGGGCCTTATGCTCCATTTAGGCAAACATTAATAACCAATAATGAACACCCTGTCATTCCTTATTGCTGAAATATTGCATGCTTTTATGAGAATTCACTACTTAGAGAGATTGCCTGCCTTCCTTCAAAGAATATCTGGAAGGCAGACAGTGTTTTTCCTCTGTATGTGGCTCCCTATTTCAGTGTTACAAGGTAAGAGCACTTCTAACATTAGCATAGTTTTGTACTAGTATGAAGTAGGTTAACCCCTAACTTCATTGAGTTGGTTGGGTTTCTCTGGTTCCTATTTCTGGTTAATAAATATTTATTGACACCACTGTCTAGAATTTCAATGTCAAAAGTTTCTCCAATGCAGATGAAATTACTTGCTCTCTGTTTCTTTCTTCCTTACTTTTTATTTCACTCTCATTCTCTCTTTCTCTTTTTTCACTCCATTTTTTCTCTTTCCATTTTCCTTCTTCTGCTTTCTGTTCTCCTTTTAGTCTCTCACGCTCCTGTGTTGAGATAGCCAGTATAAAAAAAGGCTTTTTCAAATTAAAGAAAAAGCATAAAGCTGTAGAGCATTTATTTCTATTAGAAACACTTGTGAAAATAATTTTTCTTGCACTCTCAGCTTGATTTCAGCACAGGAGGGATGTGCAGGGGACATTAAAAAGGAAAAGCAATTGAAAAGAAACAGACTCCAAACTCTCCATTTTAATATCCTAGATGTGCCTAAGTCATTGGCTTTCAAATATATTTTGGTGTAAAATTTGGCACATTTACAGCCAGTCAGATTTATTTATTTGACTGGCTTACATTTTTCCAGTTGATTTACCTGAGGCAATGTCTGTGTGAATTACTCCACAATGCATTGACTCCAGTGTTCATTAAAGGTAGTTAAGTGATCCTGTGTCTAATATTAAAGCAAACCCCATTAACCTTAACTAGTATCATATCAGCAAAACAAAAAGAACTGAATAAAGCAAAATAGATCGGGTATTTATAGTTCTTGGAAAAGATCCAGCAAATTCACATCAAGCTCCTAATAGTCCTAATAAGCACTTGCTAGTTATCCCCATAAAAAAAGGAGGACATTGGGTACGGGCTGTGCCTCTGATGAACGGCTCAGGCCCCACAGGACTTTCTGAAGGGGAGGTGTTGGCAGGCGATGCCGCCGAGCATTTCCCACCCACGTGCTGCAGGGCGTTGCTTGACCCTTTCCCCTCTGCTTTCCTTCCAAAGCCAACATTTCCCATTTTAATGGTGATTTTTCGGACCCTATATTTGTGCTTGTATCTGCAAGTCTGTCTAGGTGAGTGAGCAAACTCCCTTGCTGAGATTGAAGAGCCACCAGAAGCTCTTCAGGGAATGGATACGGCATTTTGGTCAGTGACAGCTTCCACTGCTGTCCACGCAGCAGATGTTGCCTGTGGTCTTCCCAGACAGTAACTGGCTGCTGGGACCTCTACGTGCAAAATCAGATAGAGGTGAACCAGCAGAAAACCATGCCAAGTCTTGGCTTTTTTTTTTTTCTTCCTGCTTTTTCTTTTGACATCTGGAAGACAAATTTCAGATATTCTCAGCCCAGGTAGGGATTTTTATTAGAGAAAGTCTTTCCAACAACACCGCAATAATTTGACTTATATCAAGGTTGAATAACTCCTTGTCAGGTGTTAAGCTCATGACCTTTCAAGCCAAACACACTTATACTAACCAGTTTACCATTGGAATGATCAATATCTTGTGAGAAAGTCTAGACAGATCTTATTTTGTCCTTTGGTATCACTTGTGGCTTTGGAATTGATCATTATATGTGGCTGGGGAAAAATTGCCTATACATTTCATGCTCTGTATTTATCTTGACAAGGTTCTCTAGGATTATATTTTCATAATCTGAATGGCAGTGGAACAGCTGCTCAGACTGTGCAAGCCCTTCTTATCGGGCTGAATTTAAGCTACGGTAATTACTCTTTCTCCTTTTGTATTTCTTTTTTAAACAAGCGTGTACTATACATTAAAATGTATGGTTGGGGCAGCAGGGGGCATGCTGAGAAGCTTGGAAAATGCTGCTAAAATGTATTGCTTCCCATCTACAGTGGCTGATGTAGGTTTGTGTTTTATTCAAAATGTAAGACCATGTCTGAACATGCATGAGCTCTGCAGCAGGGTCCCAACCTACGTAGGGAAAACATTGTTTTATTGTCAAATCTCTTAGAGTCAAGATTCTGGGAGACTGGAGGCAGTTTAGGAAAGCTAGAATAGCCAGTAATAAAGATATGACTGACAAAGACTTCAACTGGTCCCTTTGCAAAGAGGTCCTGTGGGGAAACCCATGCTTGGGAAGCAGCAGAACCATCAGGAGCACAGAACTTGGACAGGGACCCGCACAGCCACCCTGAATACCTGCTCCATCCTGCTGACAGCAGGTCTGGAGGAGCCTGAATGACACTGTGATGGAAGCACTGAAATCCAGCACACAGATGCCTGTTTGCTGGTGTCCTTCACCGTGGGACAGCGGAAATGAGAAAATAGAAAGGTATCTTAGAGAGAAAGAATGTGCTGCTTTTCTCTTGATTTTTTTTTTTTTTTCCTACATTGCTAACTATGTTATTTACTAGATGCCTTTTCTGGGCTGTGCTTTTTCTTCTCTCCCCCACCTCTGTTGCATTTGCAGAGTACTTTCCAAGGAGTGTTTCGTGAATTAGCTTCATGCTTTAAAGGAGAAGATTGCTCTGGCAGAGAACAGCATAGTTGTAAAAGTGTCAAGGTGTTATGAATGTCCTGATGATAGAGCCCAGTTGTTATCTGCTGGGTAGTGAGGGAGGATAGCTAATGATGTGCAGCATGTAAACCGTTTGTTGCTCTAATCCATCTGTGTGGAGAGGAGTGAAAAAGAGGGGCGAAATCCTGGGAAAATTACTTGGACAGCTGGAGATAAAGTGTGTACTGATGGAGTCATCCAGAGGTAGCTGTCAACATGAGCTGTGTTTGCATATAATCCAAGCGATGCACAATGATTCCTTTTGGTACATTTTTTTAATGGGGGTTCATGTGTCTTTGCACAGACCTTAATTACTATCCAGTATCTCTTACCAACTGGGCTCCAGTTTTAAGTGAGGAATGTGATTTTAATCAATTTGTGGCTGGGTGGTGGAGAGAAGTACTACAAACAGACCAAAGCAAGACATATGGATCCCTTTGGAGGACCTGAATTAAATGAGAAGCAGTCATTTTATTAATTCTTCTGTGTTTTATAGACCTTTTATATGGAACATTACCCATACAACTTCACTATCTAATTAAAAAGGGCTCTTATCAATTTGCTGGGCAGTTGCTTATGCAGGGGGGGAAAAAAAGAAAAGAGAGGAAGAAATAATATATATTTCTTTTTGAGTCACAAAAAATCATCTACCTTAAGGCGATACAGAACAGATCACCAAATGTCTGGTGAAACTATTTTGACTGGTTATCTTCACTCTTTTAAAAGAACTGTTGTAAAAACTGAACATTAGCCAATGCTTTTGGGACTGATCTGCACGGTGCGCGTTTTTCATATGGAAACCTTACACAGTGCCCACAGATATATGAGCACAGGCTAAATTAGGGGCTTTGTACATTGGATTTCTGTGATCCCTCCTGGCAAAGCAAGCACCCTTTTCCTTGAGCTGGCGTTAGCCTGTAACAGCAGCAGTTGAGCAGCTCTGTAATGTTCTTAGCGGGGATTGAGGAGTGCGTGTGATGCTCGCGGGCGTGAAACGTGTAAGTTTTTGCAAAGGGAGGACAGAGAAAAGTGAGTGCATGGAAGCCACGCTGGTCCTGACTGGTCATCACATCGACACAGAACTCATGGCCTTAAAATGGACTTTGCCTTCTGCAGGCAGCCTGAGAGGAAGGGCAGGAGAGACGGGAAAAGGTTATGAAAATGAGTAGTGCCTCTCTGTGTGCAGTCTTCTGTGCCTTGGGCTGCTGCCTGTGTGGGATGGGACAAGGCTGAAGCCGTCCCAGCACCTGAAAAACAGCATTACAAAAATCAAGCAGGAAGGAATGGGGTGAAAAAAGTCTTCTAAACCCCTCGCACCTCCATAAACCCTTACTTTATGTGGCGTATTGGATTTTACAAGCACAGAGTCTGCTGGGAGCTGTCTGCCGAGCACACAGTTAGCAGTGATTGAACACCAGCATTTTAGCATTTTGACTTAAATCCAGTGTAAACTTGTAAGTGAACTGCTGGCCTGGGCTGGGTCTCTGGTGGACAGCAGTCAGCCATGCATCACAGGCTGCGCAGCCACGGAGCGCCCGGCCGGTGGCCGCGGGTCACAGTTCAAAGGAAGCCTGAAATTTTGCTTCAATGGATACTGAATTACCTCTCATCCCGCAGAAAGCTTTATTTCTCTTCCTCTCTTTCCTCCCAGCATTGAGCCAGCGTGGCTGGAGAAGAGAGGAGAAAGGGAGCTGGTACTGAGACCATCTCAAATGTACCTGGACTACAAACAAACCAGTATTTTCCTTCCAGCAAAGCTGTTCCTTTAATCTTTATGAGCAGGAGAAATTCATGCATTACAGAGGCACAAAAATGAGAAGGGAAAGGCAGGTGGGAGTAGTTGCATTAGAATTAAGCCCTGTTTTTAATATGACACCTGTCAGACTTATTGTTAAAAATATGGAGAAAGGCTCCCTTCAGAAATAATAACATTGCAGCAAGGTTAGTTATACACGGTGAGTCCTGTCAACAGCCGCAATTAGAAGTTGTTTACCATCGAGCGAAACAGCTCGGCAGCATCATGGACCTTACGTGCTGTTTCAGCCCCAGCCCAGGGCTCACAGATAATCCTCCCTTCCAGCCCAGCCCAAAGCCGAGATGGGAGATTCTTCCCCGCAATCACATTACTTTCCTAATGACACTATCACCCAACCAGGGATTAAGTGCTGCTTCGCAGCCAATGCCTGGTGTCACCAGGTTTAGGCTGCTGAACAATTAAAGGGTCAATTTACGGCGGGTTAGTGGGTGGCGGTGAAGGGCAGGGGAAAGGGGATGACTGGCAAGGAGAGCCCCTGATAAACAAGAGCTGTCAGAGAGCCCTGCCCTGCAGGGGCGACTATTTCTGTCAGCTGGCTATTAAAAGGAATTCCTCGCCGTCGCAATTAAGCCTCTCCGCCGGGGCCGGCGCTGCCGCGGCCACCCAGAGCAATCCCCCCGTGCCTCGGCTGCCAACTGCGCCGCGGTGTTTGCAAGTCACCCGGCACCGGCACTCACACCACACAATTAATTTCATTTATGCCTTCAGCCAGATTTCAAAGTAAGGCTCTGGAGACACAGGAGAAATTAATTTATTAAAAAGCAATAGCTTGATAATGCACATGATGATAGAATAAATGAATCTGTTCAATATCTTATAAAACAGTTGGCAATCACATAATAGAGCATTCATTGTCAATTTAGTAGCTTGTCTCATTATACTCTGCAAATAGTAGTAAAATGGTGTATTATTCATGAACCAACATGCTTTAATTACTTTTAGTGCACATTTATTTTTTCAAATGTAATACGAGTTAGATTCATCTATAACTGTAACTCAGCTTATGAATCTTGAAGCAGTAACACAAACTGGAAGAGAAATTTTATGAGCACAGGAATCAGTTTCTGGAAAGTTTGTGACATTTCTATATGCTATGAAAGCAGGTCCTAAAATGCCAACCTCAGATGTCATCCCAAAATTGTATCATAGTTGATAATACTTTAATAAATACAATATTATTATTTTATAATTTAATCAGATATAATTTCATGTTTCATCATTTGCTTGGGTTGTTTTGTGTTGTTTTCTTTTTACCTGCCATAAAGCAAATCCATAAATATAATATAGTTTAATTTTTGGCTTTACATATAGAAATTGTCATGTTACCACTCCCTCCCTTCTTGGCTTCTCACACACACTTTTCACCAGCTTCATTTTCTATGAAGGTCTCACATACATGCTGCCAAGGTCAGTGAAAGTCCACTGCTCATTTCAATTAAAATGTTTGCAAGGATTTATACATAATAAACTGATCTTGCCTATAATAACAGGTTTCCTTAAGTCAGTCTTGCCACTACTAAGTATAATGTTGCAGCACATTGTTGATTTCTATGTACATAGGAAAAAAAGCACTGTAAAATAAGATGACTTGAAAATGCAATTAAAGTGTAAATCTTTACACCCATTAACATTTAGGGTCCATTAGATTGCTTTGTCTTTTACAATATTAAATGCTAAAATGTTTTGCTTTTATTCTGTAACAGTATATTCTAGTTCTATTTATAATACAAATGTAATTTAGCTCCCAATAAATCTTAGCTTTAATTGGTTATTAAGTATGTGCTACTATGTCATAAATTTAACCCACAGAATTTCTTTTTTTTACCCATTCATCTCTACGACTTTGTATTCTGGGGTCAGGTACAAGGTTTTGTACCATCACAAATATTTAGCCCATCTGAGCATCTATCTCCCCCAAGCATGTGAGTGGGGGTCATTGTCCTCATGCTGAGCCCTTCAGTAGGTGTTGTGGGGCATCGACGTGAAGGAGTACTCCACGCTTGAGGCTGAACTCACACAGGGACTTCATCTGCCTCTTTGCCCACGGGGAAATGCTTTTCAATGTATTGTTCTCTTCGCAGTGACTCGAGTTGTGAGTGGCTGGCTCTGGCATGGGGTCTGACTCTCCCAGGCAAGAGACGAAGTTGTGGCCAGCGCTGAAGATTTTGCACTAATTAAGGTTGCAGAGGGTATGAATCAGGGCTGAATTTCACTGTTTTGCCCTTAATGTTATCTTCCCCTTTGAAAGGTGTCCAAGCTATGGCTGCACAATTATGACTCTTTTCCTCAGGCCTCAGTAAGCACAATTTAGACTAGTTTTTATTGGTCACCAAGGATGAGTTTCTAAGGTTTTTTAGATTCAAGAACTGGGGTAATAGCATTGTGAGGGCATGGCCCAGTTTCCTTTGTAATCCTGATTTCAGTTCCCACTAGTAACCTGAAGCCATGACTGTTTAATCCTTAATTCCTGCCACAATTAACATCTCATATTCAGGAGGACTTCTCTGTGATTTGGAAGGAAATCTGTCCCCAGCTAGGTCAGCCCTAGCCGGTCTCTTTGCTAACTGGGAAGGGATCCTTTTCAGCTCGAGTCAAACACAGTAACACCTCATTTAATGGTGCAATAGAGCAGAGAATCTGTTCGCTGGCTCCGCTCGGATGCAATACGAATCAACATCCTTGCAATTAGAGCTAGCGAGGAATGCAAGCACACAAACTCATAAGCTACTAATGAACTATTTGAGCAATTCTACAGGTATTTATATAAGGCTGAGACAGCATCCTTTGCTGAAGAGCTCCCCCCTCTTCCCACATATTCTCAAGGAAGCTTTAACTGAAGCGAAATTTCTTTATGTAAATACAGGCAATGCAGAGAGCCCCGCGTGTTCTGCCATCACCCCTGTGCTCATGGCCTTGGTTTGTGCTGGTGAACAGAGCCTGTTCTGCAGCAACTTTACTGTACGTCAGTGCACACAAAGGCCAGTTTGCTGTCTTCTTACCAACATTTTCACACTTGTGCATCATTGCACCACCACAGATGAACCAGAGAACAGCTTTTTTATCCCTTTCCCACCACCTCTGTACCATCTTGCCCGGCTCACTCTTATGCTGAATTTGCCCACCTCCATTTGCACAACTCCAGGCTAAATCCCAGCTGTCCATTCCTCTGTAGGATAATCTCAAAGAGCACCTCAGCTGAGTATGTCATCCCTTTCTATAGGTCGTAGCAGGCAGTTTCCAGGGCAAACCCCTCTTCACCAAGAGCCCAAGCAAGCACATCAGGTGGTGTCCACAGGTGGCTGAGGTACAGCAGCAATCCTACCTTAACCCCTATGGCAGCATTTCCCCTGCTCCTTCTTTGGGTCAGCAGAGCAAGGTGTAAGGGCAAATCTGTGGGTTACACCACCTCTTCTCTGGACTGGCCCCAGATGTTCTTGGTAGCTACCAATGCTCTCTAGGTGCTACTGCCTTGCTGTCATCTGTATCTGCTTTATATTGGGTTGGCAAAAAACCTCAAAAGCTGAAACCAAGATGGTGACCTGTTTGTTGAAGTACTAAAATAGCTTAAGTGCCCAAAACCAGAGTTAAAAACGCCTTTGCACAAATAGGTACTCGAACTTAAGTTCTGCAGAGCCCATCAAAGGCACCAACCATATTTATCCCAGAAACCATGCACCGCTGGACTGACATGCCATAGGGAGAGCTGAGCAGGGCTTAGGATGTCAAATATATAAGAGCTTATTATTTCACTGTGTAAATTTTACATGGAGCACTTGAAGCAGGCATACTTGAAAAAGCACAGAAAATAACTAGCACAATTTGTCTTCAAAATAAATAAAGGAGTAAAAAACCCATCCATGATATTCAAGTGAACCACACTTCAAACTTTTACTGGCAAATTGGTTGGTCTGTCAGTCAGCTACATATTTGGTTTACATCCATTTAGAAATTTAAAAAAAATTAAAAGAAATCACTTTTTCCAGACCACAAGCTTCACTGGTCTTATTGGCTGAGTAATCCATATGTTTACGGCACTTAGAATGAAATACAATAGTTCCGTCTGAATAACCTGATTACTCTTAATTTCCTAATTTTTATATCAGTCCCCTGTTTTTTAAACCCTTTGGCATTTTACAATACTCAAATACTTTCTCAGTTGCAGAGCAGTTGTTCACATGGATGCTGTTACTCCTGAATGTGAGGTTAATGACATCTTTGATATAGATCTATGTTCACAGACACAGTCCATGAACATATGGATATATGTGTAAAAATATGTGTTTACATATATATATATATATATCTCACACATACACATTCATATGTACCTAGGCACTTTAATATATGATTCGCTTTTAAATGCTCTTTTTATTTTTCACTGTCTGCATATAAAATGCCCTGGAATATGAGTATTGCTGAATCACTTGGACCATAATTCTGGACCTGACCATGAATATATCTTTTCTTCTTTCTCCTCTGCCCCACCATTATTATGCCCCTCTGTCTGAAGCCAGCATTTTTATCTTCAGATGAGGAAAGAAATAAAATAACAAAATACAGTTCTACATCCTTAGTTGCCATTTTTTCCCCACTAATACTTTTATTGGATTCCTGCTTGCCTGATTAGTTATTTCATACATTAGATTTAGCATAGAATTTTATATTCTTTTATGACATATGCCTTAGATGTGTATTTCATGGCTAGAACATCTGAAACACATTTCTTTTTTCAGTTTTCCAAGAAGTTCACTGTATTTAAGACAAGAACTTCAAAATTAATGTAATCGTAACAAGTGCAAATAAGGCATTGTTCAGGACTCGGGATGAGCAGAGACCATGTCAGAGGCCCAGTACTGAACCTGCTTCGGTTTGTTCTAAAGCATCCATTCATGTATGTGGGCTTGACAGTAAAGTGCATAGAAATGGTTCTCTAAAAGACTCCTAAAACAACTCATTCATAGTTAAGTCTGCAACCACAGTTAATGTTCTGGAATCACATTGCTGGCCATCACAAAACTTATTTGCAAACTGCTTTTAACTGTGTGCCTTTCTTATACGATAGCATATTGTCAACAGCTTATTAAAATATAAAATACAGGCAGAAACTCCTATACACCACTACCATTTGGACATTAAGTTTCCTGGTTTTGTTGATTGCCCTAAGTTAAGAATCAATTACTTTAGCTTTCTAAATTTTGGAAATCTGGATGCCTCTGCAAAAAACAATAGGTGACACAAACAAGCAAAATGCTCCATGATGTTAGAAACTGCCATGATTACTTTAAAACGTTCACTGAACTAGCGAGAATATCTTCCAGTCCTCCTTAAAATTAGTTCCTGGCTCCCAATATCTGTTAACATTTGATATACTTTCCCTGATGACCCTGGATGCATCTGGAGGTCGGTGCTCCAGAGTTCCTGGCTATCTTTATTGTCCCTAACTTAGTTTCTCTCCAAGCCTCTTCCTCCTTGCCAAGAAAAATATTTCTAGTCATTCTATCTTCAGCAACCCACTCTATCAATGCGTAACAGATGGACGGTCTTTTCTTCTGAAACGTGGGACCAAGTGCTTTTGGTGGCTGACAAAGGGTTGGGTGAGGGTGCTAAAGTGACTGCAGACCAGGATAAACAAAAGGGTTGCAGAGAACAGGAGAGCATCTTAAAACTGTTCCTGGCGAGGGTTTGCAAGGTTGTTTAATGAAAGAAGCAAGTGAGTAAACATTTACATTTGAAGAGCCTCTCACCACTTGGGAAACTGAGTATTTTGTTAGGTGAGTTTTTTGTTTGAATTTTGCAGATATCTCCGAGGGCACTGCTAAGCCCCTTCCTCACTGTTTTCCGCCAGCAGCATCTCTGAAGCTCCCACAGAGCTTCTCTCAGACATGCTTGTTCTTAAAATTTCACTCCTTGGCGTCTATGGCTGCAATCTCATTCAACTGCTGCTTCAAACCCCTGCTGCCACCTCTTCTCGCTGGGAAGGGTACTCTATTTAACAGGGCAGACCCCAGGACACACAAGTGACCACCAGCTGTTTCCTTCCCTTCTGCTGTCACTGCCTCTGAACCTGCCACTTCCATCTAAACCCAAGCATATGCTATCAATGAACCTCTCACATTCATTGATCTTCCTGAGCACATCAACCTGTCTCTCTAAATCTGCACTCTGATTTTTCAAGTAATAGAAAGAATCCCTCTGGATAACCACATAATCATCTCCTTTTGGCTCCTGGTCAGGCTGCCTCACTCTTTCTTGCTCTCTCTCTCTCTTTTTCTGAATGAGGACGGTGATAAAACACTGCCTTCCCATTTCAGTCTTCTGCAAGGATTCCTGGGTGCCCCACCAGACTCTCTCAGCTTCCAGCTCTTTGAAGATGAATGAAAAATATTCCTCTGTGTTTCCATTATCTGCAAACTACCAATTAAACAGAACCAGCTACTGAAGATAAAGTACAGCCTTGGTGAAATCCATGGCAAAATTGACACAGAAAGCTCAGGATGTTTTCACATGTGCCATCGATGGAAAGTTAGAGATGCAGAGCAGGAGGCAGGGGGTGATGCCAGGTATCACCATCCCTATCAGGGCTCAGATACCCATGGAATAACTCTGTAATTGCTGTGGGACTATGGGCCAATTATTATATAATTGTATGATTATATGTAGTTATTTATATGAGGGGAAGAGGTCAAATTTAGTACATTATTATAAATTCACAAATCAGGAGCTTTATTTTAAAATCTTTGACTGCATGGCCTTTGATCTTTGAACTGTTTGGTTACTTCAAGCATCATTACCCCATAATGTGCCAGAACGGGCAATTAGTGCGAGTACAATTACATACAGTATGATATTTGTATCGTGTTTAATACAACTGGTCTGTGAATTTGTATGCTCTGAATAATAATGAAATCTAGGTTTAATTATTGCTATTTTAAAAATTACTTCAATATTCTGATACTGATGCAGCTGAATATCGAACAGTGTAAATATAACATGAAACTGTACAGATGTTGGCCTAAAATGTGATATTATCCATCCATCCTTGCTTTTTCCATTGCACCTACCAGTCTAGCATATAAGTGACATGATTTATTTATTTACTTTATTTGGAGTTATATAACAATATAAAAAGAGTCCTGCACAAAGCTCAGGAAACCCTGCCACACCATTAATGGAGTGATGTGATCCCAACTACATTAGTGCAATCCTAATTTAGGCAGGAGTTTGGCCAATGAGTCACCTCCCAGAACGCCTTCCCACCCCACCCCTCAGCTGAACAGGCAGCACTCCCTCAGCCCTCTTCAAACCAGATGTCTTTCGCAGTGGGGCTGGAAGATGCTCAAGAGAGGGTTATTTCTGCCCCAGACCAGTCCCTGCCCTTGGACGGAGGCACAGCCACCTCTCTGTCCCCCAACAGCAGGGGCCGGGCTGGGCACCTCTGTCCATCACAGCAAAGGGGTCACGGATGATCCAGATTCCAGATCCAGCATCCAGATTTCAAAGGAGTGGGGTGCAGGACTGAAAAACATCTGCTGACACCACAGACCAAAGTGCTTCAGTGTGTGCCTAACCATGGGCAGGTGAGGAGGATAGGCTCTGACTGGGGGTTTGGGGGTTATTCATGTGCTAAGCACATGGGAAGATGCTCCTCCAGGTTACTGCCACAATGTTCATCATGGTTTCACACTGAATTTGGTTTATAAGAAAAAGTGGATGCCTTTATTTTTATCTCTTTGTCTAGGTATAAAATTGTCATCAACTCTTTTTTTTTTTTTTTCCCCTTCAGTATTTTACTGTTGTTTGCCACCGCCAGGAAGATAACTGAACAGATAACTTCTTCTACTCAAGTGAAATGAAATGGAAATAGCATCTGTCTACAAAAATCAATTTAGCAACCACCTACATATTTTTGGACTCAGACAATAGGTATTTCCAAAGCCATGCCTTCTAAAACACTTTGAGTGTAAAAGGAAGAAAAAAAATAATAATACCTGGATGTGAGCTACCATCCATCAATCAGGAAAACTCACTCAGACTCAGGTGCATGAGCCAAAACGAACTTCAGATTGAAATGGATGGGAGACAGACTATGTTGCCTGATTTGCTACGGTTACTTCATTATTAATCTCTTTGCTTCCATTTATTTTAATGCTCATAGCCAAGAAAGTCTCATTTATGAAGAACACTTTTTTTTTAAGGACTCGTTTACGTGTGGTTGATGCCTGCACTGTGCTCTATTTCTTCACAAGTGCCAGGAGGGCTGCTTTGCTTAGAACTGTTCCAATTGCCTCTAAAACTTGTGTTGGTGCCGTGACTTGTAGAGGACTGGACCTTGACCCCACAGCATTTGCATTCAGAAGCCCAGTCCAGTCATGCATCCTTCTCCTGAGGGGATTTCTCCCTGCACTGTGCTACCAGACAGTGAAAAATTCCAGGACGGAGAAGGCAAAAGTTAAAAGCCAGAGTGTATTGGAATAGACGCTAATGGGTCTGGCCTTCATGTCTGAAATAGAGGATGAGGGAAACTAACTTCAAACTCGCTTTGTGTCTCTCTTCTCCTCCACCACAGCCACCATCTTCTCCAGCTCTCCTGTCCCGTCCCCCCCAAACAAAACTTAGGCAGCTGAGTGGGTTTTCCTAAATGAGATACACCTAATTAGTAGCTAGTCATAGACTTGCTGATCAGACAGATTTTCAGCCCTTTGTTTTTAACCCAGCATATGCATCCGTAGTGCATTTTTACAA
Organism: Acropternis orthonyx; assembly: GCA_035583155.1. Classification (NCBI taxonomy): domain Eukaryota; kingdom Metazoa; phylum Chordata; class Aves; order Passeriformes; family Rhinocryptidae; genus Acropternis; species Acropternis orthonyx. Next base: position 15,117,680 of record JAWWEU010000020.1, read on the forward strand.
GTAAATATACACATTTCATTAAAAGCATCTTCTTCTCTGCTGCTTCCATCGCTTTGTTCTGTAAAAGACTCTTGTAGAAGTGCTGTTTATTCCCTCAGCCCAAAGGAAAAAAACCCACTTTCATTATTATATTAATGCAATTGCAACTAATTAATGAATGATTTTCCAGAGCTATGTTTGTAAACCATGGTGAGTACACATAGCAGGAGGGTGAAACACTGTTCACCTTGGAGCACTCTGTGATCAGTGAGTGGGAATATTGTCCTGTTTGACTTGGTGTGGGAAGCCTGGTAAAAAGTGAGTGTGGAAAGTGGCACCACTGGTGTGGGAAAGAAACCTAATCTCAGGGGCAAATGAAACCCTGTGAGTTGCCAGGGGCTGGTGCGGACTCTGTGAGGGAGGTGGACAGAAGCGCTGCAGTGCCTTGGGAGAATATCGACCATGTGTGGGGCTGGGGCTCTGGGAATTTGCTCCGAGGGCAGAATGAAGGGGACTGGGGACTGCCAGGCAGCCAGAAAGCCTGGGAATGAACTCATCATCCCTGCCAGCTCACTTGGGGGGCAGGTGAGTCCTGTGGTACCCAGTTTGCACTCACACAAGCTGAACGCCCACAGAAAGGCAGGATAAATTTTTTGCTCAGTCACACCGTAATTCACTAGAAGAGCCAGGATTATACCCCTGGAGTTTTTTGTCCCAGTCTCTTTCTTCAAATGCCATAAATACTTCACTACAGAAGCAATATTTTGATGTCTTGCATAGCTCTGATGCATGCAGATGTCTCAGTCCAACCACAGCACTGCGTGTCTATAGAGTCTGCAAAATTAGGGACATATAAGCATTGCTAATGCCTCTCTCGGAGGCAGAGGGTACTTGCACTTCATTATATCTCAAATTTGGTAGTTCAAGTTTAGAAACCTTTTCTCTCTCTAACCTGGCAGTTCCTACTACTTCCCCTTCCCACCACTGTAAAATTTGTTCAATCCCTTAAGGATAACTTTTGAAGCAACATCTAACAAATTCCAGCACTGTGTCAAATCTAACGCTGCATCCGGAAAAAAAGCCCAGACACGTGCATGGTGCAATGCAATGGCTGATCTGAATAAAGGTCATTTAATAGGAGACAGGTAACAGTCCCCACAGTGCCGGCAGCAGCAACATGCTGCCGCCACAATGGCTGGAGGCGTCAAGCCTCTTCTTGTGGGCTCTCATCGACCCAGGTGTGAAGCCCCCCATTAACCTTCATAGCATCAGCCATCTTATTCTTCTTCTTAAGCTATCAAAAAACCTCTTCATGTAAATAGACAAGGGTATGTTTCCCCCTGATGACCTTGTACTCTGGGTGCTCTGAGACCAGAGCAAAAGAAATGGGAAAATGTTGTCAATTCAGTGCAAACTGGGTTAGAGGAAGGAAATAGCATCAAGTTACACTTCTGTACAGTTTTATCATCTAGGATCATAAAATTGAGGATGAAGTGATGCTTGCAGAGACAGAAGCATGCATTTCTTTATACAGCACTATCTGGAGAAAGTACATTAGTGTTATATATCTTGGCACACTCACGGTGAATCATATTCCCATCCTGCCCCTCCAGACTGGGACAAGATGGGCAGGATTTGGGCAGCCATGGAAGCTGCTAAATTCCTCCTGCTGAGGAAATGCCTTGAGCCCATGTGCTCACTAAAGCCATCACAATGGGGACAGCCATGCCTGCCCTATGCATGTAAGGAAATAAAAGCTTGGTTCTGGGAGCAGTTGCAGCGCAGAGGGAATCGGTGGGGCACGACCCATCAGCAGTGGGAATTTTCTGCCTTTGGGGGTGGAGGGCTTCTGTCATTTTTCCAGGATGAGAAGGAAGCAGCAGATTTATGGCTGGCTGTTGAAAGGCACAAACAGCTTTCACAGGGAGAAGCAGGACAGGAAAGGTAGTCCCATGGCGATGGGTCACCGTGTGCAGGGCAAAGGAGATGGCCAACATATGGGTGAAACAGCTAAAGGTGAAGAATAAATGCAATTTATCACATGCTTCAGCCATTAGTTTTGCAGCTGATCATGTGGCTGTTACAACTGTGTGTCTGCACGGATGAAGGAGGTACCGACGGTTTGGTCAAATTCTAAGTTATAAAGAAACTGAAGACCTGGTCAGGTTTCAATTATGATAGACATAAATAATTAGCTGAATGTTCTAGTTACTTTACAGACTGGTCTTTTTTTCTTCTCTTATTTTCAATTTTTTTCCCAGTTTTCCTTTTTTTTGTGTGCATATCAGAGGTTTAGCAAAGCCTTGCAACACAGCCCTCATCTAAGAAAATCAACAGCCTGCCTAGCATACCTCGCATACACTGTACAGAGTCTTACAACGTAAGATTTACAAACTCCCAGACAGGGAAAGGCTCATTTAAGATCATGCCATTACACACAAACATCAGGAAAAGCTGGTGGAAGAGGAGAAATAGTTTGTTTTAAGTACTGCTAAGCACCATCCGTGATTATGAAGGAAGTGCCTACAAGCTGGCAGCTGAAATTGCAGTTCCACCATTTGGTGCTCACTTTTGTAGATTTTAACTGAGCGTTAACAATCATTGTGTAATTGAACACCTCATTCAGTTCATTAGCTGATGGCTGTGCAGTGCTGTCAATGTGCAAAGTGCAGGCCAGGTGCTAAGTATTATAATTATTTGTTTCCTCCCCAGCATTTAAACCGTTGGGTGATTCCTGACTGCTTTGCATGGGAATGATGAGGACACATATGACCACAAGAGGAGCATCACATGTGGCCCAGACCGTTCCTCACTTGCTGACCAATGTGGTTGTTGCTCTTTGCCCTCTTCTAAGAGAAGAGACTCCCCTTCAGTACTCCCCTCCAGCTCTTGCCTGGTGCTGCTTGTCCCCTTCTCCTCCTGACAGTTCTCTAGTTTGAAACCCCAGCTAACTGCATTGGTTCTGCACTTCCCAGCCTACCACTGTCCCTCCTGTAGTAGGATCTCGTGGTGTTTACTGCAGTGCAAGCTCCCTAGACCTCTCCTACCCACTGAGTGCTTTGCAGGCTGTGACTTTGGGGAAGGTCAGAGCAGGCAGAGAAGTCCAGAAGGTGGTGGAAGGATGCTGAAGGGAAGGGAAAAACCCATTCACTCTGGGCTGGGGCCTGTTCCATGAGCAGCTGAGCACCACACTGAACACAGAGAATGTCACATTTCCCTCCTGGAAGTGCTGAAAACTGCTGCTCCTATGTCCTGTTATTTATTCCTCACCTACTCTCTGGAAGTGCAGCAAGAAGCTATGAAATCTGTGCCATGCTCTTCTCTCGATCTGCTCAGTACACATCAAGGTTTCAAAGGGTTCAGCTATAGAAGGATGAGGCCCTGATTGCCAAAGCCAGAGGCTCACCCAGCACCTCAAAACATGTCCCATCAGTGCCAGCTCATCCTTCTGCTGATAGCATTGCTTGATGACCACTTGCCTTTGCAGGGAGCATCCAAAATATGCAGATCTTGGAGTTTTTCTCTGTCTTTATTTAACTCAGATGCTGACCCACAGAGTGCCAATTAGCTAGATTCAAAACCAGGCTTAAAAAATTATAATGAGTTTACTGATTATCAGGTATGAAAATGAGGTCAGTCAAAAACATATCAGTGCTTTAATTAAACCTCAGTGAACTTCACAGAGCAAGATGGAATGACTATTAATGACTCCTGGTTTTGCTAAACTTCCCTTCTGTGGCCTGTTACTTCAAGTTAGGGACTGTCCCGTTTGTCACACTTCCGCTCATGTAAATTGCCTGAGTGAGACCAGTACTCGCTCACCTAAAAAGCTCTGCAGGATGGAGGGAAGGCAATAAGCGTGTTCCTTGTGCCCACAGACAGACCTACTTTTTATTTTAGGGCCAACTATTGTCAGTCAGCAGCGTATCTTTGATTTTGTAGCTTCTGCACACTGATTATACTTTACATACACAATAACTCTCTCCATGTGGCTTATTTGTATTTTTGTCCAAGCTGCATCTAGCATTACCAAACTGATATATGTGCACTTTTGTGCAGGCAAATTTCAGACCATGGGAACTGCAAGAGTGGATCAGACTAATAGTTTGTCCAGTCTGGCTGTTGGTTTCTTACTGGCCATGTGCAAATCCCTGGGAGGATATGGAAGAAGGAGGGACAAGGAGCAGTGCTGGAGGGAATAGCTCTCCCTCAAAAGAAAGGGCATTCCAAACACTGAATTTAACATCCTGCATGAATTTCTTCTATTCATTTTTGAACTTGTATATACTGCTGGCTTCTGTGACTATCTGTGCCAATACACAAGTTAAAAAACTTCCCTTTTTTTTTTTTTTTTTTTTTTTTAAAAGGAATGCAACATACACACCAAGAATAAAGCAGATGAGTTTGGGGGTTTTGTTTTGGTTTACTTTCAGTTCCTCTCCTAATAATTCTGTGTCTGTAGCGGAAGATCTGGCACCAGTAGCTCTTGGTTTTCCTCTAAGTTTGGAGACAGGGGCAGGTCAAAAGCCAATGGATTTAAACAGAGCTCTGAGCAACCTGGTCTAGTGAAAGGTGTCCCTGTCTATGGTTAGGGAGGTTGGGACTAGGTTATCTTTAAGGTCCATTCTAACCCAAACTATTCTACAGTTCTATGAAAAGGAGAGCTCTTTGGAGAACTGAGCTCTCTTTCCAGTGATGCCATTGTGGTATCTTTGAGTATTTCTAAGTGTTTGACATTTGTCCTGCCTTCTGCCAATTGGTGAGAGCGTTCTTCATGATGACACACCAGTAATTTGCCCACACTTGCAAAACACTCATGCCCTTCCCACAAATGGCAAGCCACAAGCAGTTGGCTGAGACCACCACCTTAGAGATCACTACTGGGGAACTGACTGACGTGTAAAGATTGACTCTATATGGTTCAAAGAGCCCTACACTGCGCCAGGTCAACAGAACAGGGATATTTTAGTGGTGCTGTGGCATTTTGCAGCTGTTTTTCTGCTGCATGTGGTCATTCTCATAAGGCAATGCCCTTGTAGAGGGTGGAAATAGCTGAGCCCAGCTCCCTGGCCCTGGGGACATGGAAGGAGGAGCCCACAGGGACACACTGCCCTTTGTCACCTGCAAAAGGTGATGCCGAGCTCTGAGAAACCAGAGTGAGTGACTTAGGTGTCTCAAACTGGGCACCAAAAGTAAATGGAAACTTTTGACCTTCACTGCTATGTGCCTCATTTCCTCATCTCTACATGTTTCCTCCTCTTGTCGGAACATGAAATGTGTTCACTAGCTTCTGTGGAACCTGTGCGTGATGGGGAGAGGACAGGGCAGCGCTGCTGAGGAGGAAACACATCATGCAGAGATCACTGCTGCATCTGAGGCCTTTCTATATAAGGTCTGCAACTACTTGTTGAGGGATAAGGATGAAAAGAACTATTGAGTACATACGTCCTGCATGAAGTTACCGAACCTGTGACTGGTGATGATGCAAACACAGACTGATTCACACAAGAAAGACAACTTACAGTCCTGCAAGAAAGCAAAATGGAGGCATTTAAGCCCTTCCTCTTTCAACACTGATGTTCTCTTGAAATATTTGGGTATAGGTTTTTGTTTCAGTTCAGATACTCTCTCATATATGAAATAGGTGTAGACTTGCTAAGGGCAAAGGGATCTTACAGTAACCATCTCATCTCCGTATCCATCCCACTACTGCAGACGCAAGACTTTGACTGTGCAGTTCCTGTATGCAATCCACAGTCTTCATGACCTGTACTATTTTTTTTTTGTAAATTAAGGTAGAGTCCTTATACAGTCTTTATGGGATGGGAGAGCCCAGCCCTTGATAATCTAACCCATGGGAGACTGGCTTCTCTATTAAAAACCAACTCCTTTTTTTTGTTGTGAACATGCCTATCTTCTCTTTGTCAGCTAAACCAAAGGGTATTAGATCTCCTAGCAGCTGTAATAGATGAACACAGTTAGGGTAACCTTTCTAGAGCGTGGGACTGAGCCTATGAAGTATTAAGTGCCTTCAAGGTCCACTAAAATCAATGCGATTGAAGAATGCCATATCCTTGAAGGCCTCAGCCCCAAGGGATGGCTTCTTCTGGGATACACTGATTCTGAAGACAGGCAAAATAAAATATTTAAAGCAGCCTGACAGGCACAGGCTAAATTCCTTTCCTTTTGTGCTGAAACATAATTTTTTTAATATGCCCTGAGCATGCTGTGAAAGCAGTCTTTCTACATGTTTCCATAGTGGGGAGTGTTTGCTCTCTGTACTCATCAGTCACAAACTCTGTGACTGATGTGGCCCCAAAGCATCAGGAAAGTTTAAGTTCTACAATATAGCATTTTTTAAAATAAGACATAATTGTTTGTAGAAGAAGAGCTATCAGATACCTATGATGGGAAAGGGTTACTTCAGGGACATACATCAGCAGTATGTACTTTACATTCTTAGTCCATTGGTTTCTACAGCAGTTCTTGTTCACAGTAATGTGAGGCAGTTAATATGGGATCTGAACACCACTGGACTGATAAGCCTTCATACTGACTTGCAAAAGTAATTTTCAGTAATCTTTGAGGGGAAAAATTGCATTTAGTGGGGAAAAAAAGGAAAAAAAAAAGCTAAGCCATTCATGCATCCTATTTTATTGAGTATGCAAGTAATAGACTATGCAGAAATTGAACTTTTGATCCATTAGGCTGTGCATAGGGACAAACTGCTGCTGAGTTACTGTCAAAAAGTTACGCTTCCAAATAGAAAAGTTTCACAGTATTTTTCCACAATCTTATTTGGAAATGAGATGCCAATATTACCATTAAAATGCAAACTTCCATCAGAAATGCTTGGAACAATGTTCCCAATCCAAGGCTCTGCTTTCACATATCACACTCCCACTGACACAATTAGTCATTCTCAAACTAACTTTTTTTTTTTGTGACTATTGTGCAAGGCAGTGGTAACATCCTTTCCTAAAAGTTTAATGAACAGAACTATCCATGTACACTTTGCTCCAACGATTGCTTCATACCCTGAGCCAGGCCAGGCAAAATAGATAACTTCCAAGCCATTTTAATTTTCTTGACAGAAAGATGGTTCAGTTCCCAAGAAGGCCTAATCACTATATTTTTCTTCTAAATCCCCAGCCATCACACATCCAGTACAACCACGTACGATTTGTGACTGTTTATTGCCACAGCCTTTCACCTCACATAAGTTTCTCAGATTTGGATGATTGTCGTGATAAAAGCTTTGCTTTTGCTAGAAGTGGACTTTGCAAGGTCAAGTCTAAAAAACACCATCAGGTGAGACAGGGGTGAACCTGGCTTTGTGCACGTGCTGGAATTGCAGATTTCAGGGCATTTGAGCTGCATTTCCCGAAGCATCACAAGACTGGAGGGACAGATTGATGAGGTTAATTGTATAATTCAACACATAATTGGTAGGTAGCTACCACCCAATATAGTCTCCACACCCAAGCTGATGGGCTCCGTGGACACTTTATGAAGACAGTAAGGTTCCTGAGGAAGGAGTTGCCAGAAAACACTGAAAAGTGGCTGAAGTTACCTGTCTTGCTGCGCTGAAGAAGGCTAGGAGAGCTTCTTATTTGAAGTAACAGTGGCAGTGGGCTCCCCAGAATCCTTGCAGAGCCACAGTCCCTCCCAGGGCAGTGTCCATCCCTATCAAAGCCCCAGGTGACCTCACACCAACTTCACATGCTCCCAAACCAGCCATGGGAATCTTTTATATCTCACAGCCATGAGTCCATGGGAGAAGAGTGATGGCTGCAAACCCTGTGCAAAGACCTCACCATGCTGCACCTCACCCACCACCCACCTACTGCCCAGGACCTCGGGGACTCCCTCTGCAGTTTCTCCCCCACACAGAGTCTGGAAACTCATTGCTGAGCTGGGGCCGCAGCCCGAGGGCACTTAGGACTGTTTGTTATTATTCTTGGCATTTGTGCCTAAACACTTCAGACTCATGAGCCCAGTAGTGCAACTGTAATAACAGCAATGCTTAAATCTCTTTCAAACCTATCAAGGGGCAGGAGATGGGGAGGATAGTGAGGGAAGGAGTGATCGGACAAGTCTGGAAGGGGCTCAGGCAGGAAGGAGTCTGTGCTGGTAAATGCCAAGGCCTTGGGCAGGAGCATCCTAGAGGGGCCAAGGCTCTCCAGGAGGGCCGCACTGGAGAAACACACAAACTAAGACATGGGCTACAGCGGCAGAGATTGCACCCACTGTAGCAAACGCCAACCTGAAACAGGAGAGGATCTGAAACACACAGAAAGCCCTGGCTTTGCATATTTGAAATAAGTCATTATTCAGGCTTTCCAGCTCCCAATCTCTCAGAATTCTGCTCAAAGAAAAACCTTTGCACTAATCCTCCTCCTCCATCATTATGCAATATTGCTTAGGGTAAGGGAAGTTTCCTTGCTCTTCTCTAAATATACATTTCTGTGGTCAGAAAATTAGAGAAATGACACGGCCGACCTTCCTAAATGTGAGGAGCTGGTTTGGGGAAGCACACAAGTCATCTGCTGCAACAGCCCCTTATCGCTTTGTGGTAGGTGATTGCAAAATGCCTCTCTTAGCCAGAGTCACATTGTGTTTAAATTGAGCTAGACAAGGGAACCACAAAAAGGGCTTCTGGGCAGCTGGGCTGCTAAAAGCACAGGGCCTGGCACTGGAGCACAGTTAGTTAAATCAGCAATTTGTCATGGAAATAGGAGTGGAGTAGCCTGCAATGCCAATGTCATGTGTGGTTTTTCAAGCACGAGGCTTTGCACTGAAAATGAAGAAAACACTTGGTGACCATTTTAAACTCAGCAGCCACTCCCAGTGCAGCAGAAGTTAACGCCGTGTCAGACTTTCCATTAATGCCTCTGTTTTTGCAGGGGCTGTAAAAATATGCTCGAGGCAAAAACTTGTGATTCAGTGGCTCAGCTGAAGAGTTAACTTTTCTTTTTATATGCATCCATTTTCAGAGTAGTGATTTATAATAATTTTTGTACAGATCTATATATGGTTCTGCTGTGGTGATAGAGAAGAGCCAAGGAGGGAGTTGAGGCAAAGCCTTGTGCCCAGCTGCCTGGCATTTGTTAGAGAGAGGATGGGTAAGAGGTTTGGGGTCTGGTGTAAGCAGGACTTAGCATCCCCAGGGCCAAGGGCACTGTTACCTATGTGAAAAGAGACCAAACACTGGCTCTTTCCTATGTAGATGGCAGCCTGGCATAAAGCTTGCATGAAGAACCAAGGCATGCTCTCATTTTGTCACGGGGAGTAGCCCACCTGCCTACAGCACATGTGTGTTGTCTTCATACATGTAGAAGAGAGACAAAAAATGGCTAAAATTATTTCCCCAACTGATTTCTCTCCTGGTTTGTACCTGCCTGGTTCTTCAGCAGTTGCTATTCCTAACTCCAAGAGGGAACTCTTCAGGCAGAGCCATGCCAAAATTCTCCAAAATGAACCTTCGGAGGTAAATGAAAGGTCTTGAAATGTGAGATCACACAAAGGGCCAGTTCTTGGCCTTGCAATAGCCAGTTCACAGAAGATCAGTCAGCCCTGCCATCCTGCTGTATAACCACACAGTCCCCCGTACCTCATGTGGGACAGCTGGGCAACTCCTCCTGTCACCCCTTGGAGTATGGAGTTACTGCTGGGCAAAATGGTCTCTGATTTCTGGCAAGTCCCTGACTGTCTGTACAGCCCATCTGGGCCACAGGTAGCCTGGGACACCTCAAGCAGCTTGGTGTTGCTTAATATAGTTTCCTCTGTAAGATCATACTGTTTTTTACAACAGCTCCACTAATTACTGCAGCCAAGTGCCAGCAACCAGACAGATTTACAAGGACATAGTATTGCCACTCTCCTCCCTTGTCTGTATCTTAGAAGTTGAATCTCATGTCCTTTCCCTAAATAGAATGTTAGCCTGTGTTGTCCCAAATTATCTGAGGTTATTTTCCCTCAAAATATTTTCCATACAAAGAAAAACACAGTTATTTCTACCCATTTTCAGAAAATGTTTCCTTTCTTCTTTGCTCTTTCAAGAAAATGGGCTCCTAGCAGGTATTTATCATGATAGCTAAATTAGCCGGTACCTTTAATACTTGCAGCACAGAAAATCACTTCATCAGCTCTACAATTTGAGCTTACTGGAGAAGACTTTTAAGAAAGAATGAGAATGAAACCCAGAATAACCATTTCTTTGCCCCTGTCCCTTCGAGGCATCAAAGTTCAAGGTATTTTTTGCTTTCCTTGTATACTGAGAAATCTGCAATGATGGTTAATTGAGCACTAAAAGCCCATGCGACTGCAGTTTCACTAAGATGCTGTATGATTTTTTTAACTTCCGATCCTAAACTGCTATGAGGCGAAACAGGACAGAAGCAACTGTATTTTGGTAATGGGAGAGGTGATTCTATGAACTGAAAGCAGCAGTGCTCAAAGACAAAAGGAGTATAATCACATAGTCGGGCTCCTACGTGGTCCCTGTGCATAACAGCTACATGTCAAAATTATTCAGCAAAGACTGAGAAAGAACCTACCCTGAAAGGGCAACATGCAAGGTCACCATAAAGAGGTGCATGTTGACTTTCTTGGGTGAACATTACCAGGAGGAGGAGCTGGTAGGTGCCTCTGTAGCCCCTCAGATTTTGCCTTTGGCGGAGACTACATTTCTGCTCAGTAGCTGCTCAAAAACAGCAGGAAGAAAGGCAGGTTTCATTAAACTACATTTGTTATCATTACCAGGTCAACTTTCCATGAATGTCCATCCAGGATGTGAGCCAGTCAGTGAGGGTATGCTCTCAGAACAGGGGGAGGTGGCAACTAACACGTGCTGCTACATAAGGGTGATGGGTGAATATGGCCAAGACACAGATGTCCATCCATCCCTGGCAAACCTCTGCCACCAGTGAAAAAATTAAAATGCAATGTTGGTGCACTGGTTTAAAGACAGAAATACACATGTAGTGAGAAACACTCTCTGTGGAAGTCCCTTACAAAACACCATTTGGTTTCCATGAGAAGATGATCTCACTTGCAGCTTAAAAATACTTGTTAGCATGAAAGTTGCTGCCTGTCTGTAAGATGCGTTTTGCTGCCCTCTTTCACAGAACCAACATGGGTGCAAATTCAAATGTCCCCATTCATACACTGAGCATGGTCAACTCGTTATAGGTCAGGATGGCAGGTATTAGTGAAATAATGATTAATTAATAAACAGTGAAAGTATTTTCAAAACCTTTCCCATCCTCCAGTTCTTAATCTGTATTCTTACAAATAAGTCAGTAGTTGAATGCTGTAATTTTTTTTTACTTTTTTTTTTATTTCAAGAATCTTTGATTACCCACTTTGTGTTTTTACAGCAGGTTGATGTAACTGGCTCTGGCTCTAGAAGACAGCACAGCCTTTGATCATCTCAGTTCCTTCATTATTACCTGAGGGAGCCATCAGGAACTCTCTCTCATGTCCAAAAATTATCTAGCCTCTCTTCTCGGATTTCTTTATTCAGTGAATTAGTTTTCAGAATTATTCATATTTATTAAGAAAAATCACTGGCACTACATGGTTAGGTTTTCCCTGAGCTATGTCAGCTTACAACCTTGCAAGATGTTCAAAATGTGCATCTCCTGCTGTGTAACACATCAGAGATGAAAGGCCCTGCCGCCACTTGCACTTGGAGAGAATCAGGCAAGAACCCAAATTGGTGCATTTTGGTTCCTTGGACAATGGTAGAACATGGCAAGGTAAGATATTTGTCTCCTCTATCCCTTCAACTCATCCACCTAGCACTTCAGCAGGCTCAAGATTTCCTGCAAAGGTTCCCTGAAGTGGATCCTGTTAGTCTGGCTGGGACACTTCACTCAACACCCCAGTTATTTCCTGGGGGCAGAGCCTATGGGCCTGAGCACCAGTGGGCACAGGTGGCTCCTCACAGAATCATTGCTTCAGTGGTACAAACCACATCAGAGCGCAGGACAGGAAAGGATGAGTGAAGGGAGGTGATTCTCTGCCCTTGAGACTCCACCTGGAGTACTGCATCAGTACAAGAAAGACATGGACCTGTTGGAGTGAGCCCAGAGGGGGCCACAAAGATGCTCAGAGGGCTGGAGCACCTCTGCTCTGCAGACAGGCTGAGAGCTGGGGTTGTTCAGCCTGGAGAAGAGAAGGCTCTGGGGAGACCTCATTGCAGCCTTTCCGTAACACTTTGTAACACCTTAAAAGGTTTTAGAAAACGTAAAGACAGAAACTTTTTACATGGCAAAGAGTGATAAGATAGGGGGAAATTGTTTTAAAAAGAGGAGAGTTTTAGATTAGATATTAGGATGAAATTCTATTGTGAGGGTGGTGAAGCACTGGCACAGGTTGCCTAGAGAAATTGTGTCTGTCCCATCCCTGGAAGTGTTCAAGGCCAGGTTGGACAGGACTTGGAGCAACCTGGTCTTGTGGGTGGCATCCCTGTTTGTGGAGGGGGATTGGAACTAGATGATCATTACAGTCCCTTCCAAGCCTTTCTACCATTCTATGATTATTGGATGTTTGTTCTATTGCCATAAACTGATCATGACAAGTGATAATCAGATATTTGCACTTTCTTATTTCAAGAAAGAAGACACAGAATATGAAGTCCTCAGATTCAGTTTAAGGTTTGGAAGGCATCAAATTCTTGACATCCACTCTATGCTGCTGCTTGTAAGTACTAATCTGCCCCTTCCCACTGCCATGAGGTATGTGCTGCACCTTTAGCATGGTTCATTTGGCTGCCTGGGATAGAGGTTTTTCACCAAAACCTTTCTCCTCAAAAATCCATGTTGTCTTACTAATTCACATCAAAACTGTATTACTGCCTGGGTGAGCCAACTGTACTGACACTTGTTTCCATGTGGCCTCCTGCTCTAACATCCACACCTTTTCACTTGAGTACCTGGGTTCAAAAGTCACTTTCAGCACGGTGACACAGGAGGCCCGTGTTTGTTTTCCAACCCTAACAGACATCCTGTTTGCCCTTGGGTCATGCAGACACTTTCAGCTTCCTCCTGTTTACAACAGTGTAAGACATGATTTGTTCCACTTTGCCTGATGCCGTGCAACCTCTCTCTGCCTCTCCTTGATATCCTTCTCCTCCTCTCCCTCTCTCCTTTGTAACCTGAGTTGCACACACCCAACAAACTGCAAGGGTTTGGGCTTCCTGAAGCTCCCACGATATAAATAAATAATAATAAAAAAAGACAATGAGTTGATATATGGCTGAGCAAAGGCAGTTTTGCTTCTCAGCAAGTTTGTGTGAGCTGTTTCTGGTTTCAGTTCACATGGGTTATTTCACCTTCTGAGTTTCTCTTTGACATTCAGGTTTCTGCGTTTTTTTTCCACCTGAAGCCAAGGGGAAAAAAAAAAGGCAAAAAAACTCAAAACAAAACAAAACAAAAAAAACCAACCAAAAACACACAAACAAAAAAAAAACCAACTCCCTCCCCAGGTTTGATCAAAAGCCACACCATTGTTTTTTAAAGGTAAAAAAGCTCTGAATTCTAGAATGGGACTTCTTCTAACTTGACAGTTTCTTGTTTTTCCAGTGCTCAATGTCCTGATACTCTGGTGTTCCTATTAAAAGCAGTGATGCTCAGAGCACAAGGACATTAGTGCATGTACCTGCTGTGACCAACCATCATGGCTTATGACTAAAACCAGAACATGTACAAAAATAGAAGCACCAAAATTCATCCTCAAAATGAAACAATTACAGGGGAGAGTTCATAACTTTGTGATGAGGTTCTTTTAGGCTTCTATGGGATAAGATTTCATTATCCTAATAAATAGGAAGCTGACAACAGTTCAGACATCTACATTCAAGTTCTGTTTGGCACAAATGCTGTCTTTGGTGTGGCTTCATTTTACTTTGATTTCGTACCAATGTACATTGCAGCTGCTACTGTTCTGCATGTAGTTAAGTGTAGGTACAAATTATGAAGAATAATTAATTGCCCATTAATGAGTTTTTGCAGAGGATTGGACTCTAAATGCTAATCGGTGTTTCAGAAATAATGCCAAATGATACCCACACTGCTTACCTGATTCTCCCCGATTTCTGTTTAGCACAGGATTGGAAGAATTTGGCTTTAATGTTAATTACTGCCTTCAATTAGAGCCCACAATGTATATTAAGCCTCGGCCATTTCAATTTCATGATGAACGCATACACAAAATTTGCTGATTCTACAGTTAGTGAGAACAATCTGTATATTTCCATGTATTTTCCAGCACAAATAGACCTGTTCCAAGAACTGAGTCTTCTAAACCTTTGCAGACACATGGCTACTACGTTTGTCTGTCGTCTTTTCCGATCAACAAAGCAATCAAAACAGCAACCCAACGCACCAGAAAGAAGTGCACCGGTGAGCAGAGGTGTGAAACCGCAGAAGGAAACAAGCAGAAACAGATGGGTGGGGAGAAGATGCTGGGCATGTTGCTCCCTCTCTTGCCTGCCTTCTCCCTTGGTACTGTGACAGTGGAGGGACCTGTCCTTTGGTGGACAGGCAGAGTGAGATTGCAAAACACAGAACTGAACAGATTTGGTCAGAGCACCTGCTGAAAGATACTTTTGCCTATTCCTCTATGTTTGGGTGAGAGATGCTGCACATCATCCAAGCCATCCTGCTGATAAAGCCTTGCCTACATGATAGAGACTGTGCTGAGGAGACTGTGCTCAGGACTGAGCCAAGGACAAAAGGGAAACTCAAACTGGACCAAGTCCTTTGGCCAGCATCTTAATTTTTTCCCAAAGTATGCCCATGCTTCCTCAGGCCCTTGCTGCCCTTGCCCTCAGCCATCCTTCGGAGATGACCTTTTCTCACCTGTTTTGTGGGAGCATTTTCATATGAGATGCAGCATTTGCAAACCAGTGTACAAATAGGTTCTGACAGCCCAGGTTCTGCCCTGCTCCTACAGTCATGGCACAGGTGGATCCAGCTGTGGTCTCCGCACCTCTTTGTCTGTGCACTTTGTGCATGTTCTCAGCTGGTGTCCAGCTCTTCTTGCAAGTCATCTTTTCACTTGATGCTGAGTGCTGTTGGCTGGGAAGTTTACAATCTGAGCATCTAGACCTATCAGTACAGCATTTTGCCAAATTATTTTGCTTGTGTTTTGTTTGGCTCTTCTCCCCAGTGAGATCAGAGATAAAGCTTATTTACTAGTTGCTGCTTGCCCCGGACAGCTGAGGAGCTGGGCTGGAGTGAAAGCAGCTGTTCCTGAGCAGTGTGCGTGGCTTGTGCTCATTCTCAATTCCCAGTGAGCAGGATCCTTCAGCAGTGATGGAGTAGCTCCGAATTTCAGTCTATCTGTCACTGCTCGACTGTTTTACTGTGCACACAATGCACTGATGGGCGACATCACTCAACTGCAACAAGTCCAGCTACAAAAGCAAGTAGCAGCAATTTGTAGCCTCAATGCAGCCATTTAATCATTCCCAACACTTCCCTGGTTGCCACTTTGGATAAACTAACTTGAGAATTAAGAACAAATATTTGACTCTCCCCCCTCCCCATAATTTTACGCAGCCCTGTTTAGACTGTATGGTACTTAACAGGAGACCTTTGCCCTTCAGTTAGAAGCTGTGACCAGGAAATCCCACCTCCTCTTAATGAGGTTTTTTGTTCAGCTTACAGGGAGGGATTTGCACTCCACTCTTGCACTACAAATGCTTTGTCTGCTTGGCTTTTTTATTCAGCTGATGAATAAAAAAAGCAAACGCCAAACTCTACACATGTTTCAGTCTCCATTAAGACAACAAAGACCTCTAAATGCACGTCCTAGCAACGGCAACAATTTTTTTTAAAGAGTGAGAAGAAAGAATATGTGGTCATTTAAGCTGTGGTACTTTCCATAGCTATTCCTTAATTCTTTTGTCAAAAAGCTACGTACTTTTGACTATCAAAATACACAGATCTAGGTAAAAGGACAGACAGGATTTTGGGAATCAATATTATGCTCTTTCTACTGTGAAATAACCATACGAGCAGCCTAAGCAGTGGCCTTTGTCAAACTTTTTACTTGCTTAGGTCTTTTGACCACATGCTGAGGCCTCTCATACTGCAGTGGCCTTGAAAGTGTTTTCTCATTCTTTATTTTTTTCTTTCCGTGTGCTTCAGATAGCCCTTGGCTTCCTCTAATCTCCTGTTCTTTCCTTCTAATCACTACATACACTTAATAAGGACAGACTGCAGACACCAGCATCACATTATGAACAGACAGAAATGCAGAGGATTAAACGCAGCCACAACAAGAGGCAGGTCTGCAGGAATCTCAAGATATTTGAAGTAGATGGAACAGAACATATTCCAGTGGAGAGCACTTCACTTTCCAGAGAGCAAGACTAAACTCTGTCTGTGCCTCTCTGTGCACAGGAGTCGAGCGGGAATGATTCTCCAGCTCATTACACAGCCACGGGCTGGCTGTACTCTGGAGGTTTGCTAGGCTGGTTCAAATGAATCTGGCAGAATAGACAGGGGGACTCGGTTATCAGGGAGCATATAATAGAGTCTATTAAGCAAAACTCTGCTGCAGGAGAGGGATGATGGACTCTTCTGATGCTGGGCCTTCTGGCAGTGCAGAGGTGGACAGCATAGAGAAATCAGACATCTGCAAAATCCCTCACAACCATAATTCTCAAGCCTTTTGGACTAGTTAGTGAGTCATCAACCCTCACTGCCTCTTACAGGCCATCAAACATCCATAGTGTTTTGGTTCTCACATGAAAACCCCAGCAAATCGGTGCCAGTTATAGAATCATAGAAAATCCCGAGCTGGAAGGGACTCATGGAACATTGAGTCGAGTTGAGTTGAGCTGATCTCAGAAGGATCACTGAGTCTTGTTGAGCTGGCAGATACCTTGGCATCAGTGCTCAGATTACATGGAGGTGGGGGACCCAAAGCAAGCCTTGTCCTAAGCCAGGGTGTCTGGGATGCAGGCAGCTTGTGGAATCATCACAGATAACATGGAAGAAACCTGTGTGGATGCAGCGTGGCAGAATCAGGTTCACTCACTACAATGAGCCTTGGTTCATGCTTAAATGTGATGAATTAAACTGCAAAATATGAAACTGCTTTAGGAAATTACAAAGTAGAAATAAGTTTTTTGACTCATTATAGCTGCCTGTACGGTAAATGTAAGCTAAATGTAAGCTATTTTGTCTGTATGGGTTAGGTCCCAACAGATCTTTTCTCAGATGTGTTCTCATAAAATTATTTCAGATTCAAAATTAGTTTTTCTTGTTGCATTTCCTGCAGTGCCAAGCCAGATCTTCAAATATGAATCTAACACAACTGACCTGACATCAAAATAAGCATATCCGAAGGATTTTAGAATGCTCTACATCAGCATCTTTATATGAAAAACAAAGCCAAGAAATTGTTTCTTTACTATGGCTAAAAAAACCTGGATGAAAACCTACCATTTATTCTAATGAGGGATTTCTGGCTGCAGGTGTTATTTCAGGGTCCTGAACAGTATCTGCTCTGTGTATGTGATCAGAGCTGCTAAAGAAGGAAATATTCAGGGAGGATGGCTGAGAGAAGGAAATAAATATTTCAGTGCAAAGGTTTCCCCCCACACATTTTGGGTTGCTTCTGAACTGATAGCTGTTTGCGGTTGCCAAAACCTTTGAACTTCTCATGGGAGAAGGAGACCATTCCAGCAGGAGTGCTGAGGGATGTCATGGGAGTGCTTTGCCTGGCGCTGTACTATCACTCCTTGGAGACTCTCCCTGTCACCCTCAGGCTGCAGAAAATCATTGACCTCAGACTAAAAAAAAAAATAAAATGAAGAGGCTCAGTGCTGCACACTGTCATGTCTTGCTTTTACTCCCTGAAATCAGAGGCTGGAGTCAAGCCCCCAAACTCACACACAGTGCCTTGGGAGACCTGGAATCCAAACCCGCTCTGTGCAAGCAGCCACTTTAGAGCAGCTGAAGGCTGGTTTGCCTTATGCGTTTTGTTTTTAGTGGGTTGGGCTGGACCTCTTCAGTTCAGGCTTCATAAGCCCAACCATCACTGCAAGGTGGGGACCCATGGCCTTCAAAACACATCAAAAAGTAGCAAGAGAAGCTGCTCCCTTGCTTTCTCACAACAGTGAGAGAACTCACCAGCACCTTGTGCTGGGTTTGGTTGTCTTTTCTGCTACTGGGCAGAAAATAGTATCTCTTATTAAAGGAGAATTTGACTTGAAAGAAGACAGACTAAAAGTTCACATTGTAATCAGACCTACATCTCCCTTGCCAAATGCCTGGAAGGCACCAGGATTAGCTTTATACTGCTCACATTTTACTATCTCATGAATCTTTCATACCAGCTGGACAGTGCTAAATCTTGCTGATGGATGTTTCTCCCACTCGAGAGCATCCCACCATTTCAACAGGGAGTCCTATCAGCAGGTGTAGTGTAAGCAAGGGGAGGCAACAACCCCATCCCTCTGTTTCAAAAGAGAATGCAGACTGCCACTGTGTTTCTACCAGGAGCCCATTCACGGATACTTGGTACATGCCAGCCTCTATTGCTATATTTTGGTTGTACATTGCTGGAAGATAAACAGACACTAAGTTTATTGGCATCTCCTGAGATCACAGTGTTTTGCACTTCTGTGGGGGCCAAATCACAACTCTCCTGAGAAGCTGAGGCTCCAAGCCTGCTTCAGCTGCTTTCAGGATCGGATGTTTTCAAAGAATTTGACCCCATGCACATTTCACCATAGTCTTCCTCACCGAACGACTACCCAGAGGAGAAACATTTATGTGCCACAGTGGTTTCAGGCCAGATATTTCAGGAATCTGAACAATTAATTTATAAACTCCTGTATCTGCAGGTCACGAGTTCCTGCACTCATTGGTGGTTGTGTGGGGAAGCACAGGCAGGACACTGGGTGATCACTCAGGATCTACTCGGGGTTGTCTGGCCCAAGACCTGGCAGCAGTCAAGCACTTTTCCAGATAAGAGTTTGAAAGATGAAGCTCCACTAGGCCTTGCATAATGTTTTCAGTACCCCTCAATTAGAAACACGTTCTCACATACCTACTTCCATAAATTCACCAGCGTCCGCATCTCTGGCAGAAAGTTTTGTAATGAAAATTTTTTTTAATATATTTTCAGCTGTAAACAGCAGAAAACCCCCCTTCAGGCACTTCACTAGACCTTTTATCCGTACGCAGGAAAAAGAATTGATTGATTTTGAAGTTAAACGTTGGCATCTGCTGTTATTCAAAACCAGGACCTTGGATACACTCATCCGCCATGCTTTCAGCTCAGCCACCAGTGTGCTGCAAATGAAGACAAGCTGTTGTCAAATGAGAAATGCAAAATAGTCAATCTGTTTGTCTGTTTAATGTAACTGGGAACATAAGCTGCTAAAAATGCTACCATTCTGCACTGTCAGATGGGAGACACTCTCCAACAAACGAAAGCCTAATGACCCATTTTACTCAGGCGCTCTGGAGTTCCTCCTAATGGTATTTTCCATATGCACTTCAACATGCTTTTAACTGAAACTGCAAATGGTACTATTTTCTATCTAACACAAGCGTGTAATCTGTGTAGCGTATTTTTTTTTCCTCTGGCACCATGAAGGAATGCTGATGTTCAAGGCGTCTTGAAACAGTGAGCATATTGCTCAAGCATCTGATGCTCGTCTTCTCTTTACACCTGTCATTGTACTGTATTAAAGGAAAAAAATCAAGTCATTAACCATGATAGATATGTTTTTAATAAGAAAGTGTTGCGCCTCACCAGGCAGATAAATAGCAAGTCTTAAGATATCTTCAGAGCCCAAGCATACAATTACAGAATAAAGTTAAATATGCTGGGGACTCTTCAAAGACTGCTATAACTTGTAAAGATTGGGTCCCTATCAATTACCCAAGCTGCACTTCTTCAAGAATTTTCTAGCATTAAAATCACTAATTTGACTCTTTCTCTGAAAGTTCCCCATTCCCCACAGATAATTATGTGTGAAATGTTGCCTAAACAAAACTGTGGTTTGGCAAAGAAAACAAGCGTGGTCCATTTTCAAGTCCAAAAACAGTGAAGATAATGCTGGTATTGCTAGAGCAGGGCAGAAAGAAACTCTGGAGATCTTGGTCATTTTGTTAAATATTTTTGGGGTTTGTATAGTAGGAATTTCATGGGTCTGATTTCAAACCTCACAGAATTAGGGTGTTTTTTATTCCAAAAAGCTATAGCATTTAGTCTCTCTTCAGAAGCAGGATAATACCAGGCAGTCAATGCTTGTTTTGCTTTCTCCTGACAAAGCACAGCAGACCCACCGTCTGTTGGCATTCTTGCAGGGTGTGCTCCTTTAAGCCATTATAGTCTTAGACCCAGCTTTATCTCCACCCCTGCTGTTATCACATTGATATGTTTGTTAATTATTGACACAAGAAATGCTCAGTCATTGACTGCAGATCCCTGGCAATGCCCTGCTGTGCTGAGCCGAGCGGCAGCGCTGCGAGGGTGCCTGCTCCCTCCTGGCTCCCTCGCCCTCGGGGTGCTGCCATCACTGATTAGCAAACCCCCCAAAAGCACCGAACATCCTTCAGGCACTCACTTTTTTTTTCCTGCAGAAAATAAGATTCTACTCATCCAGATTCCTCTCCAATCCCCGAAGTACATATTATCTTTTCCCCATGAGGTTGTTCACAGCCCGACATACTGGGGCAAAGCAAAAGGGCCAAAGTGTCCCTGGGGAGGTCTGGCCCAGGGATGCTGCTGCAGGTGAAGCCTGTTCCCTGATCATCACAGATGGGCCCACTGCATTGTCAGCTTCATAGGGTAGCACCTGAATGCGCTGCATGCCAAATTCAGCACTACTTAACCTTTTGGGGAAGTGTTAGAAAACATAAAAGAGATAATTATAGCTTAAAATAGTGGGGACTAGCAGTCTGCGATGATGTGTCAATGCTTGGGATTTGTGTGCTCAGGAGAGAGAGAGAGAGAGAACAGAGAAGAAGCAGGTGCAGAACTGAAAGACAGAGGAAAAGGGTATTTAGTGCAGGGGGTTAATGCAGTGGCCAGTCATTTCCAGGATTATAGAGAAATTTAATACGATCTTGGAATTACCCACTCAGTAACCAAGTAGATATTAGTGCATCCAAAGCACCAGGTTTGCTTTATTGTAAAAAGTCTAGTACCTAAGAGAGAGATTCATGCGAGGAGGGAAAAAATCTATTCCTCGTTGCTTGCTCTATGTCTCTCCCCTGCATAAATAAACCCCCCAAACCTAACATAAAACCAAACCCAGGCCTTTCCATCACAGATCAAAAGTCAGGCAAGTAGCGTTGCATTGCAGCTGCCTGAATTATACTTGGCCTCTGAATAATAAATAGGGATTTTCTCGAACCACAGGCTCATTAATGAGCACTAATTCAGAACTGATGGCACAATGTTCAGTAATTTAAGCAATGTAGACAATGAAGGTTCTCAACTCTGGTACAAAGAGTGACCTACAGAATCTTGCGGAATGAGTAATTACAGCTAATATCCATTTCAGCTTCTATTAGAACATCCAATAAAACAAGGTCATGACAACAGGCAAGGATCACATCCCAGCAAGCATCACAGTGGGGAGAGATGGAGTCACCCTGGAGCAGGTGGATGGTTCCTATTAGTTGGGCTCCTCAATGAATAAGGCTGCTGACAGCTCCCGGAGGACCGCGGTGGTGCGGCGGCCGTGCAGGCAGCTCAGGGAATACGGGAATGGTTTTCAAGAGCACAAAGGTTAGGTTGGGATGGGGTTTGTTTTTGCCTATAACTAACACAGGCTCGAAGGACAGACCATGTGCTACTGACTTTTTTTTTTTTTCCCCCTCAGCCTTTCAGATAGTTTGGTATTAATATACAGAGGGAATGATTCAGTGATTTATTAACTGAGGATGGACCCTCAGCAAGCTGTGACAAAGGAAAAAGTTGATAGATAGAAACAGGATGGCAGTGGGCACCTGTAGTGTGAAAACCAGTTGAGTGAGCATCAGCAGAGCAGAATGAACTGCCTGGGGAGTTTTTAATTCCTAAGAGAGAATGAAGAATATGGTCAAGGGAGGAAATAAGAAATTATCTACAATTTTTTATTTTTTTTTTTTTTGTACACTAAATAGGAAGGTGTGTGGCTGTTAAAAACAGTTTCTGACAATCCTTGCAAGACTTGGTGCTTTTAAAACTGAAGGAACACTTATTTCCTTCCCCTCAAATGTGCTAAAATTTTACTCTTAGATGCAGGAAGCTTTAGAGTGATACCATTTGACTTTTTAAAAAATCATTCAGACAACAAAGGGTATGCAAAGTACTCCCCTCCCAAAAAATTCATAGGCTGGAAATTTTTTCTTGCAATCACCCGGGCAATACTGAGAAACCTAGAGGGGTTTGCAACCAGAACTAATTGCCAACAAATAAAATTCACAACAAATAATTTGATGGACTCATAAAAATAAACTCTGCTGACTAAATCTTTGACCCTCATGAGAGCTCACCGTGTAGCTCAAGCAATGCAGTGCAGACGTGTTGCGAGCTCTGCTGCAAGAGGACTATTTCTTGGACTCTGGGAACTAGTCTGGTGGGCAAATGCTGGTCCAGAAACGCTGGGGCTCAGTCTCTACAGGTCAGTGTGACTGCAAACAGAAAATGATCACCATGGCTCTGAACTGGCTACAAAATCCACTTAAAGAATGTATTCCCACATATCTTCTCATGTCCCATGTGGCCCAGACACCAGTCTTCATCTACACACCATTTCATCTCCATCTGTGAAACAGCTGCCCTGATTTCCTGGTGGGTACAGCAAGGAAACAACCCTCAGTCACCAAACTGCCTGGAAAAGCCCTTCTCTCCAGACATTTTTCCTCACATGAGAAACTTGCCTCCTGGAAATCTGCTGGAGGACATGGCACACAGGCACATGGTTAGACTTTTGCAGGAGGAAAAAAACACCTTTAACACAGCTGGAAGCAGGAGGAGCAGGGAAACTAGGGCAGGACCAGGACCATGGTGGAGGCAGCAGTCCCCACCTGCCCCACTGTGCCATCCTGCTACACTCTTGTGTTGAATTCTGTTGACTTTACTAATATTAATTGAAAAAGGGCTCCCAGGATTGGTCCCAGGGTTGTTGTAGCATCAAATGAATGCCAAAAATTTAGATTACCTGCAGCTATATTAATTTCCATACTGGCTCGAGGAATTTTTCTGCATCACTTGAGAAAAGTACCTTTAAAAGCTATGCAGGGTTTTTTTTTGTATACTGTCTAGTAAGAACTTCTGCTTTCTGTTAAAATGTGCTGATAGATATTTCTTTTCTGTTTAACTTTAAGGGACCTTGGTGAATATTTTAAGGTTTACAGCTCAAATGATTGTTTAGTAAGTAAACCTTTTTTCCTCCAGATTTTGGTAAAATACTGCAGAGTTAAAATATTTTATTTGGATTCATACCTCATTTCAAAGTGTTGCTTATAACACCTGACAGGAGCTGAACTTTAGTTAGCTATTTCTCCTTTTTTTTCCTCTTTTTGGAGGAAAACAAGCAGTCGAACATAGCTTCTGACACATTAAGCATGACTACTGGGAAATTAAAACAAATGCTGGTACAATTCACAGGGGAAAAAGAACTTAAAGTTTGTTTATAAATTTGTTCCCAGCTCCAAATGCATGTCATAAATTAATAGGTCATCAACATACTGTATTTAGCTGGCAGCAAGTAATTTTTTGTGAAGATATGAGACAGAATATAGCCAGAGTAGCAAATTGGCTGAAAGCAAAGCATTTTGAGTGCTTTGTAAAATTCATAACAGACAACTTGAAGTTCCAACAAAATGGAAAATCTTTTCGGTCTCTATATTTAACTCCAAGGGTTTAGAAAATTGACTAATAATGCAAAAACCTAGAGGTTAATAGCCTGATGCCATAGCTGGGACACACACCCTGCTTACAGGAGATCCATCATGCCTGTGTCTGAACAGTTGGGGAACTATGGACTGGGATGCTCTGAACACCATCAGTGCCAACATACTCAAATCAGGAACACTTGTTTCAAAGCCATCAGAATCCTGACCTCATAGCCTCATTTGGGCTGGATTTTGCCAGTCTAATGCAGGTGAGACCAATCCTTTTGTTAACGGGTTAGTAAATACTCTGCTGGCTCAAGGTGTGTCTTGTAACTTGGAAAGTCAGGTATTCAGCGGGGTGGGAAGTGGTAGGGGGTGGATCAGGCCCCTGCAGCCTTGTCACGAAGTCCAGCTCTCATGTTTTGAGACAGGGTTTCTCAAAGATTTGGGTAACTAATCACCTCAATTTAGATACAAAGGGAAATTTCAATATTGCCCTCTACAAATATGTCCATACACAGTACAAACTCAGAGCAAAGCAACCTTTGGAGAATATCAAGCCCTGGTGTTAATTAAACACATTGCTTTGGTTTCTGGTCTAGAATTGCATTTTTCAGCCTGTAAGATGCAAGTCACCTGGAGGTGTGGATAGCACATGAGGCACAGAGAAACCTTCAGCCCTGGGAGCTGCTTCCCAAGGTGATGTCAGAAGGGATTAATGAAGAATTAAAGCATGACATGGCCTAGAGAGCCACTGGCTTGGGTCTGAAGACACAAGGCCTCAGCCAGTCCATGTGCAGCCCCAGTATCAGCCTCTCTTCAGCTGTCCTTGGTGGAGGACAGTGAGAGAGAACAGCTCCAAGGCCAGGCAAGTGGAGGGGGTATCAGCAGATCCCCTTGCTCTGGGCTTCACTATCAGCCTTTTGTTTTCCACAATGTTAAACCCCACCATTTAATATCCATACATATATATGTGCTCATACCTTAAAATTCTTTCAGAGACAGGATGAGGCAATATTATCTTTGAGAAAATGCAGATCCCAACTTAGTCTCCCAAAAGGAAAATTACTGACTTGAGCAATTCCTGGTAGTTATCCAAATAGCCTTGTCAAATTATTTAAATACCGCATTGTGATATTATTGAAGTTGGTACCAAGTTACTCTTGGCAGAAACAAGTGTTCACTGGCAGGTGCTGAGTAGATGAGCTGTTACTGCTCCAGCTCTCTTTGTCAGCAGCAGGGCTGGCTGCTGCCAGGGATTTTAACCAGGGAGCTCAACAAAATGCCCTCCAAAGGGCTCACCTTTCCTAAGGGGCTCTGGGATGGTTTGTTTTTACCTCTCCAAGCTTGGTTGCTTATCTGCTGTTACACTGGAGCTATGGAGGTTTCTTTGAGGGGTGGATGGGAGGGAAGTGTTGTATAGATGCATTCAGCACAAAACCCACACACACACTACAGAAGAGCCCTCTCTTCTGTCTTAGGAAAAAAAAAATTAGTATGGAAATCTCCAGGGAAGAAAATGGAATTTAGGAATTTACCTGCTCTGTATTAAAAGGAAGGGAGATAAAAAAGACTAAGACTTATGCATTTTTCATTATTTGGGACCAACTCTACCAATATATGCTTAATGCTTTCGTCTCTGCTATAATTTCAGTTGGAAAGTTGTTTTGGTTTTTTTTTTTAAATGCAAGAGTCTAGCAGTGGTTTGCTTATGCTGTTTCAGAAAAAAGTCTGTCCAGCCACAGTGTGAGGAGGGACAGGAGGAGGGGCTGGAGAAAGAGGAGCAGTGGAGGAAGCTTGTTGGGTTCCTTATCTTAAGACTTCGAAATTCATCTCTCAGCTCAGGAAGATCCAAGATTTCTTGCATGGCAGGAGGTTATCCACCTTTCCCACCCAGGGCAGCAGTCCCATGGAGATCCTCTGTCTCCCCATTCCCTCAGGAAGTGGGGGCAGATGGAGAAATCCAGGGGTTGCACACTGAACTCCTGCTTCCACAGTGTTCACAAACAAATCCCAGACAAATACCAAAACATCCTCCTGGGGCAGCATATGTGGAGGTACGAGGTTGGGCCCTGCAAGCTTGACCAGGTCGCTGTGAGGTAGGACCTATTACATCATTTAGCCCCTACATCCTTTAAGAAAACTTTCACCTCCACCCCTCCAAATATCTTTTCAAAGGTTTTGTCCAGTTTGGCTGTAGTTTGTCTCAAGTGATGGTTTTTCCATAACTTCCCTTGGGAAACTACACCTTCCTGTAACAGCCCTTAGTTACAGACCATCTCCTGCTACTCAGCCAACATTTGCTTTGGCTCAGTTTCATCCCATTGCTCTTAGTTACATCTGCACGCACCACACTGACATGCTTAATATCATCCAAAATTTTTGACAATTAAAATTTGTATTACCAAGACAAGCAAAAGGAAGCAAACAGAAGATAATGTTTTCTTTTCTGAGGATATTGCTTTCTATGGAGAAGTCTCTGCAGAACAAAGCTATGCTCAAGGAAGGAATTAGCATACAGACAAAATGAAATCACAATTTTTTAATTTTCAGTTAAACTGGGAAGACGAGATTGTCGCTTTTCTTCTGTCCACCTTTAGCCTTAGGGTATTTATTTTAATGTTGTGCAATAGATTTCACTCTAGGCTACTGAGAAACTGCTACAGCACAAATTCTCTGCTGAACCAAACAGCTACAATTCCATAGACTTCTATATTTTCTAGTCAAAAATTTTCCTCTCCATTTCTATCCAAGGATGTCTGCTAGGTTACAGTAGACAGAACCTCTGCTCTTGTTGGAGCAATGTACCAGCTCCCAGCTCCAGAACTTCCCCTTGTCATGCAAGTTAATTATTCCCACCCTTTAAAGTCCAAATGTCTGAAATCCATATAATGCATTTAAGTGCAATTCTGCTGAAAGGGTCCAAATCTTTCTGCCAGAAAATGCTTTCTCTTTCTCCAGAAGCTCATAGAGAACATGCCTAGATTGTGCCTTAGTGAGGTGAATGCAGAGACAGACTGAAATTGTCTGGGAATAAATTATTTCTAGAGTGTCTTGAGCCAGCATCACATGAATAGATTACCAAGAAGCACTATGGGAAGCAATAATTCATCTGAAAATCATAGTTTAAAACAGGCAAAAATCTATGAAAGCTGAGGATAACTATCCAGCCTCTTATTACCAGTGGTGACAAGAGCTTTGCAATCTGTAAAGTACCTCAGAAGCATTATAGCCCACTGTCTTCACAAGATCCTAGTGTATTTTATTTGTCTGGTAGCACTGACAACTCACAGCAGCTCACCAGCCAGCAAACACCCCCTTAACAGGCTGGTAGGGCCAGAAATATCCCTAACTATTCCCCATGGTGAGGAAAACAGGAGGTACCCCACACCAGCTCACCTCCCAGCACCGGGAATGGAAAGTCATATTGCAGTTTTGTGTTCAGTGGCCCAAAGCAGCTTTCCTAGGTTGGGTCTTCCCCCAAGGCTTAGGCAGACCCCGGGAAGTGTGAAAAGTGTTGCCTCCAAATTCACAGGGTGAAATTGCACCCTTCCACATCTTTCTTTGCCTTCGGTGGGAAACAGCAGGGTTGGTGCCATCAGCACTTCTCTTTAAAATGTGTGCCAAGCTCAGTCAAACCAGCTCAGACATTTTAACCACAGTCAAGAGACTTTTCAGGTTGTGTTATAGGGGGAAATAAAACACCTAGGTTTCACTTCTACTGCCCCAATGCCATTTATATTTAAGAAGCTATTATATGACTTTTGCCACTAAATAAAACACATAATTTTCTTCTAATTCAACATAATAAACTAAAGAGCTAAATGTGTCATGGTGTGAGAAAAGATAATTCTCTGATGACTAAAGGAGAAATGAACTCTTGCAGCCTACCCAGTGCCTTAAATTTTCCTACTCAAAAGCACATAGCTGAGACTACAGAGGGATTTCATATTGTACATCAGCCCAGAGGTTTTATATTTACCATTCCGCTCTCTCACTTCACTGTACGTCTGTACAAGTCTATTTAAACTCTAGAATAAAACTTAAATAAATTATGTTTAGGTTTGCACCTTGATCATATTTATTGTTTTCCTCTACATCATCCTCTCCCTTTTTTTCCTGATGTGCCTACAGGTGTGAAATTTGAAAAGTGCCTTTTGCCTTTGCCCCCAGCACAGTGGCATGGCTCAGCAAAAGTGAGCAGTGCCTTGGGACCCGCAAGGCATCATCCTGTGCTCCAAAGGTCATCACAGCAGCCATACCAATGTTCTTAACACCTCACCTGGAAAGTCCATCACAAAATCCTCATTAACCAATGTGCAAGTTCTGCATGACAACAGTCGGCTCTGTGGCGTGAATGGCCAAGGTGGGCATTTCAGAGACACAAAACCAGCGAAGACAAAGCACAGCCGCCCACACACAGTGAGCTGAAGCTCCACAGGGTGTGAGGGGATGGAGAGTGATCGTGTGGTTAGCGTGTGGTTAGCGTGTGGTTGCCCTGGGTCAGAGCGACATGGGGGGAGCAGAGTGGTGCACCTGCAGCACCTCTCCCCTTGCAGCAGCGGTCACACTCCGCCAAGCAGGGGAAGACACTCCTTCCCCAGGTCTGAGGGCACCCTGCATGTGCTGTCAGGATGACAAGACATATGAATACACGCCAACTGTCTCTCCTGTGCCAGCTCTGTTAGCCATCATGGAACAGGTATCAGCAACACGGCCTTCAGTGAGGGATGAACAAGCTCTCTGGAGGCACTGACAACATTCTTCTGTTGTCAGCCAGGGATGAAGCTCATTTTACTGCATCCAAAATATGACTGTGACTGGAACAACAGGACCAAAGCAATTTGGAGTGCATCTCCAGGTGGCTGACAATACGTCCCTGCTCGCAGCACAGACACACACAGAGAAAGGAGCCTTATGTGGTCTCATTCTGTCATCCCAAATTTGACCCTCTCTCAGCAGTCAGAACTGACAAAACAAAATCTGACTTAGGTACCTGTATTCAGAGTTAAGTTTGACACCTCAATTCCTTTGAGATGCAGAACTCAGGTATTTGGAAATGAGCCTAGGAAAATCAGCTGTTTTCTCCTAAGTGCCTACCAGGCACTAAGAAGACACTTTCCTAGTATCTAAGGAAAATATACAAAATTCATGTTGAGTATAAGCTATGACAAAAAAAATAAAATCCCCCAAACTAAAACCCCGGCCTTCCTTACACACTGCACTTAATCAGCCAGCCACTCTACACACATGCAGACAAGGTCCAGCTCTGTGAAGATGTCTAGAAGGCATCTAGAGCTGCAAAAACCCACTTAGTTTACTAAGACTTCTTCAGTAGTTTTGAAAAGACATCTCTGCATCCGTCTGCATTAAATACTTTGGCACTTGGAGAAATATGTCCAAAGGTCCTGTTGCTGCTGCACTTGTTTTAACATTTAGTGGTGCTTTCCATATACAAATACAAAATCCCAGTATTTTCTATAGATCACAGTACTATAGTAGTCTGGAAATTACTCAAGATTATTCCAGGGAAGATGTGGTGCCATAAGTTGCTCTATTAAATGCCTGTGCTTTGTCATAGGAAATGTTTTCAAACTCTACTTTTACAGGGTTTCTGCAGCACTTCAGCTAATTTTCCCTACTTGCAAAAATAAATTCCCAATAATATGATATCACTCTCATACAGAGTGTAATCATAACCTCATACAACTTCAGTCTGAAGCAGCTTTTCCACTAAAAGAGTTTCCTACTTTATTTCTACAGTCCTATTTAAGGTTATAGGACTTGTTTTAATATTATGTAAAGAACCAAGCACCTGTTTGCTCAGCCATGACAACAAGAAATAAGAAGAAAGTACATATGTCCAAAAAGGAAATAGCTGACTATCAAACCAGAAATTAGTTGTGAAATGAAGTGGAATATGTGAATGGTTATGAAAAACAACTAAATTAATTTACATGGGTAAAATAAATGGTACATGAGAGACAACTGCCACAGCAGAGTTATTCTCCTTATTCAGAATAAATGGGATTGGATATGCACATGCATGTGTGCATTTATGGGTATTTATGTGAGAGAGATTTATTAAAATGTTTAATGATATTGCCATGGTTGTGTCAAGTTACACACCACAGTTTGCAGGCCTAATCCTGTTCACATTAAAGGCAATGGAAATAAGAACAGTTGACTAATTATCCTTCTGTAAGGCTCTGGAATATCCACATTGAATTCTAACAAATTACTAGAACCTCAGGGAAAGAAACAATGCTAATTAAGATGAACTTTAGGTGTAGGACCTAATTAATATGATCTTTACGTGAAACTTGTTCCAAATGAAGCAACTTTAAAAGTTATATGAATAAATGCCTTGGGCTGTATAGCACTAAATAAGTCAAAAAATAAACAAACATGTTCCTCAAAATCAGCAAGTAACAAATCAAGATATTAACATGGGTGTTGTGTGACTGCAGGACTTTGCTTCAGCAAAGATTTTGCTTTAGCTCTGAAAGCCACTGTTGGTGAAATGATAAATGCAGAGAGTGGTTTCTGTTTCTAACTGGAAACACACAGAGATGCTGGGGGGAATGAAAAAGTATAGCAAGAATACACAAGTGACTGTGTTTGGGGGAAAATATTGATTTCAAGATCTTGTCAAAAATGATGTGTCAATCTATTAAAACAAGAATTTAAAACTACGTCTTTAGGAAACTTAAAAGACTTTTCCTGTTTCAAGGGAGGCTGTTAGATGCCCAAGAAGGAGAAATTTGGGTACCAAGTCAATTAAATAAGGTATAACAATTCATGTATTGATACAACTCCAACCTGTGCATCCATATATGTTACACACCTGTATGCCTCAGGTGCGTGGGGCTGAAAGCAGTGTACAGTCATATTTTGGAAACTGAGGAAGGACAAGGAAATGAGCCTCAACACACTATTTCTGTTCTGCAGCACAACCCTTCACACCTGGCCATGTGCAAAGAGCCTGGTTGGCCAATGCTATGTACAGAACAATATTGCTCAGTGGTACCAACAGCATCCTGACCTCACTGCAGTTACAACTTCCTCATGAGGGGAAGTGGAGGGGTGGGCACTGACCTCTGTTCTCTGGTGACCAGTGACAGGACCTGAGGGAGTAGCAGGAAGCTCTGTCAGGGAGCTTTAGGTTGGATGTTAGGAAAAGGTTCTTCTCCCAGAGGGTCTTTGGGCACTGAACAGGGTCCCCGGGGCCGTGGCCACAGAACCAAGCCTGTCAGAGCTCAAGGAGTGTTTGGACAATGTTCTAAGGCACATGATGGGACTCTTGGGGCTCTCCTGTTCAGGGCCAGGAGTTGGACTTTGATGATCCTTGTGGGTCCCTTCCAACTCAAAATATTCTATGATATTATAGGAATTATTTTCCTTATAAAGCTGGACAAAGCTTTACTTCTTACAGTCCTGCTGCATTCCCCATCTGGGGCTAAAAGCTGAACCTGTTGTGAAGATCAGAGCAGAGCTCTGGACATCTCCTAGAGCACCTACATGCCAGATGAACATAACCCCCTGGCTGAAATCCATTATCTAGGGAGGAATCCTAATCCCATTGAAACCACTGGCAAGAGTCCCACTGGTTCTAGTAAGGTCACCCTCTGCTCTTTTCTCCAGATGAGCTTCTGGGAGATCCTTTCTTACAGGATTTATTTTTTTTCCTGAATGAAACTTAGTGGAGACAGTACTGACTTGTCCACATTAAAACAAAGACAGCAGCAATGAAGAAAAAGATTGGCCTGTGGGAAAAAAAATAACAATTTATAATTGCTTTGTTGTGAGCAGATATAATAAAAATATCAGATGCAAAATATGGACATACATTAGTGTTTTGGCTTTGTCTGCTACACTGGAATTCCTCAAATGCTGACCTCTTGCCCTCCTTCTATTTTTCTCTCTCACCACTCCATGAGAAAAAAAAAGGAGGAGAGGAGAGAGAGAAAGAGACACAGAGAGAGAAAGAAAAAAATGGGGAAGAGAAAGCATGAGAATTAAGCAAAGACAGCAGAAGAGAGAAAGAATGAAAGAAGAAAGAGTGAAAGAGAGAGGAATAGAACAAAAGGTAATGAGTGAACTGGAGAAAGAAAAAGTGAGAGAGGGAAATCAATGCACTGCCAGCCATTTTTTTAGGCTTTGTGAACGTTATGGGGCCCTACATGAAGAAGGCATTACATTTTTTGATCTGCAGCCAGATTCTTAATGAAATAGGAGGGCAGGAGGGAGGCTAATGTGATTCAGCATCTAAAAGCAAGCAGTTGCATCAATAATCTTTAGCACTGGCACTTGTGCTAAGACAAAACATAACAGAGTTTAGAAGACAAGTTGTCAGTGTGATTTGGGGGCCTTTCAGTTATTCAATATAACTCCATTAGGTTTTGGAAGCATAAACAGGTAGCAGGGTTTTGTGCAAGTAATACTCTTAAACCAGTATGTAATTAAAATTGAGCTCTGTGGAGAATAATTCTAGTATATATTACTAGAGGTGACCTCTATTTTATCAATCCCCAGTGAATACCACTATTTGTTTTAGCTTTGCACGCGTTCATTCTAACAAACATAACTAGGAAGCAACAGACTGAAGAACTGAGCAGGGCACACTTGAGCTGGGGTGTCTGTGCTCTGAGCCAAGCTCTCACCTCTCTGCTAAAGCAGCTTTAGGAGAGGAGTGCACTCGCTTCCCTTGCTGCCCAACTTTGGCCTCACTCCTCTCAGAAGTTATTTTTAAATTATTTTATGCAGAAATTTTTTAATTTTTTTTTTTTTTACGTACAAAACGTTAGGGCAAATTAGGCTAAAGGAAAGCTTTTTCCCCCTCCCTTCAGCTAGAATACTACATAAAACTTTAAGGCTAAGCTTTGCAAATCTGCCAGTGCAAGGAATTTGGGTAGGATGAATTTCCCACCAATGAAGATGTCTCACTTCAAGTTAGTCTATGCATGACTTGATTCCCACTTAAATCCCTCACACTGAGCTCAAGAGCACTGGGGTTGTACACAGGGCCTTGTGAGGGTCTCCTGCAGGAGAGAAGCTCACTCTGAGGGCTCTGATGTAGTACACTAAAAGAAAAGGTTATAGCCTTCAAGAAGGTGCTCAGGAGTACAAACTGTTAGACCATGAGCCAAAATATATTGGTTTTGCAAAAATCTTTCACATTAGATACTGACCTTAAACACCTATGACTGTGGATCCCTGGGCAAAATGGGCTTTAGAACAAGAACATCCCAAAAAGCCTCATCTGTTCTAACAAGAGCATCTTTTCACTGCAGAAAAAACACAGGTATGAAGAGGACCTGGGCCATAAACACTAGAATTTGAGAGAGAAAATTAGCCCAAGCTGGGCAAAAATTATGCTCCTCAAATATCTCAGCAAAGCCAGGATAATAATTGAACAAGTTGAGCAGCAAAATTATCCATATGGGAGATGCCAAAAGCAGAACAAGCACTGGAGTCACAGTATCAAGAATCTTGGTTTCCCACTTAACCACATGAGTCAGTGTAGTCCCTTGGAAATGAGCTCCTAACACCAGTCTATGGCCAGCACTTCCCACAGGCCAGCTCTCAAGCACAAGGCTGGAGGCTGCTATATATAATTTTGTTTTTATTTTACCTTTTCTCTTCAGATCTTAGGACGTTTTCTTGCTCATGATGCAAACCACCTACATGTAAAAGTGACTCTATGGTTAAGATAATTTATTTTGTTGAACTGATACAGAAAGATCTGGGAAAGGGAGTGGTGAGAACCACCACTAAAAGCTGATTTTGCAACATTATTTATTTTCCTCATTTATCTTAAATACATAATTTTGTTCACTGCTCTACATCCCTATTTATATTAAAATAGCATAATAAGCTAATTCTAAATTAAAGGGAAAAATATCAGCTAGTGAGACACTGTAAGGCAACGTGAATTAGTTTACATCCCAAGCGTGCAAAACCCCTCACCTCTATGCCTTATATTTTACGACTTTCTCCATTTCTTGCCATCAATGTAGTTTGAATTGTCTCCTGGTCTCCTAACACAGAACTGTTGTCTGCCTTCTTCATTAATCTTCATAAATTTCAAGTAATACAATGGCCTGGCCTCCACCCTCCAGGGCAGGGGCTGTTTAAGAGGGCAAATGTTTTTGGGGAGTCAGTTCAAACACCTGACCTGTGTCTTACTGCACCATGATGGAGCCCAGGGTAGTGGTGGGAGGGCAGGGGGTGTTTTAACCCCCCTTGCTGGTTTGCCTGTTTAAATTGTACTGGTTTTTTTCAAGTGCTTTTAAGTTCCCAGGGATGGCTAAACAATTTTGGCTGTGTAAGAGAAAAGGATGCAAGGATTGATACGTAATATTTGTATAGGGAATGGTATTACCATTGGGTGTCTGTCAGCACCTATTTGGTGCAATGTGCCTGCACCTCCAGCTCTCTTCAACCTCCTGTCCAGGGGGATGAGGAAAGCACTGCAAAAAAAAGTTTCAGAGATCTTCCAAATTTGTAATTTGAGGGTTTTATCTTAAAAAAACAAAAAAAAAGAAAGAAAAAAGAAAAAAAGAAAACAAAAGCACAGCTTGCAGCTTGGTACTACTGGAGGAAATTATACAACAATTAATAACAATTTACAAGGCAGCACAGCATGTGCTAATAGGTATAAGGAGCAGTGTAAACAAGTATGAAAATCAACACATATCAAGCAAAAATTTCCACAGTGCACTGCTGAATGTCCCTGGACAAATAAGTTTCTTCCATATTTCATCTGGAAAAATATCCTCCCATGAACAAAGACCATATCAGTTCAGATGCATGGTCCAAGACCTAAACAGAAAGTAATCAAACTCTGTCCCCAGGTTTATCAGGCCTAGCTTTGGGGGTCTCTTCCCTGGGCATTAGATGAAGTTCCCTTCTGGACCACTACTTTCCATTTGGGTGCTGTGACTCAATATAAGGAATACAAAGAGAATTGAGTTTAAGCTTGTGGAAAGCTGACTCTCTTTGGAGGGAGCCAAAGTGGTAATAAAAACTGTTCTAATGATTTGATCAGCAAAACGAACTAAAAGCAAAGTTTGGAATTAATGAGAGCTCTAGATCAAAACTGTGGATGATTTTCCTCTCATTAGTGGTTTTTATCATCAGATGTTAGCATTGTTTGAATGAAATTCATTCAAAGACCTCAAATAAAAGCAGTATTTGCTTAAAGAAACTGTGATTTGGGTCTATTAACAAACAGAACATCTTGCTAAATAATTCCTTTATGCACTATTCAGTAATGATGTAAAGCTGGTGCCTTTCTGCTGCCTCAGTGAAACAGCCTTCAGAAAGATCATTAAACTGGCTTTTTGTGAGACAAGCTAAAGAGAACGACTGAAGCGTCTGTTGTAAGTTTATATTTGTATTCAACTCAATTAGGCCTTAGGACACAGATGAAAGCACAGCGCGGTTCCCTCCGAGGCCGTTCCCAACAGCTAACTTTCCAAAGAAGCTCGTCTGAAAACTGCTTCGGATGGAGGCCACGGCTTTCCAAGAAGCGTTGCATCACCGCGGCCTGGATGCGACTGATGGGTGGGAGGGGGAGCCGCTCGTAAAAATATCAAACAGCTGATCCGTGTGGATCCCGGCCAGAGCTGCCGCCGGAGACACGCAGCTCGTTGTGGAAGGAATTTCGGTACAAACGAAGCCACCGCAAATAACAACAAACCCTCCTCCTCTTCTCCCCTTTCCGCAGCTCGGGAATCCTCCTCCTGGCTTTATTTTTCATGCTTTCCAGCGGGGCCCCATGCCGGGGCTCTTGCCAGCTGGCTGCGGCGAGACAAAGCCGCTCCGAGGCAGCATCGCTGCCACTCCGAAGGGCTTTCGCCTGGGGCAGATGCCTGGTGGGCACGGCCCAGGCGGCCCGGCCGCCTCCAGTCCCAGCTGTGCTACTGGATTCCTGTGGAGGTTCAGCTGGCGAAAGGACTGGTTCTATACCTGCTCCTGGGGCCGGATGGCTGGGAGAGCTTTTCTCTCTCGCAAGAGGTCTCTGGAGGGAACGAAAGAAGGTGGCAACGGGCTGTAGAAGGAGCCCAGGCTCAGATGGGCACCCCTGGCATCGCAGAGCGTTATCACAGGGCTCCATCCTCAACAGCTTCTCCCATCTGCATTTCATTCCAGCCCCACAGCTGGCATCTCCAGAAGATTTTCTTGTAAAAACCCAGAAATGCTCGGCGACCTTCACACTGGAAACCCTCTCAACATGATCCAGTTCCCCTTCCAAGAGAAACATGTTCTGTCAGAATCGTTTCACCTGCTCACTAAGTACATTCACTACACAGAGACTTTTATAATGTGCTAATTTATTTTTAGAAACAGTTTTATATCGCAGAGCACCCTGAGTGCCTTTGGCAACTTCAGGTACTTCAGAAATAAATGTATTATTATTCCTCTTTAGAGATTTAAACTGTATGTTAAGTGGTTAAAAGTAGCCATTACATGGTTGGTGGCTTTTCCTTTTATTGGTTTTCCCAGTGGCAATTTTAATACTGAATTTTATTATTTTTTATTAATTTTATTATTTATTTATATTACAGCACTTAGACTCTTAATTTAGGAAGAATCAGTTCCAAAAAGAGGAGCTGGGTGCCTGACTGGCAAATGAGGTGCCTAAGGCCAAAGCTGTGAGCCTGAAAGTTCCTACGCTCTCAAGGCATTAAAATAATTTTCTGATCTAACTCTTCC
The DNA here is from genome assembly GCA_035583155.1 of Acropternis orthonyx. Lineage (NCBI taxonomy): Eukaryota > Metazoa > Chordata > Aves > Passeriformes > Rhinocryptidae > Acropternis > Acropternis orthonyx. Next base: position 15,154,243 of record JAWWEU010000020.1, read on the forward strand.
TAGCCATCTCCAGTTCTTCTCCTGCTCTTTCTGAAAGACCCTCAGCCCTCCTGGACTGAGCACTTTAGCAGAGACAGGACCCCCCACTGCCTGGGTTTCCTGAGGAGCTTAATCTGATTAGCATTTTTCAAATTGTACTTGGTATATCCATCAAGTCACAAACAAACCACTGTTTGCTTCTCTTCAACAAAGGCACGTGATGCACCAAACTGTGGTTAAAAGTTTCATACGGTGTGTAGGCAGGACAGATTCATTGCCTTGCTCTGGAAGAAGGGGGCCCATATCTCAAGAAGGCACTTTCTGCACCACATCCTGGACTGGCCCACCACACATGGGCTTTGCTAGGTGGCTTCTCTGGGCAGAAGAACTCAAGATTCATTAACCCAAAACCAAAGCCCCAGAAAACACACTTCCTGCAGACCACTGGCCAAAGAAGGAAAGGCAAAGGCATAGGCTCTAGGATCCAAGATCCCCACTTTCTGGGGCAAGACAAGATACTGTCCTTTTGCTCTGTGCCCCTTTATGCTAAAACAGCCCAACTTACAACTTCCATCCCAGGAGCCAGGCTTAAAAAATGTGTACCTTACCTTATAATATTTAACTTTGTGGACCAAAGAAAGGTGTTTAAAAGGCATGTTTGGAAAAGTTTTCTGTCTGGAAAGGACTGAACAAACGTTCTCAACTCAGGCATCTGGAACTGAATTTTGCAGCTCCTGAATCTGTCCAGTCACTCAAGCTCAATAAGGAAACAAAGGTTACATGGAAACTTAGCACATGTTCTGCTGGAATTGCCATGATGGTTTAGGTGAAAGATTTCTTCATCTATCTTCAGAGGAGTGAGTGACTCAGATTGTGAAGTCACTGTCATTCTAATTGCACATGCAGTAAGGTAATCCTTTCTCTTCTTTTGAGCCCAAGATATAACTGTTCTTCAGTTTTAAAAGTTACCATCCACTAACTTTCCTCAGGAAACCATCAGTCAGTGTGAATAGAAAACAGCCAGCTGACTGATCTGATGGACTGCTGCATGGAGATCTAGTGTGCGTCACTAAAATGCCTGTTCATCCAATCAACCAAATTACGAAGGAGAACGCCAGCCAAGAGCAACACTTAGTGAGCTGCCACTGCCAGGAGGTCAGTGCACCAGAGACAGTCACTGCAAAGCTGGGAGTTTCTTCTGAGCCTCTTTGAAGAGTATGAAGTTTTTTTGTGTTTCCTACCTCCTCACAGAGCAGTACTTCAGCCTGAGTAGGTAAGTGGCTCATTGCAGGGATATACCTGAACCTATCCTTATCCATTAAAGAAATTTAGGCAGATGTCTGAAATTAGGAAAGCCTTAAAATTTCACTACAAGATACATATACAGTCTTTATCTGCAGTCAGGTACTCTAGTGGCAAGTAAGGCTGATGACCAAACTGTGCTATTATATTTATCATTATATAATTTTAAAAAAATTGTTATAATTGTACTAGTATAACTAAAGGATAAATGACAAAATTCAGAAGAACAGTCAGAATCAGAAGACACTTTCCCAAAGCCATGGTCAGCATGGTCAGCTGCTCCATGCTGCAGGCTGACAAAGTCCCTGAGCACAGACAGGAGAGGCAACGAGAAATCAGATCAGCCAAACAAGGAGCAGGGAACAGAAAGGCCTCAAGACTGGCCTCATCAGTGATCATAAAAAATCAGCAGTAGTCTCTCCACTGGTTTTTGACAGGTGCTGGCTCAGATGTTATATGTAAAGTCCCTGGCACTCCGTTAAGACAAAAAGTTAATTCCATTCAAAGCTTTATTAGCATCAGAATTTCATAAAGACTACAGAATTTGATCTGAAAAGTTCAATTCGTTGAAAATCTGGCAGCCTGGATAGAAATTCTGGGCACCTGGGTTGAGCTTTGCTCAGTTTTCTCCAGTTTCATCCACGGTGCCATTATTTATTTAGTTCTGCAAGTTTTTAGAGGAATGCTGCAATGTGAAACATATCACTTGCAGAGAGCCCCAGTTTTGGCAGCCCTAACAAAACTAATGCCAACTCAATGCAAATCTCTCTCTGCTTGTTTGCATGTATTATAATAGCAAGAAATACATTTTCTTAGAGGCATAATGAAATAAAAGACCAACATCAATGTCCCTATACAGAAAATGTAATAGCTGCATTTGTTTTTTTTCCCATGTTAGTTCAGATAATTATTTTTAAAGTGGCTATCAATATTGTATACTCAAGGGGGTACCAGCCAGGTTGAGTTATCCAATAGGAATTATACTTGATTTTTAAATGTCATTACTCATGTGCCGTCCATTGGGTTTGGTATGTTCCTTGAAAAAAACAGTCTTTAAAACATTAACTGTATTTAAAAGCAAAGAGTGCATCATTGCATGGCTTTGATGACTCGAAGAGGTCAAATGCATTTTCGAACTGCCCTACACACAAAGAAAAAAGGGTTGGGGTGGTCCTGAAGCAGGGGGATTCTCACAGTCCTGCAAGCTGTTAAATCTTTGAAATGATCCAGTTTCTCCAGCAGGTTTCTACATCTGGTCTAGCTTTGTTTTTATTAACCACCAGCTCAGCTAAATAACAGTGCCCCATCAAGTCCTCAGTCAGATGCTCTCTCAGCGTGGGGTTCTGGCCGTACTCTGCAGGGGGGTGCAGGAGGCCATTGCCTGTGCCTGCTGAGCAGGTGGACGCGCCAAGGTTTAAGCTTTACAAACAGCTGAATTTTGTTCAGAAAAGTAAAAATGCAAACTCATGCCTGAAAGCTCAGGAAGGCACCAGTTCCACCAGGGACTGACTGCCAGATCCAGCCACCCGAGAACAGAATGGCATTCAATTATTCTGGCTTTGGGGTCGCCCTACAGCTACATCTGGTGCTAAATGTGTGCTTTCTAATATCCACGGGTTCGTATGGTCTAGATAAAAACAAAATGTTGACATGCTCTTGACTACTCTGTACAACAGCATTAATGTTATTAAACACCATGTCTTATCCTATAAACAGTAGGGATTAATTTATTTTATATCCCCTGAGTGTTTATTAAATTTATCTGTCTCCAGAGCACAGCCACTTATCACAAATCACCACAGCCATGCAACAAACTCCAGCTATGTACTCAACATTCATTTTCCTGAACATCACTGCAAACCAAGTGTTGCCTGCATGCAGCTAATGTACATGAAAGGTAAATAGTATGAGTTTGCAAACACAGATCAAAATTAGGTGCCAGCCCCAAAGAACCTATTCCCTAAGCAAGCATCTTTGGGGTTCAAGTTACTGATGCATTGAGTCAGTGAGAATGTAAAAGTTTTTGGAAGGTGGCTCCCCCTTGGAGCATAATTACCTTTTGACCTCCACCGTGAGCTGCTGGATGAATTCCAAAATATGAACAGAACAATGAAATCAGAACAGGAATCTCAACTTCACCAATCACAAGCCCTTTTGCATATTTTTTGCAGGTTTTCAGTTTACCTCAAGACACAAACAGACCTACAGGCAACTCTGGTAATGAGGGTTTGAGGTTCTGCGCTTGACTCAGTTAGTGACTCATGGAGCATCCCTGTGCATCAGCTTACACCTCTCCAGACTGTGTTAAAGCAGACATGGCTATTTTGAGGGCTATTGTGAAACTTAATTTATATTTCTAAGGTTAAAACAAATATTTATGTGACTTTCTGGGTTTCACTGATACATCATATTCCCTGGAGGTTTTTAAACTGAGATTGGACGTGGCACTGAGTGCCATGATCTAGTAAACAGACGGGAGTTGGACCAAGGGTTGGACTCAATGATCTCGGAGGTCTTTTCCAACCCAATCGTTTCTATGATTCTATGATTCTATGATCATACACTCTGACATTGGGCAAATTCAGCTATTATTAAAAGAGGTTTATCTCTTTCACAGCTGCTTAAAAAAAAAAAAATCAAGCAACACTGCTTTAAACATTTAAACAAAAAGAAAAAATTTCATGTTTTTTTCTCCCCCAAACATGACCCTGGTTATTTCGCAACTGAAATAGTTCACCAGAAATCCCCTGTGGAGTCTGATCCTCTGACACTAGAGCAAATGGGAGCACTGCCTTCCACTCCAGCACAAACGAGAGATCACCTTGTGTTTCTGCAGGGAATCTGGAGCAGCATCAGACCCTGCAAACCATAATGAAAAGTTATTTATTACCCGGATTTCTGTGACTAGGATCAAAGTTTGGTCCCTGAGGAGAGGGCTGGGAGAGAGAGACACGGCAGGTACCCGAACCGAGGGGAAGGTGCAGGTGGGTGAAACGCCTGACAGCTGCTCCACGGGCTCTCTGGGTGCTCCGTCTCTGCTTGGAAAGGGGAGGGCAGTGAAGGGAAACACGCTTTGTCTCCTGCTCCACTGCTATCTGCGAGTGCAAGCTGCTCGCTGGAAGCCAGAAACGCTGGATTTCCCCGCTCCCAGGGAGCCACCATCCTTCTCCACGCTCCCACCCAGCGCAAGTCCTGCTCTCAGTGCTTCCCCGAGTCCGTGTCTGACCTAAACCCACAAACTGCCCTCCCGCGGTGGCTTTTCTCATGGGGGGAGAAGTCTGTTCCCCTGCAAAAAGTGGAGAGTCCCTCCAGTGGGAAGGACCGCACAGTTACTCACATGCCCAGACACATACCAGTGCCAAATGCTGTCAGAAAGAGAATTACTTTTGATTAATGGGAAAGGAAAGTTAATTGTCATTTGGTATAAATGTCAGAGTGGAAACTCAGGGAAGATAAAACATCACTTTTCAACAAAAAGGAAGGGATTATTTCCATGGTGCAGCCTAAGCTTACTGCTTAATGCGGATGAAAAAAATATTATTCAGATCAGCTCCTTGGGAGATCAGGATATTTTAGCTTTTACTATCTCAGGGACTCGCCGTGTAACTCCCCGATGCACAAAGCTCACTGAGTTGTTCACATTTCTCTGGGCTGGATCCGCAGCTGGTGTAAATCACTGCTATGGCTCTGACTTCAGTGGCATCCTGCCAGCTTACTCCAGTGAAGGATTTGGTGCAGAAACGTTTCCCAGTGTATAAACTTCTGGTTATGATAGACAGTTTCTGGGCTCCGGCAGGGATTGGTGATCTGAAAAGGGGGTTATGGGAATTGGCAAGATATGAAATGGTGTGGGAGAGCTGCAAATATTTAATTTCCTGTGAAATAATTCTCTGGTGGCTATACACACACACACACACACACACACACACACACACACACGTGAATGTGTGCATGTGTGTTGTTCACCAAGTTACAGTCTAAAATTAACAGATTTCCTATTTCGCAGGAACCACTCATGGCAACAATTGTCTGCCCAGGAGTGTCAGCAGGCAGCTGAACTCTGCCCCGTTTGCCCTAACACAACATCTTCAAGTGCAAATTGACTCCTGAGATGGTTTCCAGCTCCCCTGGCTGCAAAGCCAGTTATGTGTTTAAGGAGGAAATATGCCGGGGAGGAGCTGGACCAGTTCAATGCCTGTAGAGATTCCAGACTTGTGCACCTGCCTCTCCCCATGCCCGTAGCCAAATTTAAATGCTACGGCCCCTTCCGTGGAGAAAGGGGCACAAGTTAGGGCCACGGCTGTTCCCGGGCTATAAAAATAGAGACAGATGCTTGCCTGCAAGGAGGAAGAATGTGAGGCTTCTTTGAAAGCTGAGTGTGAGCAAGTCCTGACACCTCTCGGCTCTTCACCTCACTGGAAAAAGTTCTTGTGCTTTTGGCTTGCACGTGCGTGGGGACACACACACCCCCGGCATGGAAAACAAAAGCTACTGGTAAAGCTGCAGAGATGTTTCTAGCAGGGCTCAAAGAGCAGGGACGGGGGAAAGGCTGCAGTCAGCGTTGTTTGTTTTCAGCTCAGTTTGATTAAAAATCCCCAAACCAACCATTCAAAACAAACCCCACCCCCAGTTCCTCTTCAGAATTGGTTGGGAGCAGGGAGGAAAACCGTGTTAAGTGCGTGTCATCTCCATGCCCCAGTCTGTCCCTCTCACAGAGCACTGGCAGGCTGGAAATCTGTCGGGCTGCCTGTTTTCCACCCAGGTGGACAAACACACAGACCAGGAGGGTGAATGCAATTTGCTGTTTCAGAGAAAAGCGAGGTCCAGAAACGGAGTGAAAGTGCTGATCCCAGGCCAGAGGGAGCCCTCCCTGCCCCCTCCGGCAAACACATGCACGCTCTGGCGTGCCCACTTCCACACCCCTCCCCTCCCAGCTTTAATGAAGAAATGAAGGAAAATACGGTATTTTTATATTGTCCTTTCAAGGAGATCTCTGTTTGCATAGTTGGATCCCCTTCCTCCACACAGCACTAACATTAGTGTGACCTTTTCCTGCTAATTGGAAAATCTTACGGAAATAAAGCCTGTCAGAAAATGAGAAGTGTCTCCCCTTTAGGCTGGCCAAACGACCTCAGAGGGGGAAAAGAAGTTCTGAATTTCTGCTCCTTCTGCACACACTGCAAAATCTTTATTACTTCGGAGAGCCTTGAAACCCAGTAATGCCCCTCCAGTGCAAAGAGAAGTAAATAAATTTCTTCTTATGACCACTTTGGAGAAACACACAACCAGATTTACTCAGCAGGGATAGATACTGGACAAGATAATGAAGAGAGAATAAGAATATGATAGGGGTTTACAGCCTCTTCTGTCTCTTTAAAGTGTTTTAATCCTTCAGAAACAGGATATCGGGTCCATTTCCTTAAAGATACAGTATCCCTTCTGGGACAAGTAATGTTATAAAAACCTAAGATGTAACATCTATCTCACAATATTGATTGGCACTTTAGTGTGATAAAAGGGGTTGAACCTGAAGGGGAAAAAAAAAAAAAAAGAAAGAAAGAAACAAAAAGAAGGTAAACTGGGATTACTCTTAGAAGAATTGGAAAAAAAAAAAGTCCCTGTAACACCAGGTCAAACTTTCAAAATAATTTTTTTTTACATGGAATTGAACCAAATGCCATTTCAATGATTGTCTAGGCAATTCTCTTGATTTTTAAAGCATATAGATCCACGTTTGTAGCTTTATGACCAGCTGGTACTGGAGCTAGCTCCAGCCCCAGCCCTAGCACAAAGCCCTGTGAATCCTTTCTATGCTCTAACAGAGGGGGAAAAAAAAGGAGAAATTTCAAATAAAGATACGCTTTTGTTATTAACAGCAAACAAAGGAAACCCAAATTCAAATGACTGTCCGGTTCATTTACAAAATGCCCTTTTTAGACAGCATCACCTGTTTTTCAGAAGAGCTTTGAATGAAAACATCGAAACAACTGTCATTATATGGATATATCTGCAGTCATTCCTGAATTACTCAAAGTTAAAATAACAGAGACACAAAGGCTGCTAACAATTACTCATTTAAGTGGCTCTTACTCATATGAATAGTCTCATTGAAGCCTGTAGGTCTATTTTCATGCATTAGTGGGACTAAGCTTGTATCATACCGTGAACCTGCCAAGCCTGATGCGGACACAGAAAAGCTGCTCACCAGCCACGCCCACCAAAGAAAGGTGAAGTCTTGACACATTTCATCTCGGCATCTAACAGCGCAGAAAAGAGTATTAGGCAAGAGCTCATTCGCCTTTGGCCGTGTCCTCACTCAGCAGCTTTCTCACAGTCTGCTCTCCCAAACCGTGGGACACAGCCCATCGGGTCTCCAGGCTGTGCCTGTCAGACCCAGCTCTGCACTGCATGCGGGTGAGCGTGCAAGAGATGCTACACCTAAGGGTAGCAGGACAAGACACAGTGCCTGTAAAACTTACAGTCCTGTTCTAACCAGCACTTTTTCTCCATATTTTTCAGAAACCTCTGGAGCAGGCACGTTCTGCTGTGAAGATCTACTAGCTTGGGGAGGAAGCAGCCTCTTTGTCTGCTCTGCTCCAGGACCTCCATCATTTCCCTGTCTGTGCAGAAGTCCGTTTGGCATTACCTGAACTCCAGGGCAACCCAAAGACTCAGCATGGCTGGGAGAGACATGATCCAGTGCAGGAGCCCCAGTTAGGACTTACACAATAACATAGGATGGTTTTGGTGTTGCTTAGGTCTGTTGGAGGTTTAAGTCCTGGCCTATAACTCCCTGAAGTCAACAGTCTTTTCTGAAGAGAATGAAATGACAGGCTCTTCCAAGACACATATGCTCAATTTCAATGTTATTTTCAAACTGGATTTTAGTATAGAGTTCAAAATACACCCTCCAGTCATTGCTTTGCGCCTTTCAAAGGAACAGGCAGAACATCCCACCCATTAAGGCATGGTCTGAATACAAGTTAAACACTGATTATGAAATTATCCTGTTGCACTTTGTAGATGTGTTTTTGCTGGGACCAGGAACAACAACGTGTCCTGCATCTTGGAGTTCCTTTAGTGGCTAACAAGTTGCAGAAGGATGCAGTTTGACCATCACGCTGCTGGCTCCAACAAAAGGAAGATCAGCAGAGGTGGGACACCTGTGCAAACTGCAGAGATCAGAACAGCTGCAGAAGTCAGATGCAAAAAGCTCACACAGCTGTCTGCCAACAAAACAAACTCTTTATCTCTTCCCACTCTGTCTTTGGACATCTCATTTCACCCTAGAGCTCATAGATATACAGTTCCCTTACAGGCCTCCCCAGACCACTTGTGAGAGCAGCACCATCCCCATTTTTCAGGGACATATGGACACCCTGGCCACATGAATAAGGTACTTGCCCAGAGGGCCTCGACTTTAGTGAAATCTTTATGGGGCTTGAATTATTCAAGCCTTGACCTTTAGCAAATCTCTCAGTCAATGCTAGTTAATGTCCTTTAAAGTCATTGACCTCAGGTCAGGGACCAAGGGGGTGCTTCATCAAGGAAGACGCACTGGTTCAAAACCAAGAATGGTTTTGCAGTGTATTTTTAAGTACCCTGGAAGATGACTGCTGGCCACACACAGAAGGATCACCAGGGCCACAGGATAAAGTATAATGGGCAGGAGGCTCCCAAAAGGTCTCCTAGGATCCATCCAGAATTAGAGCAGATCAAGGGCTCCTCCAAACACGTAGGTCTGCATTTGGGATATGTCTGGACCATGGTTCAGTAGGCATCAGGGAAGAAGGTCAACCACAGCATCTGCAGTCAGATCTCTAAGCCCCATGTACAGGGAAGGGAGTTAGACTGGGGGGAAACAGCTCTGTCAATACCTCCAAGAGATTAATAGGTGCTTTTGTGCCCAGTAAGCCCATTTTGTAGGCAGTTACTATGTATATGTGCAAAATTTTTTAGAGACTTCCGCCTCTCAAAACAAACAGAATGGTTGCTTGTCTCTTAATAGTTGAAGTTGGCTTGGCAATAGAAGATAGCTGCCTCCTCTTTCTCTTGATAAGAGTACTTCTTACAAAATTATTTCAACACTACTTAGAAATAAGCATCAGTTTTATAACAAGCCTATCTTTCTGGATGCATGGGTTTTCAGATGTGAGTGTGCGTGCTTTAAGACAAGTCCTGATGTCCTTTTCTGAACATTTCACAATGTTCATTAACAATAAGATTTTCTGCATTGCTCTAAACAGCAAAAGTTCTGGTTCAAACCCTCATACAAGCTCAGCAGTTCTAAACTTGGACTTGAAAATTGGTTCATAGGACTAGGTGAAAAGCCAATTTAGGGCCGTTGTCTACTTTCTTCAAATTGTAAAAATGTCAATGGGAGTCATGAGGTTAGACTTATTGGCCAGGCTTCTGCCGTGATTCCAGCTAGGGGAATTATACATAATGAATTAACCACATGACTAATTTTACCTCATTTTCTGTTCTTGAAGTGTCTGCAAGCAAATTAAAATATCCTGAAATTATTCATTACTTAAAAGTACTCGCAGTGAGAAGGATTTATTTCATCTTACTTTAGTCACCTAAAAGTTAGGTGTTTACCTAAACTACTTTTCTAGGTTTACTTATAGTTAAGACAGTGAGAAGACAACTCATCCAGTCCCAAAAGTAGATCTTGAAATTAAGTGGGATGATTCACCCTCTAGAGACTCTGTTTTCCTTTGCTGTAGAGATAACCCAGGTAAATAGCCTATATGGGACACTTGATTTTTCCATGTCCAAAATTAGTTGAAATTAATCCTAACCCACATCACTGATCACAATGTAAGTGCAGAGGTAAGCTTTTCCACAAAAGTTTGCTTGAATGTTCCAGAGTAAGCAGTTTTTCAGGGACCAGGCAGATCCCACTTTTTGAAAGTGCTGGCACACCTAGCAGACACTGGAAACATGAATGGTTAAGGACCTAAATACCTTAAAAGATGGGCCCACACGTCTTATTGAATGTTTCTGTTCTCTGAATGGATGAGTTCAATTCACTGAATCAGACTTCAGGGACAGATCATCACCACCGGTGACTGCTCTTGTGTTTCACTTCCTCCATCAAACTCCTCTGGTTAAGCATTGGCAGAAGACGAATGGGAAAGGGGTATGATGAATACAGCTGTAATGGTACAAACTTGTTTCCAAGCAGAGAAGGAAAAGCCAAGCTTTTTAACAATTGAAGTGTGGAGCTGGGTTTCTAAATTTGGCCTGTCTTTCAGAAATGAGGAGCAGTCTCTATATCAAACGGCTGCCTGCAAGGTACTACTCTGTAGCTTTGAAAAACTAGAAAATTAAACAGGAGCCGATTGTATCTCCATGGCAGGACTCACAGCTCCATAAAAGAGGCTGTAACCACCTTAATTCCCCTGGAGAACCTGCCCTGTGCATTGGTGGCAGAGGAGACTTGGGGTCACACTGAGTACCTGAGGAAGAGGTATTTTCTCACCTTTAGGTGTGACACTTTCAAACCATCCCCATTTTTAACTGCAACAGGATGTGAGAGCTCTACCTGCTCACAGGAGTTACATGGACAAGGCACCCTCATACTATTTCAAAAACATGTGGGCAGCTCATTTGGAGACATTTCTGTGAACACTGCAAAGCTCAACATCCTTCAGAAAGGTGCGGAAAGGCTCTAACAATAAGACTGGAGACACATTTTTAATCCCAACTCTGGTTGTGCTCTGCCAGTATCACCAGGGGAGACTGACCTACCTCCCCACCACGGCTCTCCCAGTCCCAAATAAAGCCTTTTTCCAAGGCTACCCTAACCAAAAAAATCTCCTTCCTGTATCAAAGCTTTGGGAAGAGCAGAGCAAGGACTCATCCCACACAGCAACATTCTGCAACTCCCTCTCTGAACAGGTTCTCTGCATTCACAGGGGGTTGCTGGGGCAGTCGGAGATGATGCCATTTTATAGGTTCTACTAATATTTTGCTAAGGCCCGGTGAGCTGAACAAACAGAAACACTTCTCAGTGTCCGTGCCACTTGCTGGCGCTGGCAGCTGCCCTGTGATCGCCGGCTTTTCCGGTGGTGAAACTCCTCTCTGCTGCCGCAGCCCAGCGGGACCCGTTTGGACCGAGTACAGGGAAGTGCAGCAGTGTCTGTTTGACACCACATGAGGGAACGTGAATTGTCAATTTGTTGACAGTGTCATGTTGCCGCTACCAGCTTTCCCTGCGTTATTTGGAAGGAGCTCAAGTCAGTCTATTTCCCAGGCTGAGCTTCCTCACGTTACAGCTCTGCATGCCCAGAGAAGAGATGCAACCAGAGCAGAGTTTGCTTTTTAACAGGGAAGCTGTTTCTTTTAAAAAATACTGTCACTGTTGTTAGGGCTGGGAAGACTCAGGGAAACTTACCCCAGGAGTGAGAATCCCCCAGACCTTGCTGTTCCCTCTCCCCACATCGCCACTGGGCTCAGTATGCTCAGGAGAAGTCCGGGAGAGCTTCATCTTCTGATTATTTTCAACTTGCTCCTGCAATGCCTTAATGTCCAAGCAGGATCCGGAAACCACAAAGACATAGGGCTGGGATAATTCTCCCTCCCAGCTGATGATTTCCACTTGAGCTGGAATTATTCGCTATGGATCATGCCCTCTGAGCTACATTATCCACCCAGTTTTCAAACCTGCAGTTAGGAACAGGATTTAAAAGCACCTGTGTCTGTACCCACACTTGCACACAAATACATATGGATGTACTTGCAGGCACTTCTGGGGTAAATTAAGTCCAGACATGGAGCTGACAAACAGATATATGTGCTATGTACAAAAACGCATCCTCCTCCTGTGATTCCTCCAGGCCAAGGGCTGTTGGCTGGAACAGCTCCAAAAGCCACTTCAGGAGAGGAAAAATGGGGCTGGGAGGTGGCAGTGATGGCAGGATCCATAGTCTTCCTCCTGCCTGTGGCAATAGGTAATGCAGCCTAGGAGATAAGGTGTTTGCACAGATAAAATTTCTAGGTGGCAACATAGTCCAGATAACCTAGTTCTGCTTTATGAACTCCAAGAGCTTAATTAAAAAAGAAAAAAAAAAAAAAAGGGTTAAACCACTTAATAATGGGAAGACATTTTTAGCTCATCCCTGTCAGAAGCACCAAGCACTGTGCAGCACACACAGCCTGAACTGGCTGCCCTGGGCATGCTGCTGGTACAAATTTCCAACCTTCTAAGGAGATTCACAGGTCCTAGATAGATGCTGGAGCATGTTTCAGGCCACCATTATACCACAAGCTTGCAAACTGCCTGCAGTCACTGCTTCTGCTTAGTGACTGGGTACGGGAGCCTTTCCACAGTCAGCATCTCTAGCTACTATGCATTTTACAGCCTGCTAAATTACTGACTTCAGCTCTCCCACAGACTGCCAATACAGAATGTATTCTAGATTTCAAATAAAACTCAAAGAAATGTACAAAATTCATTTAATTCTGAAAAGCTGAGAGATCCTTGGCATCTATGTGTGTTGGCTTTATTTCTTGCTTTCCCTGTGATAGCAGAAGGAGGATAACCACTCCACAAAACTAGTATTTCTCCTGTGCATAACAAGCTGCCATTTCAGGACCAATATTGCTAACATTACTTCTGTTGAGTCCCACTAATTTCTCAGTGGCATTGTCAATATAGTGGGACTTCCACTTACTGGAAGAGAAACTACTGTCCTTGCTTGGAAATACAGGCACTACTAGATAATACTCCCATCCCTTTTTTTTATCTTTAAATTACATAGAAAAAAAAACATCTGAGAAGTCTAAGTAATCAGACATTAGATGACTGTTGTTCATAACTACGAAAGCCAAACCCCTCTGCCTTAGCCACAGTCAGAGACAGCTTCTGGATTGATGCATGTGCAGGTCAAAAGTGACAACAGCAGATGGATGGCACAGCACTAGTTACAGAGCCGAGTACCCAGGTTTCTGTGGAGTTACAAGGTGTCTCTAAAGCCTCTGCATTTGTTAAGGAATTAAATGGCAAACATGCTGCTTATGGGAATTGCCCCAGTGCCTCCTGTTCACCACCCTGGGAATGCAGTGAACACAGCTCACTTAAAACCCCTTTTAAACTAGAGCCCCCTTTCCATAGACATGCATCAAGCTGATGGAGCACATTTGTAAGAAACTGCTTTACACCTTGAAGACTGAAAGCATAAATCTCTTTAATAAGCTCTTAGGTTTTCCTAGTGATGCAGATTGAAGTAATATTATAGAAATGTGTATAGTTGTCAGTAATTTTACAGGAATGAATAGAAAATGCCAGGAGGACTCATTTGTGAAATGGGAACATTTTGTGTGAATTTTTTTTTTTTTTTTTTTTTTTTTTTTTTTTTTTTTTTTTTTTTTTTTTGTGTCAGAAGAGTCTTGCAAGGACAAAGAGTCTGCATTCCTATCACACCGATCTGCGCAATAATTGCAGACTTCCTGGGATTTCCTTTACCATAACCCTGCTAGGCTACTCATTGCATCTCATACATGCATGGGATGTCACAGCAATGCAATTAGCAATGAAGCAATCAGTTATAAGAACTACATTTACAGAGCTGGGGAATGACATTATTTGTGAGCTAAAATCTCAATGATGCAGACTGGTCCCCCCAAAACAGTCACTTTAGACTTGGAAAGCTGAGAAAGAACATTATAAAATAAATAGAGTGCTTATGCCAAAGGTACTGCAACCATATCTGGAGCAAAATTCCCATTTATTGGTGGCAAAAGCCCTGGGCTGTTTATCATGGCAGCGTGACTGCAAATAAAATAGACATCATCATTGTCTCTTTTTAAAAGCAGTATTTTTTGGAGATGCAGTAGCAGCAGGAGTGCCTGGCTTGACTAATGCTGTGGGTATCAGCCCCTGGGGAGTGCAGATGCCAGGAAATAGCTTTGGAGGGTTGTGACTAGTAATGATCACGCTGGATATTTTAGGCATATTAGTGGGCACTGCTCAGTGTAATTCTGGATTAACTCTTTTGCTTACCATTTGTATAAATTAGAACATTGATGGAATTTATGTTGATGTGTTAAATATAATGACACCCAGCCTAATGTTGGTTGGAAATTTGACTGATAATACAACCAATCTTATTAAATGACCTGAGCACAGTGCAGAAAACTGTCCCTGCAAATAGTGCATGTCACAAGTTCAGAGTGAGCAACTGAATGACAATGCCAACATTTCTATATGTCCCCTTTCCTACGTAAAACTAACCTGGAAACCTGACCTGTCTTCTTTGAATGGGACTTCTTGTGCGAACTCCAAGCAGAATTTGGCCCTCAGACCCTTCTGGTTCTTACGGTGCAATAAACACAGAGGCGACCTCCACTGAAACGAATCAAAGTGCTTTTGCCAGCAGTGAAATTTTGAAATTATTTCTAAAGTCTGACTAACTTAAGCTTTTTCTCAATCCTCCATAAACAATAACAGCTTCCATAGCACTCAAAATCAAGTTTCTCAGCTGAATTCTTTTACAGGAAGAAAAAAATTCCTTCAGAGAAAGCAGCTCCCCACCCTACCCCACCTCTCATCCCATCCCAGTGTCCGCTGGCAGAGACAGGAGGTAACTACTGAGAATCTTCCTCCTTTGCCCTGATTTTGCCTTGTAGGACTTCACCACCAGTCAGACTCAGCTGACATCAGCCAGAGGGTTTGAAAGCCATCAGGGAAGAAGAGAGTTGGTGGAGAGAGCAGCCACCTGAGCCTCATTTCATTAGGAAACCAGGTTAAAAATCTGCTGATGGAGGCTGGGACAAAAGTAGACGCAATGTCAGGATCTGTAGTGTCTTGATTTTGATATGCAGTAGGTGTCTGTCCAGTATAGTTTGTACAAACGATCACTGTTCCACTCCATTAAGTTCTCATTAGAGCATCATACTGCACCTTAAAAGTATCTTAATCTTAAATTATCAGTATCCAAGCAAAAGAAAGAAAAAAATAGCACACCAGTACCTAATCAAAAAGATCCAGCACATGTCAATTAAGACGACAGCCAGCATGTTTTAAGCCACAGCTTCTCAGAAGAGTATCAATGTGTACCAGGATGCTGGAGCTTTAATAATTCACCATTTCCTTATTGAGGTCTGATGATGCTAAAATAAGGTGTTGAAGCTTGATTAGTAGTAGGAACATAGCAGCTTAACCTCTAACATTTAGCCTTCTCCTCTGGATCGAATTACTGATCTTTATCTTGTTGAGCTGTGCTAGCAGTTGGCTTGGGAACATTACACCTTTCTAAAAGCTGTCAATCTTTGTCAGTGTCTTTGCACAATGGATTGGGAGAGCTATTTTTAAAGGACTATGTCACCTTTTTGTAGGGATGGGGTTTTTATAGTATATCAAGTGGTTTTTTTAATACACATTGCCACATGCTCAGTATCACCTATAGGCCTGAATAACTTATATTAATTTTATTATGATTTCTAGTGAAGGGCTGTGAAGAGATGCAGAATCATCAGAGGAAGGGAGAAGACATTGCAACCTAAATTATTCATTAACAAGCTGATTTTTTGCTTTCATTTTAAGGTTTTTTTTTTGTTGTCAAAGGGTCAGGTTATTTTTTCATGTAAAATGGATTTCTACAACATTAGATTGAGTTATATTTCCCCAGTACTGTGTCATTAATACAGTCTTATTTAAATGTATTATTCTAGCCAAGAGTAGTAACGAAGTGGTGCAAATATACAGCAGAAAAAAAAATTACTAAGATTTATGTAAGTTTTCTGTAGAAATACTGAAAGACAACATTATTAGAGAAAGGCCTTTGCAAATGATGCAAGTGTTCTTCTCTTGCCTTTACAGAACTAATCCTCATATTTCTGTAAGGATGAAAAAAGCTTCACATGGAGGGTTTCTCCAGCACATCCAGAAATCCATGTATGGACTTCTGGCTAGACATGAAAGAGCACCAGCTTGTCCTTTTAAATCAGTTTGCAATAAACAGGCATAATCAACTCTTCTCTAAACATCCCCCTTTAGGACAAAGGTATCAAGACAGACTGTGTTTGTTCATTCTCTTCTTCTCAGGGGATGGTGGACTAGATGTGGTCAATCGCACATGAGCTGTTGCCAATGTTTCCCTTCATACTGTCTGTAGTATCTCAATACCAGCTTTCAGCACATTCTGAAATTCCCTCCAAGGCACATTCCTACTAGTATTTATCCTTTTTTTTTTTTTTTTCCTTATACTGTTAAGTCCTTTATGGAGTGGCAAACAAGATTGTAGGTGTTTGCCTGTAGCTGCAGCAACAATGGAGAAGGACAAGCTGTTTTCAAATTAGCTTTTCAAATTTCTACTCAGATGTGGAACCAATAATAACATAATTCAAAGTACAATAACCTAATCAATAAAAAAAATGGGGGATTTGTCTTTCATTTAAACATGCATACTCCAAGTTTACATCACACAGAATTTGGTCCAGAAAGTTCACTTGAAAACATGTATTTATTCCCATCTGATTCTGCTGCTGCTGTTAATATATATGTTTGCAATGAAAAGTACTTCAAAACTCACTAAACCATCATACTAAACAGGATAAAATGTTTTTATAGTAACAATTTCTCTCACTACTATGGGACCTTTCATGCCAAAGTACCCCAAAGCTCTTTATAAATGTAGCAAACTGATATTCACTTGCTCCATCTACAGAGATCATTTCACCCACACTGAATGGCAAGGACATGCAATAGCTTTTTTCACAGCTGGCAGCACCTTAAGGTACCTGCCAAAACAAATCACAGGTCACACAGGTACAAAAGAGTGCTTCAGTTTCTGGAAAACATTCACTTTTTCACTGAATAAAGATGTTCATTCTTTTAACAGTTTATGAAGCTCAGATTATATTATTACAATCAGTTGGCTCCATATAAATTCTTGAAATGCATCTCCTTACTCCAAAAATAGACCACTCTTCCTGTTCTGAGAAAACATCAATGTGCTGTCATGGAAAAGGACATGAAAGGAAGTGGATGAAATCCTGATGTGCCTCATACAGATTTGGTTACCTAAAGTGTGGTGTCTCCGGGACCATCCACACACCAGAAATGTACTGTGACATCTTTTTGCCCTGGTAGGCAAGCAGTGAAGGCCTATCAGAACTGCTGAAGCCAAAATTAATCTTTTGGGGGTTTTTTTGTCCCTGTTGAGCATCCCATCTCCCTCACAAGCCCGAGTGCTCCCTGAACTGCTCTCAGTCTGCTCCCTCTCCTATCAAGTCTTCTCCTTATTAATGGTTTGTCAAGTGTGTTTCTTGACAGGGACACTCACATTGTTAACTGCACTGCGAACGCAGTCACAGCAGCAACCACAAATAAATCAAAACACAGTGCTATAACCACAGCAGGGCTGTACCAGGAGGCAACACATCCTGCTCCAGACCCTGTCCTCCAGCCTTTGCACCTTTACCCCTCTTTGCTCCAAGGCAGAGGCATGTGTGAAGGTGAACACCCTGGAGGGTGGTAAGCAGTTTGTTTCAGCCCTGCACCCTCCTGCCAGGCCAGCATAGCACAGAAAGGAGCCTGAATCAGAGCTCCACTGAGCACGCAATTTTCTCAATGTGTCATCCTTACACGAGCACTGGTACAAAATAACTTTGTGGTGCCTCACTGTGAAAATGAAGGTCACAATGGCCCTCTGCTTAATCTGTGGTGTGATGATCTCCTGGCTCAACAGCTGACCAAACGCCATGGGAATGGGGTTTCAAAGCTTTTCATAGCTGCTTTTGTGTGTTTGAGGGTTTATCTCTTGTTTTGTTGCTTTTCAGTGCAATGCTGATAAGGGAGGAAGACATTTTTCAACTGGATCTCTTCCCAAGGGATATGAGTAGGCAGAAACTGTCCCACATCTGGACAAGTTTTGTAGTGCCAGGATGAGAGTCACATTTACAGGAGTGCCAGACACTTGAAGCTGTCTCAGCTCAGAAACCCGAAAAGTGCTCTCAGAAACTACACAGTTCTCTTATCTTTTTTTCTTTCCTGAAAACCTGAATGGCTTTTGGCTGTAAAGGGAAAATGGAATAAGGTTACTCAAAGCAGAAGTCCAGAAACCCCAGCAGAAACTGGAATACAGGTACGTGACTCACAGTCACTCATCATTATTCCCTGGAGATTAACATTATCTTGTGATTTCATTGACAATAAATAAAAAATTAAATGCTGCATGGAGTACCTGCATATCAAGGGATCTCTCTAATTCATTCAAAACAGCTCAGCATCTTTTTGTCCTTCCATTATTCTCCTGTCCCCATTCTGCTGGGAGCAGCCCTGGCTAAGTAACTGGGCACCATCAGCTGCATCCAATGTTTACAACACTTCCGACTTGCCGTGCCCTATTTCTCATTGCTGCATGAAATCCCAAAGAGGAATATGATCACTGCACTGTGTAACAGAGGTGGCTCATTCTCATTTAATGATGTGGCTTCTTTTAAATATAGAAGTATCAATGAAGACAAAAAGAGGTCCCACAGAAAGAATTTCTGCTTGCTTTGTTGTTCTCCTGAAAGACACAGCACTGTGATATCATGGCATTGACTGCCAAGACAACTACTAGATTGACTAGTAAATATGTATTTTAGTGGAGCTCAGCAGAACAACATCCCCTGTAACATAAGTCATTCCATTAGTAAGACAGAGGTACTCCAGAATTTTATATCATCTTTATTCCTTCTGGAAGGGCTTCACTACCATTACTATAAAAAAGTGCTTCAGAGATTGTAAATACATTTAAGTAACTCTGACAAAACAATAGGATCTGACTAAAATGTGGGGTGTTTATCTCATCTGTCAGCCTGATATGGGATAAAAGCCACAGCAGCTATGACAGGCTCAGAAGCACCTCTCCCTGATAATTTTTTCCCCTCTGCTACAATGCTTTTTCTATTCACAGTGTATGCTGCACCATCCAAGTCCTATTTGTGCTTCTTCTTAAATAGCGAAAAGTTAATTACAGCAGGTAATTCTGCCTCCCCCGTTAATTCAGCAGGTCTGAAACATCGCTGATTCCAAATGGTCAGAGTACGAGCCAGTTCCCATATCCTCCTTCTTCAAGACAAAAGACAGATTGCAATATTGTGAGATGTTTTTAAACAAAATATTTTTTTTTAAAAAGTTGTCTTTTTATTTTACTCTTTCTGAGCTTCGCTCTGCCTCCAGGTTTAATCATGAGGTATTTCTCCAAAAACATAAAAACATGTGCATGTTGCCTTTAAGATGGAGTACATGCTGATACCACAGATTCATGTAAGGGAATGTAAAAGACTTGAATAAATAGTTGAGGTGTCTCCAGAAAATAATAATGAAAAAACCAGTTAGCCAAGTTGAATTGATCTGGAACACTCTGGTCACCATCTAGGAAACTAGTCAAACTTTGGCTTTATTTCAAGAACCTGCTTTGGTGGGATCCCATTCAACACATAATTCATGCAATACCCAGATCCCAGTGAAGTAACGAATGGATTTGCATTCTGGGCTTTCACCACACGCTTTGCTGAGTCAATGTTTGTGCTGTTAATATCACAGCATTGGCAAAAGTCTGAAGGTTTCATTAATGGTGACCTGCCATCAGAATAACCCCAGTTTTTTCCTTTATGTGGGACAATGTCAGAGAGCAACTCATGGCAGGTTGGATGAGCTTGACCAGTCATCTGCAGCAAATGTAACCTGCACCAGGGTGTTACTACCTACGAGATGTGATTAAACAAGTGGGCCATGTCACCAGCATTTTCGGGATTTCTAGTGGTCAGGGCACTCATTTTTTATCTCGCCTCCTCTGAGCAGTAAATACTGAAGCTATTTGGCCAGTATTTTAATACATATGTGATATATCTATATCTATATCTAGATATAGATATATATATATATATGTAATAACTGCAACCACACCTTCACCCTTTTTGTATGTCCAATCCGTGCTTATAGATTTAGATCAACCTCATAAAAGACTGAAAATATATTGTTTTAAATCCCTTGAACATTATTAACAGCCAGTTAGTTAATTTATCTACATGGGAATGTCCAAGGATTCATCAGAAGTAATACATCTTACATTTCTGATTAGTGGAAAGGAGAAATACTGTACCAATCATCCAGTTAATTCACTGAGGTGCTTTATTATATGTGCAGATATTTGGTATCGAGATGTCATATTCCCATAATGAACACAATAAAGGATGAATGACTGGTAAAGCTTTCAGCTCACAATACCTATAAAACCTAAGTGTTCGCAAGGTGTTATATACAGATTAATTTATAGATTCTTATTAACATACTGCGTGTTCTCCTTCATACGGGTGCAACTTCTCAGCTGGGGAAGATAACTTCAGCCATATAACACCTTAGTTATGACGTGCACCACTCCACACGGCTTGGGGTGGGTGCTCCAAAATGGAAACCCTGAACCCTGTGTGGGGCAGATGCACAGCCATGAACAAGAGAGACTGTGTGGGTGTAGATGTCACAAAATAAAACAGCCCACTTGTTAGTAGAAACCCATCAACTTTTGTTACTGGCATGATATCTGGAGTTAACACATTCCTGAGGACCGTGGATACACCCCCATGGTCCAGCTGTATTTGGCTTAGAGCTGGGTACCAGAGGGCAAAAGCAAATCCTGGGCTTGGAGCTAAACAAAAAAGTTATGGTCTTAATCACAGTCTTTATTTTTGGGGGAGGTGGGGGAAAGGAGTAGTTTTATTCTGGTCATCAGATTAATCCAACCTAGCATCTATACAAATAATTGACAAAGGTTTTTTTTTTTTAAATAATAGATGTTAAAATGTGAGTCCAAACAATGGGAACATACCTATGGAATGACTGCTCTGAGTATAATGTGTATCACTAACCATTATACGTGTCTGTTCTGAGACCAGAATTACAAAAGGCCGAATTTTCTTAAAAGCATGTTAAAATATTAATAGATATCTGAAACAGTTTTATTGCATGGGCTGTCAGTCTTATGAACGATTACATCACACGGGGAAGGAGGGTAGGAAAACCACCCAGACTCTGGTGACCTGCTGTGCTGAGCAGCATCATGAAAATCTAATGGGAGATAGTGAGATTGAACATTATATCTGGCAGCAAGTCTGGAGTGGGAGTGGAGGGGCTTTACTGGGAGTACTGGCAATAAATTCCATGACATCCAACATGCTCATTCTGTAAGTCTAAGGAGGGTGCACTAGCAGTCCTACACGTTTACAGACTCCAAACACCACAACAGTGGAGTCACAGCAGGGGCAAAGAGACCTGTATTACATTTTTTTTAGGACATAATTGTCATGAAATGACTTGATCACTTATAAAGACGAGCCACACTGAAGCTAGCTCAGAAGTCAGTCTCTTTCTCGAAATTACCCTCCCTCCATTGCTCACACTCACCATGTTACTTTTGTGTGGTTACTTGTGAGTGCTAAGGCTGCTTTCATTAATTTTTAACTTGAATCAGCAAAGCCTCAAAGTATCTATTTGGGGGAGAGGAGATGCAACATATTACAGTTAGGAAAAGTAAAATGCAGTAGTGGGTTTGGTCCTTTGCCCATATGTTTCATTCAAAGGTTAGTCAATGACAACTACAGGGCTGGGAGTATAGACACATTTTGGGTGGACTTGGGCAAATCTAGCTATGGACTTGATCCCAAGTCCACTCACATATATTAAACAAGTGCTGATTAAATAAAAAAACCCCAACATCCTGACTCTGCTCCAATTAAACAGTTTTACTCTTCCATTTAAGGCACAGCCAGCTTCTCAGACTGCACACATCCTGATGAGACACTCAAAGAAATTTCAATCAGCTTTGAAACAGTTCTGCAGACTGAGTTTGAAAAGCTAATGGCATGACTCTAGAGTCATACTCCACCTGAAAAATATTCTGGAAAAATTTCTGAATTCAAGTTGAAGTCCTGAGGTACCTTCCAGTCTCAGCCAGCCCTTGTGACTAGGTCAGAGATCTAAATTTTAGTACCGTTCGAGGGGAAATATCCTATTATGACTTAATTTTCTGCATTGCAGAGACATGGTAAAGCAAATGGGTCTGGCATTTCATCTTGGTTTTCCAGAAGATTTTTCTGCATCTAAATAGCAGTGCCAGAGGAACAGCAGTAACCTTCCCCTGGCACCACTCACCAAAAACCTCTCAGCCAAATATCTCTCAGCCAAATAAGCCAATTTTAGATAGGAATATTTTAAAACTAGTCCTGCATGGTTTATGTACTGCCTTTTTCTTCTATTAGCTGAGAATATTCCAAGTCTGGATACATATAAGAACAAATAGCCTATGCAGGCTTTCCAGCACTCATCTCCTTTGAACATGGAGACAATATTAAAACAAATTTATGAGAAAAGTATGGAACTCAGAGATACCAAGCAGTTCTGATTTTGAAAGCATATGGCAAGGTAGCATGGAAACTCTCAAACTGCCCTGCCTAAGGAAAGGTTTGGGATTATGAATATTCAGCTGCAAGAAAAGCTTCAGCAGGAACTCAGCTGGGTTAGACACCAGCTGGAATACACACAGCATTCATTCCACTCCTTCCTGAGCTGTTTTGTTTTTTTTTTAATAATTTGCAATCACAACAGCTTACTGCTGTACAGACTGAGAAAGACAGTTCCACTCTGGCTGAGGTACCTGCCCAGGGCAAAGCTGAGATGCTCTGGTGGTGGGCACCATGCCAGCGGTGGCACCCATCTACTGACCTTTCTCACTTTTAGGGGCATGGAGAGGGATGACTCAGCATCACAAGAGAAGAGTCTGCCTCAAGCTACAGTATTCAAGCGTCAATATTTCCCTTGTATTCCTCTCCCTAGCATGAATGGCTTTCAAATTACTTTTTAAAATAATTATTATTTTTGTGTGAAAACACTTCAGCTCAGCAATTGCACTGTAGCTGTTATTTTATTGTGTTTGTAGAACAATAATAATAATAAAATTAGTTCCAGTATTCCCGGGTGACACTTTTACCAATTTCAGCACCATATGTGCTAAATGGAGTCATCAGCTTTGAGCTGTGCCTGTTTCCAAGTTTGGTAAGTGGGAGCTGCCCTGTGGCTTTGTTTCAGGTGGGCTGGGGCACTGAAGTTTGTCAGCAGTAAAACCCCATGGTCTCTCTGGGTACAGGGCACACTAAAAAATGGAGAGGCTCATAAAACCATTGTATTCCATAGCCAGTTCATAGTTAATTCCCAAGGCTGGCCTGTTAGGCTAGTCCAAATTTCAAGAAGACACTTAGATCACTCAGGATAGAGAGCAGGGACAACAACGTGCCAGCACTGCTGGGAGAGGAGAATGAGGGTGGGACACCACATTCGAGTGCCAATCCAGGCATTTGATGCGCCCATCCACTTTATGAACAAAGAGAATTCAGCTTCATCATGGATGAAAAAAAAATCATGTTTTCTCCAAGTGTGAGGTAAAAATTCATTTTTAATGATTGAAACTGTTTTGAAGATGAAAAATCCCTTAATCTGCTCATCGCTCTCTTAGTTGATGTGACTGCTGCTGGCAAGTGGCAGCAGGAGAGATCCTTGTACCGTCATGCTACAAGCAGGTTATGGATGAACCACGTGATTTCCTACTTTATCCGTCCTTATTGGGCTCATGTTTCCTGTAAAGGGTTTTGACTAATTGCGGTTTTGACAAGAATGGCATCATGTGCTGCTTTGTAAATTAACAAGCTCAGGTCAGTAAGTCAGACGGTCAGTCTGGAAAACAGATCCATATTCCTAATCCTTAAGGCTGATATAAAGCAGAGATAAGTGCGTTTGTGATGTGGAGGTTGCTCTGGGTAAATATCATCTGAGAGAAAAGAACTCTCTCAAGAACTCTTGAGAGAGAAAAACTGGAAACAAGATGTCCTAGTAACAAAGATTTCTAAGAAGTGGATCATCTGCTTTTCTTTCTCCATTTTTAATACTTTCAGGCTTGAAAGCAACTATTTCATTTCTCAACTTATGCTCAGATTTATGGCCTTTGTGTCGAAAGAGGGATTTTTTTCTTTATTTACTTCTCTGGCCATTCCTCCACAGAAAGTCGGAGCTGAGTAAGTAGCAGGAACCACAGAAAGATTGATTCTCTGCTGCTTTTCTTGCTCAGCCTGTGAAAAGCCTCCAACCAAAGCAGAAGAACCTCCTGTCTAAGAAGAAATATCTTTCCAATTCAGCTTGTTATTCAAGCACAAAGTGGATAAACTGTGTTTGAACTTGGAAACACCTGAACCTGAACTAAGCTTAGGAAGTTGCAAAGAGCTTGCATCTCACTAGTGTAACTCATATTTGGCTCACACATTTTCCAGTTAAGGCATCAAATACCATATGACACCATATAATCTATCTTTCAGGCATCTTCAGCAGCAGCACTCGCTAGTTCCTCTGCTTCCTCTGGTCATTTTAGACCTTAAGTACATCTTTCATCAAAGCACTTAATGGCAGAGAGATTTTCCAATAACTCACAACATGCAAACTCAAGACTCTTGTTCAAACAACTGCAGGCAGTTACAGCAGCCCTGTGATCATTCTGCAGCTATTAAACTTTAGATCTTATTGCCTGATTAGCAGTAGAGGCATTTTGCCTCTGTTTTTATTTCTCTCATTTTCCCCTCTCTCATAATAAAACATATATCCTGTTCAACCACTCAACTTCATTATTAATATTGATCAGCTATAGGAAAGATTTCTTTTCAGCTGGTCCTTCCTGGTCCCAGTGCCTTGCCATCCCACCCACTTCAGTATCCCTGTCCAGGTTGTTGGGAAAGCCCTTCACAGCAATGTCTTTGCACTGCAGAGCTACCTGCATCAGCATCCTGCTCCTGAGCACCCTGGTACCCACAGCACGTACTACCACTATGAGCAAGAGCCCCATAAAATCAGTGCTGCTGTTTTCATGGGAAAAAAACCCAGCAAACAACTGTGTAGGGGATGCTAAGGAATTATATAAGAAGGAAACTTTCAGAGTTCATAGTGAGTCTTTTTGCAGCCAGCTTTGGTAATTTTGTTCTTCATAGTCACATCAGTTCTGCCATCTTAACACTTCCTCATAACAAATCAAACAGACCTAGAGAAAACTTCACCAAATACTGAATCAGCAGACCAGATTTCTTCAGGGATCCACCTCTGCAACTAATTGAGCTCCCTAACCCACCCAAGAGGTCAGACAGATCCAAGTGTGAGCATGGCTTCGGAGATAGGCACAGGGACTTCCCCCAGATGGGATACCTGGATGCTGCCCTGGGCAGGGAGGTGTTAGAAACAAACCACAGGGAAAATTAGTTGAAAGTAGCTGACAAAAAAAAAAAAAAAAAAGAAAATTAATTGCACAGATCACCTTCACAGCACGCAGAATAGGTGTTTTGGGCCTATTTGTACATGACTCAGGGGTGCATAGTCATGAAAGCCTGTATATGACATAGTTCTCCCCAGCAGTTCACAGAAACCCTGCAGAGCATCAGTCTCTGGCCTTGGGAACTTAAATACTAATTTTAGAAACATGAATTAGGTTTGTGTGCCTACAGACACCCGACTCTGGCTTTGCAGTGGGTCAAGTTGCTGCTCAGCCCCTCCTGTCTGTGCTACCCATCACACAGTTTGAGCTCAAGAATTGCAGACACTCAAGTGTTTGTTTCTAGAGTAACTCAAGTTTAATTACTAAATGATTCTTGAGTCTGTAGATTTCATTCTCATACAAAACATCACTTTCTACAACAGCTTTAAACTTTTTTTTTTTTTGTAAGGCAACAAACTGCAGATGTATAATTTATTAATAAGTGCTTTTCTAACCAGGGAGAGTTAATGCAGGTAATCAAGGCTCTCCCAGGGAAGAGCTCAACTGAACCAGAGGCACTTCCAAGCACAAGCCCCATTTATGTAAAGTATCACACAATATTATTTTATATTTCCAGTTCCAAAAGGCTGTGTACTTTTTCCCATTAGACTAACAAATTACAGCAATTGTGGTCAGTAGTGTGGAGGTTTCTCTGCAGAGCATTTGCCCCCTGGGAGGAAGGAAATCAGAGGGGTGTTAAAGCAATATTGTGCCTTCCACTCAGTGTGCTGAGTGGCCTGATAATGGTTAGCTAAGGGAAGCTGTAAAACTGCCATTACTGCCACCAGTGGGTGTTACTGTGTCTCAGTAACCCTCTTGCAAAGGGACACAAAAAATAAAAGAAAATCAGAATAGCAAAAAGAAGTAAAAAGGAACTAAGTGAACAGATAGTGGAAATTTAATGCACCATTCTCTAGCTGAACTTGTTATTCCTCTGGATGTTTTTAGAAATACATTGCTTTCACTTTAAATTCAGGTGCTGCTGGATCCACTTAGGGGGAAACATTTCCTCAAGCTCTTCCTCACTGAGGTCCCAAACAGATCCAAACCCTTCTGAACAGGCTGAAGGGCTTCTTGTATTATAATTTTTGGCTGGATTACTGTGTAAGAGCCAAAACAACATCAAGTGGCTGCTCGTCTTGATTTTCCCAGGAATCACTAAAAGCAAATAGCCAGAAACTGAGTAGAAAGCCTGTTCTTACAAGACTGCTGGTTCTGTTTTCTAGGTTCAGTGTACAGCTTGCATAGCTTACATATTAGCTGGAGGACAACCATTCAGACACTTGTGTGTCAGTCCTAAGGTTCAGTTTGGGGTCCCTTATCTGTGGTTTGCAATACAGGGACTTCTTTTCCCCTTTTATATTACAACAGGCCTGACCCATGGCCTGGTCTCACCAGGTTTTCAGCACTCATCTGATTTTCCTTTTCTCCAAGGGTAACAAATCTCTTGCATCTTCTTTGCAAAGACAAACACATCTCTCAAAGAGGTACAGAAAAAAATAATGTTTTTCCCTTTTTCCACTGCAAAGCGACATTTTTACATGCCCTTGCTAAGGATAGAAAAGCTTTGAAATGGGTAGCACAGGGATAAATGCACATGCCACAAAATATTTGCTGTATATGTATGGCACAAAGCCTACAGCACACATATATTGTATATGATCGCAGTATTGGTTACACCAAGTACCTGAATGTCTCAAAGACAGCACCTGGATAGCGTCTGTCTGAACATTAGACAGGTTCAATTTCAAAGTGCTGCAAGTCTCAGGTGTATGCAGATGTGTGGTTTCTCTTCTGCTGGATCTCATTGCAAAGGCAATGTTACAGAACAGGTGTGAATCAATAATATTATTGAATTGCCTCAAGTGTTAGAAAATGAGAGCATTCAGAATGACAGAAGTAAACAGGACATTTTCATTACATGCCTCACTACATGTTTCCTTGTTGGGCTATAAATTAAGCTTCATAAACTTTTGTGTTGGGATTTGGGTTTTTTTACTACATTGAATATGTAAAAAAAGTGCCTGCAGCAGTGAACCGACACAGTCTCACATGTAAATGAGAGAACATATTTTGAACACGTAAATTATCCTGCTATAATCCATATTTATCAGAACTATACCAAGCTTTTACATGAAATACACATTACAAGTTCTTGTGAACACTTGCCCTTTAAGGCATATCAAAGCATCATTTAACCACAGAAAGTTTCTTTTGAACAAAAAAGTGCACTAAAATATACTTAACAGAATATACCAAAATGTACTGTCATATACTCTGTAAGATATGCAGAACACAGGCAACCAGATTCATCATATTGCACAAACACACAGAAAACTTACATCTTGTGCAGTGATCATTTCATGCCAAAAAACGTTGTCAGGACAAGCTTACTCACAAAAAGCACTTGTAATGAAACTCATAAAGGAAAGGTTGTTTTTAGATAATGTGAATAACTTTAGGAGTCTAAGAAAATAGGGAAGGTCAGAAGCTACAAACTTTGTTATTCTGCATGCGGTATGAACGCAGCACAAGTTCACCTGGACCCCACTGCTTGCAGCCAAGACAGGCAGAAGAAAGGTAAAATTATCACTTCTTTCATGGTATTTCCCTGCATCTTAGGTCTGTGCCTTCAAGCAACAACCCTAGTCTAACACAGGGTACCTGAGATGCAGCCAGGAGCTAAACACAGCTTTCCTGAACCCAGCTTAGCAGTGACTGTGCTACACACAGGCACAGACTGCGCTGCTGCTTTTGAAGCCCAAGGAAACATCAGTAAAGATCATGACTTTACCTATCACCTAGAGGTGGATGTCAGTTCTAAAAAGGCAAAACTAGGCTCTGCCTCTCCTTTCAGTGCCACCCAGCAGATATGCTGGCTGGGCAGGAGGGATTCCCTCAGCCTGCTGACAGCAGCAATGTTTTGCCATTCCATCTTCTACTTCATGAAACTTGCACTATAACCACATTTATTATTTGGCCCTCTTTTCGCATCTCTGAAATTCTGAAACTAAAACCTGCTTTTTAATAGGCAATGCTCACGTGACAACGTGAAATGCTATTCCTTACCTTACATACTTTTTAACATGATCTGCTAGATTTTAATTTCTTTTTTTTTCCCTGAACATAAGGAAAAGCAGTATTTTAAAAGATGTGTCCAAACAGCGTGGTAAAATTGTCAAAGTCAAAACATTTTAATGGACTGGGAATTTGAATGTCTGTATTTGAAAGCCTGGTTTATTTTGACAATATTGCTTTTTCTCCACAGTTACCTCTGACCTCCAGTATTACTCTCAGTGGATTATTTTTTCACTGAGGGAGATGCTTAAGCATGGACCAGAGTAGATAAGTGATATGGTCAAATCGCTGCTGGCAAACCCTGGAATTACTGACCACTTTAATAGCTCCTGGTGACCTTCAGATGAAACTTCACCTTTGGTTATTAACATGTCTCTCTACTTTTATGATTTTTTCGGAACATAATTTGTCACAGTTTTTATCTGCACAGAGCAAGCGTTAGGCTTTTAAAAATGTGAGTTATCTTTTTACAACTGCTAACAATTACACATCACAGAACAGACCAGCCCAAGAAACCAATTATGAAAAAGACTGCATGGGAAGTGCATTCCATCTTGAAGTTTGAATTATAGATTTCTGAACTCAAACTGTGCTACTGCCACGTTCAGGAGCTGGAAACACGAAACCAAACTTTGAAAGGGCTTGTAAGATCGGCGAGATAAGATAAGGGCGTAGAAATTAATTGCCCTTGTTTTGATTAAAATCTGATAAAGGGCTGGCAGTGCTGCTCAAGATCAGAGCAAACAGCAATGATGCATCTTCTGTCACAAATTAGTGTTTGCAATCACGCAGGCACCTGGCTCCGTGTGCCAGAGCCCACAGTGCAGCATCCTGCACACACAGACCCTGCCAGCCCGGCCCAAGGCAGCCAGGGTACCATCCGAGGCTCGGGAGCTCCCAGGGAGCCCTTCCCACAGACACCAGAGGGTTTGGCACTGGCCCCAGTGATTCAGAGCGATGACATTTTGCAACCAGATTGTACAAGTACAAGCAGCTAACCTGAGCAGGGGAAATGGTGCCAAAAGGCTTTCAGATGATCAGAGCAATATGCCAGTCAGTTAGAGGTCGATTGACCAATTAACAATTAGGTTTGGGGAGCAGGCATGTCATTTCACATCATCATTTGCCAAAAGATCAACTATGTGGAAAGTTTTAATTTAAAAGGGGTGATTTCTTATTATTTTTTTAATACATCCTGGCATTTCTAACCCCAGCTTCCTACCATGTGGTGCTGGCAGTAGGTCACAGCTCTGGGGACCGATTGCAGCTGGCGGTGTGACAGCAGCACTTCAACAAAGCCTCCAGAAAACCAGCCTGGGCTTCCAGTTTCATTTGAACACCACTCACACCAAGGAAAAGGCATAAGAGCTAAATAGGAGCAGAGGAAGAATTTGCAAAAGGATTGGACATGCAGGTTTACAAAGTGAAAACTTGTCTACAATTAGTGATGAGAGGCACCTCAGTGCAGGGTGTCTTTTCTAGTGATGCAAGGTTCAAAGCAGATGGTGGGAATTTCCATATCTAAATATTAACCAATTGACAGAACTAAAATATCTCAGCTCAAGCCTTGGAGACCTGCACTTGTTCAGTCTCCTGTGGCAGTCTTGTTGGATCGACATCCTAAATGGGGCTTCTCCAAACAGACCAAGTTATCTCACCAGCCCTGCTGGACAGAGGGAGGAGGATGGGACTGGTATCAGTTCAAGATACCTAACAGCCTTCCCACCAAACCCTGACTGCAGAGCAGCTGAGAGCCTTTCCCAAAGGCTTGGGTAACCCTCTCTTTTCTTCATATGTAGTAGAAAACCAATGCTTTTTTTCACTGAAAAATAAAATTATGGTAAAAACAAGTTGAGTAGAACTAGACGTATCAATATTACATCTACCTTGCTCAGTTACTTTATTTAGGGGGCAGAGGGTACTTTAGGAGAAAAATACTCTTAGTATTCAGAACCATACAAATAAAGGAGAATGTGGGATTTGAAATATTTTGTCACATCTGCAGTGGGGAGGAACTGCTTCTTTGTTGAGAAATGTAGTTCTGTGGTATTCATATGTACTTGCAGAGGCATCTCAAGTCATGCTGTGGTGAAAACAACAAACAAATGGTACCACATGCAGTAACTCATAACTGTAGCAACTTTGTATTTTTTTTTCCAAAACAGTTCTGATTCAGGGCTGTACCAATTTCAGGAGAAACAGAGGGAACAAGGCAAATGTAATAAACACTCCTGAAAGCAGTTCACGTTTGAAACTGAAATTGGTGAGTAACATCCTCTGAAAGTCTCCGACAATGTTATGAGTATTTTTGGTACAGTGGGAGTACACAAGCTGAACTCTGAAAGTCAGAGTTGCTTTGGATATCTCTTCTTCCTCCAACTTAGAACCCCAGCAAGGACAGCAACCTGGACCCTTCAGAGCATCAGGGCATCTCACTCTCCTACATAAAGTGAATGGTTCTGAAGGTACAAGCCCCAGGGCTGCCAAAGCAAGGCACTTCCCAAGGAAGCTTTGCACCTGACCTTGCGTCATTCTTGACCCTCTCTGCAGCAGACCCAGGCTGCTGTGAACCAGATAAACAACAGAAGTCTTATCAGCAAGCTGACCCTATATATAGAATATATCTTCAATTTGTCTTACAGTCCAGCAAAAAAAATTAATAGAAAAATCACCATGAAAAGCTACAGAACATAATGGAAACATCGTAATTATCTTTAAAATATTTTAATTGCCCTGTTTACTCAAAGCTCTCTGACTTTAGCCTAAACCTTGCTTTTCCCAGATGATTAGGAACAGCCCTTCTGTGAAACAATTATACAACGTGTATAGAGAATAATT
Organism: Acropternis orthonyx; assembly: GCA_035583155.1. NCBI lineage: Eukaryota > Metazoa > Chordata > Aves > Passeriformes > Rhinocryptidae > Acropternis > Acropternis orthonyx. The sequence continues at coordinate 15,185,775 of JAWWEU010000020.1, forward strand.
TCTAGGAATTATATTAAATCATAATAAATCACAACAGGTTGTGACAGGCTAAGCTTGTAAGAGCCTGAACACTATTCATCCTGGACATTTATAGTCTCACACATGAGGTCTCACTAAGCCATACCAAGGCAATAACCTCGCCTGCATTTCTCTAGGAGGTAAAATGTCAGTGTTAAATAAAAAGATATTTGAGACCCGGTGCATGTGCTGCAGCACTCCCTTCTGGCACCCCAGCTGGCACAAGTGTGGCCAGCAGCAGGCCAGGAGCCCAGGAAATGTCGCTGTGCTTAAGTAGGTGGTAGTCTTCATTTGAGTCAACCCTGAAACTCATGTGCTATCACCACACTTCTGAAGGTGTCGTCTTGTGGATACAGAACTGACGTCCTGACCACTTCTGGTTCTGAAAGGGTTCATGCTTGAGGCTTTTGTCTTGTTTTGTTCTCTTCAAGTATACAGCTGCTTAACATAAGTTCTGATTTGGAGGGCACCGCTTTCCCTGTGATCCTTCCCGCCACAATGCTGGATGCACAAGATGCAGTTGATCCTTGTCCAGTGGGATTTTGCTTCTCTGTCCTGCCACCACAGTGTTTTCCCTAGACAAGACTCAGGTATGAAGGAATGTGACTTCTGATCCCTTTCCAGCAGCTTAAACACGCTCTTACTACAGACATTACTATTGCTATGAGGGTAGATATTTGTCCCTTAATCCAAACCAATGACCTTCATATGAACAATTTCTGATATGCCAGGAAGCACCTTTATACCTGAGTAGCCTCAGACTTCAGCAGCTTGCAAACCCCTCCAAGAACTTCTTCCAGGACAAGGTTTTGGCAAGGGGCCCAGGCAGGCACTGCCACCAAGCCTTAGCAGCCTCCCCACAAACATTCAGGGGTTTCAGTGCCTCTGAATTGCTGTGCCTTGCACTGCTGCTATAAGACACCTAAAGCACACCCTTGGTTTCTTTTCCAGAATAGTGATGGGACAAGGTGGGAAACCAAGACAGAGGAACAGAGGTGCGGCATTAAGAGAAAATTATTTTAAAAATACACAGTTTAAATTTCATTTCTCTTAGCAGGCAAGTGAAGGATTACTTAACCAATACATTTCTGTCTAATCACTAATATCTCTATGAGCCATTTTGAACTGGAAATCTTTGAGAAACTGTGATGCTCCTGTTCACTTTTGAAAGCACCTGACACTTCTCCTATGATGAACCCTTGGCTTTGAGAGGAAAAAAAGTAGACTTTGAGAACTGAACTGTCTGGTAGTGCAATATAGAGGGAGATATGAAAAGGCTGTTATCTAACGTCAACAGCATTATCAGAAACTTCACAGCAAGCTTTTGAGAGCAGTGATGGTCACCTGAGCCCATGCCCCTTTCAGTCTGTGCTGAAAACAGCCTCCCACCCTGGAGAAGGGAGCTGTGCCCCACGACAAGCAGCAGCACACACCTGAGGCCAGGATCTGATCTCCTTTGCAGCTCAGTAAATCAACAGGAGCTCCATCCACTTCAATGGAAGCCCTCTGGATTTACGCCAGAGCAACTGAAATTAGAAGCTTGCCCTAAGTGGGAGGGAGCTCATTATAAGACTAAATAAGGAGTGAGTCATTTTCAGAATTTTAAACTGAAAGGAGCCGCATTTGGCTGACCTCCTTTTTTTTTTCCACACTGACGGCTTATTAGATTACAGGCAGATAAGAACTGTGCTTTCTTACTGGTGTTTCAGGGCGATGTGTCTGTGCCACTGACAAAGGTGGAAACACTGGTTCAAAAAGAAAAAATCCAAACTAAAATGTTTAAACAGCACAGTGTTCTTAACCGGGAGTTAATTTTGATATCTGAGGAGACAAACACTGGCTCAACTTACTTGTAAGTGTTCCCATTTCATCCAGAATACATCAAGGGCCAAGTGACCCGAGAGGACCAGAGTATGAAGAGACAGGAAGTCTTAGTGGATTGAGAGAATGTAGTCACTGATTGGAAGAATTATTGCCAGTCTTAATTATCAAGTTTGATCATTATTTCTTGTTAGTACCACTAATAGGAAGACACTTGATTAAGAAAAAAAAATTAAAAACACAAACACAGACAAGTCACCTACCCTGCCCAGCTCCAAAGTCCCATTCTGAGCCTACTCTGGTCGCCCAGATCATAAATACTTCCATCTTCATCTTGCAACCCTTTCAAGGAGACTTTTTAGGCTCCTACTGCCCATTTCAAACAGATGACTCTCACTTACGAGATTAGGCTTGAGAATGAAATGGCCCCCTAAATCACTTTTGGCCTTGCATCACTCAGCAAAATAGACACAAAAATTTTCAGGCAGAAAAGACTCCCAGGGTAGCAATTCTGGGGCTGCTTAATTTGAGATTGCAGATCTACTAAACCTTGTAATATTTGTGTGAAGACTCATTCACCCAGAGTGAGATTGCATTCAAAGCAGTGGTGAATGGAAGAGGTAATTACAGTTGTACCACAAGCAAAAACACTCAAGGCACATGAAGGAAGAGGGAAAGGCCAGAAAACTGCTCTTCATCAGATCAGAAAGACAGAAAAAAAGGGTATAGAAAGTTTGGTGGATTTTCTGAATATTCCAATATATTTTTATACTAAGTCTTGAAATCAGTCATGATACAGAAAGCTATTGAATGGGATTTCTCTGTGTCAAGGGCCCATTTCCTGCAGCCATGATTGACATAACCTGATATTGGCTCTGAGGTGACCACAGCTAACAGCAGTCTGGGGAGGCAATGAGGACTAGGGGCTTGTTCTCATTGGCTCTTATGACCACAGTGCTAAACAGTTATTACATCTGGCACAGGCCACCTTCTCACACATCAAAGGTTGTTCTGAAGACCTGAAACCCTAGTCTCAGTCATTTACCTCAAAGTTTAAGAGGCAATTTGCCGATGACCCAGAAGGACCTACTTGGGTTGATATTAGTGATACTCAACAAAGAAAAGCTAAAAACACCTCACAAGGCCCAATTTGTGTAGATCAGAAGTAAATGCAGTTTCTTATCGTGATATAACAGGACTGGACACTTGCCTGAATTGTCTTCTTTCCTGAATCTTTAGAGGACATACATTCCAGTCACTTCCTAAAACACCCAAAGGTGTGGGGTTAGGAATCTCCTTCTGGTTTCTATATATAAGTGATGGTGCAAGCATTTCCCAATCCCAATGCTGGGGAACAGGGTGCAGTGTAGGTGGGGAGAGCCATTCCTGGCAGATCTGGATTCCTTACAGCTGGCACTTTCCAGTGAGCCTGGGGCTTTTTGGGGTGCAAAGCACAGGTGAGGGAGAATGACTTCATCTCAAATCCTCAGCCCTTCATGGGTGTGCCACCTCTACTGGGCCATGGGGCTGCTCCCTTGGGTCTCTCTAAGTCATCACTAGATTTTGCCAAGGTATCAGGCAGCATCACAGAGGATCTCAGCCCTCTGCTGTTTCCCCAGTCACCTTTCTACTAATTACATGATACTGATGTAGAGGCAGCATCTCCTTCCTCCTCTGCAAAAGGGGGTTGGGGGCTCCATAGTTCTCTTTCTCTTTGTGTAAATGTGAAATTGCCTTTGATTACACAGAAGCCAACGTACTCTGTGTCTTCTACCCGTGGTATCTAAAGTCTCTCGCTCCTTTTGATCTTGAAAACAGGTCTAGAGAAAATCCATTTTTTATATGACCCTATTCCTCCTGCAACCACGCACAGCAGAGCTCCTGCCCTGGCGAAGGCAGCACATTGGGAGCTCGGGATGCTGCACACCAGCCACCTGCATCCCAGGGGACACACATTGGTCCTTCCTGCAGGGGCTCAGCCCAAGCGAGGTGCTGGCTGGGCACTGTGGCTCAGCCAGCCAGCTCAGCCCCAGCTAAGGAACCTGCAGAACTTGCCTGGCTGCCAGAGGAGCAGCTTGAGACAAACTTTTTACCTCATGGCATTGCTGCTTTTGATTGGGGTTGGTTTTGTGAGCAAGCTTTGCTGCTGACTAATAGCCTTGGGCAATTGGCAGGGGAAATGAGACCTCACTGAACAGCAAGGTACGGCGAACCAAAATGACAAGATTATACTAGTAGTTCATTAAAGCAGATGAGAGAGATTAGAGTGCTTGTTACTATGATAAAGCGAAATTGCATGTGCATGAAACATGCCTAGACAAAGCTTTTAAAAAAAATTAACATCAAAAAATGCTACCTTTTTAATTGGAAACAAAAGTCTGTGCCAGTAGACATAGAATTTTGCCAAAGGAGGAGATTTTAGTATGAAATAAACCTGGAAAATAAGAAAAAACTAAAGAAGACATTTCTCTTTCAGCTTATGCTTCTCCTATAAAAATCCCCCAAATGGGACAAGAAAACCAGATCTACGCTCTCCTCTATTGTTTTTAAACTTATGTCTTATTTCAAAGAGAAGCAACAGGCTTCACCATAAGTGGATTGAAACATGAAGGAATACTTTCAGTTCTCCCTTCCACCATGGTCACCCCAACCCAACCTCTAAGTGCTTCCCCCAATCCTTATGCTTCTACTTTTATCCTCCTTTAATATCTTTATTCCCTCATGCAATAGGACATGGAAGTGCTGTTAAGATAAGAGCATGTGGCTCAAGTGCCAGTGTGTGGGATACTGGCTTAGTGAGCCATCCATTAGAAAGGGTCAGGAACTAGTATAAGTTAGCAAAAACTCCTTGTAACACTCTGAAATATTCCATTGCCTTCACTTACAGGAAAAACAGGTGTCAAACATTGCAAACAATCATTTCCTAATAGATAGAGACATCCAGTGACCATTTCTCAGGTCTGAAAGTCCTAGCCAAGGGTTCTGACCTTTCCTTGTTATGATACAACTCCTGCTCAAATTTTGTGGAATTTAAGGGGCTTTAAAACTTGGCTCAAACCTGTGTCTGATCTTTGTGATGCAAACTGCCTTCTTGTACCAGGAGGTAAACTGTAAGGCACAACCAGTGCTTTGGGGAAGTTTGAACAGAGACTTGATTTCAGATCTGAACTTTGTCATTCAGGCCTATCTCTTCCCTTTCTTCTTTCCCTTTGTGCCTGCAATACACACTGACTTTGTAGATCAATGCAGAAGGCTGTAAATGATGCATGAAATGAAAAATCCCTGTCCAGCCAGCGCACAGAGAGAATACAGACAGTGCTATACTGTCATTGCTGTGGTATTTGCTGCAATATTCACAGCTAGAAAAGCCCACTAAGTCCCGGAACAATGCTGGACTATTTTAAAGTCTCAAGCTCTTTTGGAGGGAGGGGAAAGAGGAAGGGAGAAATTAACTCCCCCTTACACCCACCGTCTTTCTTCCTTTGTTTCAGAGTTTTCACAAGACCAAACTCTGCCCTCCCATATGAATCTTTCATTATTCCTCACCCCCCAAAAAAATTCCTTCCTGTTCTCAAATGGGGGTGGCAGGAGATGAGAAAAGAGGAAAATAAAGAGATTATATCAAATAAATAAATGCTTTCATCAAGCCAGCACAGAATGAATCATCAGCTATGCTGCACTGGGACTGGGGCTTGTCCCTCTCAAGCAAAACACTCCTCAGCCCAGGCATGGCCCTGGACCACCAGCTGGTCTCGGATTCTTGCCCTAGAGCACTATGGTTGTTACAGTTCGACTCTATGATCTCAAAAGTCTTTTCTGCCCTAAATGATTCTCATTCCGTAAAGGAGGACGACCATGCTCAGAGGTGCTTGAGCTCTTCCCAAGCGTGCTCGGCCCATTCCTTGCACCTCTAATGTCCTGTGCTGGCACTGGGGATGATGAGTGCTTGGCAGCACTATTCTTCATATGGAACATTAAGCTGAGGTCTTGCACACTCCTGAACATTAAATATCCCATGATAGTCATGAAGAAGAGCTACGGGTTTTATTAACCTCAGTGTCCTGGACACATTGCAGTAGGAAAGTCATCATTAACCTACCTTAAGAATACAGGCAGGGGCTCCCTTTGCAAACTACACTCAAAGAGCTACAACCCTATGAAACACCTTTAATAATTTAAAGCAACTACTGAATGTTGCTATAAAGGATATAACCTTACCTCGACGAAGAAAATCTGTAAAGATTTTGACACAGTAAAGTGCTTACAGCGTTCAGGTCCAAAACTTGATTCTTTTGCTAGTCACTGCTCAGCCATTGCACCCAAATACTAATTCTTCCCTTCTCTCTCACCCTCTGCCAAAAGCTGGTTCATCTGGGCTTTCAGCTGTTTTTAAGATGCAACTTCCATCTGTAACTGGGATATAAACCAGTAACAACACTTCAGTCCACACAGAGAACTCTTCTGAGAAGACTTACGACCAAATCAGATGATCTCCCACAAGATAAATAAATAATATAATTCTTTAAAAAGGTCAGACAAGGGTTTTTCTTTTTATATATATATATATATATATAAAGTGAAGAGGAATTAGGTTTACTTGCTTGTGCAATATTAAATACAACCTGATTTAACCCAGCAACAAATAATACTTGAGTGATAACAGATTTCACTTGACAAATGTTACAGCCACTGTTACACTGGTTGATGTATTTCTAATTTGTGCCTCTAACACTGAACTCCAATTTGCTGTCAGTGCACAGGGGAAATAAAATTACTGGAGCAAGTGGAAACAGGGAAAAAAAAATAAGAGGCTGGTGTAGTACCAGGCCTCTGATACCTCTGCTCAGTTTTGCTTTCTTTGTGAACCAGCTTCTGCAAAGAAAAGTTTTAAAGAACAGCCACTTCAATGAGTGCTGTTTGCCTTGCCTGAGATGTGGTCAGGAGGAACCCTGCACCTCAGCACAGCGGTCTGCATGCCCAGCACACCCAGGTGATGAGGATGACAGCTTCTCCACAGCCCCAGGAGTCAGACACAGAGTGCTCATCCCAGGGCACCCACAGCAAGAAGTGGGTGCAAAGCTTTGCCTCCATGAGCCCCTCCACCAAGCTCTGCACAATTTCCCTACTCAGTATCTCCTCATTGAAATAAATGTACTAAAAAGTTTTTGGCACTGAAGTTAGCAACTCTGACTGAACAGATAGGGGAGTAGAACTGCTGAGCGAGGAGGTCACATTTGCAGAGATTCCCACCCCATCCCTTCCCACTGAAGCACATCACACTTTCAAGGGCCATATTTTGTTTTTCCCTTCCCCTGCAGCAGACACTGAGGGTCTAATATCCAATGGTCACACTCAGGGCAGAGAGCACCTCTTATCCCTGTGCTCCAAACTACAGCCACAGCCCAGTCATATCAGTGCTTCAGCTACAGATCCCATTGGCATCAGCAGGAGCCAGACACCAAGAAAGCACACTTAATTTCAGTTGACCTCCCTAAAATTTGCACTTACAGGAGCACACCAAAGCAGAATTTGCCTTTCCCACTTTTGCAAAGTGCAAAGGGGGGATTTTTATGCTTGCCAAGACCAAGAAATATTTTTTTCCTCTCTTCTGCATTAATTTTCTGTTGCCCAGAATGAAAGGGGTAATCTGTATTCTCTTACAGCAGCAAAGCATCCTCTGAACTCAGGGATGCAGGAGGGAGGCCCAGGCTGACAGATGAGCTCTGGACACTTGGATAGGTCACTTTACTCCCTCACCAACATGGCCTGATGCAACAGCGAGGGGATGACCAACAACCTGAGAGCAAAGGAAATTGCATCTCTGGGCTTAGAGGGCGTGCAGTAGAAAGAAAAGAACGCAGTGACCTGCAAACCCCATTTTCCAACCCTGTCTCTCCATATCCCAGCTGGAGGCTTCCTGCAGCACCCAGAACCTTCACAGGGCTGAGGAGGAGGGTCCCTTTACAGACAGCAGGGGAAGGTGGTAAGAGCCCTCCGTGCAGGCAGGGACAACATCCCCTCTGTGATAAAGCAGCTACGTTTCAGGCTGGAAGTGTTAGCACTTTGAAATGGTAAATCAGAGTGCCTCTGTTCAATACCTTCCCCACAGAGAATTATTGTAAAGTGCCGGTTGCATTTACATTCTTTTTTTTTTTTTTTTTTTTTTTCCAAATGGAGTCACAAAGGAAAGAATGACAATAAAAGCAGAGATACATCATAGAGGGAAAACAATCCCAGCCTAAACCACTACATGCAAATACAGAGCAAAGCCTGGTGACTTCACATGAGTTTCACTTGCTGCTGCTGGAACACTTCAGTTCTATTCATGAGTAGAGATCTAACAACCAGGCAGGATTATTAGACAATAAGACTGCTTCCTGTGTCTCCTTTAATTTACCTTGATAGATATGCAAAGCAGGGGAGGAAAAGCTAACCAGGTCTCTTATTGAAGGAAGACAATTTCCAGACCATAACCCAGTTGCCATTCTTTTAAGCTGCCTGGGAGAAAAACATTTGTGCTGGGTTCAGAGGCAGGAGGAGGGATGCTGGGTGGAGGAGATGGATGAAACCTGGGAGTACCTGGAGGTCTCCTTACAGTCTGTCAGCCTGTTGACCTGCTGCGACTGATGCAAAGGAGAAGTTAACAAATTATAGTGCTTTTTAATTAGTGCACAGGGAATTCTCCCATGCAACAGACATGTCAACATAACACTAAGAAGGTACTAAAGAAAAGAAAAGAGGGAAAAGTAACACCGCCAGCCCCAGCCTTCCCAAACCACAGCTTCAACTCCAGGCACTGTAAACAGTGGGAGAAGTTTTTCAACTGATTTTTTTTATTTGTTTCAGGGGCTGTTGCTCACATCTGGTGAAGCTGTCCCTGGGCTACTGCCATATGTAAGGACACAAGGTTTTATGACTTATTGTCTGTAAGATTTATGGAGATGATCTATGATCAGCAATTTTTCATATTCTTATATCCCAAGCAAACACAGAGAGGGCCATTCCCTGCAGAATAGGAAGGTGTAAATTGACACGGTCTCAGCACAGCAAGGCCACCAGCACAGATACCAAGCTCTGGGACTGTGGTAGCAGGAGGGATGGGCCAAGGCATACAGGGAGATTCTTGGCTTCCCTTCCCAAGACAAACAAGGGGCAAGAAGAGAAGCAGGAAATTAAAGAATTAAGATGAGCTACTCCAGCTCTTTTGTCATATGTTAATGAAACTGTATTATCTGCATTTATTAAGTTAAATTCCAGAGCATATGCAGCATTTCTCCAGGAAACAAGCTTTGGTGCTAACAAAAAACCCAGTAAACCCAGGTGGCTCCTCCTCACTTCCAGGGGAATCCCTGCAGGTTGGGGGGAGCAGAGGTCCCCAACCCATGGCTCTGGCACAGACCCTGAGAGATAGCTCTGCCTGAGCCCTTGTGCATTTTCAAGGAAGGAAATGTCTTATCACAATGTTTCACTGATATGCTTCTCCGGTTTTCAGTGTCACAAGCCTTCACCTTTCACTTACATCGGGACCAGAATGAGTAAGAAGATTTAGAGAAAACAACAAACAAGAGGAAGTGAAAAATCTGCCAAAAGTTTTGGTTGGGCTGCAGCCATTGGTGTTGTCTTTGACAGGTAATTTGGCTGTTAAGGGAGGACAAGGCCTTGTCAACACTAACAGGGTATCACAGGAAGGAAATAACCATCTCCACCGACTGCTGTGATCACTACCATGCTCAGCATCTCCTGCCCCAGAGGTATTTTCCTACACACACACACACACACACACACACACACACACACACACACACACACACATTTCCTTTGCTATTGGTAATATTTTGCCTTGCAGGGAAAGAACCTTTCCTCTTCACTGCCTCCCATCTGCTCTCTCAATCCCGACCATTAATGTTAACTCATACAATCCTGCTCCTTGGGACATGAAGAGGATATCTAACAAACACAAGTCCTAATAGTAATAAGTAATTATCAGACTCCTGCAAAGTAAAAATAAGCCTCACATCCATAATCTCCACAGAAGCAAGCTCCAAACCAGCAAAGTGCTGAAAGCAATCTTGTTCCACCCATCATTAATACAACATTGAAATCAATTGCCCAGTTGAGCTCTAACTTTGTAGTGTCATTCACAGATCCTTCTAAATGCCACTGAATCCACCACTGATTTACACCTGATAACAGCCCATCCCTCATCTTAGGCACCTGAAAAACTATTTATTTTAAAAGCACATGTTACATGGACTTCCCTTGTGTACAAACAAATCAACTCATTTGACAGATATAATCAATTCTCTGCAATCCAAACAGATTTGTTCCTTTCCTTATAACAAACAAACAAAAAATTGCATATGACACTATTAAAAGAAAATTAAAAAATTAGGAGACAGATACCAAAAGAATTGTATTAGTTCAGTAATGTACCTGCAGGTTTGGAAAACAGTCTAGCACTGTGTGATCATTTTGACAGAGGCACTTGAAAGAAATCAATAAAATTGATCAGTCAGCTGCACCATTTATAGATGTGGATCAGAGTTCTGGGGTGGCTAGCAGGGTTATTTTTACATAAAAGTGTGTGAAAAATAAAAATGGCACAAGGGGCCTCAGAGTTCACTTGGGAAGCTGGGGTGGAAGAGAGCCTAGGATAAGCAGCAGGGTCTGCCAGCCAGCCATGGGAGCAGGCACTGCAGCAAGCTTCCCTGCAGGAAAAAAATGGCAATGAAATGGACACTTGCCCTGCCAGGGGAGCTCTAGGCTTGAAAGGTTATGTCGAGCCCTGGAAGTATAAAACTGGCCAGATGAAGAGAAAACTCAAAGTCTGGGCCCTTTAATAAGGGTAGGAATGGGTATCCTAACTCACAGAGAAGACTTTCAGAAAGAATTATCTCAACCTAATCTTTGTTGAAATCACAGTGTTTAGCTGATACAAACTGATGCACTGACTTCAAGATGAGTTAAGCTGCCTGTACCCATTGAGGGTCTTATCCACCTTTTTTAATATTATATTTTATCTTGAGTGGATTAAGGCAGGGATTGTCCCATCCCTCTCACATAACATCCTCATTTCTGGACCTTGCAAAATGATGCAGTTTCTGGGCAACTTCTCAAGTTATCTTTAATCAGACCTAAATGCAGAGAGCAGTATTTTAGTAGTTACGGTTTCCAATCACCCACATTGCCTCAACTTCTGTTTCCTCCTGGATCTGGGAATGAGAGGTATTTGAATTTAAAATAGCCAGAGAAAAATCAGAGAAGTACCAACCACATAGCCTACTACACAGGACAGTCACAAGCAGTGCCTCCATGATGTTTGCTTACTCTATATCATCAAAGCAATGCAGTAATTCCTCTGTTCATATGCATCTATCTTCTCCTCTCCAGTCAGTGTATTGTGCAGTACAGGAGCTCCCTGCTCTTTATCAGCGCTGAGGACTATACATTTGCCATCTACAACAGCAACATTTAATGCAGCAATGCCCCATTCTAACACTGTGAAAGATTATATCTGAACAGAAGATGCACATTTGAAGCACAGCTCACTTCATTCACTCTGGGTAACTGCCTACTACAATTATCAGGAAATGAAAAATACCACTTCACAGCCTTCTCTTTTCACATGTTAAAAAAACATATAAAGATCAGCACAAACACTACAGGGTCACTCATGCACGAGGCAATGGTTTGCACTGTTTCCATGATATGTCACTAAACAGACAAAAGTCTGGGGCTCTACAAACGTAGGAGAGAATTTCTAATAATCACACATTGTGCATACATGTCCACACACCCTTTCAAAGCAAACAGAGTGAATATAAAATCTATAACAGTAATAGACTATCTTCTCTTTATGGCAGAGTTCTGGAAAGTTTGAAGCAGATACTGTCACCAAGTTGCTGTTTAAAAGACATTAAATGCAGAAAAATAAGAAAAATCATTATCCCTGCTGTGGACTCTTTTGGAATGAAAAAATTATAACTGTGGGAGTCAATGCATTTAAAAGTGTTCACGGGGTACTATACAGTATATATACAATGACCCACAAAGTGGGAGTATGGTTTCTAAAAGAGGAGTGTAATACAGAATTATAAGAGGGGAGCATAAATAACACACAATGTAATAACCAAGGACTCAATTCTAGGGAGTCTATAGATAATTCTAGTTTCCCCTCTGCTCCCTCTCACAATGTTTTTAACATTGTTTTGACTTCAGCCTTCCTGGATAGACATTTAAACAGGAAAGGCTTCGGGTTTATTAAGTAGAAGTATTGAAATTGGCAAAATATCTGATTTGGTTCATGTTACGTGCTTTATAACATTGTTAAGCTTCATTAGGATGCTGTAGCACTCAAAGAAATGAAGACATATTTATTATTTCATAGGTTGCTGCCCATTAAAACTAATACTTCCTCTGCTAAGAGGTGCAGACAGCAGAACCCATGATGCTCAGCCTTTCTGCCATAGGTATTGTGTGAAACATCTGGACACCAGAATTACAGCCACCAAATTCCTGAAAAGATCTCCATTTTACACAGAGAATGAGAAAAACACACCAAGCCAGTTCTGAGCAAGTTCAGGCTTGAATTTACACTGTTGTAAATTAAAATAACACTGAGGCAAAGGGAATCCCATCAGCACAAAGCTGGTGCAGGATGCAGCTCAGCCTGAGTGTCAGTCACACCACTAGAGCAATACCCATGTGGGCTCTGCCCTGGAGACCCTTTGTCACAGCCATAACACCATTTTGCAAAGCTGGTCACAGTACAAAGCAGTTCAGTTGTCTTCATTCTCTTACAGCAAAAGAAGTGGCCAAAAATTGGCCTTGCCTGGCCATCTCCTGCCACAGAGGAACCCAAACACCACAGCAGCTCTGTCAAACTCAGGGGTGTATATATAGAGGTAGCACCAACAGCATGAAAACACCTTCCTACAGGGAGCTGATGGATAAGAGGCAGCACCTGCACCCAACCACCCCACCCACCAGTTTCCTGCTTTACCAAAAGTCAAAATGTGATCAATTTATGTTGGGCTTTAGCTGAACACAGCAAACCCCACTCTAATCCACAGTGACTTGAATTTTCTCTATTGACTGTACTTTTCCGGCCTGCTACAGGAAAAATGTGGCCTTGCTGCAATTGACTTAAATTTAAAACCATTGACATATTATCTAACTCAATAAAAATCTTGCTAAAAAAAGGTGCATTGTACTCGTTCTCCTTACACATAGTAGGGAGGAAAATGGGTATGGACTTCTTCCATGGTTTTTAGTTAATTTGCTATCAATGCCCAGCTGCTTTAGAGTAAATACAGGAACAGGGTGTCATATGGGTATCCTGAAGCAAAAGAAGAGAGGTTTCCTATTTCTTTGTTAGCCAGCAAAGATGGTATGCATGTTATCCAAAGATAATACAGGGGAAGAAATCAATTCTCTGTGTTGTTACACATCCTTGCGTGCAAATGTAAACTCGGGGAAAAAAATAAGAAGTACTATTCAATTATGCTGAGGTCATATGAAATCATTAGTGCAGGCTGATATGATCATCAGAAAAGAAAAATAAATAAGGCTTCTCCACGTGAGGAAAAGTTTTGGTGGGTGAAGGGGTGAGGAGTTTGCTCTGTTCAACCCTAGAAGAGATGGGATATTTGGGAACGAAGCACATGTTGTGTGCAGTGGATTTCAGTTAAACTTTCGGGTTTGAGCATTACATTTGCTGATGCTCCTCACTGCCGAGCTGAGCTGGGCCTGGAATGGGCAAGCGGTGAGCTGGGGTTCCTCGGTAACGCCAGGGCGATGGATACATCTCTGCCGCAGCCCCAGCATCCGGCAGCTCCCTCGCAAAGGAAATTCGGATTATTATATAATGAGTCAACACAAATATCATTATCGCGGCTCTGATACCTGCTGGCAGAGGCAGGGCTGCGATACGGCTGCTGGCCCGGCACAGGCGCGTGGGTTATTGATGGAGCGTCGCGCTCTCGGGCTGCGGCGCTCGGCTCTGCTGCCCCGCGGGGGTCCCGCGCTGCCAGGCCCCTCGCAGGAGGCATCCTCTCTGAAGAGAGACTCCCTTCCTGACGCAACAAGATTAAACAATTTGCTTTTAATTAGTGCCGCAGTCATTTCCAGGCTAAGCGGTGGAAAGAATAGGGAGCAGACTGTCTCTTTAAAGTTTAAGTGGATTCAGTGCACACAGCGAATTTAGAGCCTGCTGTTGGAAAAGTTCAGCTTTCTGTCACCGGTACTGTGCTCTCTGCTAATTTTTACAAGAGTTCAAGTTGTATGCACCAGTTAGCAGAGACATTGCAGGGGGTACAATGAGAATAGAAAGCATGACCCCTTGCTGCCTCTGTTTATAGTGCCTAAATTATATCCAGACAATGCTCCAGGTTCCCTCCCTGGCTCTGGCAGAGCCCCCTGTGCAAAGCCCACGTGCTGTTCCCTTCTGCTGCTGCCCAGGAAAAGGGGCTCTTGGCATTTGTGAACACCTGCCACAAATCCCCTGCAAACAGCCATGGAGAGAGGAGGGAAAGAAAGGTTTGGGGGAGCTGTGGAGAAGCACAAATGCAGTGGGAGAATGTGAAGAGTGATAATCCTGACAGGAATTAGGAACCCCAAAACTGGACACCTCACTTTCAACATCCTCTTCATCCAAGACCATTCCATGGATGGAACAGTGGCTGGGGCAGTCCTGGCTCCTGACCCCACGTTTCAGACTCCTGGTGTGCACTGGGAGAAGGGAAGGAGGGAGGGAAGGAGATGCAGCTTCATCTGCGAACCAGCTAACATATATGAATAATTAAATACAAAATAAAAACTCCTTCCTAGCCAGGAGATGTACTTTTGACCACTGTTTTCCACTCCAAAGAACCTCCCTCACGATGAACAGCTACCCTTCAGTCTCTAAAGAGATGGCAATGATTACTTGCTCCTTTGCCTGTGGCTGATCTCACTTGTGAACCCGCTGCAACATTAGCATCCTGTCTTTCCAAACATGCCCTAGGAAGAACCATCCAAACAGAGCAAAAGGAACCACTCCAAAAACAACAGTCCATTCAGGGTCCCTCTCCATCTGTCCCATTGCCAGCCTCTGTCCTTCCCCTGGGCAGCAAAGCATTTGCACATGCAGGAGCCACGGGGCTCTTCATGGGGCTTGCATCAACCTGCCAAACCCATGGCTTGTGTGGCCCAAGCATCACGCAAAAAAAAAATGGGATTTTACTGCACATTTCTCAATGATGACAAGGACTGGTGCTGTCTGGATGATTAGTATCTGGCATTCCTCTACCTTCAGCCACAGCTGGTTTAGATTTGAGCTTCTGGTTCATTTAGATTTATGCTGTTGGTTCAATAAACAAACACAGTACATAGTCCATCATGCTAACTGTATAATAAAGCTGCTTACCTACTTTCAAACAAGTAGCTTTTATTCATCTGGTCCTCTTTCATTCCCCTCTTTCTCTCTTTGCTACCTCATATCAAACCCAAGAAGAGCATTTGCTTTCTTTCCAAAACCAGACCCTATCAAAGATCAGATAATGTCTGAAGTCTCTCCAACAGCCCTTCAAACCACACTTTGCTGCAGAAAATTTCCAGAAGTTGTCTGAGAAATTACTGCAAATACTTCATCTTCTCGAAGGAAGTCAGGTTATAGTCCTGCTCTATGAAAAAGCCCCAGATTCCTCCCCCAGCTGCTCAGCCTTTGTGAAGGACCATCCAAGCTGGAGTTCATGGGGGCTTTCAGAATCACTGGGGCACAACAGGGGGCCTGTTTCTTCCCACTTCCACTTGCTGGAAGGAACAACCACGAGGCTGGGAAACAGTTAACCTGCACACAAACCTTGATTTCAAGACATGCCGTTGTCTGCCAGCACCATCCACAAAGTCGCTGCTTTCATCCAGAACAAAACACACCCTGGGAATTTTGCAAAATCCTTTTAAGTTGTTCTAATGGTAGCAGCTCTGTATCTGGTGAACTGCTTTGTTATCAATGCCGTGCAAAGTGTTCATCTATTTGTCTCCTGCATTACTTGCCTCCACTCACTCGCCTCTCTAATAAATTCGTTTTGCTGCAAAAGGTGCTTTATGACTCTTGTTTAAAACAGCTTCCTAATGATGCTTGACAACATCTCCTGCCTTTGAAAGAGCCTGGCTATGCAAGGCTCTAATCCCACAAAAGGAGGGATTCTTTTTAACCTGTGCCTCAGTCCTTTCTGTCGAGTCACCACCTTTAATGAAGCACTGAAGGGGAACCAAAACGCAGCTGGGAAATTATGGCTTTACATGATCGTCTCTTGCTGCAAGAGAATTATTGCCCAAGCCTTAATCCCGTGACTCAGCCCTCTCCTTGGACCCTCTTTAATTGTCAGAACCTGAGGAAATCCGGGCCGAGGTAAATAACACTTCAGCAGCAACAGAATAGATTCACTTTAGGCAATGAATTTTTAATGAGCTGAGACTGCAGAGGGAACAGGGCCGAGATCTGTGCTGCTTATCTGATGGGAAAGGTCAGGGTCTGAACGGAGGGAGGGCATGGATGAGAGAACAGATCTGACAGGGCTCTTCAGCTGAGATTTCAGCTTGTCACAGCCTGGCATACCTTAACATATTAGGACCTTCTCTTCAAAGGAGCAACTTACACATGCCCATGCTAACAGAAAACAACACAGTATTTTCCCCTGGTAAAGGCAACCCCAAGGGTTGTACTCTTGCTTCCTAAAAAAAAAAAAAAAAGCATATAGAGTAAAAATAAAACGAAACCAAACCAAGAAAGATCCATGCAGATGGGTCATGCTCTCCACGGAAAATCAGGTAACTCTACAGAAAACCTGCAAACAGAAACATGTGTAAGATTCTGAGCAGTCCATTAGCATAATATCATGTAATAATTAGGTCAGCAGGCCCTATTGAAGTCCTCACCAACATAACCATCAACACCAACTCTCTCAACAAATCTCAGCCATTGGGGCTTCAATTTACTAAGCATTTGGACTTCATACAACAGCCATCCAGCACAGCCCTGCTTCAACCCACCAACAGGTCTGTCACATTGTTCAAGAGCTACACCCAGCCTTGCCGTTGGGACTGACTGATCACAGACACGTTTTCTGTCTCAGGAAACTCAAAAAAGGACTAAAACATGTCTAATTTCAGGAATGGGTTTAACACTGCTGTAACTCATAGCTCTCACTCCTAGCAGCTGCTATCTCAGCCTGGTTTGGCAGGGGTGTCCCACCTGGGCTCAGTCCATGCAGCGTAGCCTCACGCCTGTCCCCTGCAATCCTCATACCTCTCCTGGCAAGCACCGTTGGTGGTCACAGAGCCAAATGCTCTATTTCTGCCAAAGAGCTCCTTCCCAGCAGGGCACAAAGCAGGCAGGCAGGGTAAAGTCAATGTCCCAGGAGTTAATCTGCATCTCCAAGAAAACTTGCAGCTTAGACATGGGTGGTAACCTTTGAGCCAGAGATGTTACTGATGAGCAGTCTTGGATCAGGTCAGCACTTCTACGATTTCTTCAGAGCAATGAATGTTGACAGAGAGTTGCTTCCTTGCACACCTAAAATATTTTTAAGAGTTTGACAGGAACAAAAATACACCAGGATATTTTCCCCCTCAGTTCCAGTCTTTTTCATTTGCTAGGATTTTTTTTTTTTCTTATGGGAAAAGAAAGTGGGAAAACTCTTTTCTGGGGAAAGACTTCTTGTGTGTGTGTGGGTGTGTGTAAAAAATAAATAAAAATATTTAGCAGAAAGTACCAGAGCAGTCCAACCCTGTATGGGAATTTATTGAAGGAAAATTGCTGGGGGAGGCTGATCACACTTTCATGCACAGGAGGAAGGGAAAACTGATTGACAGTCATTCCGAAACATCCCCCCAACTTGTCATCTCCCTGATGTTTTGATCTGTATAACGTGGGAAGGGGTCTGCTCTCACTCCAGGCTGCATGCCCTCAGGTGTGTCCACCACGTCATGGCCCTGTGACATGTGAACCGGGACAGTTAAAGGACATACCAGCAGGAGACAGGATAATTTATGGGGAGCCAGGTCAATGCAAATTTATCGTGAGTAATGGACAGTGGAAGGGGGGAAAAAAGCTCCCATAGGAACAAAGGCGAAAGGGTGCCGGCTCTTTGCTCCTTGCAGACATCCAGCATGCTAATAAAAACCCTGGTGGACAATGAAAAGCAAATACCAGTTCTGGGGAGAAGATTTACCACAGTGGTGGAACAGGTCAGTGCAGGGGGAAGTGGTATGATCAGAAAGTCGATGAAATTCAGATGATAATTATGCTCAGCAAGAGGCAAAATAATCTTTTCATTTGCTGGGAGGTTTCAGTCATGCACTTTGACCTTCATCCTGGTATTTCATTAATAGTTTATATTAACAATTAATGGTTACTTTCATTGGTGTTGTGTGCAACTGACATTAGAGTTAATTTTCAAGTTGGATATAATAATACATAAGTCTCATGGGCTACTCCTATCATGTGACAGCACATTTATTTCAACCAGGAGCCAGGAGATGAAAATCAGGCCAAACACCAGTCTCAGGTGTTTATTACTTGTGTCCAGTCATCCCACAGAGAAGTGAGATGTTGCAGCAGCTTTCACTGTAAGGCCCTGATGGAAAGCTGCCCAGAACAACTGAAGTCCCTTGATCGTAAAGATAATTTGCCTTTGGGATGACTTTTGATGCATGGCTGGTCTGGTTTACTGAAGAATCATAAAAAGGCCTCCCAGCTTCACTGTGGCAGTTACTTGCAGAGCCCCCATAGCTATGCTAATTTTGGCTTTGACAACACTTGCTGGAATAACCCTAAAGAAAGGCCCAACCTAAGAGTCACAGGTTTAGGGTTATAGCCACAGTCCGGTCTGCTATGGGTAGGACCACCAAGCAGTGGATGCTCTGGGGGTCTCAGTGCAGGGCTCTTTCTGGGGCAGTCAGATAGAGATTTGTAGAAGGTTGTTTTTAAACTGACCTGATTTACTGTGTGTAGCTTGGTTTGGTCTAGGTGAGGGGTGGTGGCTCTGAGGGACATGTTTTGCTTGAGAAACCTGGTCCAGTGGAAGGTGTCCCTGCCCATGGCAGGGGGTGAGAACAACAGGGTCTCTAAAGTCCCTTCCAACCCAAACCAGTCTATAATTCTGTTTAAGGTTGCTGCCTCCTGCACCACTGCCTCACACATTGATCCTCTGCTCTGCTAGAGGGACTGGGGGACAGGCTGAGGTGAGGGCTACACTCAGCCCTGCAACAGCACTGGCTTCAGAGCAGGCTTTGAATTTGGGGCTAATACTTCCAGATAACCCCTTGATGTATTTATTTTTAAGTGGGGTACACATCCTGGTTTAGTATTAAAGATAGATCTAAAGTTGTTCTTCTCATTCCTCCATAAATTTATACCATTGAAACACTGGGATTATACTATTTTTAACCTTATATAAAGAGAGAATTTGGTCTGTAATATTTGGCCCAAAAGCTCAGCTAGGTCTTTGCTTTAGAAGTAGTTGGAGGAAATATTTTGTCCAAAAATACATTTAAAAAAAAAAATCATGGGATCAAAACTCAGTTATAATTGATTAGACTTCATACCACAGTTTGATCATAGTACCATTACTGTGGCAGGAAAATATTAGGCAATTCACTGCAACAAAGTTTGTGGGGACACTATATATCTGTTCTTATTTAAGGGACTAGAGATTTTGTGGTATTTAAACTGCGAGGAAATAGGTGTTCAGCTCCCTTGAGTCTTCCCCTGCAAAAAGCTCAATTAAGGGACTAATTGAAGCGTAGAGATGTCCCCCTGCAGGGTTGAAAAATGCCTATCTGGCATGGTAGTGTCATCCCTGGGAGTTTCACCAGAGACGTATTTCTGGAGAAGAGCTGGGCAAAAGCAGCAGTGCCCCGCGGAAGGCAGCCGGCTCTTCAGCAGCATCCCTGGGCAGCCCTGCCCCACAGCCAGCGCGGTGCCAGGCTGCTCTCCCAGCCTGCTGCTGGCCGCGCCGAGCTGAGCTGAGCTGATCCACCTGGCAGTGCCCGCGAGAGGTAATTTTACAGAATAGCGATGAATCAAGTCATCAATCACTGTCACGTCCAGTAGCAGGAGCGTGTGCTCGGAGCCCGGAAAAGCCTGTGCATGCTCAGGATTAGGTTGCAAGTAAACTCAGCGGTGCTAAAATGCTTCTCTAAGTAACTACTGGCAAAGTCCCTGCTGAAATGTGTCAGAGTTTGTGCACCGACTCGGGCAGAGCTTAAATCAGGCCCTATGACTTAAAGTCTGCTGACACTTTAGCGCACAGTTGCTGCGAGCAGAAATACTCCTGGCAGTGAAGTTATCCATGTGCATAAGTATTTGCCAGATCAGGGCATAGCTGCATCATCCTTTGTTCCTTTCATCATGCTTGCGATGCTGAATTAAGCCTTCAGCTTTGTCTTTGTCTTGTACACAAGCCCTGTTGTATAGTTACATCACTGTAATAAATGATGAAAGAGAGGACCTGTATAGCAGAGGGAATATGATACAAATAATTATAACAATAAAATGTTAATTAGTGCCTTTTCTTGAACAATCTTTTTTCTGATTGCAACATGATTCTGCTGAAGAACCGAAAAAAGTTAAAACACCCTCAGTGAACCGAACAGTTTGTTAAATCTTAAGGGTGTATGGACCTGGGAGTTTTCTTTTTGTGAAAAAGCCTGGAAACCTGGCAAGAAAGCTAAAAATTCTCTGTCAAAAATGTAAATACCATGAAGAAGTTCTTGACCATCCCTAATCACCACAAAGCAGGGGAAAGATCATTAGAAGGAACAAAGGTGTGGTTTCGTTCTCACACTTGCAGCTCGTTCCTCCCTCCCTCCCTTTATGCCAACTCTTTCTTTTAAATATATATTAAAAAACCTCACTTTGCTGCTCAAGCACCTCTGTAGATCCCACTGCTGAGCCTGCTGCTTGATGCTGGACAAAATGTTTTGATGAGGGAGAGCCCCTGCTAAGTGTTGGCCATGCATCTGGTGTGCCACTCTCCCTCAGCCTCCCTGCAGCCCTTGCCTGGCTTCAGGGCTGCCAGGTGTGTGCAGGGTCAGGAGAGGACAGATCTCCCTGGGTCCCCATCCTGTGTTGGCATTTCCCTTCTCCCCAGTTTCTCAGTTTAAAGATTAAGAGACTACAATACAGACTGAAACCTGTACTGCTTAAGACTTGCATAAATACATATATATATATATATATATGTGTGTATGTATGTATGCGTGTGTGTGCATGTAACTATATATTCTTTTCCACAACAAATGAACTATTCTGCTTGAGAAATTCTGCAAGTTCAGATTTCCGTGAGCATGTGAACCCATTGAATATGCTTTTCCATGCCCCCATGCAGCTTTAGAAGCACATCTCTGCAGAGGGAAAGAAAACCCTGCTCTGATATTGGAGTCGTGACACACAGAGGATTTGAAATTGTGCATCTGCCTGTACCATTTGCATTTCATCACCTAGTGCTGGAACAAATAAAACCAAATGAGTAATGATCTGACTCTGTGGCCTCACTGTTGCTGCTTTGCCAAGAATTATCCTGGCTCAGTGGACACAGTCCTGGGCAGACAAGAGGAGTCTGTTTTTGTCTCTGCCACCTTACCTGCTGGAATGGCCTTAGGCAAGTCATTTAACTCTCACTGCTTCTATTCCTATGCTCGATTCACCACCACTGATTTTGTAAGGGTTTTTAGTTGTGTTAATGGAAAAGGGGATTTTAGTGCTATTCTGAGAACAGAATGGCCCAGCTACTGTTCCACAGTATTTAAAGTCCCTGTAAGAAAATTATGACACCTTTCTCAGGGATCCACAGCAGCCTGTATGATGACTCTCCGCTTTGGGGTGGCTTCCATTTGCAAAGGAGAAAAGGTAAACCCACCGAGCTACTCAGAAGCGAATTGGAGCAATGAGTGCATGTGAGAATACTGCCATTTGCTCAAGAGCAAACAGCAGCAAGAAAGAAATAAAAGTCAATATAGGAGACACCGGTGCCTATTCACCCAGGCCCCGTTTACATACACAGCACACCTCATACTCAGGAAATGAATGTAGCACTTGGAAACAGCCATCTCTGTCAGGCAGGGAGGGGCGAGCGCCCTTTCCGACAGAGCCTGATGGCTGAGGAAGTCATAAAAGCTATTGGAGGGAGGAAAGAGGCAGGTGATATGGGTAAGAAGGCAAATATTAAGGGGATGAAAAGGATTATAAAGCAAAGCTGAAAAGATGTAAAAAGCTGATTAGGAAACCAAATATGACAGAGAGAGAAGAATTGCCCAGGGGGTGAATAAAAACAATAAAAGATTCTTTTAAGCAGGTAAAGGAGACAAGATTAACAGTGAGGCCTCCGGACCACTGAGAGGTGGTCAAGAGAGCTTAATAACATAGAGAGAGAGAGACTGAAATGGGGGAAATTAAATTACTTCCCCTGGCTTATGCTGGTGGGGGAACCTGGAGGTAAGATGGCAGAGCCAGAAGCAAAGTTTCCTGTGACAGCCAAGCAGGGAAGAGCTAAGAGTGTGAATAATCACCAAAGCAAACCCATACTATGGAGAAGGAGGCAGGGCTGAGTACTTTTACTTTACTGAGTGCACTCTTAGCCCATGCTGCTTAATGAAACAACAGGAAACATTAAGTGCCCAATAACAGAGGGTTTCAGTAATTTTTTGAAGCTAAAAGGTGGTAAAGAGAAACTGATATAAAGCAAAGACCTTTGAGCATCTATGAGAAACCAAGACATATTTGCAATATGTATCAGCCAATACAGATGCTTGTAAAATCTGATGCACACCCATACACAAACTCACTCCCACCAGCTGAAAGTCTGGTCCCAAACCTGCAGAATGTGATTTTTTTTTTTTTTTTTTTTAAATCAGAGGGATGACTTTAGAGAAGTTAACAGGGATGAGATCACCCAACATCTGGAGAAATATGAACTGATAAAAATGTATCTGCCCAGCCCCATGAAGGGTAAATCTCGTCTGACAAATCTGGCAGAATTTGTTTTAGGAGCTAATGTGGAAAACAGGCAGGATCGAAGCAGTGGAGCTAATCCACATAGATTTCAGAAAAGTCATTTAAACACAGGCCAGGATGGTAGACTAATACCTAAGGTTAGCAAGTATGGCATAAAAACCATTGTCCTTGAAAGACTAAGGAAATGGTTAGGTGATTAAGGGCAGGTTGTAATGGTAAAACTTTATGGGTCAGAGAGGAGGACGGTGATGTGGTGAAGACAGCTATATTTGAGGTTATTACGATGACAGTTCAAGGCATCAGATGGAGACATACTTTTTACTCCGTAGAAAAACTATTCCGAGGAAAGTGCTACTCTGGGCAGTTCTAATCCAAAAGTCACACTGAAACCAAGACCAGTTCATCTTCTAAGGGGGCATTTGCCTTTGTGGAACATCAAATCTTCCTGGGTCAGCAAAGCATACAGTGCACAGGAATGAAATCAGGCCCAATGAGCCCAATAAATGAGAAAAAAGCACCCCACCCTAGGCCAGGGTAAGGTCAGGTTGTCCAGAGGGATATATATATATTACAGCAATATAAAAGATCACAAAACAGGAAAAGGACTTAAGGCAGACCTTGAAGGAGACTGTCATCACTTGGCATCCCTGGGTACTCCTGGATTACATTCCTACCTTATCTCAACAGATTTGCAGTTTGGCCCAGATTCTCCAGGGTGACGGTGAGCGACCAAGATGCAAGACAGGAGGACTCCAAATAGCAGGGGGAGAGCAGAACAAAACAGGAAGGACAGAGTGGAAATGATCCAGAACGTGTCACCAAACAACAGGCAGTGGTTTAGAGAGAATTCAGACAGGCTTCATCTGCGTAACCCAGCACTTCAATCATGACATATTGACTAAAAAGCAGAACATGAGCTACCACAGTGTTGGAAGAAACCCTGTGCAAGCTGGAGAATGAGGTAAAGTCCCTCAGCATTTCCTCTACACACTTTGCACCTCTAAAAATGCCCATCCTGAGTTGGAGCCTCCTGTACTTGCACTAGTTCAAACCGCTGCCCCAGCTAAACAAAGCCCACAGTCCTGCCATGCTGCTCTGCCAGGTCCTCACCTCCAGCCACTGGGAAATGCAAAGCTTTGTACCTAACAATTTAGCACAGTGACATATCTCCCCACTTTGCCTGTAATATCTGTAGTCATACCCCTCCCTCTGCCCCCAAATAAGTGCTTCAGGTGCACTCAAGGGTGCTCAGTCCCTTGTGCAACATGATCCACCCTCTCCACTCTCCATGAAATCCAGCACCAGATCCAGAGCTTTAAAATACCATTGAGTCCCTGAGCACAGAGGGGGGATTTTGTCTGCTTCCCACTCAGCAAAAGTCTGGCATTTCTAAGCATATAAAGAACTTAGGTCTACCTGAATTTCACATGATTTACCTGCATCCCTCAAATCAGCAAAATTGAGCTGTGTATGTCACCGAAAGCCTGCCATAAAGTGTTCAGCCACTCTTGGCACCTCTTGCTGGCATAGCAAAATGAGGCATTGCCTGGAGCTTCGACTGCTGAGGGGGCCAGCACAGCCCTGGCCCCCCAGTTCATTTGCACAGCAGGGACCCAGGGGGCCCACTGGGGCCACCACACCCCTCCTCCAGGGGCATCCTCCTGCCATCCCATGGCAAGGCACTGTCATTCCAAATCTACAGGGGACAAAGACAGCAATGTCCCCAGTGGCACCAGGTCTCAGCGGCTGCAGACCTTAACACAGGGTGGGGAAGTGCCCCTGCAATGGGGAGCAGAGAGGCATTTAGGGGATGTCTGCTCACAGCATCCCCCCCGTAGCACAGCCAGCTGTTTGCGTTACAGATAGGAATCGCAGATTGATTAATTGATTAATCACACCTGCTAATTACATCGAACAAATAGGCAAAATTAATATTTGATGTAGGTCTCTAAAGAGACTGTATGGATCAATTTTCCACAGATAAGACAGGAAAGTTCCTGCAGATAATACAGAAAACCTCAGCAGGAGCTTCCTGACTGCAGATGACTGTCATACTGAAGCCGATGGAATGACGCCATCCCACGAAGAACTGCTCGTTATTTACACCCCATTATTCAGAGCCCTGACTAGAATATCATACATGAGTTGTGTTTGTTAAGGCATGCACACATGCACATGTTCAAAGCTGGTTTCAGTGCCACTTGGCTGCTGTTCTTCTGAAAACTGAACATCAAAAACACATCAAGATAATAAAAATAACACATCAGCTGCATTTGATACATAAATCATTATTATAAGCACTGTTCAGCAACTCGAGCTGACTTCAAGTCAAGCTTCCATTAACATTTAGCAAAAATATTGGTGTTTGTCAAAGGACTGTAAAAATCCCCATGCAAAACTATTCTTGTTGTGCACCCAGAGCCAGAGCAGCCTCACACAGCAGGACAACTCCAGGGTGAAGCAGCACTTTCATCCTGTTTATGACCTTAAAAGGGGAAACTGTTATTTTTCTGTTGTTCAGCCCTTTGCAAAAAGAGGCAAAGTTCAGCTCTCATTCATGTACTTGCTGACCACAAGCACAGCAGTCCAACTGGAAGCATAACTCACATTTCCTGAGATGTGGGGTCTTTTAGATGAAGGCAAGTTTATCTGAGTGACCTTGCCAGGGCTGCTCCAGAACCCCTGTGTCACTCACTGGGATCTCTCCACCCCAGAGCCACCTCCCACACTGGTACTTTTGGAGGTTCTGGATTCCTTGGGGTGAAAATTACTATATAAATATACATTATTGTTATATACCTGTCATTGGGTTTCTGCAGTGATTTGATTGCTTTGAAAATGGATTTTAAAATGGATTTATTATTGTGACAGTGAATTTCTTTTGTCTTGGTTTAATGTCTATTATCTAGTATAAATAACAGACTTTCTGCAAATCTAATTCCAGGTTTTCATTTCATATACCTTTACTAATCTAGAAAATCTGGCTGTATTAAGAAACAGCATCAGAAAGGAGTTAAACCAGCATATCCTCATAAAGCTGAAATAGACGTGAAATATAATGAGAAATCCTACTGCAAACACACAGTGTTTTCAGTCCTGAGTCTTTATTTATTAAAACTACTTTAGGAAATTCAGGCAATCTACAAACATTTTGGGGCCTGATGTGTTTTAGGCTTATAAAGTAATCTTTGGAGAGCAAAGAACACCTTGTGTTTTTGCAGCAAATATTTCCTGAACTTAAGAGAGGGGGTTTTTAATGCATAAAAAACCCAAACTGCCATTATTTTCAGGAGGGAAGGAGCCTGGCACCAGACCAGCCAGCAGATGAATGAAGGAAGAGTGAAATAGGGTGGTGGTGAACCAGCTTTTGGCTTAGGCAGGGATTTCCCAGAACCCTTTGAGAACTGGACTTTACCTTCTGGAAGATGAAATCAGTGTATCTAAGGCTCTCACACTGTCCTGTGAGTGAAGTGCCCTGATTTCATGACTGTCTGGCTCCTCAGCATGCCTCTGAGGCAGGCAAGTGCCATTAATGCTGTTCACTAAGACAGCTCTGAGGCCAGGCTCATAAGAGAATGGAGGTGCTCACTGTGGGAACAGGGTGGAATAAAGGTGCCCGAGTTCAATATTGAAATCTGGAAAACTTCTGTTCAGCTGCCAGCAGCTCTGAATCATCTAATGCCCACAGACACATTTCCCATTTCCTCTGAGTGTCCTGGGTACCTCAGTCCAGCTGCATTACAGATCAGCAGCTCCACGCCAGGAGCAAAGGGCACAACAAGGAGTGGGGCTGCTGACTCAGTCCTGTGTCCAAACCGGGACCAGTTTTACCTGACCAGACCCTGTTAAGAAAACCTAACTACGCTTTTATAGAATATTTCCTTTCGTGCAGGATTCTTGGATTGGACTGTGTGCTCTGACCTGCCCCTGGTGAGACAGGAGCCCCCAGATCTGACGAGAGCTCTGCTCGACGGTTCCTCTTCTAACCAACATACGGGTCAGAATCTGCAACATCAAAATATCTCAAGCTGGTTTTTTTGCAGGGAAAATTTACAGGTGGACTCTTACCTAATGAATCCATTCACAAACTGTGGTTATTACATGAATGACTGTGCCCAAGAACCAAATAACACCTGATCCCCTCTCAGACTAGATATGGACAAACCTGCTGGAAGAAACATTCACTGCTGGCTCTGCCCAGCGGGCACAAAGCCCACCTACCTCCGGGCAGCTCGGCTCAAAGCAGAACAACCTGAATGGAAGGACACATCTTAGGAAACAAGGTCATGCATAAATTCCCAGGAATCATGCTGAAAATCATCTTCAGATGGATGTGGCCTGACTCTCGACCATGCTTAGCACTTACAGCTCAGGGTCAAGCTGAAAAACCCTGCACCCATCCCTGTGGCTGCTCAGGCAGAGCAGAAAGGAGCAGGGCTGGTTTCTGCTGCAGCATCAGGGCAGTTTGTGTGCAAGGGTACAAGCATTTTGTCCCAGGAATGCAAGCTTCTTATGGATAGGAAATTCCTGGAATTCATGCTCTTACAATGTGAGTAGGAATGCACCTTTAAAAATTCTCACAGTCACTTTATTTTCATAGCCTGGTGAGGAGTTTCATATGCTAATCAGAAAGGAAAGCACAGCACACCTTTAAATGAATATGGATAATATTTTTCCATTACCCTGATGATTATCACCTAAATTGCCTTGTAAAATGTTTAACACTTTATCCTGGCAGTGTTTTGACAGTGGAGAACTTTTTCCATCAGGGCCAAGTGAGGGATGACCTGTCAGCAAGGCAGTTGGTACTAGAGCATGGCAGAGCTGGTGGATCACACCAATCCCCGACCTCATCCTAATGCTTGTGTGCAAGCTGAAGAATTTGACAGCAGGCCATGAGCTTTAGCAGAAGCTGGCTCACAGCTGGTGCGTGTTCCTGGCCCTGTTGTATGACGTGTCCCCTCGTGGGACCTCATCAGATGCTCGTAACAAAGGGTCCAAAGGCAGATGCCACATCTTCATACCAAGGTAAGTGAAAAGGACATCGCAGCTGATCAGTTGCACAGAGTCATGGCACATGGGATAGGGGTATTTTATTTATCATCAGGGCATCTTTTACCAGTCAGCTCCTATAAACCTTACAGTGACACAAGATTCTTACTGGCAGACAAAACAGTTAGGTGTATACACAGTTCTCTGGGGAATAACACAATTTCTTGTTCTTTTTACCGGCATAGTTTAACCAGGTCTGACAAACGTGTTTCTAAGCGAATGGAGTGCATCTGGGTCTAGCAGAAGTGCTTGCCTGAGCATGCACCTGCATCATGCATTGGCTGGGTGTATGTCCCTGCCTGCAGATGCTGCCTTCCAGAATTCCCTCTGAAATGTCTAAAAATCACCAGTCAGGGTTAGGGTTAAATGACATTTGCTCATCTGAGATTTCTTTCTGCAACTGACACAGAGAGCAAGAAGGAGAGAGAAAACCCGAATAATTGAAACAGGAGGATGGAGAAAGATTTTTTTAAAAAAGAAAAGAAAATATCAGTTCTCAGTTGGCAAGTGGAAATCTCACTGAGGATATGTGGAGATAATACTGAGCTGCTATTCTACAACTGCATCCCTCGGAGGAAAAAGTTATCTCTCAATGGATCTTCAAGGATGTTTTAAGTGAATCAGTAAATGAAACAGTCTGGGGACGTGAACAAAATATGTGTGTTTTCCAGTCACTGAATATAAACAAACAAAGCATAAATATTCAGAAATTACTCCAGTTAGTTCTTTCAAAAACTCTTTGAGCAATAAAATAAATAATATGGGTGTTTGCAGTTCAGAGCAGATGATCTCCATGGGGGAAAAGGCAGGAGAGGAAGGAGCCATACTTCTCCTGTCCCAATCTTTGGTGATTTACTCACTCATCACAGACACCCGGCACAGAGCGATGTCCACACCACATAAAGCTCAGTGCTAACATACGACACACATAATGGACCTGCTTGGAAGTCTTCACTTGAGGATTTATGAAGAACAATCTAATTATTCAACTCAGTGCTGCTCACTACTATTATTGCTCCTATTTAAAGCCTCCATGGAACAGGCCGTTTGTCTCAGGGGACAGACCTTGTCATAGTGGTTTTCATTGATAGAAATATACTCCTCGGTTTTGATAGCAGCCCAGCTAATCTTGGAGGGACTTGGTAAACTTATCTTACACTTGATAGACCCAAGAAATTAGGCCTTGGCAGCCCAGATTTTCCAGGAACAGAAAAATGAGACCAATAAACTCTAATTAAAGAGGAGCAAAGACCAACCCAAAGCCTCTGTTTGT
The DNA here is from genome assembly GCA_035583155.1 of Acropternis orthonyx. Taxonomy (NCBI): domain Eukaryota; kingdom Metazoa; phylum Chordata; class Aves; order Passeriformes; family Rhinocryptidae; genus Acropternis; species Acropternis orthonyx. The sequence goes on from JAWWEU010000020.1 coordinate 15,214,937, forward strand.
TGTAACAATGCAAGCGCTCTGGCTTCCTCCCTCCTGTAGTTGTCTCAGCATCCCCAAGGAGGGAGGGGGCTGTCAGCATCCCCCCACCATCAAACAGAGGTTTCTCTGTTATTTATAACCCTGTGATATGTAACAGAGGAGAGGAGTCACCTTGGCTAAGCAAGTCACTCCTGTAGCCTAACCTTGGGTAAGGTACCTCATGTGTGCAGCAGCAAGGAGACCATGTGCTGCCGTGCCAGCGTAGCAGGATGCAAAGGGAGGCATGGCCACATTTCCCATTCACATCCACCACATGGCAAGACCTCAGCAGATTCCCTCACCTTCACTGAAAACAGTTTATAATTCTTTAATTTGCCTGAATATTTATTGGTTCTATTTGTATGCAAAAGAATGAGGTAAATATCTTTTGTTCCTCCTCTCCTATCAAGAGTTAGTGAAGGTTTGCATTTTCCCTGTAAAATATTTAAAGGTAGTGGGCATAGCAAACATTTCAAAAACACATTTGAGGACAGTCACCAAATTCCTCTCATTGGCTGCTGGTACACGGTCAAACATTACCTGTAATCAAGGAGATGCTGAAGGATAAGATTGTTCAGCTCTACTCCAGCCAACCTTAAAGGAAAAATTTTCCTGCCCTTTACACTAGAAACCAAATGCTGTCCTGAGTGCAACCCCCTGAGTGCAACATCAGTACATCCTCCAGGATTTAAGGCTGTGATATCCATAGGGGCCCTCCGGGAACCACTGATCAGGTTTTTAAAGGTATTTAGATACCGAACGCCCATTGATTTTGAGACTGGCTACATGTGTGGAAATCTTACTATTGCTTTGCTGTTTTATCTGTCTTTGCTCAAGGCAGTGCTAAGAATGATAGATGTGCCATAATTAAAAATATACATGGAAAGCGCAACCCACATGTATCTACTCTTCTTTATTTCTCTTGCATCTAGGAAGTCCAGATCTCTTGCACTAGTGTAGAAACTGGAACATTTCTTTGCCTTGGAGAAATTAGCCATTTTTCTCCAATATTCACACTTTTTGAGGTTCCTGATCTGAACCTATCCCCTAAGCTTTGGTCTTTTGAGAATTTCTCAACGGGACTGAAGACCACTCTGCTGGGGCTTTCTCCAAAGCTTCATTTTTGCTTTCATCTCTCCCAGTTTTCGAAAGCAAAATGAGCAAAACCTGCTCACATCCCAGCACAAGCCTTGGCAGGCAGCTCAAAGGTGCCAGCACTGTCTGCATGGAAGCAGGAGGGCACACAGGTACTCAAAGCTTTATTTTTGAGGGCATAATCATAAATGCAATGACTTTCAGGGCACAACTGGCAATTCCTGAAAATAAAGGCTACACCTATGTGCTTTTCCTGCAGATGTGATAGATGTTTGCAAAGGGCTTTGACTTACTTTGCTTTGCTTTGCTTTACACATAATGCAAATCCCAGTGGCTTTGGCTACTCATGGCTAGCATTCAAGTGCTGAATGGTGCTGTATACTCCCACACACATGTTGTGGACTGAAAGAGAGGAGGTAAATCATGGCACAAAAGAAATACTCTGGATTCTAATTTGTTGACTGGGACATACTTGAATATTTGTACTGCAGAAGGTCTCCTCTCATGCTGAATATGGTAAAGGGTAAAGAAGCTTTCTTTCTCTAAGAGTTAGAAAGACTCAGTTTGAACAGAAGATTGCAGCTAAGGCTTGCTCAGCATCCCTGAGGGATGCTTTACAAGGGAGGAAATGGGCCTGAATCTGCACTGCTGTCAGAGTGGCACCAGCACATACCTCGGTAATTTTTTATCTGCATCATTCTTATGGGAGGCTTGAGCCCGTGTTTCTGTGCTTCTCTGGTTTTAATTACTTGTGGAAAACGTGTGATAAGATCCAGAACCTGTTGGACTGAGCCCACTTCCATGTTGGAGCTGGTACCCAACAGCACTCAGTGCCTGAAGCACAGTCAGGAGTCACTTTGCAGTGAAGGGTGAAGCAAAACTGTGACAGTTTATATACAACACACTTGTGATAACACTTTTTAATGATCTAAAGATTAGGGATCAGGTCAAACTTCACTTGCATTCAAAAAGGAGAGCAAACTACCTTGAAAGGGTGACTCAGCCCACCCAAAGACTGAGGAATTCTGGATGACTGGCATGCAGGAAATGGCTAATTGGTGGACGCCTACAACTGAGGGAACAGTCTCAAGCAGGGTGCCCAAGCTATGATAGAAGCCACCCTGATCCTATTCATGCATAAATTACTGAAAGCTCATGCAGTTGTTGAAATAACGTGACTTGACTGAAAACACTGCAAGTAGAAATCAGTTATTTCTTTTTAAACACACGGCATGGAAACAAGATGAATGCAAGCCAAAAACCCATGTGGCTCCGCTATAGATCATGCTGTATCACTGCTAGCAAGAAGAGGCTAGTTCCTGGCTTCAGCATGGATGCTTGCTTGCTGCTGAAGGTAGTAAAAGTCCAGCTAAAGTTATTTTACTAGCTCGTAAGTAACAGCCCTCCCAGATCATAAATTACTTTCCTATAGGAATTTACTGTTCAGGGTAAGATGAACAACTCTAAAAAGTAGTTTGACAGTGCGGTCTAAATGAATTTCATTGCAGGATGAGAATTGTGGGACTCATAGTGTGGCTTTGTTCCATATTCCCGCCTTCTTTCACGTTAAATCCTAAAACTAGCCAACTGGCCAGGGCCTGCTCCGGCATGCTCTGGTGAGTACAATGGTGTGGTGAACAACAGTGGGGATTCTAGGTCACAAATACTCCGTGGCAAAAGCTTGGGCTGCTCCCTAGGACATCACTTCCTCTGGGCATATTGTGCCTTTTGATTGTGAAACACCTTTTCTGGAACTGGTGAAGACATAAGCCAGCAGAGTTTAAACTTGGCAGGTCATTGTTAGGGAAAGGGGGAGGAAGGGAGGGAGGCAGGAAGGAAGGAAGGAAGGAAGGAAGGAAGGAAGGAAGGAAGGAAGGAAGGA
>JAWWEU010000020.1:15218370-15280030 GCA_035583155.1 Acropternis orthonyx
AGGAAGGAAGGAAGGAAGGAAGGAAGGAAGGAAGGAAGGAAGGAAGGAAGGAAGGAAGGAAGGAAGGAAGGAAGGATCACTCATCAAGGTGGACCAACTTACAGCAGTCCTACCTGTGAAAGCGAGCCTTGGAGAACATAATACATCAGGGATTAAGTGTGTAAAGGTTGATACACTACAAAACTCATTAGTTTAGCAGTGGGTTACTTTCCCCGATCTGTTCCAAGGAACAAATACCCCTTTTTCCTCTGCCTTCCCTGCACACTTGCATGGACACACACAGACACAGAGACACACACAGACACACTGACACTCCCCTACCCACCAACCACCCCCAACCCAAGCATGGGTGGGCACCCTGGCGAAGCTGGTGGAGGAAAAACAGAGGAACAAACAAAACCTGATGCACACGGTATATTTCAGCGGCAGAAACTCTGGCACTATAGGGTATTTCTATAGTGAGACAAAAATAGGTGAAGCCTTTCCTTACTTGCAACAAAAAAACAGAAAGAAGACTCCTGCAGAGCAAACTGCAATTTCCCCAAAATTAGCTTCATTGCATCCTACAGCCTTCCTGCATCTTTTGGCACTTTTCTGAATATTGCCATTCTAATGAGGCAAGGAGCGACAGACATCCAAATAAATTCCAGAAAGAAGTCCCAGTTTACTTTAAAGTCATTGCCTCTCTTATGAGGAGGTCAAGGCAAAGTTATTTGGTCATGCTTTTTCTTTTGCTTCCTGTTTTAAGTTACCGCGTTCTTGTAGCATCAAAAAACTGCTGACTTCCACCCCTCAGGTGCCTGTGCTAAAGTGGAAAATGAGCTGCTCTTTCTTTTCCCCATCCTCCTTTCTCTCTCTGTCTTTTTCCCTCTGTGCATTACTTTGGGGTTGTCTGAGGGACAAACAGCACCCAGAGAGTCCTTAAAGGAAAGAAGATTTTACAGATTTTAAAATACAGTTGGGAAAGAAATTGGCCCCCTAAATGCAATGAGCACATAAGCACCCTGTGTATCACAGAGCCAGCTACGTACAGACCTGGAGACCACAGAGGAACACCAGAGCCTGCAGACCTGCAGATTTCTCACTGTCCAAGTTTTGATAGCATTGGGATCTGACAAATTAGTTTGATTTATTGAGACTATGACTTCGGCTGTGACTCAGGTGAAATTTGGGTTCACACTTTTACATGTTTGAAAACATGGATTTTTTTTTCCTTGAGTCTTGTGTCTTTAAAGGGCTGTGTAAGACCCCAGGACCTCATGGAAAAGTCAGTGCAGAATAACTCCTGTGAATAAGTTAAAACCTCTCCTGATCTCACTTCTAAAATATTTGAGGCATAAGAGGGGAAAAAAGGGTTCTGTGGACATGCTACAGCATCTCTTTATCTTCACAGCCTGAAGAGGGTGGAGCACAATTAGCTCATCTATGAGAAATTTGGGCAGGCAAGGAGCTTCAAGAAGTGTTAAATTCAGCTCCAGACCAGGATCCTGCTGTCCCCTGAATGATAGCTTAGAAAACAGGAGTTAAACTGCAGAACTAATTGCTGCTAGAGGTTGTGGTGGCCAGAGGAAGGAGTGGCATCCAGAGGGGACTAGAGAACCCATGAAAGATAGATGTCTTTGATGGAGATCAGATTCAAATCCCCAGGTGAAACCTCAACACTGATGACTTCCAGAACGAGGAGCACATAGCAAAGGGAAGTGTCACACCTGCAATGCCCTGTTCTTCAAACTTTCTCCTATATAGAACATCAGAGGGAAAAAATACAGAGTACACAGATTTTTCATGAACCCAGATCTTAACTCTGTGCAATTCCGTCTCTCCAAGAAGTGACACTGCTGCTGCACAGCTGCCTTGCCCTCTGCTAGGATGGGGAAAGCTTTCAGCCTTGGTGTAGGTGCATGGCAAACCCTAGGATGCATTCTCACCCAAAATGGTTTTTCTGAGCAATGGAAGCAGACAGATATTCCCAGGCAGCTGAATGGGAGAGTATTTCAATATCCACTCATCCAAGCTTTAATCTCTAAATTGCAAAAACATTAACATTATTGATTGATCAGACATCAATCCAACAGGAAATTTAATTAAATTAAAATGTGTCACTGAGCAGTCCTCACACTGTCACGTATAAATCTTCGGAAATAAGTAGACAAAGACAGCAGCGATTGATACCATATTACCAGTTCAAGCTATCCCCCACCATTTTATTTTCCCACTGGTAACGAGTGTGCTCACAGACTCACAGGGGTGAAGACTCATCTGCAGGGTGTCCATCTGAAACACACAAGCACCAAAGCCCCCCAAGCCCACTGGATCCGGATTATTTACAGCTGAATAGGCTCAAACCAGATGTCACTGGGGCAATAATCTTCATCCAAGGCACTATTACGGGGCTGCCCCCAACTCAGTGATGGCTGAGCAGATTTCCTCCTCCTCGTGGCAGATTTGTCCCTAAAGGTCCCAGAGAAAGGCTGAGAGATCCTTTGCACTAAATCAATTTATTCCCTTGGAGAGCGCATACAGCCCCAGCTGAGGCAGCAGCAGCTGACAGTGACACTGCTGCATCCAGCAGTGCCAGAGCCCTCACCAAAGCACAGACACATGTAGATAATAATAAGATCCTCAGACATATGATTAAGAAACAACTTTGTACCACAACTTCTTCGGAGTACTATAAATCATTATAGCTGGCTGAATAATACAAAAAGAGATTAAGAAATACTTTCTCCAGTTCATTTCTGAACAGCAGTGGGTTTGGTTTGCTGTCACTTCTGACAGCATGATATTTACTGTAATTTATTATTACTGTTGCTGTTTGCTGCTATTCCAGTGACCAGTGGCCATTCATGACAAAGTTTGAGAAGCCAGGAAGTTTGTGTGGGCTCTTTTTCCTAAACTGTTTTTTGTACCCAATGGGGTCTTGTTTGTTCCCCAACATTTGTTATTCTCATTCCCAAGTGCCAATGTCCTGAGCGGAAACCAAGGGGCTGCACGTGACCACACTCACACACCACAGGGATGGGGAAGAGCTGAAGGGAAAGAGTCAGCAAACGGTGCTGGGTGAGAAGTCTTTGCTTTCAATGGAGTGTGGGGAGGGAAGGAAGGGAAATCCAAATCAGTATTTATAGACCTCAAAATCCAGCAGTAAGCATTTTGCAGAGAGAAGGAAAACAAATATTAGATTTACCCAGATGAGTGTTACTCACCATGCTCACCAAGGAGTGTGCAAACTCCTGCGGACCCTCTGCCGCTCTGCCGGTCCAGCACTAAGCTACATATGAGTGACGCTGCCTTCAGAAACCACTTGCATTATTTTAGGGCTTACTTTCTCTAATCTTACTGAATCCAAACTCCAATTCCAATTCTTGAGAGCCATCCTCAAAACAAATACTGAGGTGATACCAATCGGCTTGTGACTGGATGTGAAAATAGCGCTGTCTCAGCACGGAGTCTCAGAGACAGGGCACAGATTTTTGCTGTCTCCACCTCCCACTTGCAGCACAAGTACAGTTTTCATGCCTCTGTCAGAAGTGCCAACCTGGGGAAGTTGCAATGAGCAAGCAAGAAGGGGAGTGATGAATTAACTTGACAACGTGCATCGCTGATGATAAATCTCTAAAGAATTTGATCCATAAAGGTTTGCTTCTCTGTGGTCCATGTTAGGGGTGGCTGTTCTTGGGGTCTCCAGCAGCACGTGGTGTGTGTTTCGACTCAGTTGCATATCTGCTTTGCAAAGGAAAATCCGCACTGCACAGAACAGACAAACTGAGCTCAGCTGCATGGGGAAATGGATCTGGAACTGCATTCAGAGGCAGTGATTTATATATAAAATATAACGTGTGTCAATTCCAGACACCCATTTATATGGAGTTTGTCAGATCCAGCTCTGGAACGTGCATTGCCTGCAGAAACCAACCGGAAAACCTAAGAGGCTGCTATAAACCCCAATGTGTGAAAGGCCCCAAACCAGGATTTAATGGATTAGTAAGGCTGAAAAGGACCATCACAGTCATCTGGGTTTTGTTTCCTATGTAACACAGCTGAAGAACTTCACCCACTCGTTTCAGCATCAAAGCCATAACTTCTGCTGAAGCTCTTGCATAGCTTTAGAAAGACAGTCACTCTTGATTTAGAGACTGAAAGTAATGCTCAATCCGCCGCATTCCGAAGCCAAATGTTCCAGCCATTAACTACTCTTGCTATTAAAAAGGCACACTTCCAGGACAATTTTATCTAGCACCAGCTTCGTAGTCAGATCCTGCTATGTCCTTCCTCACTGTACTAAAGAGCAGGTTACAGTCAGATTTAAGTTGTGTGGACTACCCTATGAATCACTGCATGCTCTCTCAGATAGTCTTGGAAATATGTCACTTGAGAAGATTTATGAATGGACAAATTCATTAAAAATATCATTTGCAATAAATTAACCAGAATAACCCCTCTCTTCTGATGAAGAACGGTGCATTTTTGTGTCTGTATCTGTGTTTTAATTTGCTTTTAATCTCATGACTCTGAGATGATATGGACAGAGAGATACAGGTAAAGATGTGCCACGCAGAGCTCTCCCCCACCACATTAGTAGAGGCATAATTCTGTGCATCAAAGCAGTAGTCTGTGTCACATCCAGCACAGACACTGAACAATGTCCCTTTAGAAAGGGCAGAGGGTGAGAGTAGCTTTATGACACTATTGATTTATTCTGTGCCTGCAGTTAAAAACTATACCCAGACAGACAATAAAAATAACTGCTCTAACCATATAACAGCTTCCTGCTACTAAAATGGATTTTACACTTAAAGTCATGGAGGGCTTTTCTTTTTTTCTTTAAGTCTCAATTATGACTTTTTTTCTGAATAAATGGAAATGAAAAATTGTCAGAACTAATTTAGTCCTGATGCTGTGCTTTTATCCTGCTCTCCGTGGCATTTAAAAAGGCCAGGATTATTTTCCTGTTGCAAAGTTGTGTTGTAAGTGCACTAGTAAGCACAATAACCTGGGATTAATCAGACCAGATAATTTGGTGCACAACTTTTACCTGAAGAAATAAGCAGTGAGAGTGGTAATCTGGAATGAATGTACCATACAAAATAAAATTGATTATGGTATTTGTGGTCAACTGGATGAGATGGGATTGAGGTCTTGACCTTAGATTTGAATGTTAAAATAATATCTAGAGCAAAAGGATCTTCTCCAGGGAAACCTATTTTCACTTAAAGGACCCCACAGATTTACACGTTCAGATTTAGGCAAACTGCAAGTGCTTTGCTACACTGAAACTGGTATCTCAAGGAAGTTTCTAGCAGGTTTATATGGTAATTAGCAAGTTTCCCAGATAACAGGGAAGGAATCTTAAAAAATGGAATCCCTGGACTGTGCGGACATGAATGGATCAATGAAATGTTTTAAGACCATATAACTCTTCCCTTGAGGTCTTTAGCAAAACTCCTGAAACTGCTGAAAAATATGGAGATGGCAGAACAACAGGCCTATGAGTTGGCACCAGTGGCAGCTGGAGAGGTCCTGTCTTTCAGTACCTATATTAGCACAGAGTTTTGGACAGAAATGCAGTGATTCAGACCAGGGAAATTATTGATCTGAAACTTGGGCTTTTTTTCAGATTTTTTATCCGCAGGATCAGTTCTCTGCTCCAGTTCATCAGTTCACATAGCAGCACCTATAGGCACAAAACATGGATAATAGGTGATACACGGATAATGAGGTGATAGAAATGAAAGCCCAGAACAGAAGGGAAAATCCCAAACTATACGTAAGGCAGTGTGAGACTGGATGAAGCAGTTAGGTAGAGCAAGGAGAGATGTACCTCACAGCCTGTTTCTCTACAGAATGGAGATGAGCAGACTGCCTGCATGAGGTCAGACATTATAAGGAAGAGTACATTGCACTGGAAAAATAATGTTCAGAAAAAGGAAAAGGAGGAGGAATCTGCTATTCAAGTGTCATTCCCTTTCTGTAGGTTTTATGATTTGGGAGATATTATCTGAATGACACATAGTATGAGATATTGTAATGTGATCTCCTGTCCCTGGAGATGCTCTCAGAAATTAGATGATTCCATCAGCACGGCTTTTATAAAAGTGAGCAAACATTGTAATAAATGAACTCAAAGAGTCAGAAAATCAAGATTAGACTCTTCACATCTGGCTGGGGGATTTTTCCCCCTTATTTATGCTCTGTGATAAAGCTAAGATACATTAATTAACTTGCTTTAAAATTGACTTACTGAGTATGTTTGCAAGATACATTTATGTTTTAATCTGTAAAACATACAAATAGGAATGCTTACACAAAAAAACAACCCTGTGGAAATCATGTACATCCACTCCAGGGAAAGAAGACTGAAGATTTTTTTCAGCTTTGTTTTCACAGATCCTTTTGGTAGTTCTGGCACAGGAAACCCTAACTTCAATTCTTACAGTGGGTGTCACTGTCTGTTGAATTGCTCAGGTGGAAGTGACAGTGGACACAGGGTTTATCTGGGTTCTTTTTCTGGTTTCTCTGATTTTCATGTAATGGTCAGCAGACAATATGTAAAAAGGACATTAAAAATTTCCTTTCAATTACAGAATTCATTGCTAATCCTTATTGTATCAACTCCTCTGGACAAACCAGGATCTGGCCCTTACATACTTACATACAGCTCCACCCTCACACAGGATTTGCCACACAATTTCAAGAGTACAATTTCACAATGAATCCTGAATTTCTCTCTGTACCTTTGATCTCACTTTTGTGTTTGGTACTTCTTGGGAACATGATTATATTACATCCTTTCAACCACCAGCCTCTTCTGAGGGCTCCAAATGTTAAACCAATTTCAAACCAACATGGTTATACTGTTCAGCTCACAGATCAGTGTGCTGTGGGACCCTTGTGCAAAGACATCATGGATGACTCTCAACTACACAGATGGCTGCTCTCCATCTCCCTCCATGCCTGCACAGCTCAAGAGCAGCTCAGACAGAACCCAGCTTTAAATGGGTGTTCATGGCCCATCACAGCAAGTTGCACCAGAGCTTTGCCAGCCTGGGTTGAATTCTTGACCTCTCTGGCTGGGAAGCTTAACTGGGAGAAGAATTTCTCTCTGAAAGTCCTAACAGCTCTGCAATGTTGGAAAAAGCCCTTATGGGGGAGTGATTCCTTCTGGTGATTTTCAGAGCCTGCTCTTCAGAGTAGCAGATATATTTAAATTGGAGGTGGGTTGCTAAGTACAGTAACTACTACATAGGAGCTAGGCACAACAAACCAGCTCCCCAGGTTTGACGCTGTGCCTGAGCACAGCTACATGGGTGTAGATGGCTGCACAGCTCCACCATTGTGACAAAACACAAATCCTGAATAGGGGATTGTTTAAGGTGGCTGTGGCACCTGTGGGTTTGTGCTGTGAAGATGCTCTGCAGAAGCTGGCCTTTCCCAGAAGTAATGAAGAGACTGACAAGTTTTATCAGGAAAGGAAAGATTCTTGTTGTCTGCTGGTACAGGTCAGAACACGGGGTATGTCTTTGGTGACACAGTAGATAACAGGTCATGAAATGGCCCAATTTGCAGGGGAAAAGGCCATGTCTTACCTGGCGTGGCCCCATGTTCTAGATTACTACACTTATGTAATGCAAGCACTCCAAAAACCTGTGACAGCATCAAATCCTTGAATGTACATGGTTCTGGAATTTTATACTACATCCAGGAGGTTGTTTCAGCATAGCTTCCTGGAGGATGAAGCAAATGTATTCTGCCTCATCCATTCCTCCTACAACAAAATCAGTGAAAGAGAAGGAGAGGATTTGATGTGCTGCATCTTTCTGCACTTCCAGCTGAAGCTTCCATTTGGGAAAGAAACAGGCTAAACAGAACAAATAGGAGGTAACCCTGGGAGATCTGAGTGGCTGTGACTTTTTGCAACTTAGTGAGCTGGTTTTTGAGAAGTATTTTGTTCACTAGCTGGATGCCAATTGCCAAGAGATGCTATCAGTTGATTAAAACACAGCCTGCCAGCTTCCTGCTTGATAAAACTAAGTACAATCTGATTGGGAATTCTCAAATCCATTACTGAATGGCTAGTCCATCACTTAAATCAGTGTACACCACTTCCTCATGAATCATCAGCATACTTTGGTGATATATTTGCAGCAGCTAAACCCTGACAAAAACCCTGACAGTTCGTCAAAACGGTCCCGAGTGCCGGATTCTGGGGGGTGGGAAATGGCAGGAGCTTCGGACCATGAGGGTTTCCTGTTGTTCCCTGCTGAGCTGGGTGAAGGTCATTTCCTCGCCTCTCTCACGCAGAAGAAGCTGAACCCTCAACCCTTGAAGGTATGTCCGTGAGCTCCTAGAAACAACAGCCCGCCCCTACAAGGAGCCCTGTCCTGCATGACCACACTGACAAGGCAGGATCACTGCCCAAGGAGGAGTGCTGGTCACCACACTTGCTTCCATGGAGGTAAATAAGGCGATCTCAGGCTTCAGAGGAAAAAAATGCCATGAACTGTTACAAATCAGTCTTACACTTTATTTCTTCTGCAAGATGTAAAACACACACACACACACACACAAAAAAAAACCCCACCAAAAAAAAAACCCAACAAAAAAACCAAACCCCGGGTTGCAGAGCTAGGCCAGCATTCCTTCAGAGGAAGGAAGGGGCATGCTGCCAACCCATTAGGGATAATCCACTAGTGGGTTGGGGTGTTTAAAAAAAGCTCTCTTTTCTTGGCTCTGTGAAGGGTTTTTTATCTGCTGAATTGGAGGTGGGTACCCAACTCCAGATATTCATCTGTGTTTGCACATCAGCTGCAATGTACTCTTGATCAGCCCAATGAGATAGATGGAAGTGTTGTGCGACAGATTGTTTGGGGACGCTTCCTAGCTAAATAACAACACTGAAACACCCAGAGAATAAGTCAACCCCAGAAGAAACATGAAGTCTTCATGCCTTAACAGAAATGAGATCTTAAGAGGGCAGCAAAATTATGCAAAATCTAAAGAAAGTGAGCAAATGCAATAAAATTTGGAGGCCATTTATTACTTATCAGATAAGCAGCAGATTATAATGGAATAGTGAAGCCAGAAAGGTAAGTTCTAATCATAGGAATTCTCAGATAAAGCCTTGATAGCCGGTGTTCTCCTCCAACTCCACTACTCCCCATCCATACCCTTTCAGCTTCTCTATGTCCCTCCTTTGATTATCTTTGCCCCCCCGCCCCCCTTTGTTTTTTTTTTCGTAATTAAACATTGCAAGATCTACTCAAGAAATGTAGGGATAATACAACACTTGTAAAATGTCAATACAAATCTTATCTAGTGTAAAGTCAGGGTAACTCCATCTCTGGTCTCAATACATTTTATTTACAAGAAAATGCATAAGCAGGAGACAAATATCTATTGTTTGGAGTTTCAAAAACATAAACTGAGGGTTGTTTGTGCTCCACCTTAAACTGCTGAAAGTTGTGGAAGTCTCTCCAGAAGTGAGACTGACTTGGAATAGGTGTAGTAAAGCAGAGATTCACAGACACAGTTTCTTCATTTAAACTAACACGAAGTGAGAGGACAAAGAGGCTCCCAAAATTCTGTCCTTGTGGTTCAAATTTAAATACATGTTTTTAAAGCTGGCCAAGCAACCGAAATTAAACCTCATGTAATTAAATTCCAGTAATTTGAGCAGAAAGTAGTCCTGGGAAAGTTAGCAGGCTGAAAACGTTATGGTGAAGCAGATATATTGAATATTTTGTGCCATTCCTATCACGTCAGAAGTCCACAAAGAGAAAATTTAAGGTAAGTCAAGAGTTTCCAGTCTCTGGCATGCAGACCTCAGAGGTCCATGGACTAAACCACACAAGCAGCCAGCTGGGTGGTGTGTTCCCACCTGAAGATCTCTTCAAGTTTTCTGTGCAGGACTGTGACACTGATCCAAAGTTTCCATCCTCAGGGGTGCTGCTGCTTTCTTCTTGAATGCATGTGGCATTGCTCTCTGTTCCTTACACCCACCAGCAGTCCTGGCTTACCTCCTGCTGCTGCAGAAACTTTTGGCCTCCTCATGGTGCAGATTTATAAGCAGTGTGATCTCCTCTGCATCCAGGCGTCACCACTCCAGGTCTTCTGGGAGACTAAGGTTGGAAATTGGAAAAGGGATCACAAAAAGTGATAAAAGTAGAAGAAAAAAAGATCTGCAGCAAGGTGGAACAGCTAGAGAAGACTGGGCAGCTAATAAACAGAAAGGATAACAAACCAGGAGGAGTCTTGGTGGGAGAAAGAGGAGTAGAGGTCACAAGAGCTGTCAATCACCAGCAAAAAGGGTGTCACATCAGCAGTTGACCCTCTCTACAGCATGAAATCTACTCCAGGCTGGCAGTTTGACATCCTTCCTTTTGCAAAGCAGGGTTACATATACCCTGAAGGACTTATGTGTGTGGCTGCCCCTGGGACCAGGGCTGAGTGTCCCACCAAGCCCTGCTTGCTTTTGGAGAGCACTCCCCACTGATTCTCCTCTGGAAGGAATCTGTGTGCACTGAAGCTGTTCTGCAGGTGGACCAGTGCCCAACAAATGGAGGGGGATTACTGCAAAACCACCCCAAATGGAGACACAGGTGCAGACAGAGCTGAAGCATAACCCAAGAGAAACAAGGCTCCTGTCAGTATCCTTAGAGTCACTCAATATACCTGGGGGAAAACTGTAGGGAATTTAGAATATAAAAATGTTGAAAACCATCAGAATTTGTTGTAACATGCTGTTATCTTACTAGGTCATATTGTTGCCTTCAATATTTCCACACACTTCAGCTAACATTCATCGGATCTGTACATAACAAACAGTGAAACACAGAGTTTGCCCAGTGATGACTGAATTATTCAGGAGGAACTACAGTTGATAAGACAAGGATTTATGGACCTATTGTTTTCTAGGTTCTCGTAAATAATCCTAATTGGTGTTAATCATCCACCCTCTGCTTAGTGTTATCACCAAGCAAAGTACACTTCCTAAAGAAGCTATTTAGGGGCATAATCCTTCTGAAAGGCAAGACAGCTATTGACTTCCACAGGACATGGATTGAGGTGCTCAACCAGAGGAAAGAGACTCTGGAATACATGAAAAAGACATCATACTGTCTTTCCATGACTTCACTGAAAAGTTCATTTTCAATAAACTCACGGCAAATCCAGCGTGTTACAGTAATCCCTTCCAAGTGGGCTTCGTGCAATGACTCTCCAGTCTTTCTACCAGCTCGGAAATGCACCACACAGGACGTAAATTTGCTGATGCTGTTTACTGCCAGTTTTGCAGCTCCTGCCTGTGTCCCCTTGCAGTGGGCTGGCTGTGTCATATCTGAGAAAGGCTGCTTTGGAAGAGCTGACACTTGCACCAGGACTTGATGTCTTTCTGTCTCTGATTTTACTGTTATCCTTGAAAAAGTGCTTTGATCTTTTGGTGCTTCACCATTTGTCACACCGCATGCTTGTCATGAGGGAACCGTGGAACTCAAGACCTCCTTGCTTGCTGGTTTTAGGTGTAAGGTTTGGTGGGCTCAGTTTTAGCATACAGATGAGCTTGCCTGACCTTAACAGGTCTGCACTTTAAATAATGCTTAAATAGCATTCTAGAGGGTACAGTCACACGCTGCTTGCTTACGGAAACTACAAGGAAACCAGACAGCTTTTCAATTTGTGTATCAAAGAGAAGGAGATTTACACACAAAAGGGCGAATTATTTTGATTTGTAGTTTTCAAGCCACTCTACATTCTCCAACATAAATGCTCCCTTGTCTCTGGTTTCTGATAGTTCATATCAGGTTCATTGGCCTAGATTTACAAGAGTAGTAATTTTGGAGGCCAATATTTCTCAGTGTCAACTCAAGGTGCCCTAAAGAGACCAGATATTGTTAAGATACTGCCTGTCTTTGGAAAATGGGGTCATTTTATCATCTCTCAAACTTGACACCCCAAAGTGACAACATGTAAAATCATCAGGGGTGGGTTTGCCCGAGGAATAAAGCCCTTTCCCCCAGCACACTATCCCTTCCACTGTGCTGTTCACACCCATCATAGCCCCACCACCATTAAAAGTTCCTGCAGAGTCAACATCACCAGTCCTTTTTGACATTCTCAACCACCGAACATCCTACATCCTAACCTATAAAAAGAGCTCATTTCCTCAGCTATTTCATCTTTTAAGTAGCTATCAGAGAAAAGTCTCCTAAGGCCTGGGTCTGGATAGCCAAAATCTACCTATATGGTATTTGAGGGAGAGGAGGGGAGAAACCCTATCCCATTATCTGCATTATTCTGTTACCCTTGGATGTCTTCCATGTACTTGGAAGAGCAATGCCCCATTCTTGAGGCTTCACATTGCAGCCACTGCCTTTTTGGCAGAAGAAGGGTGGAAGTGGCTCCCTTCAAAGTCAATCAATGTCACATCACTAATCAATCTAGAAGGTCATCGCTGCACTTCCATCAAAAAGAGTTGGGTACAATTCTCGCTGAGTCCTAATTGTTTGTGGGGAACTCAGATTGCAGTGGGTGTTGAAAAAAGTCTTTTCTGGTCCTGACCTCAGCACATCTTCTATTCCTAGGCTCTTTGTAAGAGCTTATGATCAAATAAGAATTATACCCAGGACTGAGATACAATGATGCAGAAATAAGTATAACGAAACCCCAAAATGCACAAAACCAACTTAGTTTTGTGTTTCTTTATGGCTGTGAACACAATTCAGTTTTGCTGAAAGGTTCAGAAAGCTCAGGGAGCTTTTGTGTGAAGGCAGGTCACATTTTGAGCAAGCTTACAATGATTTTGGGTTTCACATCACAATCATCTCTGAAATGTCATTGTTCACCTGGGATGTCTGTGACTGGTCACAAAACAGAAATCTATTGCATTTCAAGGAACTGTGAATGGGAGGGAGGATCAGAACAAGGCATGTGTCAAAACCATTCAGACTTGAAGTCAGGACCCCTTACATAAACAAACCCATACAAAACACTGAACCTGTAAAGCCAGAAAATTCTTTCCCCAAGTTGGAGTAATTTCATTACCACTCTGGCACAAGTGGAGCAGGATCCAAAGCCCAGTAAAGTCAAGGGTAGAATTTCCATTGATTTCCAAGGAGCCTGGATCAGATCCTAGATCACATTGTCACACTGCAGCAAAACCCAGCCGTGTTGCAGTGTACCCACCTGCTCTCTAAGGTCTCAGCTCTGGCTGTTAAATCCATTGCAGGTACAATGTAGGTTATTCCAGCATTTACTTGGTGCAATGCTAAATAAATACTGTATTATCAAAATTAGCAACACTGCTTCTCGCTAGTAAATTAGGCCAACTAATGAACATTTTTTAAGAGGATTTGTCTGCTTAAATCAAAACCAAGTGTCAAAAATCCTTATTCTGTCAATCAGATTGGTGTCCTCCTGCACTGGCTGTGGAATAAGGCTGGCTAAAGACATACAGAAAAAGTGAATGGAGACCTCTCAGTGTTTTTTAATGAGGTACTTAGGCTTCTTTTACAACTCAACAAAAACTGGGTAGGTAAGGGATCAGGAGCTTTTGTGTACACAAGTAAGAAGGGAAGAAGGAAAGCAAAAAGGAAGGCAGGCAAGAAGGGAGGAAGGAAGAAAGCAGGGGAGGAAGACCCTGTGTTTCATTTGCTAATACTTCATGTTGACAAGTCACAAAAACACGAAACCCTTTTTAACCTCTTGCCTCCTCTTGACAAAATCATCCACCTACAAATTAAAATCACCTCCAGACATTGCTGCAATTATTTTCTTAGGCAGCTCTGTAATGTAAATTGCTGTGCACACTAAGGAAATTATTTTTAAAATAAGACACAGAGATTTTTTCTTTCTCTGCAAATCAAAACAGAAGTCTGTATCTGAGAGGAATTTCTGGGAAGAACAAATAATCCTCCAGAGCTAGTACTAGAGTAGGTGCCCTAAACAAACCTACAGAAGGAGCATAATGAGGCAATGATTTATTGTGTGCTATGCAACTCTCACTGCTGTGCAGTATGTTGTACGAACCAGCAAAAGGGAGAGGCAGTAATCACACAGCCTCCTCCTCCTCCTCCTCCTCCTCATGTGTTTCTGGATGTTACTTGCTCTGGATATGAGTGTGACACCGAGACGGGGCTGCAGCCTCCCTGAGCTGCAGGATTGGCAAACGATCTTTGTGCTGCAACATTTTGTCGCCTATTCAAAACACCATCTCCCACTGCCTAAAAGAAAACTAAAAATCTATCTTTGGATACTCTGAAACTTGGCACAAATATAAAATGTCATTTGTATATTGCTCTATGTGTAAAAAAAAAAAAAAAAAAAAGGATTTTCAAGAATGTTTCCATCAGCAGGTGGATTCCTGGATCTTCCAGAACCGATGGCAAAACTTGCCTTGGCTGCAAAAGGGGCAGCATTTCATCTCTGCACTAGGGACTAAATACAGAACAAATTCTGCCCTAAGAAATATTTGTAAGAAAATCTTTGTCCCAAAGAATTGCAATCAATCAAATGAGGAGCAGAAACATGCAAAGTAACCAGCATTACACCAATCAATACAAATCAACATGAGTCTGACCCTATCTGGGTGGTATTTGCAACTAGCTGGCCTTTTTTTTTTTTTTTTCCCAATTTAAAATGCATTTGGATTCTTGTAATGATTGGTGGGCTTCTTGCACTTCTGCCCATATTCCTCCCAATTTCTTTAATTTAAGAATACAAAAACCTCTACTCAGCTAAGAATTAGTTTTCAAATATGTTTAGTGAGTTATTTATAATAAATAAACATGAAAAAAAAATACCTGCAGACTACCTGTGCTCAACTTCCCCCCTCTCTGCTCCCGCCCCAAAAGGCTAAATCAGTGAAATAAATTAATTGCTATGAATTATTCAGCTCTACCTGTGGCAATGAAAAATAGCAAGAGCATTAGGATTCTTCTTTGTGTACTAAGCCTCTAATTTATAGAGAATGCATATTAATAAAACACAGGATATTCATCAATATTCAAGTCACTGGCTGCCTGACTATTTAATCTAAAATTACCAGCCAGCTCAAAACTCTTACTAGTTAATCATGCAATCTAAGCCATTCTGATATTGATGGTTAACATTAATTGCCCAACTGCAATTTATAAAAACTTCTCCTACATCTTCCCTTTGCCCAGAAGAGAACTCTTTAACATGTTCAACTTTCCAAACAAGCTGGAGTAGGTCAGCTCATCCTGGCTGTTCTTCAGCCCAAAACGTTTGTTTCCTGTGAAAGGGATGTTGTCTGCTGTTGTGTTTTTGCATTTTGAACATGATCGGTAAAAACTTGCCTCATTATAAAGCTCTTTGGTACGTTTCCCTCCCACTGCTGATGTTCTGCAGGTGGTGAGAAGAACAAGCTGGTTTTTGTTCCTCCCTTGCCAGCCATGTACTCCACAAAATGCCACCGTCAGCCACCAACCTCCCCAAAACCTGAGCTCACACTCCCAAGAGGGTGGCTGGCAAAGAGCAGTGATACCTTCGAATATTGTCAGCTTATGCTACCTGAGATCGGCTCTGTGCATATCAAGGGGCAACAGAGGAATTTGGGCAATATTTCCATGTGACAAAACTTAGCCAAAATTTAGACTCAAACTCACAAAGTTAAACCTAATTAGTTTAAAGTTAAACAAAACACCCAAAAAACTAAAGCAACAAAATGAAAACCACAAAAAAAAAAAAAAAAAAAAAAAAGACAGGAAAAAACCTCACAAACAAATGGAAACCTTTCAGTTATTCTAACAAAAAGTTAGGAACCTGGAAGTTATCTATAAATCAGCAAATAACTCAGTGTCCTCACTGGAGCAGAAACTTCAAACTACAAGTATATAGAGAGTCATGCAAATGTTACTGCATAATTTAAAAAAGAATTTTTAAAAAGCAACATTCTTAACCACTTTCAAATTACTCTATCCTTCTGTCATTCAAGCTGAAATTTAAGCATCAAATAAATAGTTTGAAAAAATTGGGGGTTCTTTGAGTAAAGAATATCCTTTTCTCTGTATACAGTAGCTCTCTGGATTGAGAGAAATTTTCTGAATTTTATAATTTTGCTCCTCTGAAATCCAGTAACAACCAGCAAATCAGTAATTGTATCTTCCCATTATCTGAGGGCTGCTGGAGAGCAATGACTGGTCAGATAGGGCACGTGGTATTGTTCCTACTCCCCAGCTGCTCCGGCACAAAAGCGCCCTCCTGGCCTTGAGAGTTATGTAAGGGACCCCATCCATCACAGCCATGTCAATAAGAACTTGAACCTGAATGTTTGCAGAAAGCAAACACTCAGAGTGCAATAGCAGTCTATGCCAATTCCTTTCAAAATTCCAGCAAATATTTGTGAACAATGTTTTGTAGCTTTCATACAGGTCCCATTGGCGATTAAACGCAGCCTCGACACACACAGAGGCTCCCGGTGAATCCTGAGCTGCCGGGAGGTAACAACATGCTGACAGCAAGGAGCAAACGATGACTGCAGAGTGAAACACAGCCTCGGAACAAGCAAAGACTAAATAAACTCTCAGCATAGCTCAGTAATTCCTTGTGGCATAAAAAGTGGCTCGGGCCTTGTCTGAACTGGGCTTATACCTAAGTTGGAAAACCATGTTTAAATTAAATTTAAAGACCATTCTTCTTGAAAGCACTTCTACAATGCTTTGGCTGGACAGTGTGTTTTTCTAACCAATGTTTACATAGTTTGACCCATTTTCACTTCTTTGCTTTAACTGAAACTATTAATTAAGCTATTTAAAAATTAAATTGAATATATGCTTGCTTTGGACTCGATCTCAGGCTTCATTTAATTGTTGGTTCTTGTGCTGAGTTTGGCTGTGAGGGTGTGTGAATCTGTCTCCATTTGGAAATGAACCCAAAATTACAAATATATTTCATAGAGGCTAGGAGATTGAATAAAATGCTGAAGACATGCCCTGCTTTAATTGTTTTAATTGTTTGGAATATATCCTCATGATATTAAAAATTACATCTGCAACAAACACAGTGACAGGAGTGTGGTGTAGAGAACTGTGGAAAATGGTGTGCAACTCTAAGTGGCTGAGCTTGTGTTAGAGCCATAAACAAAAGTTTGATTTTGTGAGCACAAAAACCGTCACACATTGCATTTCTTGTGATCTATATGCCATAATCATGCTGGATTTTCAAGTGGAAAAGGTGCCTAGAAATTACTGAGAAAGGGTCATCTCTATTTTTCTATTTGCATCTATATAATTCAGGGCTTTCTCTCGAAGGGGGGGCCCAATGTGCATACTGAGGTCTGATTTAAATTTTCCCATTGAACGGCTTTTCTGTACAGAAATCTCATGAAGACACACTGATCCTTTAAACTTCAGTGTTGATGCTGAAATTATGCTGTGTGTCAAAATTACATCAAACAACTGCACTTATTTCCACCAGAAAATTTTGATTATTTCACTCTCATTTACATTACATTTTTTTCCCCACTATAATGCTGACTTGGAAATTCCCTTAGGTCTGGACACCTCCAAGTAGACTTTTTTCAGTAGAAAGAAAGCTTTCATTATATTTCTTTTTGTTTTTTTTCTCCTTGATTTGAATGTTATAATTGGATTGGAGAGGTATTTGTTGTGAACTTCATGTTTTGCCAGGCTCCACGAGCAGCATCTTTTAATTTCTCTCTTTGCAATGAACCTTTTGACTTGATAAAAGTGGCTCTAAGGTATTTTTACAAAAAAGGCCAAAAGAGCCAGTTCATTTTAAACCCCTCTCTTTAAAGTATCTCATTTCCTTATTATTTCTTAATAGAGGCACTATCCTGCAATGCCATAAAGAATGCCACTGTTGACTTCAGTGGGATCAGGATCACTCCCTACTGTAATTAGTTCTGTATTTCAAAATATTAGAGGTCATTTTCTTCTTTTTTTAATCTGAGAAAAGAAAACATTTGGGGTAAAAAAAAAAAAAAAGGACTTTCAAGTGTGACTGTCAATAGAATACTAAAAATAAGTTGCAGGCATTCCAGTTGCTACAATTTATGTTTCTAATGAAATTTTCCCTTTCTCATTTACTGCAAATTTTTAATGTAAGCTTTTACAGCCATTGATTCAGTATCTTTAATCTTCCATCAGTATTAGGTAGAAATGGAACTAACTAGGGAAAATCTATCTGATTATAAAGCACAGTGTCTATAAAGTTGTTCAGTTCATCCAAAACTGCTTTTTTTCCCCCCAGTGGGTCAGATAGGATAAAATTATATTTTGAAATACTGTTAATACTATTCAGAGATTAATACACTTGTAATTAATAATAAGTTTAAAATATTATGATGCCTCTGGAGAAATCAAAGGATCCAGTGTCAATCACCCTGACTACCAGCACTGGGCAAGATCCCACAGTGCTGAATTCTGATGCTTTTAATTGCGTTCAGGAGCAAAACCTACTCCCTGAGACCAGTAGACGAAATTCAGCCCCAGCCCAAACCAGGGAGAGAGCACATAATTTCCAACTACTCATTTAGATGGGATCTGTCAGGGTTTGCATAAGGAAAGGCCTGGGAGCCAGTCTCACAGGGAGACAACAGTCGAGTACCCACACCCCGGGTCGTGGCCTCTCCATCCTTTCCCTTTGCCGCGGGTTTGCCGCAGGCTCTGCCAGCACCGCAGTCTCTGTTTTGCAAAGAGGGCTGTGCTGGTTCCCTGAGAGCTGTTGGGCTCCATGTCCTGCCCCAAGCTCCTGTCCCAGCCCCACAACCACCCTGGAGCCAGACACTCTTTGTCCACACGGTCTATTTATAAAACTCCACTTCCAAAAACATGTTCCGGCTGGTGTAGGTCAACTCCACAGCACCAATTATGGCAGCCAAGCTGCATGGCAGGAAGGTGCAGCACCCTAAAGAAATGGTCCAGGGCCAGTAACAACTTGACCTCAAGCAGCTCTAGCAGAGCAGCACGTCTGACCGTGCCTTTTGAGCAGGGGAAAAACATACTTTTCCCTCATGACCATCGTGGCAATGCTAAAAATATAAAGCACTTCAACCCTGCAAAGAACTCAGCTGTACCCTATGGACAGTCCCTTTAAAATCCATGGGTCTACAGGGAAGAATGAAATCCCGCACCCACTGAAGTGAATGGAAAAACTCTCCTGCCCTGTGGGGTGCCAGGAGTTGCTTCCCAGGGCAGGAAAGTTAAGGACATGTGCAAGATGCTGGCAGGACAAGGGACCTATTTTTGGACACTGGCTATTCTAAGTATTTCTACCGATCCCGTTAACACTGTCCCAGAACACGTGGGAGTCATTCATGCATTTACTAATCACAAAATGAGAAATGAAGGTTGCCCAAATTCCCTGATGAGGAACAGGAGAAAAGCAGGGGTCTGTGTGTTTGAGGGCTGCTCCCACATACAGAGTCTGCCTGGGACATGGGCATGCCTGGAGCAGCAGGAGATGGGGGTGCAGACCTTGAGACACCTCGTCTGCTTGTTGCACGCCCACGTATTTACCCTTCCTACACTCTCTGCACGGGTAGTAACAGATGAGCCCCTGCCAAACACCCGCCTGGGTCTCTGCAGCTGCCATGCATGGACAGGCACTCCTACATCCTGTGGGAAAGCAGCATGCATCCCTAAAGCCCATTGCTGCTGAGACCTGACTTGTGTGCTTTCCACCCCACTTACTTCTCATCACGCACAATTTCATGGCTGGGATGCAGAAGGTCCTGCCAGGAAAAGACCGGTTAGTTCCTACACTCCAAGGGCTTTATCCAGCAGCATATGCCAGTCTCCAGACAAAAAGACCTCTGCTGTTTCATACAGTGGATTAAAGTATTCCCTCTGCACTGGCCAGCATGGTCTGGAGCAGTGGGGAGGTGAGCAACCTGCATGCTCATGGACATGACTTGGCACACAAAGAACTCCAGACATGCACAGCCTTCTCATCACCTGGTCTGGGCACAGGGGATATTTAGGTTCACGTGCATCTTTTCTCCTCCATCTCATCTATATATGGCACAGGGAAGGAGTGTGATCTCCTGACAGTGTGAGAAAAAGTCTCTATTTATTCTGTCTGGAAGGGCGTTGTGTGCAGTGAAAGCATCTCAGCTCACGTGCATTCTCAGAGGAGTCATCACTTTGGGTGCTGACAGATGAGACCCGGTGCATCCCCCCAACCAGGGGGGTTACCCATCGAGCACAGCCAACAGAAGGAGGCATGTCTTCAAATCCACTGTGCCCATGTCCAGCACCCTAATACTGCCCATGAACAGTTGGTACCAAATTTTGGCGGGCTGGAGGTGTGGGCACAACCTCCCTTCTGCCGACTCGGCTGAGCTCGGGGCCCTGCAGGGCCGGCGGCAGCAGGGGCACTTCTGTCAGCACTCTGCAGAAACAAGTTAATTGACATATGCTGACACATTGTTAAACATAACACAGTCATGTTTAAAAACATACTAGCTAGTTGGATCAAATGCATTTTTAAACATGCATGCTTTTTTTTTCTTCCCCAAAAAGGAAGAGGTTTGGGTTAACATGTGCTAGTAAAAACATTTTTGAACATGGTTCAGATGCAGGAGATGTGAGACCTAGAGCAAGTATCCTTTGGCTGAGCATAGTCTGCAGGGAAAGTTGACTTAAAAAACAGGTTTTCCCTGATAATGTTAATTTGTTTACATTGTCCAGTTCACAGGATTTCAACACGAATATGCAGTGAAATTTTTATGCACAGAATAATACCCATGTAATCCATCCACAGCGTTTGTAAATTCGGCCCTAAGGCACCACCGCAATAAACACCATCATCGTGTAATACGATAATAACAACTCCCCAAAAGCATTACAAGTCTTCCTGTCAATACAGGTATCTCTTTAATGACATGTTAAAACTGAAAGCAGAATTAAAACCAAGATGCAATTTTGTGTCTTTAGCTAGAGTTGTAATATATATCCAAGGAGAGGACTACTTCCTTTGACTGAAAGGAGGCCAGTTTCTGACCGTCCACTTTTGTTTACTTTCTATAAATTTCTGCTCCTGGAAAATATGCAAACTTTTCCTCTTTGCATGCTCTTCAGTTGCTGGCTGGTCCTCCAGCCCAAGGATTCTGCAAAGCTAAAAGCTGCAGTAGCTTTTAACTTCTAGTTTGAATCCAGGATCCACAGCCATACCTATTTCCAGTGAAATTGTTCACATCCTCACAGACCAGCAAGTGTGATTTTGGCTGGTGGATGAAATAGCAAGTGCAAGAGAACAGTAAAAGACAAAAGACTTTCTTTCCATGCAAATGTATTGTGGGACAGCAAATGGAAAATGGAATAGCAAAATCTAGGTCAGTGAAAAGCTTATGGTATGAAGAGACAATAAGCAGAATTGCCTCTAAATATAACAAATACTTACTCGGGTTTTTACTGAAAGCATTGACGGTTCTTTAAACAATATTGCTGGGGCCTGATTTGTAAACCTGCATATTCAAATATCATGGTGCAAAATGAAGTTAAGATTAAAAAATTAAACCGTGCATCGAACACCTGGCAATGAATGTATATGAATATACCCTGTGATCGTCCGTCATCTGTGCCCGAGTCAGAGAAACTGCAGAGCTGCACGAGGGGTTTTCAATCAGGCTTTGGGGATGAAGTGCAGAGCAGAGACCCATCTCTGGGCTGGAATCACAGGGGCTACAGAGAATTCGCACCAAAAGAGCTGAGAGCTGACATTTTTGTTAGAGTTAGTGAGGGTGCTTTAAGGTTTACATTGCATTTTTGTGTGCAGGGTTTTAAAGCACAGAAGAAATTAAGACAAAGATAACTATGGAGATGAAAGGAACCTGAGGGGCAATTAAAAGCACACCTGTCACTACAGAGATGCCTGGGCCAGGGGTTCCCCAGCTCCAAGCACTGCCAGATGCAATGGCAACCTCTGAACTCAGGAATGTCTGTCCTGGGGCTTGACTCTAGGTTGATGGGCATATCATCACAGAGACGATCCCAGTCATCCAAGCTGACTAGACTCAATGATCTTAGAGGTCTTTTCCAACTGAAATGATTGTGTTATTCTGTGTGCTGCAGCCCAGTGCCATGCCCTTGTACACCTGTGAGATGTTGAAGGCAAAAGAAGGCTGAGGCTGGAGCTTAGAGCAGATTGAAGATGTTCTCTCAGCAATAACTGCTATCAGAAAGATAAAGCAGGAAACAGAAAGGAAAAATCCCAGGATGAACACTTATTCCAGGCTACTGCCCTTTCTGCACTGTGTGTAAGAGGAGATTAGAGGGCTGCCCCAACCACCTCTGCCCTGGGGAAAATGCTCCTGTTGAGAGGATCTGGTGAAAATCTGCAAGGTCCTCTGGCCATGCTATTCCCCTGAGATAATACTATCAGATTTTTAAAAAGAGCAAGCAAGAGAAAAGCCTGCTAGCTTATGAACTTCCTTAATGTGAAGCTCCACAAATTCTTTCCATGGTTTTGGTACAGCACCTTATGTGCAGGGTGGCAGGGGAAGCTATTGAGTGTTGAATTACAGAGGGGGAAAAACATCTCAAATTCCTTACTATTTATACTCACAACTTTCCCAAATCATTATGCACAAATCCCCTAGCCTCAGCTGAACTGCTCACAGGTTACAGGGCCAAGAAAGAGGTGGAGCCTTCATAGCTCACACTAAGCCTTTCAGAAACTTGAAGTTCCTAAAAAATGAAAGCAATGAAAATCATCATGCCAGGCAGCAAAGATTCAACCTCTACAGTGCCCCACAAGAATAGAATTAACATACAAGACAGTAGGAGGTTGCTTTCATAACAGGGAGCATAGGTTGCTTATTTGTGAGAAGTTTTCTGGGACTACCTTCATTGTTAAGCTGAGGCTGACACTGGGTACAGAGAGACAGAAATTTGACAAAAGCATTGAGCGATTGGGGGTATTTGAGAAAAAAATCTATTCTGGTAGTCCAGACACTAGGCTGGGACTTGTTAAGTTGTGAACTTGTTAAATTCCTGCTCCACCAACGGCTTCCTGCATAACAAGAAACCAGAGCCTATTTCTGCTGGTACAAATTCTCCTTGACTTTCAGAGACACGGCGGCCTTCGTGTGTCAGTTCCTCACCCATAAAGCTGTTTGATGACTGCTCCCCCTCCTGCACTTGAGCTCCACTGAGCACCCTTGGGATTCATCAGCACACCACTGGGCAGAGAAGGGCTTTAAGCTCAAGGGACAGGTCCAGGTGCAAACCCTGAGATGCATCTTTGCACGGTGCTTCTGCACCCTCTCACACAGTCCTGCATTTGGGATGGGTTAAAACCTTATGTAATTCTTTTTTTTTTTAAGACCTTTTACCTCTGTTACAACTAGTGAGGTGGATGGTTTTCAGACTTCAGTTTCCTTGTTATTATTGATAATGTTTTCTTGTTTTGCCTATGTTTCATTCATCAGTTTTAACCAAAGCAGTGAATTAAATTAGGACTGCCCATTTTTATTTCAGTTTCTGGACTATTTTCACTTCATGGCTTTCAAGTTCTAGCAAAGTGCTCTTGTTTTTGGGTTTTCAACATTGAACAGGGCAATAGAGACATTAAAGTAAGAAATATGCTAATTGGACTATATAATAAATGTAAAAGTTATGAGAACTCTCTAATCACATGAGATTTGGAGCCTCCCATCTCTACCCTAATTAAAAATCTCAGTCCTGTGTGATTTAGCATGAGACTCACCAATATTGCTCACAAGTACTACGTGCAAGAATGAAGCACCCAATGGGCTCCTCCAGAGAGACAAATGGCACCTTATATGAGCAAATTTAAGGTCTTAAATCACAACCATTTTATAAGCAGGAGCCAGGAAACTCCACCAGCAGGAACAGGGATGTGGACTCCAGGACTGTATCCAAGCCTCAGTGAGGATATACAAGATCCTCAAGAGGACTGAATGGAAACACCTCATGGGGTGATCCAGAACGGTGGTTTCTGTCCTCATATTTTTCTGGGGGAGTTGCTGGAGGTTGATGGACCTGTCCTACAGCCCAAACTCTTCACAGACTATCCACTACACCAAAGTGTCTGCAGACAAGAGGAGCACCTACAGCCAGGGAGATGGGTGCTCTCCTACCTTCTCCATGCAGGAGGGACAGATCTGAGCTCACAGCTTCATGACCATGCACAAGGTGCTCTTGGAGCCAACGAGGTTCGACGAAATGTGGAGCCACTGTGCGCTATTATGTTTATCCACATTCAAGTGCTTCTTAAATATGGATTGTTGAGGTACCCAAAAAGCACCTTAGCCAACACACTCTCAGATTTCCAACCAATAGCCCTTAAAAATAGAGTTTCACCCCAGTTAAACAAGTAAATATAACATTACTAGAGGTCTGGAGCCTTTTGTGCTGAGCTTCGACCTACAGCAGTATTTCCTTGCTAGAAAAAAGCAGGCTGGAGTTGGTGACATAACACCAAATATACAGATGGGACCACACTATAATTAGCAAAGGAATGTCATTCCTGCCATCTTTGCTTCATTTGTAACTGTGCCTGTAAGCTCTGGGGAATGGTGTGCATTTCACACAGTCTGCACAAGAACGAGGATTGCCAACTGTCCCAGATCTGGTGGGATACCCTTGGTCTTCTGACCCGAGGCTTGTGGAGATGCCACAGGAGAGCGACGCCCCTTGTGATGCCACTGCCAGAACCCCGGGTCCCAGGGCAGAGAAAGGGATTTCTCTGCATGGCAGCAACAACACAGCTCCCTCTAAAACACCATGTGCTCCCACCCAGAGGAGCACTGCCCATTACTTCTTGGCAGGCTCCTTCACAGGGACCCAAAATCATCCTTTTGCCCATCACTGAGCCAAATGCACAACCTGGACCTAACAACAGAGGCTGATAACTCCATTTCCCTCCACACTCAGCCTGCTCCCAGGAGGGAGAGGATTTATTCAGAGCAAATATGAGGATTTTCACTGGAGCTGTGCTTTTCAGCATCTAAGCACTATTTTAAAATCTATTGGTTCCAGTAGAACACCAAATCAATGTTTAAGGTTTTACTGTTTGCTTTAAACAGTTCTCAATAACGTAAGTCCAGTTGTCTTTTAAACACTTTGTCATCCTCTGCAGGCACTTAGATGAAAAACTTACTGTTGGCTCTGCTCTGTCTATGGAGTCAAGTGGATTTGTTTGGTTTTTCACCAGGCTGCACAAACTGGTGAAACCAGCCAAGGGAGCAAACAAACCCGTAACATAATATGCTCCTTGTCTTATGCACACAATTCAAAGCAACTTACTCGAGGAGTCTAGTTCATCCTCCTGAGTCCAAAGGGACCTTGCCTCTGAAGGTCTCAAAGCACATTAGGAACATTAAGTTGTACAGAATTTTAACCTTAGGGATTTTAAACAGAACAGATCGTCTGTGATCATCTCATCAGTGCCTTCTTCATGACACATAAATAATTTCCCTGTGCATTTCTCGCACAAACACTGAATTTTGAGATAAAATAGAGCACATTTTTTTCTGCTAAGGACTTCAGCCTTGATGAAAAACTTCAAATGATGCTGAAAGCACCACATTCCAACATAAAATTTTCTGGGTTTTCATCTTATTTTGCCTTAAAAAAATCCACCACCACAAGTCCTATATTAGCTTCAGAGATGGGTAAACCGAGGCATGGAGGAGTCAGAACGTCCCCAAGCTTACAGAGCATGGAAATGCACTTTCCCACTGCTATTTTCAGCTCATTTAGGCTCAGGGTGCTGCTGAAAGGGCTGTCTGGTGTACAGAGCCTGTCCCTGCCATCACCTTCCCACCTCCCCCCCTCCCCCAGCCCCTGTGCAGCCCCACAAGAGGGGAAGGCCCCGCCACTGGTCCCAGCATCCACCTGCACGCCCAGGGTTGTGCTCCCCAGCATCAAGGAGCTCAGAGCCCTCGAATCCTGAGCGGGCTGAGAGGGAGGAATAAAGCAGCTCCTGCTGTCAGCCCGTGCCAGCATCCAGGACCTGGAGACCTGGGGTCTGCTCGCAGCTCTGCCACTGAATTTTCGCAGATCTGTAGGGAAATCACTTATTTCCCTGGGATTTCCCCATAAATTTGACAGAGTGCCTTGAGATTCCCCAAGGAAAGGCACTGTTCAAGTACAAAGCTTAATTATGATTGTTATAATATAGTCATGCCACTAATTCCCACTAAGAACTGCAAATCGCTCCCATTCCACTCCTCCATCCCCCATGCTTGTCAGTGCTAGTGGACAATTAATTCCCCAAAAAGAATATATTAAACACATGTGAAATATTTTCTATTCACAGGACATCTCTGAACAGATTGCCATTCCTCTCAAACATATTTGTGATTTGAATGCGTCAAGTGATGTATTTCCATACTTTTTTTTTTAACAGCTTGACAGAATTTATTCAAAATTCAAATTGTGATTGGCCAAATAAATCTTGCAACATCCTTCCTATGCCTGTGATCAACCAAATTCTTCTGCCACGTACAAATTTAAAATTCATTCTCTATAAAGCTCGCATAGTTGTCTTCAGAAATCATACTGAATGAGCTCCAATTTTTTTTTCCTGGTTAAATTTAGTCATTTTGAAATCCACAGGAAGCAATCTCAGGAGGAGTGTAGAAGGCTGAGGTGAGTTCATTGAAAACCTCAAATGAATTAAAATACATTGGAAATACGTTGCATTTTTGCCCTGCAATAAACAACAGGACTGCCATAAGAAATGCATCAGCCTCCCTCATCCAAGGTGAGCCACAACTACTGTGACTGTCCGTAAGCTGAGGGGTTACTAAGGGTTAAAGGATAAATTCAGCTCTATGGCCACTGCTCAG
Organism: Acropternis orthonyx; assembly: GCA_035583155.1. Lineage (NCBI taxonomy): Eukaryota > Metazoa > Chordata > Aves > Passeriformes > Rhinocryptidae > Acropternis > Acropternis orthonyx. The sequence goes on from JAWWEU010000020.1 coordinate 15,245,165, forward strand.
GAAACATTTGAAGGGCAGTTCAATATCCCACCCATAAAAATCAACCCCTCTGCTGTCAGCCCTGCAACCAGAACAAGGAGCTCTGAGATCTATTTGTGTAATATCAGGCCTGAAAAAAATTAAGAGTTGTGATGAAATTAAAGACATCCAAATTTTTAGCCATTCTCTGCTGATAAAGGCTCTATTATTACCATTTACAAAGGGGAAACACAGCCAATTATAAGCTACTTCTGGCACATGCCAGGCCTCAAGTAGAAGATAAGCCAACACAGCAGAGCTTGCAGCTGGAAGCCCAGAAACCTGAAAATGAGCTGACTCATGGAAATATCCTCATATAAAATATCGGATGGTTATTTTTCTCTGCCTCCTTTCTGTGTGTCTTAGGAATGATATATGAATTGCCTTATTTACTTTGTCCCATAAAACTTACATTTTTTTATTAATGCACTGCCAGCTCCAAGAGCAGTCGGTGTGGGAGTGGATGGAGGTAGGGAAGGAGAGGGGAGAACTGCTCTTCTGGAGGCACAGCAGGGGAAAGGTCCCCTGCAACACTGCAGCTCCAAAAGCACAGCAGCCAACTTTCAGCTGAGCTTTGTCCTGCTCCCAGAAAGCAAATCAGCTCCTCACTCTGCCCTGATTTCACCAAAATCAGGAGGCTGTCTGCACTGACATTACACCAAGGTGAATTAGTACAAAATGAGGTTCCCAGAATTTATGCTCCTACCAGTAAACAAACTGTGAGCAGAAGTGATTTCTACTGGCTTTGTCCTGTGCTGCTCATCCCAAAGCTCAGCCCCAGCAGCAAGCCTGATGCCCAGCTCCTTTGGTCCTGCTGTTCCCCAGCAGGCAAGGAATGTGACTGGCCACGGGCTGCTATCACTGTGGATAGACAGAACCTACCTGTGTGGCACAGACACCGACAGGGAGTATTTTCTTGCACTCACTTCAATTTTCATGAGGAAGTGTAATCTTTGAGATGGCTTTCCCCTTTCAAGCCCAATTGCAAGGCATTCACACATTGTTAGGAGAGGACTGGGTGCAGGTGGGTGGGTGGTGGGATGCTATATGCCTCATTTCCTTAGGAAACGAGGTTAAAACACCCTGCCCTCCCCCCGGTATACTGCACTATTGAATTAAGGATGGCGAACGCTCATTATGAATATAATTAAAAGTAACAGCCTCATCCAACGATCTATTTTTATCTGTTCCTCACCTAGACAAGCAGCAGAAGGAATTAAAACCTGAAGGGAAGAGCCACAGTCAGTGAGTTTTGCTCTCCACTGGATGGAACTATGTTGAAAAAAGATTTCAATAAGACAACCTTCCTTAAAAGCTACTTTCTCCAAAGACACATGCTCCGGATGCCTTTTTTTTTTCCCTGGGAAACCCATGTCTAACAACTACAAGGGCACAGATAGGGAGGATACTTCCATTTTATGAGGGAAGAAGGCATCGGTTTTGCAGCGTTTCTTGCACCAGCTGCCGGCCTCCGTGGCAGCAGGGTAGGTAATTAAAAAGGACATCGTGTAACAGATAAATGCAGGATAGTAAGTAGTCATTACTTGATATATAGTATATCATCTATTATTAGAGGCTAATAATTCTCTAACCTATTCATGTTAGTCTTTTGTCCAAGGAGCTGTCTGCTTGGCACGCTCTAAATTTCTCAACATAAAATTTACTTGATGTTACAACTCATATCTAATCCCGAATTTCTGTGCATTTCACTGCAGTATATCATGTAGCGAGGTAAAAGCTCAGCACTAAATCCTTTGCAAAAGGAAGAACGAGCCAACAAAACTCCATGTTTTCACTTTCCTGCCAGAAAAAAAATGGTGTATTGAATATTTTTCTTAGCTGTAATTTTAACATTTATTTCCACCTTTAGAATGCTGCAATTCTAGAAATGCTCAGCTGTACTTTACACAGCACTCAATAATGTCCTTTTTGCCTGATATTTTTATCCTTGTGGAAATAACCTGCATTTTAAATACATTTACACATACATTCAAATACATATTTTTAAATGCACTCTAAAGAGAACCAAAGGAAGTGCTATTGTGTTTAATCACAAGAAGCAAAATCCTCAAGTCATGTAAATCATCATTTCACAATCTGCTCCACAGTATCCTAATTTGGAAAGTGTATCACAGCAAACCGAGCGGAATTTATAAAGGATTCTTTACACGTTCAAAACATTCATGTAACTTAAGAGTGTCAATCTCCATGAGATGTCCTATATCACTCCAAGAAATAAAAGGAGAATTTATTTATTAGGAACTTCATTTCTTTTCTTCTAACAACTGATGCTTCCTTTCTTTTTTTCTTTTTTTTTTTCATTTTAGTTTATTTTACTTTCTTTTACTTTAGTTTCTTTTACTTTCTTTAACTTTACTTTCTATTACTTTACTTTACTTTCTTTTATTTAACTTTACTTTACTTCATTTTACTTTTATTTTATTTCCAAAGCCCAGTCTAGAAACTTAACTTGTGCTATAAAAAAAGCCAAGCCACCCAAAGTACCCAATTACAGCATCTCCAGAAGGTTTAGAAGCCAGAACAGCACTGATAAAAAAAGCCACATGGGACGAAGCAATAACGCCGTGTTCGCCCGCAGGATCTCTGCTGATGAGCAGCTTTACACGGACTCCACTGATAAGGGTTTATAGCTAGAAACTGTAGTAGCTGCACCCAAAATGAAACCAGATCTCTGCTCCTGTCTTCTGTAAATTGTTTTCCAAGGCAGAACTCTTCTGGGAGACGGAAAACACTTGCCGCAGGTTATCAAAACCTCACACTCTCAGTTAACCTGGCTGTGCCGCCAGCCAAGAGTTGCTCTGAGATGCAGCAGGAGGACAAAGTCTGCAAACTGCCGCGAGAGGCTGGAGCAGACCTTGGGGAAAGAGCAAAGAGACCCTCCCAGCAGCTTCACATGCAAAACTCCCCCAAGAGCTGTGGATTACAGCCGGACCCAACTCCAGATTAAAAGGAGAGTTGAGTAGTGGAGTTAGGAACTGAAACAGATGGGGAAAATCCTCTCCTAGGGATTATGAAGCATTTGGCATTCAAAACGTGTGATATATTTTTTTATGTTGTCTTGTTTATGTAGCCTTCATATAAAAGCAGTATTTTGTCCACCAAAGGCTACTAAAACCTACGTGCATTTTTGCAGTGCCGTGCTGTCCGTTTTTGTCCGTCAGCAACATTGTGTCTGTGCTCATTTGAATCCCATTCCCCATAGTTTTGCCTGGAATTGGCACCAGCCGCCCTCTCCTATAGAGGGATTCTGTACACTGCACTATAGCTGTTATACTCCACCCCAGAGATTGCTGCAGTTCGGCTCTGCAAGATTTGCTTTCAGGTTTCCTATAAGAGTACAAGCATTTGGGGTACTTTCCATATTTTAGAGAGGGGAATAAACACCTTTTGTTAGGACTCAGAGCAGAAATACAAAGGTTCCCATAACAAGAGGCTCGGCTCTGGCTCTTGGTTGAGCACAGGCGAGTGACCAGCCGAGCCAGAGCAGTGCTAATGTGATTACAAAAGACTGATATCTAAAAAGGAAAAGTTTGTGCTGATATTAGAGCGATAGCAAAGGAGGAAAAAGCCCTCTCAAATGTCTTAAAAACGCTCGACCTACTTCTGTGTAAACCGACAACCTTTCTGTTTTTCCCTGAGCTCAGCAGCCTCCACCCCATGTCACTTGTGGTCTCTGAGGACTTTTAGTAACTTTCTCCCCGCTGTATTTGGAAGCTGGGAAATATTTTCCTATGGCTCAAATCTCTCTTAAACCAACTGAATTTAAAAAAAAAAAAATTACTTCACTTTCTAACAGATGCACAAGTGCACCTTGGGATGAATGTGTTACGGAGTCCAAGCTATTGCCACCTGCCTCCCAATTACATTTGCTGCATTGTCCCTTGTGGTGTGCACCTGTGACATGTTGGCACGGAGTGGGGACGACTGGAGTGTGCAGGCGTGGACCAAGCCACACGGTATTTTGCTTTGCAAAAGTCTCCCAGCAATTAGTGCTGTGCTTTCTTAAAGCATAAGGGACATTCTGCAGCAGCTGACTTTTCCCCTCCTTTCGATATGGTGAATTAACACAGGGAACTCGTGATCTTGTAAAGTGGCAAAGCCATGAAACTATAATTTAAAAAACTCCTCACTTTAGGATACCAAACGTCCAGCTGGCCACAGACCAATCTAACAAGGGAAAAGGTCATTTATGGGCTCCCTGCTACCTCTCCTCACATATACACCTAGGCAGCCAATTAACTGCCTCTAGAAATAATTCCCATCAAATTTCAATATGATTTTTACAGCTGAAATAATAGAGGAATCCAAAAGGCTGTGACTGTTTGCAGCAAGAATGATGTACAAAGGAAGACTTCCAAGGTTTTAGGCTCATTATATTCGTCCCAGTATAACATACTGGGGTTTTTTATTTCTTTCCCCTGGTAGTGTTACAGCTCTTTAAGCGGCTGAACAGCATCTGCACCAAGAGGACCACATGATGAGAAGCAGAAGCAAGGAGACATGGTATTATGCATATTGTAAGGGTACGCTGAGCAATGCACTTGAAGTGACGTATATGCTGACAGGATTAATTTGACATCGGCAAGTGAAAACTTATTTTGTCATTAAACTATCATAATTATACCACACCCAGAGCCACCGCATGCCCTAGTTGAGAACCCTACATATGCTGTCTTTGCAGTGAGAGGCTAATACAGAATTTTAACATTCATCTATTTTTAATGGGATTGGTATAGGAGAACAGATTGGGACACTGATGGTTTGTAAGCGTCCCACGACTACATACAGGTAGTCAAGGTGACAGCGGTACTGGAAAATGACTGAGGGGCATTTGCAGCCTGTTAATGGGGGTCCTGCTTCCCACTGTCTAAATAGGCAAGAAGACTTCAACAGATTCTAAATCCTTTTGTAATGCAGTCTGGCTAAGCATTGCTTCTCATTCATATGTTTTCAGCAAAGAGGATATTTCCTCATGAAACAAGGATGGAAAGTACATGCACAAAACAATGATCTTTAGAAGACAGACAAACCATGAAGGTTCTTTGCATGTGACTAATATTTAGAAAAATCAGTCTTTTGACTCTGCCCCTGTCATTTATTTGGATGATTAGATATGATTAAGAATGAAAAACCAGAAAGATACCAGGACAGAAGAGCTGCAGCACTGTTAAGGATGTGGTATTACAATATTTATTGCTGCTGAGATAGGAAAAAAACAATGGAGTATCAAAACCAAAAATCTTAATGTTTGCAGGGTTTAAGTACAGCAGTTTTAGGTTACCTTAAGGTGACAATTTACAAACAGAATCAGAATTATATAATGAGCAAAAAAAGCATTTTCATTCTTAGTTCATGAACTCCCCTGCCAATGACAAAATATGCTATTAGTGACCTCAGTACAATTGTGGAAATATCCCTCAGTTACAATTGAACGTGCTGGGTGTTGGGTTTTTTTCTTCATTGTTGTGTGTTGTTGAGCTAAAAATGACAAAGCCCTGGATTTCGGCGTTCCTGCAATCTATTCTTTTCCCCTGACTTCCTGTTTTCATGAAATTTTAATCAGGCATTTAAAATAAATAGCTATGTAGAGTCTCTATGCCTCTTTGAATGCTTGGGATGGATGTTTTGGGTAAAGTGATAGTCCAGAGACCTCGAGAGCATTTAATCCCATTCTAACTTGGCAAGACAACAGAAAATTAAACCACTGATCTCTTCACTTCCAGCAACTCTTGAGAGATTTTGGAGGAGGGATGAGGGCAAGTCCAGCGTGTGGGACAGGACTGTGAAATGACAGGTCGCTCTCTGTTCCCCTTGCTGTGAATACAGACAGGAGCCTGCTTGGTGCTCACCCTCACTTGTCCTCACCTCATGGTTGTACAGCACCCACTAAAGACACAGTTTGGGGTTGAATACACCAACATGGAAAAAGACAAGAACCAGATTAGAGCAGAAAAACTGAGAAGCAGGGAAGAGGACAGTGCCAGCCGGTGGGAATCTCATTGCCTCCTAAGAGTTTGTAGCTGACAGGATAAAAACTCCTGATTTTGAGAAATCATTGGAAAGCTGCTTGATTTTCAGGGTCAATGGTTCAGTTATTAATGAAGGTGACATGATTTGATATGAGAGCCAATGACCCCAGATCACAGCTAAGCCTGATCCTTGAGCCTTACTCTAATTTAAACTTCTGTGGGATTTTTATTATCAGACACATTAAGAGGTAAGTGCTCCATGGTATAGACAATAAAACAACAATGTACAAGTCAGCCAAAAAATTATTACTGAGTTAAACCTCTCATCAGGGACTAGTCATCTTCTCCTGGTCATGGTTTCCTGGAGAACTGTGTTTAAATTGGAGGGGTTTAAACACAGTCACTTCTCCAGTTGCCTGTGTGTTTTGGAAACATTTCACTTCTACTGGCATGGGGGTCAAGGCTTTTGCTTGAATCATGAGGAAGATCGAAATGTTTACTCTGTAGTTGTATACACTGCCCAGTTCTAATGAGGAAGAAAGCTCACAATCAGCTGCCATCTCCAAAAAAAAAAAAAAGAAAAAAAAAAAGAAAAAGAAAAAGAAAAAAGAAAAAAATAAGCAAGAGCAGCTCAATCATGAAGAAAACTTACAAGAGCAGCTTATAAAAATGAGGGAGATGCAGCCACTTTAGAGATGTGAATGAAAGTAAGAGGATTATGGAGTCCTCTTGAGGGGAGACATACTTGGCAGGGCTCACGAGATGGCACAGATAGTATCTTCTGTTGAGGACAATACAAAAGAATAACGATGAAAAGTTCCAGGATTTCATGCCTAATGAGCAATTACCAATTTTGGGGGTTCCTTTTCCCTTAACTCTGCTTGACTCTTGTTTCACCCCCCCCTACTCCACCTAAGGCCCCAGCAGCAGGTTTTTTTCTCCTCTTGCCGTGTAAACCTTTTGAACCTACTGGTAGGTGCAGGGAGCATCATTTGCACAGTGGGATACATATTGGTTCTGCACACCACTGTGAACCATTGCAGAAACCTCCGCAATGGCCAGCTCGCCAGCCTCTCCTTGGCACAGCCCCTGACTTTCACATATCAAAAATAGCAACATGAAAATGAAATATGAAATATTTTCATAGCAAAAAATATTCCAAGCAAAGCAAAACAGAGCAACTCTTGGCTCCTTGTCCTTTAACATACATATTCAATGTGCAGGAAGCTAGGAAGAGCTATTCATGGGGTTGGCTTGTTTTTGTTGGTTTAGGTCTGGGGGGAGGGGGAACATCTTCAATGCACACTGCATCCTCCACAGATTTTAATAAGTGCTTTAAACCACAGTGAATCCTTTTCCCTTTTCCTCCCCCCCCCCTCTTTTTTTGAAACAGTGTTTTATTTCTGTAAGGACATTTCACTTTAAAAGGAAAAAAGGGCTGCACCATAAGGGCTATGCAGTGCAAAGCTTTTTCTAGTAATTTCCAACAATATATTTTGGAACTGTTCCCAGTAAACAGGCCAGATTAGCTGCCTTTGGTTCACATTTTACATTGTTCATGAGATAGGGGAGCTCTGAAAAGCAGACTCTGTCCATACTGTTTGGTTGCAATAAAGCTAATTCTATTCAGTCCTATAGCAGTATGATAGAACTTGTGTAGGATTTCCCTTCGCTTGCATATTTATAGGGTCTTGTAGAGCTCTGCTGTAGCTCAGTGCCAGCATGAAGAAATCAAGCTGTCAGTAGTTTCTATTTTTGTCCCTACCTATAGTTTCAGTAATGACAAGTGAGTGAGGCAACATATGCATTTCCCATCTACAGGAAAAAATTACTGTCTTCCTTCAGTGTCTTACATCTGTGCTACAACCTATTTTCCTAGGGCTTCAGATTATGTTAGCTGATAGTTAACATGTATCAGTGCTGGTCAGGTGCAGTTGATTCCAGGCAGTGCATTAGTTGAACCACAAGAGGAAAAGTTCCAACAATTCAAAGTTCTTGCTGCTTTTCCCTTCTGCCCTTAAAAATAGGAGGAAAAAAACCCTTCCTGGGAAATAGCTGTTCTTGTATGGTATCCCAGCTCCTATCATGCTTTGATCAGCACAGACGTTCAAGCAAATGAGGATTCTCCCCCTAAGATTAAGGGAGCTGCTGATTATATTTAATGTCCTCTTCTTGACCCCAGATGGTTAACTCGTTGCTGCAGCTTCTGGGGGAGTTGTTTCAATGGGAGCAGATAATACCAAAGCCGAGCCATGGTCAGCAATGCAACACCAAGCTGCTTTATCAGAGCAAAGGCAAGGGACCTGGGGACCAGGCTTCGATCCTAACAGAGAGAGAATGTCTCCCAAAAGCTGCTTAATTATTAAGGTAATGCCTGCGTCATTCACAATCTTCCCTCTTCATCTTGTAAATACTAATTCTGCATTTACTAATGCTTCGAACCCACCAGGGCAGGGTCACCCCATGAATGTCACCAAATCCAGGCCAAAATTTGAGAAATGCTGCTCATGAGCTCCAGCATCTGGAAGATTCTGACTCTGAAGGAGTGCCAGGGACGGCAGACACCCACCCTCGCTCGCAACTGCTTTGGCTTGACAGCATCAAGGCATTTACAGCCTCCGACATGACTGCATCAGATCTTCAATGACAGCTAATAAAACAGAACTACACCCCACTGGTTTGAAAAGCTGCAACTCAAAACTCCTTTGGAGATTATACTTATTTAAATAAGAGAAAGACACTGGGCTTTAACAAAAGCTCATAAGGAAAATAGCTTGACAAGTTTGATAACAAGTAACACACTGTTTTTTATATTCCTTCCTCTCCTTCCCAGCTCCATCCTCTCCTTGCCTTCCCCACAGTCTAGATATTTATCCTGCACTTAGTGCTTGAAGGGGGATGTGCTCACCACAAAGTTCAACCTTTATCCTTGCTGCTTCTCCACCTATAGTGACATTTTTTTGTACCCTTCTGGGGCTCCAGCATACCACAGGGAACGGGCAGAATTAAGATAGGAGAGGAGGGAGACAGGGGACAAAGCAAGAACTGCTGGGCTAGGTTGTAAATAAAAAAGCAGACAAAATATGTTAAAAAATACAAGGCAAAGCTATAAATCCCTCTCTCCTGTGTGAGCAAGCTACTGTGTTACAGAGCTGGAGGGGCTGTGAGACTTCCCGTTACTTTATAGTCCATGACGATCACCCTCTTACAGTGCCACAGTATAACAAGAAAATGTCCCGACTCCCAGGAAGCCACTCATAAAAAGAGGCACTGCAGCCTCTTACAGTCCGTTGAATAAGAGAAGCAAAAAGAAAGAATTTCTCCCCTCCCCCCCCCATAAACTTGTACTTATTTTGCTAATTTTATTTTAATTGTGTGCTGGAGCAGAGGGTGTTGTAAGCTGGGGAGGAGAGGGAGGGGAAGAGAAGGAAGGAGCCTGAAGCCAGAGAGCCTTCTTGCTTGTTAATACACAGGCAAAATGATATGCACATATACAGCTCTGAAAGCTACCACGGGGAGGGAAGGAACACAAAGGAGCCATTTATTGCCTGAAAACTGTCTCTGAACAAACCCATTGTGTTAAAGTAATACAAATTCACAACACCTTCCTGCCTCTTTTTCCATCTGGATCTGGGCTAGTTTGGGTGAAGGACCCTGCCACTCAGCACAAGCCCTGGAGCTTTGGACCCCGGCATTGCTGTGATTGCTCAGCATCCTTGGAAGGTCCCATCCTAGGGCCAAATACCATGCTGATAACACAGAGGTGAGAGAGAGGGAGGAAAAGAAGGAGAGAGGGAATAATTTGGCCATGAGACTCCTAAAAATTCATCAACTCATTTCTGATCAGGCTGTGGGTTTATCGGGAGAGGCAATTTAAATCCAAGAACCAGAAGGAGGTCTCTTTTGATGTAACATTTTGTTCTTTTTCTGAATACAAAGTTATTCCAGGCAATGCAGTTGGCCTGAAATAGTTATCAGTTACAAAACCAGGACTGCTCCGATCTCCCCTCCTTGTGCAATGCAAAGAAGATCCTCCCGCTGAGCTCCAAAGTAGGGGAAAAGCTATTAATTAAAAATAATTCTCCACGTTAAGTCTTGCTGCCTAAAGCTCAGCTAATATTAAGGAAATTCCAGCCGTTCACTCCCTGCTGCTGGAGGCCTTTCTTTCTCTATTTTGTTTTGCTAAGCTCTTTGAGAAGAAGGGAATATGGATATCGCCTCAACGTCTCCAACCCTTCCCTCTCCTCCCTGAAATTCAGGCTCTGCTCCTTCCCTCCTTGGGAAGGACCCAACCCATCAGATTGGATCATCCCAGAGGGTAGAGCAGGTTTATTTGCTTTCCAACTTCTTTTTGACCTGAGATGAGGACGGGGATGTCTCCCGACCTTCGTTCCACCCAAATGATCAATGCCAGTCAGAAGACTGAGCTTTCTCAGCTCACAGCGGGGCTGCCCCACGTCCCCCTCCAGCCCCAGCTCCTGCTGAGCATCACAGCTCTGCTTCTTGAAATACCTGCCCTAAATTTTCAAGCATTGTGCACACTCTCCTCAGCCACATTCAGGCAGTGCCTCTTCCTGAGGAGTTGCTCATGTTGTGCAAATCCAAATCTGCTCCTCTGGCTGCCGTCACAGTCCTACAGATCCTCTGCCCCAAACCCTGGGACACAGGACCTGTGTGATAACAGCTATTATGGGAAAAGTATTTCCCAGTTCTGTGTTTTGGTGGCAATGTATTTTATCCCAGAGATGTTGAACATCATGGAAGACTTGCAAAAACACTTAAAAACCCCCTAACATTTTATTGGGTATTGCCACAGTGTTTGGGAATTGCACAGAGTAAAAAAATGGAAACCTGAAGAAGATAAGAAACTAATCAAAATTCAAACCCATTATTTTCTGTACTGGAGAAGGGTTGAAATTCCATGTTTCCCTATGCCTAAATACTATAAAATTGCAGCAAATAGTCTGATTTTCACTGTAACAATATTACTGCAAAATTCCTGCCCTTACAGTATCTCAAAGCACATTTTGCCCTCCTACTTTCTTAACAGTTCCATACAGTTAAAAACATCCACTCCATTTGTACAATTTTTTTCTGAATTCATGTTTCATGCAGGAATCTTTTAGAGAATGGACCCCCAAAAGCTTGCTTTATCAAATTCTAACTTTTACCATTTCAAACCCCATCATGCTGAAACTTGATGTACAAGCTGTCAGAAACAAAAGCCTCATTTCTTCAGTGCACATATTTTGAAACCATTACTTTCAGTTTTTCAAACACAACAGCAAGGAAAAAAAAAAAGGAATACCTTCAGGTTTTTTTTATGATTCCAAATTTCTTTTGAAGTTCCTTAAGCCTCAAAAAGGTTTAGTTAAAACAATTTCTATGTTTTCAGGCAGTAAGTTTTTACTGCACATTTCAAACTGTGCTTTTCTAAATATTCTTTTCTACTGAGATAAAGGTTAAGAGAAGGTAGTGACAAAGACAGTATATGATGGGGAAAAGTATTTCGTACACCACTGTGAATTTACATATAGCTGTCAAACGTGTTATGCCAAAAAGGATTCCACCAGGACAGACAAATAACCTCTTCATTCCTGAGCATCAGATGTGAATTTAGATCATGATTCATTAAAGTGCTAAGTCCATACTTAGACACATACAGCTGAGTCTTACTCAAATCACAAAGGCTGGGGGTCAAGTTAATTTTTTATTTACATGGGAATTTTGGTCAAAAAAAGCAGCAGAGCCAGCACTATACAGAACAAATCATCCAACCTATCCATGCTTTCTCTCAAAATCATGACTGCACCAGAGTGCCAACACAGATCCAGCAAACCTAGATTAACATATTCCCATGGGAATTTAAGTAGGACTCCAAGCACAGGTTACCTGGAATTGGCTATGAATTTCTATTCACTGATGATGCAGGATTCACACCAAACAGGCACCTCAGAGAAGGAAAATTTTACTTTAAACTGCGGCCTAACCAAAATGTGGCAACTTGTTTCTGCTAATTTTCAGCAGTGGAGATGATGTAGCCCATGATGCTGAGCACTTAAGCTACCACTGCTACTGCCCCCTTCGCACAGAATATTACTCTCTGTGTTATTGCTACTATGTAAATGCATTATAAATACTGCTTAAATTCATCAGTAGCACTTTAATATATCTTTCAGCCAGTCATATAAACATTACTCTTGATTTCTAAGTTCTCATCCTTCCCTTAAAACTGACTGTTTACCCAGCCTGAATTCACACACATTCACATTGAGTGCCTCGGTGAGTAATTCAGGTTGTTCCTTGGGCCACATCAATTCATCAGCAAAATGTTAACATGAGCTATTTAGGGCCAAAAACCACAGGATGTTTTACTTGAACTGCACAAGCAGCATCTTTCCCAAAATCCCAGCTGAAAAAAAAGATGTGGTGCTCTCTGTGAGCACAGGAGTAGCTGGTCACACAGCTCCTTACTCACTTGTTTTCCATGAGAATTTCATCCCAAATGCCTGCAAGAGAAATTACTGAATACAATACTACTGCCTACATCAATTTATTTACTGCAATAAATACAAATCAAACACCACTTTTGACATAAAAGCTCCCAATTTAGAATTTCGCTTCCATGTGAGGCTGCTCCCATTTCCTACAGTGATATTAATTTCTAATTTTACCTCCTGTCTCTGCAATTACTTTTTAAGCTTCTCTATTTCACATCATCAATCCTACTCATACGACTACAAGTCACCTAGATGCCACCTGCTGAAAAAGAGAGTGATGGAAAGTCTGAATAATACACTGGGTCAGGGTTATAGATGCTACATTTTGACATACACAGAGGCATAAAGTTGGAGGGAACAGATGAATAATTACTTTACCTGAAACTAAATCAGTTGTTCATTATAGGCCTGACCACAGGCTGAAGCTGGTTCTATAAATACCTTGGTCTGAACTAATACAAACACACTAGGTATGCAAATATTCCACACTCCAACGGCAAGATGCTTTTGCTGATAGTTCTTGCTTTAGCATGTCAATCTGAAACCTTGATTGCTTTTCTCACACTTCTTTGGATGAAAGGACATAAACAGCTATGAAAACCAGTTCTTTAATATGCTGCTCTTCAATTCAATTCAAACATACACTTATTGCAAAAAGAACAACATGAACTGAGAAAAAAACAAAAAAAACCAAAAAACACCAGAATGGAGAGCACCATAATGTAATAGCAAATGCAAACCAATTTTCATTCCTGGATCCTGGAGAATGCATGTGCAGAGCAATTTTTCTACTGTACAGCAAAAAAGGTATGAGGGGGAGGAGCACATGGGGACAGCTCATGAAGGACTGCTTTTTAACTCAAATACCACATTTTTGCAAGCTTTTAAAAACCACTGCTAATAATTTATATTTGGTGTGATGGAGAGTGTATACATAATATTGCAGAGGACAAAAAAGTCCTAAATCTTTCTGGCTTGGATTCTTTGACCTCGACAAGTTTAGTCTGAAAACATTTGTTACATGATGGAAAGCTTTGTGAGAATGCTAATAACATTCTTAAAGGGTTAATGATGCCTAACTGATTGGCACTAAAAACTAGATTTCATTTGGTATAGTGACAGGGAAACTCTGCCACCAGGAGTATACGTTCATGCCCACATTATTATAGGACAATTTAGATGATCTTATTTTAAATTTCATGGCTCTGTAACATAGATGTAAATCAAAGTCAGTGAGGCAAATGATGATTTTTCCATAGTGAGATTTTTATAGTCTTGATCTTGAAAATATGCTTCGAGCCCAAGCTGTCTATCAAAATCCTTTGAATTAGCCAAAGGAGTTTGTGTTGCTGCTAGTGTACAATTAGAATCAGAAAACAAAAGCAGAAAGCTTTCAGAACAAGATATGTCCCGTCATTTTTAAAATCTGGGCTATACTAACAATTACTGTTTTTAAATGAACTGGAAACATGAGCTGTTCAGGTCCAATAACATGAGAATATTGAAATGGAGACATTTCAAACTGAAATCCTGGGTACTTCTAGGAGTTTTCAGCAAATACTGTATGTCTGTTAGTGTGGCTCAAAGCATTGCAAATAATTCCATGTTTTTACTTTGTGCACATATATAGAGGTACGTGTGTGCACACCTGCACATATAATTTGCTACTGAGGGATTTCAAGTATTTAATTGCATCATTGTAGTACACACATTCAGTCACATGCAAGCAATTCCCTACTTTAATAAACACACTGTGCACTTGACACATTGGTTATTTGCTTTCTTAGACCTGATTTATCTGTCACTTCTATTTCCAGATTTGACTTATTGGTCAATTCCTTCCTAACATTTGATGCATTTGTCATTTTCTTTTCGAAATTTGATTAAAGCACATTGCAAAAGTCCTTTCAGATCTCTTTCTAAATATTACACTTATATCTGGTATGCCCATTTAAAATCTTAATTCCAAAACTTTCTCGATTAATAATTCATCTCCTCCTATCTTGGGATAGTCTTTCTTATATGCCAGTATAATCTGAATTAGATGAAACAAGCAATTACAGTGGACATAAAATACAGAAAGTGTAGCTTCACAATAAATTGCTCTCCATGAAGCTTTAAAGAGAGTCTGGAGATTTAATAAAAAGCATTAACACAAAATAGGGAAAATTCAAGTTCTAGCTTCAACATTTTTATGCTCCAGAATTACATGCTGCAAAGGCAAACAAATGGGAATTCATGCTGTGCTGCTCTGAGTCCCCTGGGGATACCAGTGAGGGAATCTCAATGTGAAAACTTTGTTTGTCAGGGAAAAAGGCACAGCGGCAAAGCTTTGGGGAACAGGACAGGCACAGACTTCCAGGAAGGGTTACCTGGTCCCAGTTCTACACCCACTCAAGCCAGAACAAAGTGCAAGATCAGCCTCTGAACAGGACGAGAACCTGATGGAGTTACAGACTTGACAGTGAAAGCAATGCAAGGAGGGAGGGGGGAGCCTCGACTTACTGGCCAAGCTCCAGCACAGGTAATTAAATTCTGCCTAGCTAAATTCTCTCTGCACCCTCAACAAGATACAGGTTTGTTATTTCCTTCCTAATCTGCCCCAAACTGCGGCCAGCATTGTTTTATACAGCCAGACAGCTGCTGGGTTCCACTGGTGCGTGAAAGGAACCATATCCATCCATCTCTTATCTGCCTCACAGGGGTGTTTTGAGGGCTAATTCATAAATATTTAGAAAGATGAAAGGCACCCAGGAAGTGCAAAGCATTATTATTTCACACTCAGCTCTGAGCAGATCTCTAGATAAACTCTGTGACCTGGGAATTCAAACAGTTACATGAATGGATTTCAGCATTAGTCCCATCCTGCCCGAGGCTGAGCACCTTCCAGGGAGAGCTGAGCACCAACAGTCCCACTGAACCTGAGAGAAATCAATAGTGTTCCTCAAGCAGCAGGAGATGTTCAGCCACTTGCAAAACAAAGTTGCCTTTGCACAAAGTGTATTTGTATTTTAAGACAACCTCTCCTTTGCTTTTGGTAAGAGCTCAGGATGATCGCCATCAAAGTTAAAAGAAAGTTTGCCACTGGCTTTAGTGAAAACTTGATTTGATCCTGGAAGGAGAAATGGAGGGAGCAGTGTGAAGTGGCTCTGAGGTTTCACTCAATCTACGCAACTAAAAGTAAGGAGTGTGCAGGAATATGACCTGCAGATGCCAGGGTCAGAGCTGAGGATGTATGTCTCTACCTCTGTCCCTGTAAAATAAACAAAACAGTAATAATAAAATTGGCAGTAAGGAGTACAAAACTAGCAGTTGCTACAACACCTTGCTGTTATGATGTAGGGAGATCTCCTTCCTGATGAAAGACATCTCACAGGACAACTCATGGCAGGATCAGGGCTCCTGGCCTTAGTTGGAAGACAGAGCTCCCTATTAAGGTCAATCTGTGCTGCACTTGGCAGTTGGTCTCTATTAATCATCAACACAAGGAAGGAAGTTGGCCCTGGATGCCCTGATTCCCTTGGTTTCTCCCTGACATCAAAAAACCACTGGGACAGTTATAAAACAAAACCACTGTAACACTTAAAAAATAAAATACAGGCTTTCAGTTTTAAATGGGCTTCCTTAAAAAGATCTGGCCTCAATGCTGCCAGGGCCCTGGTGCAAGAAGCTGCCAGGATGTCCCCGCTGGGAGCAGCATAGCTGTTCCTGTAGTGGACCATGACCCTTCCCACAGTGGGCTCCTTCACTGCACTGGCTGCAGATTCCTGGAGGTCAGTGCTCTCAGGAAACACTTTGCCTACAAAGATGCATCTGTGAATTGCCTTTGGATATACACCTCCTGGATATTACGAGTCCAAGCATGATGAGCACAGATCTGTCCAAACTGCACTGAAACTATGGAAAAGAGGGATTTATCAGGCACCCCTACATCCAAACACTATCACCTTGTTTCTGCATTACAGCTCATGACCAACATACCCCAGAAAGCTGCATTTTGTCTGGTTGACTGATCTGCCTCCTCCATTGACTGAGTGCAGCACCACTTCATGTGGACAAGAAGAAAGAAGAGAAGGCTATTTTAAATTATATCTTCCCACATTCAGTTATTAAGTTGCAAATAGGCAGCAATTATAAAAAAAATCTTTTGATTGCTAAACGCTACTGTTTCTTTTATCATCCAAAACTCATAGGGTTTTGTGTTTCAGTTTTCTGAGGGTTTTTTTGGTTTCTTTAAATATGATGATACAATTACATTGCTCCTTATTTGGACAAAATAGAGATTTCAGAATTGCTCAATAAATCCATGTGCTTCTGTATATTAAAAACTAGTGTGGCATCACATATGCATGCAAAGAATTTCTCACCCTTTTCTAGAAAAACTAGCAAAGGAAAACTTGCCTGCTCCCCATAGCCGAGTGCCTTGAATTTGGTAAGGCCTATTTACTCATTTCCCATAAAGCAGAGCAGCCCATTTCCTGGCTCTATGAAGGTTTGAGTGAGGACAAACCAGTCCTAACAAAGGTCTTCCACCTAAGGACTCAGAAGAAGACACCATGAGATAAAAGACACACTCACACCTCAGAAGATGGGGTCCATAACCATGTGTGTGAGAGCAGGCAGATTTCGAAAAGTGGTATAGTTTGAGCAGCAAAGGCCTCTGGACTTTCACTGACCTTTATTATATGTCTAAAATGATCTGAGCTCTCTAATTTTCATATGCATCCAGTAATGACTTCCTGTCCTCCTCAACCACTCCAAAAGTCAATGCTATGCTGTCCAAGACAAACTGCCCTCTTAAGAGGAATTGGGAAAAGACTTGTGCCCCAAGTGAATAATATCCAGCCCCCTCTCACTTTCCCAGCAGAGCTTCCCCCCCTCTTTTCCACTCTGCCAGCATTTCCCACGCAGCATAAATCCACATGCGAACACTTCACACAGCAGTGAGCCAGTTCTCACACCACCAAATGCCAATCCCTCCAGAACACTTAAAACAAACACGTTGCAGTTTGCATCCTGCACTTGTTGAAATACAAAATGGGTCTAATACCTTGGTTTTCATCTACTGGCCTCTCTCTGAGACAATGTTTCAAGACAAACAGGCTACATGCGGGTATAATGTGGAAGTGGTTTCAGTGAGGTTTTACACAACCTAGTTCCCACCACGGCTCGGAACATCTGAGTACCCTCTGCTTCAGAGGTGTCTGCTCATGGTGTGGGTGGCTCGGACAAAAGACAGGGATCTCATTTGTGCTGACTGGGCTTCTGAGAAGTGGCTCACCACTTACACTGCTCTGCTTACAGTGCTTCCAGCAATGAAATAAAGCATCAGAGCCACTGACTGTCACTGCTCACGTGTCAATGGAACTCTGAATGTGCTGCCACGGGAAACTGTAAAATAACACTTTCCAAAAATGGACAGTGTCACTTTAAAAAAGCAAACAAACAAACAAAACCCCAACCCACAACAGTACCAAAAAACCCCCAAATCAAACCCCCCAGCATTACAGCTGTTGGCTCTCACTTTGTTCACCTATTGCTGCACACAGGGCATCTCCATCTAGAGGAAAACAAGGAACAGATGTTGGGTGATTGAAAAAGTTGAGCCTTCCATTGTTTTATTGACTTGTCACCACAGAGAAATTTGCTTTAATTTACTTTAAAAGTAAATGACTTGATCTTCATAAAACTAGTGGCAAGTCACAGTTCTTAATGAGGATTTTAAACAAGGATTCTGTTTAACAACCAGAGGCACCAATTCCGAATGCAATGCCTATTTGAGCAGACAAATCTATCTTCTCTTTTGAAACACGCTGGTTTATTTTCAAGATGTTCAACATACCCGGGGAAAAAAAAGAAACCTTTGAGCCCTTGAAAGCCTGTGCAAAAGCTTTGGGGTTTTTTTTTTCCCCTTCATGATACTTGATTGTACCAGATTGTACCAAGTAACTTCCTTTTTTTTTTTTTCTCCTTCCTGAATGAAGTAATTCATATCTAAATAGAGACCTTTTGAACTCTACTGGCTTCAAGATAATCTACAATGTAACTTGAGGAAAAGTGAAAAACGGAAAAAATGCCAGGAGTCCAGGGACTTAAATTCAGGCAGACAGTTAACTTGTTTAATACAAACTACCAGCTTGTGCCAGTCCCGGCTGCAAGCCTTGGTGTTTTGGAGAGGCTAAATTCAGTTTCCCAGACCCCAACTCCAGCATTGTCAGTCCAAATCAAACAACACTTATGACTGCAAATGGGCATGGTTTCTCCTGAGTACTGGAAAGTAAAAGGCCTTCCAGTCAGCTCACAACCAGCACAGGGGATCACTTCCCACCACAGCCATGAATACACCTACGGAAGCAGGGAGCCTCTGGGGCAGGTCATCAGAGACAGGAAATGAAGATACCTCCTTCAAAAAGAGATAACACAGAGTTTTCAGACACTAGAAAAGAGACTGCCACCTTTATCACCTTTATATGTCCTCACTACAAAAGGAAAATTTACTCTGTAGCTCCTAATCCAAATATGTTGTTCACAGGGTTTGGCTACAACAGGCTTTAGCTGAGGGTTGTACTGTTCATGATCTTTTCCCAGTATTTCTTTATACTACAGAATTCATACAACTGCGCAAGAAGTTCAGCTGCACCTTTTTGGAAGCATTTTGCAGTTTACAACTTACAGCAGTTACTCAGCTTGGGTGACAGTTGAGTTTTCTGCCAGTTGAATTAGCCACATTCTCTGCCTTGGCCCTAAATTTTGTGCAGCAGACCTGAAGGTGATGGACCTGAAAGCAATGATGGACCAAGGCACAGAAACATGCCCCAAGTCTTCTCTTCTTCTGCCAAAGCAGCTGATGCTGCTCTGAAGAAGAAGCTGTGAGACATGGTGGTGGGCAGCAGCCTTGGGAGAGGGAACGAGATAATCAGAGCCATCAGTAGAAAACCCAGGACATGGAAGCTCCCCTGGCACTAAGACACCCTGATATTGCCCAGCGCTGGTACCTGATGGGAGAAGCATGACCTAAATAGACATCCATGTGCTTGGGTACCAGATCTCTTTCCATACCATGCCCTCCAAAGGCTGGGTGTTCTCACAAGAGTAACCACCCCCAGCATTCATTTAGAACACGTGAACTACTGTAACATGGAGGTGCAATGCCTCTTCACACCTGTTCAGTGAGAGAGGGAAGGAAAATGAAAGAAACAACTGATCTCCATGTCTGAAATGAGTCAAGTGGAGTGGAGCACAGGCAGTGGGAAGTGCCCATGTGGCCAAGAGATCCTTCCCAAACCCAGCACTTGCTCAGGCTCTGGTTCAGCACAGCCACAGCACTAACCTGGAGTACCAATTTCCCTGCAATTCAGAGAAAATGGCTCTAATTATTCACAAGCCCTTCTTCCTGCAGTTCCCTGGAAGTCTCTCATCCAGGCAGACACAAGTTCTCAGCAAACTCCAGTAGTCTGAGAAAAGCTGAGCCCGAGGTGTTAATGGCTGTGACTGTAATGCACTTAATTTAATTGGGTTGTCCATCCTTGATATTTGAAAAGTCTCTTTTAAGTGTTCCAAATTTTTTTTTAAACAACTGAATTTTCTCCTGAAGTCCATTTCCATTTTAATGCTGATGTTCACTTTCTTTTGCAAATTGAGTGAAGGTAAAATTCTTCCTATAATATGCCGTCCTTTTGAACCACTTACTTCCTTTTGGTGCAGTTTCAAACCGATAGAGCTGTAATGGCCAAAATAAATTTTATCCCAGAAATACAGAAAGCTAAAAGTTAAGGTTAACTTATAAACCTTTTCTAAGAGAGATAAAATCATGCCAGCCTTATCACCATGACAGTCACAGTTGTTTAGATTTATTATGCAGTAGTAATCAGGCTATACAATAAATTCACTATAGTAATGCATTAATCACTTTGCAAAGAAAAATGAAGTACTGAAAGGAAGACAATACATTTTCTCTCTCCTTTCCCATGGCAAGAACTGGTCCCTAATTCCATTCTTTAAAGAAGGAAGCATATATTTTCACTTCTGCTGCTACATCTGTGATTTGAGCCAATGGCTCAGCAAGGTCATTCTCATTTTGCTTTCTGCATAACAGAACTCAGTGCATATTTCTCAACAAGATCTTCCTTTAGAGTTAGAAAATGCTAGGGGTAAAATACCTACTTGACTTGATTTCTGCTTTCCCTGATTCTGCATATGCTTTCATTGTGTACAGAAAGTTTACACCTTTAGATGAGATAACTTTTTAAGTTGACGAGATGGATCACTAGGGGCATATAGATGTCCAAATCAGTTTTATAAGAAAAGGGATGTGTACAATGCAAGGCAGAGGTGGAACATCAGAAGATGCAAGAGAGATGGTATAATGGATATTTGTATCATAAAGGGTCGTTCTTACCTTCCCCTCACAAAAGTCTATTACGAGAATGAACACCCCAGTAATCACTCTTCCTCAGGGAGAAGCCTCACTATTAGTAAAATTTGTCACATCTGGTCTGCAGAACTGGTACCTGGTATACGAGTGTGCTACTATATCCTTTCAAGACAGGGTTTGGTTAAGCACCTTTCACCTTTGGTTAAGCAAACTAGCACCTTTTAAGACAGCATTTGGTTAAGACTTCAGTTAGGAAGCCAAAATCCTGCAAAACTTAAATCCACCTCCAGGAGATGCTCCTTGGTATTCTGCCCTGCAGATTAATCTCACAATTTGTACCAGCATGTCTGAGAAGAAAAGTCCCTGGGGAATATTTATTGCAGGTAAATACTTTTGATTTGCTCCAGGACATCTCCCCACCAACCTCCCTGGAAAACAATGAGAAAAGCAGAATTAGCAGGCTCTGTCTCCCCTCAGTTTTTATCACCCTCATCAGTAGCATTTTGGAGAAAACTTCCTTCTGTCACAAAGGAAAAGCTGGGTCTAACCAAACTGGGGACAAGCAGCAACACCAGCAGAGGGAAAGGTGGCATGCAGATGGCTGTAGTTGCTCAGGTGCTACTGAAACTCATGAAAGCTGCGGGACAAATTCTGCATTCTTGAACGTACACCCCAAAGTGTTACCTGTATCACAGAGGCTGCATCCTGTCTCCTATTCTTGCTTCTATATATAAAAAGTAGAAAATGTTAAAATGTTAAATGCTTCCTGAAGGCTGACACTAAACTCTGGCTGTATGTTGCACTACAATATTCCTTTTACCAGGGTAAATTCAAGGGGAAGCTGCAGTTAACACTCCCCGGTAAAGAAATGCTCCCTTACCCTTCATCCCTCCAAAGACAGAATATCAGAGTAAGAATTAAATTATTCCCCTTTCAGATGCTGTAAAGCCTCCAGGCAGGATCCTCACAGTCCTTTTCAACACAGGTAAATTGAATTCCAGCAAGTTTACTGTATGTGGACTCTTCAGACAAGATATTAAATAACGTCATGACCATAACCTACAAAGAAAGACTGAAAAATGTGGTGCTGTTTAGTCTAGAGAAAAGGAGGCTGCTGCAAGCCATAACAACAGCCTTCAAATATGCAAAGGGTCAGTGCAAAGAGGAAAGGAATGGGCTGTCCTTGGTGTCTGCGGTGACTGGGACATGAGGGACATGAGGGACCTGCACCATGGGTTAGACAAGGAGAAATGCTTTTGAGAAGGGACAGTGGACAAGGTCTGCCAGGGAGACTCCACGGAGGTGTCATGCTCTCCATGGGGGGCTTCAGCGACAGGTTATGCAAATATCTGTCATGGATAAAGTAAGCCTGCCTGACCCTGCCTCGTGGCACAGGGATGGATTACATCACCTCCTGACATCTTGTAACCCTATTTCACTTATTATTTTATACAGCCGAGCCCCCAAGGGTAATTTTTCCCACTGCCCAAGCTGTTTCCTTATCTATTCAGGACTGGTGCATCATTTCTTCCCACCAGCCAATTACTTGATTTGGGATGTGCTCCTGCAAGTGAAAAGGCTGATGTCTGCAGGGATTACACCACTCCAATCCATCAACTAATTCTTATGGAAATAAGCAAACTAATGGGAGGATGGTTGGTGTAAGAATGGAAGAATTTGGGCAAAAGTGCTTTGAGATGAATTGTGCTAAAAATATGCAAGTAATACTAAAATTTCTTGTGGATTTTCCTGGCATCTTCAAAGGTATTTGGCTTTCTGCTGTTTGAGGGAAAGCCTGACCAGGGCATGTTGCTTGGCTCCTCTGTAAAAGTCAATCTCTGGGTGGGCATGGGACAGGACAAGCAGTGTGACCGGCCTGCATCCAGATCCTTTAACTGCTCACCCCCTGAACTGTGTAGATGTGTAGGGAAGAGATGCTGGCTGCATCCCCACAACTTTGGGAAGATGTGAAATTGCTCCACAGAAGCCACAGGGAGGGATACTGTAGAAGCAAAATAATCTGTTCCCCTGACACCAGCACCCACGAGCATTGCAAGAGGACCTGACCCCAAGCAGATCTAAACACCAGCACTGCTGAAGGAGAAGCCTTGCAAAAATCAGCTCCTAAACCCATGCAAGACTGCAAAGCCCTCCAAAATCAGTCACATGGAACACTGGGTGGGGATGTCCTGCCAAGGAGCAGGGCATCTCCAAGATGTGCGACAGTGACAACCACCTTCTGACAGGCAGCTTGCTATGGGTAAGGAAGCAGAGATTTTGGATTAGACTCTTGCTTTCTTGAACTAAATTAAATTAAATTTTAAAATGCATAAACCTTTAAATAAATGTTTAAAAAAAAGAGCGAAAAAAGTGAACTGGTGCCTCTTCCACTTTAGCCTTCCCAGGTTACTTTCTTGCAAACTTTTTTCTGCCGTACATACAACCTAAGCCTTTTTGGTGCATTCTCTTGCCAAACCAGAGACTTTATTTTGCAAATTAAATTAGCTTTCTTGATCACAAACTGGGAAACCTAAAAGGATATAATAAATTGTAAGAAAAGCTTAAAGGGATAATATACCAATAAATAATCCTTGCACTTAATCTGAAAACTATTAGGTAGTTGGAGTGATGACTGATTTAACACTACCCATTTAGTTTACCTGTGATAATGTATTATTTAAACTCAAGAGTTTATATTAGGTACAATATCAGGACTGAAACTACCACTTGGAAATAATTGTAAAACTTGAGTGATTTTTTTTCTTCTCTTTTTTAAAAAGAGATTTAATTAAAAACACAAGATGAAATAAATATTTTAAGCAACCAGCAACAAAATGGGAAAATACCATGTGTTCGGAGTTTTAGTGCCCTCTGAGTGCTGGAATTTATTTGCAGCAAGCAGAAAATAGACAGCAAGCATAAAAATTCAGCAGATTCCCGCTAGTAAAATTATTTATCAAGCTAACAAGGGAGGAACCCTTCTAGTAGCAACAAGCCAGCAAGGAAAAGACGTGCCTTTATATTTTACCTTTGGGTTAGCACACCAGTAAAAATGCCAACTGACAAGCACTTCACATAAACATTTCTTTCTAAATGAGCTGCCTTGTTAGAAAAAAATCTAAGCAAAGGAGCAGTACAGTCAACAGACAGAGAAACCCAGAATGAATACTACATTGCTTCATATTACAGGAAAATATAAATAAAGACATAAAAGTAATGTTGATGCATAAACAATTTTAATGAATTAACACTTCATTTTGCATTTAGATAAACTACTCAGGCTATAAATCCATCTTGACTTCAATTTTCCCAAGAAAGAATACATGTCAGTTATCTATTATTTAGATATTTTTTACCTCTGAAACTAAAGGTACAAAATAAATAAAAAATTTTTAAAAAAAAAGAATGAAATATGTGTGTGTGTGTATATTCACTGCGCTGTTGTTAGCTGTGCTACTCAAGCCCCATTGCAATATTTATCGTATACTTATTTTACGACTGAAGCCCTGAAGTAGGTTTTACAGTTTAGTTTAATGACACCAAACTTTGATTATAAATTATAAGTGGCTTTATTGCAGCCCAAAGAGGCAAAAAATTTGGAGACACTTGATTGCCTGATCCCAATTAAATTTTAAAGAAATAGTAAAGCGACACACATTGGCTGAATAGCTGAGCTCCAAGGAGCACTGCAAATTACTCCTGCCGGCTGTGCAGCGGGGCTATATGCTCCAAGGACTTCTTTGCTGGAACGAACATTTGACAATTGTCAGCAAGCTTTAAAATAAAACCAAACTAAACAAAAGAAAACAAAACAAAAAAAAAATCCCAAGGATGGTTCTCAAGCATTATTATTTTCATTGCCGAAAAAAACAGCTTGTGGGAGGGTAGGGGGCAAGATCAGACTCAGCATTTCAGCTGATTCTATAATTCAGGAAGTAGAACCTGCCACAGTTGTTGACAAAGAGAAAAAAAACAGGAAAGTTTTGCACTAAGCGGAGCAGTCAGAGGGAAGCACAGGTTGGAGCAGCATTTCTGACTGATCTCAGATGATTTTCTGGACACAGTTATAAGACAAACCCTGTATTACTCACTCAAAACTCCAAAGGCAGGGAAGAAAGACAGGGAAAGGTGGGGGGTGGAGGGAGAACCCCAAACAAAGGAAAGGAAAAACAACAAAAAAAAAAAGTCTATTTTGAGCTTTTGGTCCCCTCAAAGCCTGGCATTCGTCTCGCCTCTGCAGCAGCTCACAATGCACGGAGGGAATGCAGAGTCTCCCACTCCCTGTGCCAGCGCCCCGGGCTGCTGCTCCTGCCAGCCCCGGGTATTGCTGGGGCTGAGGGAGAAAGTCTCCAGCTCCGAAATTCCACCCCTGGGCCCGATCCTGCATTCTTCTCACACCCGAGTCCTGCAAAAACAATGGGATTTTTGGATGCGCGGAAAATGCCGAAGTGAGCTGGCATTTGTTAGCTGCTGATGGATTACATTAATATGAATATTTGTCTGTAGGGGACAAACACGTTTGAGAAGCGAGTGCAACATTATGGGCAAAACATCAGCAATAATAACAAAAAGGGTAGAGAGAAGCATCATTGATGTAAACCATGAAATAAATAATATATGTCAACTTTTATGTTTCTTGCCTTTGATCTGGGTACAGCTGACATTAAGTCCAGGAACTGATACCTTTTTAGCTGAGAAGACACAAGATGTCAAGTTATATTTTTTAGTGCAAGGCCAACACAGGAAAACAAAGCTAAAGGAGTCAAAGAAGTGAGCACAACAGAAAACACAGAGATTATCTCTTGTCATGGGAAAGAAAATGATGGGAGTTTCCATGGAAGCTGAGTGGTTAACATAATGTTGTCTTCACTTTGCCATTCTCTTCTTATTAGAATATAATTTGGGTCCAAGTAACATGGAAAGATATTGCTCCTGAGCACAGCAAGGGAGTGCTGTGGGTAGAGCCACTGCAGAATGAGAACTACAAGATGTACTTAGGAACGTATTCCTCATTCCCTGCCTGCCTCTCATTTTAACTCTCTTGTAAAGCTGTTTGAAAGTGGAAGCTGTTTTGGAAGCACATATAAAAGCATCCATTAAAAGGCATTACATTAAAACTCCATCAAATCCTGCCCAAGTGATACAGAGGCAGGCTGGAGCATCACCACAGATCCCAGGGAGGCTACTCCTGCCTTGGCTTTGGTGGGACCAAGCAAATATGGCCTTTGACTTGCTTGCTTGCTTTTTACTAGCACCATCCCTCTGGCACAGGTCTTAGTCCAGGGCCTCTCCGTGAGCTCCCGCATGCTCCTGAGCATTTACACCAGGTAATAGGAAGCAGAATTTGGCCCTAAGAGTCTATACTGGAGCTGAAATTGGGTTAGTGGGTTGCTCCTATTGACACTTACAGCTGTTGCTGGCTAAAACCACAGCCAGAAAACTGCAGACAGGCAAGAGAAATGCCACCCCTGATTTTTACCTCTCTAAAACACGTACTTCTTCCCAGGGAAACTGCCCTTCCTCTGGGAGACTCCGGATGAGCTGCCGTGCACCCTGCTCTTTTACAGCCTGGCCCCGTTAAGCATTTACACGCCTTCACACCCCCTTTCCTTAAATTAACTGGGCCTGAATCTGGGCTGGGCTGCGTGCAGAAGGGCCAGGGAATCCGGCTCTGCCATCAACAGCCCAGCACAATGTGGAGCCGCGGTTTAATTACCTATCACCGCTAACAAAAGCGTTCTTTATTTTGATTAACTTTGAGGGAACAAGGTTCCCCACCATCAGAGTATGTTTAAATAATTACACAGTACAGACTAATATGCCTGGAAACACAAAAAGAGGGGGAGTAGGGAGAGGGGAGTGAAGAAAGGGAAGGCATGAGCTCAGCCTTACTTCCCAATTTAAACTAGGAATGACCTCAGGGTCAATTTTTCAGAGTATCTCAGATCAATTCAATTCTCACCTCCGCTGCCTACCTGCTAGCAAATGAACTTACTGTGCCTTCCAATAGACAGAAATGACTAAAAGGAAATCGCATTTAGCTGCATCTGAATAACCATGGTTATTAGATGATGCGTGCAGAGGAAAAATTACCATTTCCCTTCTCCTTCTCCTCCTTGTGATTGTCATTCTCACCTCACTGGTGATTAAGATGTAGGATGCTCTCGCAGATTGTTAATTAGGTGTTAATATCTGCAAGGGGCCACAGCAAGCTCCTACACCTGAGGTCATTTCTCAGAAGTCAGGCTGTCTCCGGTGACAATACCTGTAATTCCCATAGCTAGTTTGATTCCCACTCAACAGCTGGAGCTAGTGTTTCTTTCATGTCTGGTTTCATTTCCTATCTGAAATTATATGAGTGCTAATATCTTTATTATCTTTCCTGTAGAAGTGCAATGCTGGAGCAGGGCACAGCGTGTTGTTCATAGGCTTTTTTTTTTTTTTTTCCTCACGGCATTTTCAAAACATTTCAAGCAAAAATCTTTACGGTTAGCAAATTTATAGCTGAGGACTCCATTATGGACCGGGAGGGGTGGGAGGGAAACAATAATAATTTGGGGATGGAAGAAAAGAAAAGCTGCACAACTGCTGAATGATAATGGCTCGAACCTTGGGAAATAAAGGTAATGGCAGGAAGGGGAGGAATTACCAAGGACAGTGTGACCTCTACATGTCTTGCAGGTGCACGGGAGCTATTCCACATATGTGTGTGTACATATAGGTATTAAAGATATATTGTCTTTAAGAGAGAAAGGGGGCACATAACTGAGCCATGATTTTGCCTACATTTTGACACATTCAAAATCAGGGTGAAGTTAGGTTAAATGCAATTTAGAAAATTACCAGCTCCAAAAGCACCTGATCTTTGTACTCCTGGCCTGGAACTTGAGAGAGTAAATTCCCATCCCAGTAGAAATGGTGCACGAGACATGGGCAGCACCAATGCTTTCTTATCCCGGGGTACAAAGTAAGGTAAAGGAGAAGCACTTCAATAAACCAGTTTGCATTAAAGGGCTTCAAGGAACATTGCAGCTATTTTTTAACTCCCACAAAAGCCTAGAAGGTAAGAACTAATTATCTATGTTTATAACTATATAAACTGAGATATAAAGAAATCAACAGAAATAGACCTTTAGAAAAAACCCAAGATAACAAGTTTAAAGTGCTTCAGTATTTTGCTGAATCTAGAATCAAATAACTGGGTCAAAGTCTCACAAGTGAGTCAGACTGTGACTCCCAGCTCCTGGTTTCTTCACTCTCTAAACATTGGGACTATATGTGGAAGCCTGAGAAGTAATTTTATATGTGGGATGTTAAATCAGTACTTTTCCTGTCTCATCAATCTCCCGTATTTTGGTACAGTGTGAATCATTTGGTAAGTAGCACAAATTAGAAAACCCAGAAGAGATGTTAAAAATACTACTCCTTCTTCTTCTTTTTTTTTTTTTTTTTTTTTTTAAGCACTTAATTTATAATCCTTTATTAGAACTAAACAACAGCAAGGGGCTACATCACTGGAAAATATTTTAGAGCTTAAACACAGGGAAAACTATTAAATTGACTTTCTTGGGAATTTTAGGGGAGTAAAAGCTGTCACATACAGCATATACTTTCTCTTCGCTCATAAAGATTCAAGCAGTTTTTTTATTTCAGATTCACAGGAATGAGCTAGACAGGAGCTTGAGACATAGTGGAGTTGTGCTTTTTTTTAAAACACTTGAGAACTCTTATACCTATGCAAAATGATCTGTAAATTGTACAAAATATGCTTGGGGAGAGGAAAGGGAGGGAGGTTATTATGAATTTTTTAATCAAGAATAACATATTGCATCCCATTTGATAAAAAAGATTCTCATTTAGGCTTAATACAGCACATCTGCTTGAAAAATACATACAAGGCTCCCATTGACTGCTGCGGGAAGTTTGCCAGTAATATTTCATGGAAGTTATCTTGATATCAGCCTCGGAAAATAAAGACATTTTACAGGGAGTGTAAATTCAACAATGGAAAGTTAAAAATCACTCACTCATGCATAAAGAAATTTGACTTTTTTTACAGTTCCTAGCTTTAATTTTCAATTCTATCAGATGTACAGTCTAGGAATAAAACTTAGGTGACAAGGTCTAGTTTACAGTGAAGTTGGGCAGTTTGATATGGCAGGTCATGGCCTTGAAAGACGAAATGATGTCATGAACAACACACTGACTCAACTGCACATCAAAAATACATGTGAACAGTCTGAGGATGCAAAACATCTTGCACAAAACACAAATCTCTTTTAAAAATGCACGTGCAAATGCAGCAATAGCAGTGAAAAGTAAGTAAATGTACACTTTCAGAGTGCTACGATTTCCCCTGTGTGAAAGGTCTTAGAGGCAAACTGGAAAAGGAGCAGAAAATACATTTCTGTTCTTTACTGCTCCTTATTCTCCCCTTAGTTTAGGTCTCATCCATATGGGGAAATTAGGTAGTAAACTATACCACAGTGCTATCCATTCCCTGGGTGGATACTCCTACTCTAGAATAAGAGTGGATTTTCCTGGTTAATTTATTTGATTTTGAAAGCAGCTTAGCTGTACTGGGGAGGGGGGAAATCCACCCCTATTCTGAAATAAGAACATCTATCCAGAAAATTCACAGCTCAGATACTGCAGGACGAGTTCAGATTTTGCTTTCCATTAGTATGACCTTGGCTGTACACATTCCCAATGTGGTGGAAGTTTGTGGCCCCAGGAATTCAAGGGAGATTTTACCAAAGCCTGCAGTGGGGCCAGGAGCCCACCCAGGACCTCTCCTCTCACCCGGGATGTAGGTAGGATGCAGTTTATATCCCAGGGTCCATCATTGCCACATCCTGCCCTTGCAGCTCTAAAAAAGTCCTTCAGAGCCTCTTTGAAAACTGAAACATTAAGTGTTACACACAGTGATAAAAAACAACAGACTTTTTTTCCTTGCCCTTTATAAGAGAAAGCCTGGCTACAGTTTTTTATGTCAGAAGCAAATTCTACTTTCCAACGTCATTGTGCTGATCGGGAAATAGAGGAATATTTTATTCCTATTGGTTCCATTATGTTGGATAGAAAAGCTCTTTTGCACCAATAAAATACACCAAAGCACAATAAAATACACCTGGGGTTATGTGTGTATCGTGAGGGACATTTGCTGGAGCTGCTGGGACTTGGAATAGGCCAAAGCATGGCCCTTGGAAAATAACAGTTGCTTTGTAAAATACAACAATGTACCCTTTGTGGTATTTTATGGGGTAGCAACTAATTTTCTTGCTGGTGTAACAGTGTGTTTCATGAACACAATTTTTGTCCTGCAGTGCTTACTCTGAAAACTCCCAGTGATCCCACCAGGCTGAAGGACATGGCATGACACCACCACTTGAGCCCACCAACCCTGCTGCCTCCTGACCTGCCAGAGATGTTATGGTGAGAACCTCTTAACCAGCAACCACCAAGTATTCCAGTCCCACTCATAAAACCAATTGCCTTGAAATGCTAAAAGTACGCCAGAAATAACATAATTCCTCCAAAGGAGCCAAGTTAGAAAGTTAGACCATGGAGACTACTGTCCACTGCTATAAATGTACAGTCTTCAATTCCCCCCAACCAAAATGCCTCCATGAATATCAAGTGAGTGCACCTCCAGACAGCGTGGAGCATCAGAGTTTTCATATCTAAGCTTATTATTCCTAATATCGCAGAGACATTTCCCTGAATTGTCCTTCTCCTTCCCAAATTCCCCATCTGACCAGATGTCTTTCTCTCTCTTGCTTTCACCTGTCAATCATGTTCACAGCTGAAATTTGATTTCTCTCCCAACAGTAACCTTAGATGAAATATTACCATAGGGGTCAGAACTGTCTGAACCTTGCCACAGAAGTTTGTTAACTCTTCCGAGACTCAAGAGTTATTTGCTTAAAAGTAATGGATTTTTCTGCTGGGTTTTTTTGTTTTGTTTTTTTCCTGCCCCACCCCCCTACAGTATGTGACAATGTAACCACAAAATACTGCAGGAAGGCACAAGGAATTGTCCCTGAGAACAGCAGGCTAAGCAAGTCCTGAGAACACAAGTGTTCATAAGGTAAAAAGCTTTTCTTTTTTATTATATGGACAAAAGTAATAGTATCGCTTATTTATATAAATCTAATAGTCACATATATAAATTAGAGAAAGCAGAAAAGTTTTTTATGGGATTATTGAAATTAGAAATGATACAACAGGAGCAAGGTGACGGAACATGTGCTGCACCTTTGCAAGGAAAATACACACTTCATGTATTTACTTGAGCTGAATCGTGACTTGGCTCTGTCCTTGAAAAAAAGCATATTGCACTTTTAAGTTTTCACAAAAATCACAAATGGTCTAGTTTCCCTCTTATTTGCAGTGGTGAAATACAGAAAAAAAAATGCAATGCAGGCAAAACCCTACCCAGGGTGTTCCTCGGGGAAGTGAGAGGAGCATCAGGCTCAAAATGAAGCTCTTCTGGTGTTCCTTGAGAAACCTATTCCTGTAGCCAATGCACCATCAAAAACTCCTCTCAGTGCTTTTTAATGTAGTCTAGAGCACCAATTACTTCTTCTCCATCTGAACTTAAATTTTAAATAATATATCTATTATTTAAATTTATTTTCAAAATTAGAAAATAAATCTATTATTTTAATGTATTATTTACATTTCTTATAAAAATAAAAAATAATATATTATTTAAACAAGCCTGATTCAATCAGCTAATAAAATTCAGCTGTTCTTTAATAGTACTTAACCATTGATCCAAGCACGGCAGGCTGTACAGCAGCCTGTGTTCTTAACTAAAATAGGAGGTTTCTTAAAAAAATTCACACAGGAATCTGTCATTGCAACCTTGGTGCTCATTTAACCCACTTAGTATTTTTATAGTCAAGGTCAATAAAAATCAGATTCCATGGAAAAAAAATAAAGTGCCTCTTTGAGCCTAGCAGGGGAAGGGATTGAAAGTTTTAATTCCCACATTTTCATTAGTGGCATATTTTTTAGTCAATGTTGACAGACTGAATGAACATGAATTTCCAGAGGAAAGCAGTGCTGTGAATTAAATTCTATTGTAATTTGTAAGTACTGAAGTCGCCTAACACAGACTCGTGATTTTCATCAAGATCTGAGGGAGATCTTCAGAAGACCCATCCTTAATCCCTGTAGCTGATGTCTGAACGCTAGCATTTGAAGAAAAAGAAAGAAAACATTTGCAAAGGATTATATATGAGTTGTGGGACACGGGAGAGCTGCCTGGCTGACAAAAGTACAAAGCCCCGTCATTGCAAACGGTTCTTGTAGGCACCTGAAAGTCAGTCTCACCCAAAAGCCCAGGAAACTGCACCACAGCCTGTCACCAGCTCCCTGGGGCTGGAGCAAAAAAGCACCATCTTAGCAGAAGAAAACAAAGCAGTGAAATCACCACCCCTGCTGAAATATGTCAAATTGCTAATGAAAATGAAAACGTACCTTTTTTTTTTTTTTTTTTGACCTCAGGTAACAGGGATTTTCACATCACCGTTGTGGATGATTCTCTCGGGTACCTAATTTAGTAAATATATTAAAATAAACCATTATTAAAAGGAATATTTAACATTGTAAAGCCTGTCTCTTGTGCCACTATGGTACAGAATAGGAACTTTTATATGCAAATCCTAAATTAAATTTAGAAAGTCTCTTGCTCTGTTTATTAACTCTGAGTGAGGAAGAAATGAACACAGTTTGAAGCGAAACATTTCTAGCTCACACATCCAGTATTTACTTCACATTAATAACAGGAGACTCTTACTGACAAACTACCTTAAAAACACGTATTTTTGCCTCACCAGTGTATATTAGCTTCTAAGACCTTAAAGCATGTAGCTTTCTGTATTTCTTTCTTAATGATTGTTATTAGCTGCACTAATGTAATTGGCAAAATAATAATCAATTTTTGTACACACTCCATTATTTTCCAGACAGTAGTTTAATAACAAAAGCAGAGCTGTCATTTCTTCCTGCAGTTACTCACACTGTACAAATTTATCCTGTCAACACATATTTAAAATCTAATTTAAAAAAAAATTCAACATAGATGGAATCTTTGTACAATAAGTGAGATAAGTCAGCGAGTCAATCCACATTTCTTAAATATGGATATTTTGTTGTGTCCCTTATAGTCAACTTTCTCTTCCTGAGTGTGCATACACAGGCATATACATATATTTTCTACAAACTGCCTGCAGGAATGCTTCAGCTCCATCCATTTATTGCAACTGTGCAGCATAATCAGAGCAAGAATAAACCACAAGTCCGATAGACTTGAATTAAAAAAAAAATAGGCAAGACAAACTATAGGCACTTTTCCAGCATTTTGATTCCAGATCAGCTCTGAAAACAAAAGTCGGTGGCACGTTTTTGTTTGTTTTTCTTTCTCTCTCTCTCTCTCTTTTTCTTTTTTTTTTTTTTTTTCTTTTTTGAGAAAGAGGACAGTGCTTCCATAAATGCAATACTTGGCACCTGGCCCGGGATCTTTAAAAGCAAATGACTCCCGTGGACCTTTGGTGTCATTTTCCTCAGGACGACCTCTCCTTTCATGCCAATCGGTTAATTCATCCTGTTATTAATGCACAGGGCTGAGAGGAACAGGTACTCAAGCCTCACACCTGAGGAGCATCCAGAAATTGATGTGGTCAGCCTGCTTTTAGTCTTTGCTGGGCCCATCCTGGCCCTAAACCCACAATCATTCAGATACAGCACAGCAGAGCTGGAAGAGGAGGTACCAACCCATTTCCATCGGCAAAGGTGCATTGATTCATTTAGCAGCTTTATTTAAGTATCAGTTTATTAATAAGAAAAGGGTCAAAGACAGTAAGAGAGCATGAAGGCAGCCAGAGACTCTAAGCAGATTTATTCATTTAAGAAGTCTGATCACTTTCCTTCATTTTATCTGAAGAGTTGGTGTAAGACAGTTATACTTCAATAAGTTTTCTACTCTATACTGTGCTATTTTAAAAGGATTTCACAATAAAGGAAGCTGAAAGACTGTGCACAGTCTGGAGACCGTATCTGGTGTGACATGAATATAGTATTTTAAACAGATTTAATCTTACAGTATTCCCTGCTCTACAATGACTTTGCAGGAGGAAACCCTACGGAAAGGAAAATCTGTTCATCCCACACCACAGAACACTGAGTCGCATCGCAGGCTCCAGCAGCTCTTGCTACATATTAAAATGCTTTCATCAGGGAATTTGGAAGCAGTTAAGTTGGGTGGAGGATGGGGGGGGTGGGAGAAAAAAAACAGTAGATCTTGTTTGGTTCACTTTTGGGCTCGTTTTTATCATCATGAATGTTTCACTGTCACCACTTTAAGTGCTTGAGGGAGCAGGGGCTGTTTGCGGTGCAGACACCTCAGCTTTAGAAACTGATACCAACAAATAGCCTGGATCCCATTCCCTTTGGCAGTGACAGTCCACTACCAAGACCTTGGAAAGAACTTTTATTTCAAAATTGGAGAAGAAGCGTTCAGCTTCTGGAATCTGCCTGCTTTCTTACAGAAAAGGGCTTTAAGCTTAATCGTACACACATTCTGGAGGTATGTCCACACAGACTTGTGAAACTCAGCCTCGGCAAATGCTGTTGTCCAGGCTTCAGATTCTTTACAAGCCACGAAATGTAAATCCTGCCTGCTCCCATTGCTGCCCCCTGCAAAGATATCAGGGCCTGATCCAAAATATTATTTAAAAAACTCCCTTTGATTGCCGTGGGGTTTAGATTAGTCTCTGCATGAGCACAGGTATAAAGGAAACAGAAAGGAAGGAAAGGGGGCAAATTTAAGAACAAGAAAAGAAAAAGGAAGAAAGAGGAAAGAAAATGAAAAAGAAAAAAAAGGGGGGGAAAAAACAAAGAAGGAAAGGAAAGGAAAGGAAAGGAAAGGAAAGGAAAGGAAAGGAAAGGAAAGGAAAGGACAGGAAAGGAAAGGAAA
>JAWWEU010000020.1:15289701-15312499 GCA_035583155.1 Acropternis orthonyx
CGGGACGGGACGGGGCACCCGCCGGGCCGCTCCTCCCGCGCCGTGCGAGCGCCCTGCCCCAGGGCGGGGTGCCCGGGAGCTGCCCCTGCCCGCCCGCCCGGGCACCCGAGGGCTCGGGGGACCCTCGGCCGGCCGGGAGGCGGGAGGGGGAGCGCCGGGTGCGTCGCCCCGGGGGGACCGGGAGCGCCCCGGGGGGACCGGGCAGCGCGGAGGCAGCGCTGGGATGCGCCGTGCCCGGCGCCGTGCCCTGCCGGGCGGGCGGCCCTGCCCCCTGTGCCGGCCGGGGGTCATCGCTCCGCTCCCCCGCAGCGCCCCGGTCACTTATTGATTATGGCGTTGCGGGGACGGGGCACCG
This sequence comes from Acropternis orthonyx, assembly GCA_035583155.1. Taxonomy (NCBI): domain Eukaryota; kingdom Metazoa; phylum Chordata; class Aves; order Passeriformes; family Rhinocryptidae; genus Acropternis; species Acropternis orthonyx. Next base: position 15,290,057 of record JAWWEU010000020.1, read on the forward strand.
ATCCCTCCATCCCCCCCCCCCCCCAGCCTGCCCGGAGGTGCGAGAGCACCGCAAGTTTGCAAGCCCCGCGCACCCACTTCCCACTCCCGCACTCGGCTTGCCGGCCCAGACTAATTAATTTAATACATTTAGAACTAATTGCATTTACTTTCGCGTCCCCACCCCTTTCTCCCCCCCCTCCCCTTCCATCCCCCTTTCCCCTCCGGGAGGGAGCTGGGGCCGGGCCGGGGGCCGTGGAGTGGCAGCGACTGGAGCCGAGCGGAGCAGCTCGGTTCGAACCTCGACAGCGCCATCTCTCGTCCACAGGTCAGTGCCGAGCGGCCCGGACAGCGCGGGCACGGGAACGGGACGGGAACGGGACGGGACGGGCGCCCCGTCGGGGCGGCGCCGCCCCCGCAGCCTCCGCGGTCCCGCCCGGCCCCGGCTGCGCCCGCCACCTCCCGCCGCGGGGCCGGCGAGACCCGCAGCCTCCGGGGCTGCCAGTCTCGATTTTCCGACCGGGCTTTATGGGAATATCGATAGAATTAAAGTTACTTGTAATTCCGTGATAAATGAGATGTCTCTAGTAAGTAAGATTAAGTGCGGTGCTATAAAGTTGTTTATCTGAAAAGTAATTCTCAAAAACCTGACTTCTGACACTCGGTCATATATTAAACCTGCTTCTTGAACGTTGTACTTCAAATCCTCCCTTCTCCCCGTGCCCGGTCCCTTCCCCCTCGGAGTTCGCTATTTATAACCCTGCTCAGGGTATCACTCTATAGGTGCGGGCAAGGCTCTGGGTGATTTTTCACCGACTGTGAAAGTCATCATTTGCAATAGCCAAAGAATCTCTACTTAGGAAATAGGACTTGGCGAGTGGATTTACGAATGGGTAACATCTTCGGACTCTGCCATTATCAGTGTGAGTGCCAGTACTAACATCTGAAAGTCATACAGCATGTACTGTTCCTGGCAGCTAAAACGGGTAGGGCATACCGCAAATTTAGGAAGATAACTACATCTAGAAATGATCATAGTGACAATCGTGTAAAGATAAAAAATGCTACCAACATCTCTAACAAAATTAAAATAACAGTTCTGCACGGTCCCAAAACACACCCGCACACACAGAGCCGTGGACATCTGTTAGCTTTATCTTACAGATTGCGATTCATGACAAAGTTAATACAAGTTAACTGGTCAGGCTGCCTTTCCTATTTCTTCACTTTGTTGGAATCAACAAAACTTCCAGGCTCACGGCATAAATCCCCCCAGGACAGTCCAATTCCCTGTGTTTGTTTTTGCCAGAGCAAGATGAATGTGGCCCTGTATATCACTTAACATGCTCACCTATGAGAGACATAAAATGTGTGCTAATATTTTTAAATGAAAAGGTTACTGCATTTCGAATGTACAGCTGTAGTATTTCCCTTGCCTGTGTGGTAGGCTGTGGAAATGTGGCTCCAGCCCTGTAAAATAGTTTGTTTGGATGTGAGGATTTAAAGTGCTATATTTGCAAATGAGTAAATTTCCTGAGTAAACTCTGAACTCTAGACAAAGAGTATGAAATTGTGTGAGCTAATGGGGGCCATCTTTTAATTGATACCAATGTAAGCAAGTGCTGCAAATTAATTGAAGCTCTGATCTACCAGAACAGCGAGTAAAATTATTAGTTGTACAATATTGTTCTTGTGTGGTTGTTACACAGAACTGCTGCACCAAAATGCCTCTACTGTTCAGTGCAGCAGAGAAAAAAAGATTATTAACAATTTTTGGATAACCTTCAGAAGCAACAGTCTCCTCCCTACACTATATAATTCTCATTTTAGTAGTATTTTTCTTTATTATTTGGCTATTCACAATGGGTGTCTAAACATTTACAGTCCTCTATTAACTGTGTTTCTTCCATAACAATCACACACTTTCATTTCAATTAGAGCTATTCAGTCTTCAGTTTTTTCACAATTATCTCAGGCCAATTCCCTCAGACTTCTCCCTTTTCCCAGCACTGTTTGTAACAATCCTGCCCTGAGCCAGGCAGAGGGAAAACTGCACCGTCCCTCTCGCAGCCTCTTGCTCTGGTTTGTTTTTAAGCATCTCTGTTCCACGACATACTGTGGAGCCCTGCTTGCTCCCAGTGTGCTGCTGACCTGGTTCATAAGCCTCCAAACTAATGTATATTTATTGTGGGAGAGTTTTCTGACAGATCGTGCAGGGGGATGTGAAACATTAACTCCAAATCCACTGGGGTCGGCCTGCGCCGAGCACGCCAGCAGCTGAGGCAGGAACTTCCACTGCTGGAGTGTGTGTGCATGTGTGTCTATCCAACACACAAGATTTAGCAGAAACAAACGTGCAGGTTTTGTGTTATATGGACTCAGGGTGCAATTTGTTATAACTTAAACGCATATCAAGACCAACACATTAAGTACAGTTACTGCTCCTTTTGTTTATCTGGCGTCTTATTTTATGGTGCAGAACTAAACAGTGTCCGCTGAATTTAACTATGAAACCAGCCAAATTGATTTCAGAAAGACTTCTTCGGAGTAGCAGAGTGATAAGGCATAAACTGCTCCTAGGTGCAGTGCTAGATAAATCCTTTTAACAGTCTTCAGATCAGTTAACAGGGTAAGTAAATCACATATCACTGTTAGCAGATTTATGGGAGAGAATTAATAGAATCAGACGAGATAATCTGGTAGGGATAAAATTGCTGAGGAAACAGTCCTGCCTTATATTGGAGGGTATGAAACAACAGTCTGATTACTGGGAGTCCTTATGAATTGGTGAATTATGAGCTAAATCATCATAAGAGTAATTCAGTATTTATTAATTCTTTTCTCTTTAAACAACTCACAGATGCAAATAAAAGCCTCTCTCTCTTTGAAGACACATTCTTTATATATTTTTATTGGATGTAATTTACTATTTGCATTACCTGTATTTACTTCATAATTGAACATTTTGCATTCAAATTTATGTAATGCATTATGCTTGAGAATATATTTCTCCCTTATTAGCATAAATAGTCACTTACCTCATGAATTACTAACAAAGTTTATCTGAAAATATAAGTATATTTTTTATTAAGTGGAACACAAACATATGTACAATAAATTCTGATTTGCCAGCAGTTGTTACAGAAACACAGAACAACCTTGTGTCGGAGAAGAGGGAAAAGAAGCAGCAGCGAAGAAGCAGAATCAATTACTCTGTGTGTATATGTGAAAATAATTTCTTCTGTCAATGTTTTGTTTATTTTTAATAAAGGATGAGTGACTCAAAGGTTTGCTTTAGAAGGAGCAGATGAAACAGGCTCTTCACAGGGAATTTCTTCTTTCTTCCCCAAATATTTTCCAATGGACCTGGCTCACTGGTGCTGTGCCACTGCAGCCCTTGCTCTGGTGGAGCTCCTGCTGACCTGCTGCATGCCATGAATGGATGCTGCTCTGTACTTTCTCATACATTTCCCTTTTTCACCTAATCCTGTTTTTATGCTTGGTTTTATATCCAAATAATCAATATAATTTAGGCCCATTCTGCAGTACTAACACAACCTTGCTTATTCAGAGAAAACCCCAACCCTATTGACTTCAAAAACAGTGGGATTGAACCCTTGATTCCATTGAAACCAGTGACAAAACTTGTATTGATTTAAGAGGAAGCAAGATCAGGTCCTTGATGTTAGCAATTTGTTTATGTCAGAGGGCTGATCCTACAAGAAATGAAAGAAAGCAGTAGATCTGCTGGCAGGAAATCAGGTCTGCTCCCCAAAATTCAAAGACAAAATTCCCACTTAACCTGTGGTGGATCTCCTTTACACTCAGGTTTTATTGTCGTGGTGCGTTGTGGTAAGATGCCTGTATAATTTTGTCTGGACACACAAAGCTGGTCCTCCTGGGAGCATTCAAATGAGCACATCTATAAATTTAGTACAGCAAAACGAGCTACTTTTGCCACTCTCGCTTTTCCCAAGCCCGCTACAATCCATTTCTGTGACGACAGTTTTTCTGCCCCATACGCATCCAATACTGCTCTTTTATTTTAAGGCTGAGAAAATCTTCCCTTTAAACTCACGCTGAGCATCAAATTGGACTCCACTTGCAGCTGAACATCTTGGCTGTCTCTTCCTTTCTTCCATCAGCTCCAGTATATTTTATGTAGAATTCTGTTAATGAAACTTGCCTCTCCTCTCTCTTCACTTTCTGGTTTAGTATTAGTGATACCAAATCCACCAGACTTGCCGCATTTAAAAACTGTGCAAAAGGGGAGAAAAAAAATTGTTTTATTGCCCTGTATAGTCTCCTATTTGGGCATTTTGCACAGACCCTGAATATATGACCGCTATTCATTTGTGTTTAAAGTTTCTCTTGCTAAATTAGAAACAAAGTAGCTTTAAAAGACAGGCTTGAACACACATCTTGGTTGCTTTTGTGTTGCATCCAACAGGGGTTGTGTTTTAGCTCTGGAAATTGTGAGGTTTTAGCAGCTGCTTCAATTTTATTCCCCTGAAAGTGCCTGACAGTCACTATGTGGAAGATGCAGCATCGCTGCTACACCTGAGTGTGTGAGTTTGCTCTGTCTCCCCCAAGTCTGAATGAAGTGATGGCTTTTTAGCAGTCAGGATATTTTCATTGCTCGCTTATAACGTTCATAAAATGCTAGATATATTCCAAATAACTGTATGATGCAGAAGAAATTTCTCTACCTGAAGGGAAGACAGCACAGAGGTGTGACTGAAAAGCTGCAAGTGGCTCTAAGACATGGCTGAAGGTTGGTGTCACCAGTTTTGCACTGTGCTTGTTTCATGATGCATGTCCTAGTTTACTAATTTTCATGAACGGCTTTTGCCTAAATGTAAAAATCAATGAAGACATTTTTGATGCTAAAAAACCAATTTATTTAAAAGAAATAAAAACTGAAATTGCAATAAAGATTTTTATCAAGCTTTATGGTGGAATTTATCATTTATAACTTGGGTGATCGTGCTCAGCTGTACAATGTGGTGTTTGCTCTGAAATTAGCTGAAGTGGGTAAAGGGAGAACCTGGTAAAAACTCCTGTACAAATTGATCTGAAAACTCTACAGAAGCAGAAAACTAGCATTAGTTAAGGGAAGAGAATAAAGCAATTACATTAGTGTTTTGTATCTGAGCTGTCCTGATAATGTGCTGCAATATGCATGCTGCATTTGTATCTATTTTAGCTCAGAAAAAATTATTGCTGTTTTTCTCCCTTCAACTCTGCATTAAGTTGTTTCAAGAATGGTTGCAGTGGCAGCATGAAAAATAAGTGAATTTTATATGCTATCTCTTCCTTAAAGTCAGCTGTCAGTAAGTGATGAGGAGGGCACGATTCTGACATGATGTTTTGACATGTAACTGTGAAGGTTGAGATGGTCTTTATTAAAACTTGTGAACTTCAGTAAATTTTAAACAAATCTGTGATTTAATGTCTTGAAGTGCAAGATGGCACAAACTCATTAATTTTTGGTGATAAACTGTGCTGCATGCAATGGGCTCAGCGCCATGCTCTGGACTTATTCCCTGTAAACAGTAAAATACGATAACTGCTTAAAGTAACTGATGGGGTCTTTAGCAACACCAAGGTTCTTGGCTTACATGACCTAAAAAGGTTCATTATAACAGAGGAGGGCTGGCGTCGAGCCCTGCGGCTCTGGCAGCTCTGTGCGGGGAGGGTCATTCTCGGCGCGGGGAGGGAGGTGTAAAGGGAAGCCACTTCCAAGCGGCAGCTTTTCCCCCGCTGTGCACCCGGGTGGCGCTGATGGAAACGGCTCCGGGAGGTGCAAGGGGAGAGGGATCAGGCCGCGAAAACTTTGCACAGCAGCAGTGAGAAAAGACACGTCGAGATAGATGGAAGGCTGATGACCGCGACGCAGAGGAGGGAGCTCCGAGCCCCGCAGCCCCGGGCAGGACCTGTGTTAGTCTGTCTGCCCATCTCGGGGCAGGCAGAGTGCTTGCCCACATGGCAAAGATGCCTCAGACATGAGGAGGGCTGTGGGATGAAAGGTGGTTATGAGCGCAACGAGCTATAAATCAAAACCCCGGATGAGCTGTATGTATAAGAGCACATAAGGATCTTACACTACCTCCAGCCTTTAATTATCTGACTGAATCTGGCCTAACCTGCTTATCTTCTGAGCATTACTCATCAAGCTTTGGCAGGAGGAGGTGTCAGTGAATACAGGACAGGTTTGGAACCAACACCTTCTCGAGTCGAACTGGCAGGAGTTGAAGTTTAATCGTGGGCAGAAATGGGGAGGGAGGGCGGTAAGTGGGGGGGTGTTTCCCCCTTCCCAATCTGGCCCTCTGTAATGGATCCAGGTGACTCCAACTGCCCTCTCCAGCAAAGGTAAGTCGGCTCACCTCCCAGCCATTCTCCTGCCATTCCCCAAATGCAATAGCCTAACCACCTATGGTTGAGGACGCCAGGTTTGATTTCTGTGGCAGAAGCTTGGCTGCTGGAGCTGTCTTCTTGAGTATGGAGATACAGCAGCATCTGTCAGAAAATCTATGTGAAAACAGTACCCGTGCCAGCAAATGGAAACTGTAGCTTTCTAATCATCTACATTTGATTTGGTTTGATATATTTAACTTCTTTTTTCTCTCACGATTGGCAAACGTGTTATTCTTCTGCAGAAATGAAAACATCCTGCAATTTACTGGATTGCTTTACACAGTCTTGGTGCAAAGAAGTGTATGTCATTATGACATCTGATATCTTTCAGTGTCATTGTCTTCACCAAGTGAGGGATGGAAAGTCTTATACCCCACTTTTTTCCTCCTACTCCAACGGAATTAGTTCTCTGTTATGGGAGTGCTGAGCAGACCCAGTTCAGATTTGTCTCCATCCGGAGTCTGGGTCATTCGGAAACTCTAATCCTTAACTGAAAGGAAATTATAAAAATACCCATGAAATTAATTTTCACACCTGCACTTGGAATTAATAATGGCAACCAGAGTGGCATCCTATTTCAGCTCCCTTGAGGTGACTAACAGTCCTGGTCATTAATATAATCCCAACCACCAGAGGAATTCACTGTCTGAGGGATCTACCATGAAACACAAATGATCCCCAGAGCTATGCCTGAACAATGGAAAATGGCTTTAGTCATGTGTTAGTCATTTTATCACAAGATTGTATTTTTGCACTGGGAAGTCGCTGCTCTGATATTAAAAGAGAACAGAACAGAACAACAGCATTTGACTTGGTAATTTGCACACAGAGTTTGATTACGTTTGAGCTTCCTTGCTTTGGAAGGATGTGTGTAAATGACTAAGAGCAATAAATGAAGTCTTCTAAGTGTGAGGCTTTCTCATGCAAAGTTCACATGCATTTATTACTGTCTGTGCTTAGCATCAGTCCTGCATATATCTGTTGGTGATGCTTGTACTTCATCTCGATAAGGGAGTGGTTTATTTCTAAAATGCTGCTTGAATTTTCCCGTTTCTGCTTTTCTGCCTTAATTGCAAGGGATGAAATGTGTCAAGTGTCTGCTTCACTCGGCTGGGAATCACGGTACTGCCTCTGCAATTTCCCAGCCTTCAAAGATGACATGCAGCTAGCAAACTATAAAGCTAAGCGACTGCTCGGTGGCTCTGAGCTGCCTTCAAAAGGCATTTGCTTCTAGCGGTGGAGCAGCATTAGGACTTCAAGCAGGGCACAGAAAAGGTGTGCACTCGAATCCTTTAGCGGAACCATCTTTCAGAAGGAGTTTCTCTAATTATGTTTATTTAATCCTGCCCTAATGGCCCCACGTGATATGCTCTGAATGTCTGAAATGTTTCAGCTTTATTCTCCTGTGTTCTCAAGACCAGCTTGGATGGTGAAAAGCAAAAAACTGCTCCCTCTGCCCTAGGAGCCATCTGCTCAGGGTGCGAGTGCATTTCTACAACTACTTACAACAAAAAGAAGGTGGTCTCTTGTCTCTTCTTAATGTAAAGCCTGAGATGTTCTTTTTTAAGACAATACACACCTATCACACACTTACTGCATGTATTGTTTGGGAAGACAGTAATAACCTCGTGGTGCTGCTGAAGAGGTCTTCCTATATATGAGGTTGTTCAGTTCCATGTTTACTATGTCATACAAAGGGGCTTAAAGTTCTTTAGTAATGGTGCAACACAAGAGTTAGAGAGCTGGAGATGCAGGCTTGTCTCCCTGTAATTTGCACAGAGATTTCAGCCACAGCTTTTTCCTCTCCATTTAGAGCAGTTACTTGGATCAGTTACTGTGAATGTAGCTTGTGTTATTCCCTGTGGAGTAGAAGACAGGTAGGGCAGTTTCTGTCTTTATTCCTTCTGTCCTCTCTACAGATTTACACCTTTTATAGCTGTTAAGGTAACTACCAAACTACTTAGAGACTGGCCTCGTGCAGAGGCAGGCTAGCACTTTCTGGTGCTAGTTTAGCCCCAGCAGGTTTAGATTCCATCTCCTGCAGTCTCTTCTAACAGGGATTCTTTTTTTCTTGTCTGCCTGAAATTCAACTTTGAGCCTAAAGTTTATTCCAGCAACACTTGGCTAAGTCCTTTGAAAAGAGATGGTCCAAATTCAAGTGCTAAGAAACACTGATAAGAGGGGTGATATACCATAAGGTTTCTGTAGTTTTCCAGATTACTCCAATACCGTGCTATTAGTAAATCTAGCCTGGCAAATTCAAAGGAAAGATATCCATCATGCCACATTATTCTGCAAGTAAAGCTGGGAGTGAAAGGCTGACTGTAGCTGGCTGGGCACTTGTCTCGGCAAAGAACCGGGATACCCACACCTTCATATCACCAAAATTAAACAGGTTAGTACAAAAAGGTGCACTTAACTCCACAAAGGTCATGTAGTGCCTTGAGTTGCATGGGTCAAGCTACCACACATGAACCCTGATGCCTGGTCACTCCACTGCTACGTAACATTCCTGGTATTAGAAACAATTTGCACCACCATGTCAACTCACTCCAGCAGTTGCCAGCTGCTGCAAAGATTAATTTTTAACCTCCTTTTCATTTTCCAGGGCTAAGGCAGATGAGTAAACCCTTCACACCAAGCCTCAGGTGGGCAAACTGTTATTAGCTCAGTGGAGATGACAGTTCCCAAGGCTCCGTCCTTTCATTTCCCAGACTCCCCTTCTTGATTTTTCTGTCTTCATAGAAGTTTCATTTTGCCTATTGACCAGGCATGCAGCATGACCTCCTCTGATGCCTGCTTGCAGCAAAGATGCTGCAAAGCTGCAGTTGCCGTAACAGAGGAGGGCTGCTACAGGATTTCCTCATGGGAAAAAAGAAGCCCAGTTTTAGACTTCTGGTGGCTTCTTTGAAAGATAACTAAACTTTGCATACATTGCTATCTGGAACTTGATCTTGGGGTCAGAAGTACAAGCATGCAAAGAGTCTGCATAAGCGAGAAAGATATGTAACCCCCTTCGTTATCTTCACTATCACCTGGGTATTTAACAATACCCAGGTTTGGAGAGGGTCATCCTCCTTTTTTAGACTCAGATGGCAGCTGGCAGTGATAGAAGCAGGGCTTCCAATCAGGAACATTGTCTTTTTTCACAATTTGAAACATAAAGATGGAGTTAAATGTCCTGCATGTTAGTCCTGTGTTATTGTTTTGCTGATACTTAATTTTACCTCATTTTATGCTTTCTGTCTTCACAGTTCATACTGACAATTAACTACGTATTTCCGGAAAATATAAGAGCTGGTCAGGAGGAAGGAAATGTCATCTCATTCCCTTTGGCTATCAACCCTACAAGAAGGATGTGCTGTAGAGGTTTAATGGGCCTTTTCATGAGGACAGAATGCAGACTGTCCCAAGTACTGCACCAATGAGTGTCCAGTCATGTGCAGTTCGAGGACTTTGTGGTAAACACAACATCTGTAATACAGAACAATTAAAGTAATTCTCACCGCAGCTGAGCTTGGCTCATATGTGAACAGGGTACAGTGAATGTTGTATCAAGACTGTGATGATCTGACAGTTTTAAGAATAAACCTTTCAAAGAAGAGAAGACATTGATAAAAAATTGAGGTGCCACAGAAAAGGCCAGATGTTCAACTTTTAGGTCTTTAAAGGGCATGCAAATTTTTTCTCATGACTGAATGTGCATATTACCCATTGATGTGATCACTTATGCATCCAGCTCATCATCTGAATAGGCAAATATCTTATCTTCTGCAGCAACCATACTCAGAATTTAATGCAAAATTCATTCGTTTTGAAAATCAGTCCCCTAGAACACAATGGTAAATCATGCACGATGAAGTGATATGAAGAGAAATGCTGCACCCCTCTTCTGAGGTCTTTATTTCTTTTCTCTAGAAAAATGTCTCCACCTTGATGCTGAAAGCCACAATTATTATTTCTTCATAGTCACACTGTGTCACTGCTCAGTGGCTCACATCATTGATTGGGCTCCATTATGCTAAATTCTAGAATGCCCAAAGAGCTAAATATAAAGCAGGAGACAACAGATACAAAAATAGATGTGGACCACAAGTTAACCATGAGCCACAGTAACACACTGCAGTAGATTTGTCTTCCAAGGTGCAGTGAAGCAGAGCTGGGGTGAGTCAGTACACGACAGAAATCACGAAGGATGAAGGGTTAGTGGTGGTTCTCACATCACTGAATTACCACCACTGAAATAATTATCCTACACCATGCTCCATGACACGACAGCTTTCTTGTAACCCATGACTGAATTACATGCAAAAATGAGGGTCCTGATGCCTCATGATGATCTTATTTGTTCTTTTTTTTCCTCTTTTTTTCCTAACAAAGGTAAGATTAGTCCCCCAGGAACAGCCAGTGCTCAGCTCTGCCATGGCATTTTGCCTTGCCTATAATTTCCTGGCAGACCCAACAGTTATGAGGTTTCTTGCTCCTTTCCAACCATGCAATGTTTATAGTTATCAGGTTTAAACAAATCGAACAAGTTGAATTGCAGATAATATGCAGTATAATATAATAATATACATGAAATGTACTTTACATTTGTATATCAGCTTGTTAGCAGCAGTACTGACCTTAACAAGGATTGCTTAGAATCCCATCTCCAGGCACCAGCATCCTTAAGTCTCTTTGGTATGGAAAGATGCTTTCCATTCATATTATGACCCACTGTATTTAGCTGTTCTCTCATACACAATGACAGATGTATGTAAGAAAAGATATGTAGGAAAGCAAACCTGCCATGATTATCTGTCTCTAAAATGAATGCTTACTCAGGAGGACAAAACAGTCTTCCCCTTGCTAGGAAAACCTAAGCTGTATTATGTACACAAATAACATGCCTGTAGTTTTGGTGCCATAAAACATAAATCATAGTTTAGCCCTCTGCAAATAGCCTCTCTGCACTGAACTGCTGTGCCACATTCCCCGAGGTCCACCTTCTTGGAAAGCGAAGAGCAGAACTGGAGGAGGTAGCGAGAGGAACCGCGGGGCTCCTGGGGTCGATCTTTGCCCCTGCCACCCCACATCATTTCTGCAAGCATGAAACTGGGAACAAACTGGTGTGAAATCTGAATGTGGGGTTGTTTCGGGTTTTTTTTCAGGTGGTCTCAATGTAATGCTTTCTTTTCTCATTTTTAAAGGGTTATAGGCATTCTGGATCAGTGTCAGGACTGTGATCCCCTGTGCAGAATGGAAAAGGATTTTTAATGAAAACAAGCTTCAGTTGTGAATATTTTAATACAGTGCCCAAGTGGTAACAGGATGATAAAGTTTTGATAGGCCTGGTATTGGCTTTTATTTTTTTAAGGGGGAACTCCTCTCTTACTAACGGAAAAAGCGTTTTTAATGCCAACATCAATATAAAGTGCTGCTGGGACTTTTATATCTTTTCAATATCAGGCCTGTGTTCAAGGAGCAAAAATAAATGCAGTGTTCACAACCATCTGATATTATAGCTGAATAGCTTTCAGAAAGCTCTTACCATGTTTTTATGCACAAAGTATGATTTGGAGGTTGGGGACGGAAAATGAGGGAACTGGAGAGGAGGGGAAGTTTTTTGTTAATTTATAGATGCTAGCTGAAGTGTTTAAGAGCAATCTTACCAGGGTCACAAAATGGTGTGTAGATTGGGTTATTTTGCAAATAGCAGAATTTCTTCTTATTTCCTTTTTTTTTTTTTTTTTTCTGGCAGCATCAATAAATTTGTTTGATGCACTTTAAATGTTTAATTAAAACATTATGTTAGCACATTTACTGTAAGTGATAAAAACACTTTGGAGGTGGTCTTAAAGCAATTGGTGGCTCTGAAATTGCTAGACATGCACTAGTAAATCAGATACAAAGTCCATAAATTGGAACGATTCTCTTTCAGGCCTGTGCCATTTCACAGATATTAAAGCTGCTTAATTTAATTCCTCAGTAATGTGGAATGTGTACAGCAGCTGATGTCACTTCTTCAGACTGATTGTTTAAGGTCATATAAACTCAGGCCTACAGAGCACAGGATAGAAATTCCCTCTTATATTAATACTGTTTATAATTCAGTTCTCCTTCAATCCCTTAATCAGAAAAGAAATGTTTATTGTGTGATATTGCTATAAAATAAGTAGGAATTGTAATGAGTATTTTAAAAAATAGAAAAAAATATACACTAAGTCACAGCTACTGGTACCAACTGTCTCCTCTTTTTAAGCAGCCTTTTTCAACTTAAAAGAAAAACTTGTTTTTAACGCAAAGCGGTGACTTTTAAATATGGAGTTCAACTCTATTTTTTAAAGTACAAAGTACAAAAGAAAAGCCAAAGCTACTGTAAACTGTTCCTTGGAAATTACTTTGTTGCCCAGCAAGCAACACTGCCCCATATTTACCAGATGAAATCTATAACCAACTGAAGTCAATGGGTGTTTTTCTGCTTCCTCCCATTAGAAGGGCTCATGCCTTTAGGAATTGCATAGGTAGCATCTTTAGCAATATGCAAGGGATAGCATCTGCTACTCCACCGCTGTTTTAATACCTGCATTCAAAACACAATAGTAATAAAAGCTTCAGAACAAATTATTACGATTGGCTTCTTTGCCTATGTTGGAAATCTTTACTGAATCAAATTAATACAGAATATAAATATCACAATTAGATTTCACCAAGATGAGCAAAGAATGAATCTTTCTTCTTCAGCCAAGAAAGTAGATTTTCCTGAGAAATCTCTGAGTCAGCATTTCTTGCAAGATGAACCTTTTTCCCCTTCCCCCAACAATGTCAATAGTTGAGAAGTCAATGATTTCCAAGGATGTCACGGATAACTTGCAATAGGAAAGGTAAAAGTTCACTCATTTTGATGTGTACATAACCTTTCTCAGTCATCTTTAACAATATGTAACATGAAATTCTTAGCATGGAAAACCTGACTAGATGTTATGTTCCCTACTCATAAAAAACAGGCTGTGTGACAAGCTTATCCCAGTATGCAGGAGAAAAATTAGCTCTATTAGAGGCTTGACTCCACAGCAGCAGGAGCTCTTCATGAATTGCTTTGCTGCAGGAGCCACTGGGTAGATGGTTTCTTGACATGAAGGTTTCCACAGCTGTGACATTTTTTTTTATTATTCTTTGCAGTGTCTGGTACCATGGAGTCCTCACTCAAGGCTGAGATCAATGCCATGCAGGGGATAAAGCAGCAGTGTACAACACATGCTGATGTTGATGATGTCAGAGGAGTATGTTGGTGCAAATGATACTGTCATCTTCAGTGTGTTTTTAATTCATATCTGCTCTTTCCTGATGAAACCACGTTTCTACCACCAGCATGAGGTAGAATGGATTTTTATCTCTCGTGCATCAACTGAGTTATCAGCACGTTCTAATTACACTGTGTTGTGAGAAGCAGCAAGAGCACAGCTGGATTTTCCGATTCCAGATCTGAGGTGTCTGCAAGGCAGACATTTAAGAAAATAACTAGATACTGACGCTCATCAGACCATGCAATATTTAAAGTAAAGTTGAATTTGTCTCATGAACTCTGTCCTGTGTGGTCAAATTCCAACTGTATGTCTGCTTGCCCTACTATTAATCACTTTTTGGATTAAAAGGCAAAATCACCTCTCCAACATTCTTAAGCAAATGTGTGGTTTTTTCCATAAACAAACAAAGAAATCAAAACTATTTATCTTAAGTTGTTGATTTGTCCAAGTTATCCCATCCCAGATCTAATGACTATCCCAAATTTTAACAGGAACATTTCTCTGTAACAGCTGCGCCTATTTTAAAGAAGTTGTTTTCTTCAGTCCAATATTTTACTGGTTGCAATCTTTAATGGTTAAAAAGGGTATCAAAGGAGTACAGCCTGGGCAATCTCACCCATCTCTGCCTGACCTATTTTAGATTCTCATAACTGTCAAAAGAAGCAGAGAAACCAACTGTTGCCAGACATAGTGAGGCCTTCATTAATGCACTTTGACAAAACCCTGTCAAGCTTCAAAGTCATTTTCAGGAGAAATTAATGCTGTGTACTGGAGTAATTTTCAGAAGAAGTTAACTAAGTGCTGGAGTGATTTATGCCACCATTTCCAAAAGGAAGAGTGCTTGATTCTGTATTTGTAATAAAGAGTATTCATAACTGAAAAATTAACCTCAGATGGTGGCAGTTCAAATTTGGTCATTATGCTTCATATAAAGAAAAAACCAAAACATTTAGTATGAAATATCAGTTCAACCAGAGTTTTAAAGTGCCTATATTGAAAGTATCATGAGGTGTGTTCACAAGTCACGATCTGTACTGTGAATTTTGATAATGTATTGTCATTATATACATACATATACATTATATAACATTTATATTTGGCATAGAGTAAAATGCTCTACTTAAGTATCAATATTGATGTATAACTGAGCACATCAGTCCTCAAGGTAAGCTTAAGGCCCTTGGGATTTTTTCCTTTATTTTGTGGAAAACTACATTTTTAAACTGTTTTGATATTTCATAATATAGTTTGTGACAGGGCTATTTCACCATTCACTAACGTGGGCTGCGGTGTCATCACATAGTCCCTAACACTGTGTCAGTGTGAGTCTATGGAGAAGACATCAAGATGTCAACATATTCCGAAAGGGGAAAGAGTGTCAATGCAAGTTTACAGAGACACAGTGGTATGTGAAGAGCAAGAAAAATGAAATGGTATCTGTGGTTGCAGAACACTGCCAGACAAAGACATGCTCATCCCAGAAGCCTCTTAAGAAGTGTATGCAGTATTCAAGAGGAAGCAACCAGGTAATTGGGATATTTTCACGTATTAAAGAAAGTTTAGCTCTAAAGAAATGCTCTGCAATAAAATACCTGACTTATAACCAGAAGTCTCACAGCAATAAGAGTAGGTGATTGGAAAAATGGTGCAGTAATGTGTGTTAAGGAAGAGGATAGATGAGAGGTCTATCGGGATGTGCAATACTGTCCTCCTAACCACCCTTCTCATACTGAGAAATGTCATGAGAAGTTTCCTGCCTGCCTTTTCCTGGTCAGAGGAGTGTGCAGCATCCTCCTGAAAAGGATCTGCACAACATGGGGGCAACTCAGAACAGCAGCCAGCAACACCAGCCAAGAGTCTTCTCCTGGGACCAAAGGAACACATACACCACAACATCAGTACACAAACAGTGCTCGTGGTGCATGGTGGTACCTACTGATTTCACCAAGCTGGTTTGAGATCACTGAAGGCAGATTGAAAGGTTCATTTATCTTTAAGCAACTGGCCAAGGCCCTCAGGGATGTGCAGCTCCACCAGTCTCTGCAAGTTTTTGTCTTTCCTCACCCCAACCACATTTCATAAAACATTCAGCCCTGCAACTCCCCTTCCCACGTCCTGCCTCTTCTCCCAGCTGTGCTGAGCACTGTCCAGTGCTGTGAACAGAACGGCTTTCTATATTCCTGTTGTTTGGAAAGGACATCCCACCATTTCAGGAGTGCAGCTCTGCAGTGTTGAGTTACATTTTTTTAGCCCAGACATCTGGAACGTATCGTATAGAGGCCAGATTTGAGGAGTATCTTCATTTTCTGCTGGCTGTAGGAAGGAGGAAGGCAGAGGGTTCACATTACTGCAGCACAGATGAATTCTAAATACTTTTTGTGCAATTAGTGGACAACGTAAAGATACATGTTATCATATGGTCCGCCAAAGTCCTTTCTGACTCTCAGTAAGGAAGTTCCTCCACCAGCTTGCAACAGAGCAAAACTGAGGTGCAGGGATACAGATACATGCTTGTGATCTGAACGGGACCAGGTTTTCATAGGTACTTCCCAATTTTAGGAAAAGAAACTCCCTTTCTTCAAGAGTCTTGAAGGTCAATTGTCTAAAGTGATTAAGGGAACTAAAATGCTAAGACTCAGAAAGATTTAGGCCAGGGCAGGATTCCAAAGCGCCCAGGTGCCACACTCTCACTGATAGTGCCAATACGTATCTAAATAAGGTGCTCTCTGCCCTCACCTCAGCTGACAAACGGGACTCTGGAGGTCCAACCACAGTATTCAGGGTTGTGAAAGTAAGAATAAAAACTGTACAATATCTTATTGCATTCATTTATCAGTTCAATATGGAAAACAACCCAGAGTTCAGTGCAGCCAAACAGATGAAAGATGCAATTGTCCTGACCTTGGGTGGTGGTTTTTTCCCACCCTTTTGCTCTGTAGTGTGCTCTGCTTTTGAATGGAGGGATTTTCGTCATTACCACAGGCAAGGTCTCCCGGGCACGGAGCTGCGGCTGCTGCCGAGAGCAGTGAAGCCAAACCCACCACTGGTGCAACTCCACCAAAGCTCCCAGCCTCACAGAAGGGACTAATTTGGCCTTGTGTATTTTGAATAAATTGTTAACTCTTCTCGGCATGAAGAAGTGATTATTGAAAAGTTTGCCTCCACATACAAATGCAAATGACAGTCGAAGAACACGTGAATGTTAATCTTCCAAACCAAGTACGTAGACAAATGCTAGTCATTAGAAACATTTCCGTGCATTTATATTAGGCTGTCCTCTAAAAGACTTTTCAGACAAATATGTCATCAAGATATTCAAAACCATGTAATCTTATCCAAAGTTTCATCTATCAACAGTACAGTTTTCATCTCTCGCAGCTGTGTGTCAGAATGCGCAGGCAGATTAGCCAGCTGATAGCATGGGGGGAAGGGAAAGAGGGGCTCTGTCATCATCAAGAAATACTGCTGGGGAGAAGAGACTCTTGCTGTTGATTTTTTAAAAATCTCCCCAAGAACCCTTTCTGTGCAGGGATACAGGGGATATTTGTAAAGACTTTAATTTTTTGATGGGAGTTGGTGCTCTCCCCTGCTCAAAGCCCTCCCCCCACTTCCCCTTCCCTGCAGAGAGTATGTTCTCATAACAAAAAACATCCTGAGCACAATTGTGTATCTGGTGTCTGTGACAAAGCGTCCCCCTCCACGGCAGATTAATTCACCAGATTTCTTGTGCCTTCATAGGCCTGGAGAGAACAGGATAAAGGCCAGATCCAGATGGTTTTGAATTCCAGCTGCACCCTTCACTTTCCTCAGAGGGCAAATCCCCCACAGGTCCCTTCTTTTCCCAGTGACAGAGGGATCACTTGGGAGGGGGGGGAAAAGTTTACCTTAACACTTTTCAGCATTTCCTGTAATTCTGTTGTTTCACAGAGAGAGATGAATGATGACATATATGGGCTTCTGATAAAGATGCAAAGAGATAGGACTAAAACATACAGTAAAGATCTGTGAAATGATTCTCCAGTATGATGCCACTGTTGTCTATGAGACAATGTCTTTGAATCCATGCATATGAATTTGTGCATAATCTTTGAGTGTATTCATTTTTAAATACATTCTTTCAAGTGGATTTTAGCATTACTGAGTGGTTCTAGCTTGGCAGCACTTGAAAATATTTTCAAATTTGGGGAGAGTGGGAAAAATTTTCAAAACCACTGAAGAGCAGTGAGAACTTAACAGCACTTAAAAGAGGATTGTGATTTTCTGGGTGTCTTTGAAACCGCTTTTAGAAGTGAAGCCCTAAAACTCTGTGTTTAGTGACACAAATCGAGTACCTTGATTTTCAGAGTCTCAAATCCAATTTGTGCTGACCATATAGGATATACAGCATTTCTGAACATCACTTGTCCCAACAAAAGAACTTCAGGTTTTGGGGTTACATCTTTCTTTTGTGCTTTTGGCATAAAGGTTCCTCCCCAGGGACAGAGAGAAACAAGGACAGTGCTTAGCCATTTGCCAGGGACTCTGATTGCAGCTTAAAGGGGTATTTCAGCAGAGAGGAGTCTGTTTTGGTGGAGAATCCTATGATATGGGCACCTCCCAGCACCAAGGACTGAAGCCAGTGTAGTCAAACTGATGTCAGTGTAGTTACCAGACTGACTGTGGGAATGGGGGTATGAGTCACCAAAGCCATATCTGAGGAGCTGACCACTAAGGGAGGTGCAGCTCCTTATTTTGCTCAGATTCCTCTGACCTTATCTGGTTCCTTAACTTCAATACCAATTCACCATTTAATGGCAGCGTAGAGCTTACCCTGTTTCTGTAACTTCTCCCTCAGCTTTGGAAATGGGCTTTGGAGGCCCTTGACTGAAAAAAGTTAGAGCGCAGAGAAAGTGCCTTTCTGAGCCGATATGGAGCTGTCCTGCAAAGGGGGAAGGAGGAGTTACTTGTCTGCTAAAACACAACCTTTAAATGCAAAATAAAAATTTAACACTGCTGGAAAAGGAGCCCCAGTTTGGAATTTCTTAAGGCTTCATTTGACAAACTCTAATTTTAAACTCAAAAGCATTTTTAAACTACTTATGTTGCTAGTTCCTTGTTTGGAAAATTACCTTTGTCTCCTCTGAAGAGAAATGGAAGAGAAGCAAGAAGCAGGGTGGGAAGGGGAAGACACATTATTTGATGCAACAAGACATTGCTCCCAGCCTGGGGCTCGCTGTCCTCCCAGCAGAGCCCAGCCCGCCGGCTCACTGCCCGGGCACACACGCCTGCCTGCCAGCCAAGGTCCACCGGGTCAAAAATCGGCTTTAGACAGACTGCCCTGAGCAAGTGTTTACCTAGAGGAGCCATTGCAGCCTCTCCGGAAATAATCCACTTTTCCAAATGAGCCTGCGTGCCCAAATATTTATTTGCTAGTTAGATGGTAATGGCTGTAGAGTGCTTGTTACAGTCTTCTGGGGACAGTGTGCAACTTGTACAGCTACTCAGGGTTTGTGTACCAGGTGAGGTATTAATCTGGTTAGGTGAAATACTATGGTCTGTCCACAAATCATTAATGTTGGCTCCAGTGCTGAACGCTGTTAACCATGTTCCTCAGGGCCAGTCAGTCAGTCAGTCCAGTCCCACGTAACAGATATTTAGCCAAAATGTTCTGCAGACCTTGCCCAACCCCCCTTTTTTTTTTCCCCTGGCCGTGCTGCCAGACCAGCAGAAACCAGTGCAAGGCATAGGACCATGGGTGGAGGCTCTGGAGTTACAGCTTCAGCAGGCAAAGGAGGAGGAGAGCAAGTGATCTGCCAAAACAAGCATGGGTGGTGTGGCTTTCAGAAGGCAGGGGCATCGAGCAGCAGGGAGCAGAGCTTGCTGGAGTGGTTTTTAAAGATGGTTTAGGAAACTGGCTTTGATTTTAACAGCCGGTTCTACCAACAGAGACCAAACTGCCCTCGGCACAGCTCTGTCCTTTTTCTTCGCCTACACACCACCACAAGCCACAAAGCACTCACCAAGAGTGTATAACAAACTGAACTTCAAAAGACCAAAAGCCACAAAAAGCATAATGTCCCACAAGAAGGGAGCAGGAGAATAAAGAGAGATAGTAGTAGTGATTTCCCCAGATTCCTTTCTATGAAAAGAGAGAAGTGGGCAGCCAGGAGGTTGTGATACACTTCCACATCTTTTTGCAGTTCCAGAGCTGCTCCAGCTCCCCATAAAGATACCCAGCTTCAACCAGGGGATACAGAAACAACCATGCAGAAGATTTTTGCTTCCAGTGAGTACTGGGGACTTCTTTTTGTCCTCATGAGAGCTGTCTTACAGGGACAAGCAAACGACTAATGGCAGAAATGCTGCACTCTACATGGCCACGGCCATCTCGTATCTGTTCAGCTCTAAGGGAAATCAAGAGAGTCTGTGAGGACCCATTCTAAGGCTCATGTTCCCTCTCTCAGTCTTTTCATCAGTTTTTTTTCTCAGATTGGCTGAAGTCAAGGATGATGTTGTTGCCTCCACTAATAGCAGCATGGAGATTCCATTAAGGAATCTGCTCTTGGAGGCTTACTGGAAAAAACTGCTTGCAGAGCAAGATGTGATTGCTGGCTGTACACCCCTGCCCTGTGCCCTGCCCCTGCCTTCACAGTCCCCCTCTCAGAGGAGAAGAGAACACAAAGGCTGTTCTTTAGGGAAGGACACTTTCCCCCACACGCAGTTCCATTGCACTAGCAGTGTCACTGGCAACAAGTAGAGTGTCATCTGCAGTTTGCACATCGCAGGCAAAATCAAAACAGCTTTCCTCCTAACTCATAACAGACAGCATGTTCCTGAGATGGATTTGCCATTGGCTCGTTCCACTGCACAGCCCAGATTAAAACCGAAGCAGGAAAAAAACAGCATTATGTGTAATCAGGGATGTGAACACCAACCCAGAAGTTGCACATCCCACACTAGACCAGCCAAGTTGTACAGAGATAACAAAAGTTCAATAACTCCTTCAGCAGATTGAGCTCTTGATTACTGCGAACAATCTGCTTCAAAGAGCTGCAGCCTTGCTGGTGGGAATTCACCCTTCCTCGAGCCAGGAAACCACCTCTGATGCTGCACTGTGGGCTGGGAAGCCTCCAAACACCTCCAGGAACTCGTGAAGGTGCTTTCGTCCTGGAGAGGAAGCCTCTTCAGACGTGATGAACTCAACCTGCTTTCAGAAGGTTTTTCAGGCCAACAGAGGCACCTGAAGACTTAGAGAAAGATGACACTGCCAGATGGCACAGCCCAGGGAGAGGATGAAATGAAGGCTGCGGGGGATGCGTACACTGATTTCTCCAAAGACTTATAACCATGGCAAAGAAAGAAATAGCTCTGCCACAAGAGAGTCTGATGAGAAAAGTCATTTGCTACTGAAATGTAATTTAAAAAAATGTATTTAATACCACTTAACAACACAAGTCTGTAATATCCTCTTATCTAAACTGCTTGTGGATTACTTGATTTTCACTTACTAACCTACCCACTGATTTCTACAAAAATTAAAAATACAGGTCAGGCTTTTGCTACCAGATTTAGTTATTTTGCTAGCAGACAAAGATGAGCCAGAATGGTTATCAAGAAAAATAAGGGGCAAAAAGAGAATTGGGAAATCTTAGACATTGTATTAAAACAACAGTTTTTAGGGTGTTTGATTTACTATTCAACTGTGCACAGCTGCTGCTGTGAGAAATAGGAAGCATGCCAAGGGAAAGAGATGGGGGAAAAAAATTAACGGGTGGGGGAGGTTTGCAAAATCAACTGGTTAATGAGATATGAAATTTTTTATGAGTAAGCCCCTGCTGAAAAGCACTTGTTTGTTTGAACCAGCTTACTGTTTACCCACTGACATGGCAATTCGGGTTCTCTCTCCCAAGGACTTAATCACCAAATGCAAAATTTAGATAGCATTTGAGTTTAGATTCTCTGCACTTCCACCTCCTGATCTTGGAGCAAGTTAAAACCTGCTGGGGTCCTGGCACACTTTTCCTCCTCTCTGCAGGCTGCAGTGCTCTGTGTGAAGGGGAGCATTTTCCACAGGGAGGGCAGTAAATGACTCGAGTCCTACCATGGCACAGGGAGGAATCTCAGCAGAGCAAGGTAAGAGGTGAGGGTTTGAATGCCTTCAACAGAGGACAGGAGGAAAGGAGTGCTCTCAGCATCCTGCCTCCTCCAGGCTGGTTCCACCTTCCCTACAGCCCCTTTACAGAGCAGACAAGAGCTTTCCTTTCTCCACTTTTAGGGGAAGGATTCAAGGTTGGAATATCCACGGAAGATGCACAATCAGGATGCTTTTAAAAATGAAAGCTCTCTGCTTGGTCCTCAGGAAGACCCCTAACTCTTTAAAAATCCACACCTACACTTGGCATTTCCTACAAGACCACTTAGTCCCCTGCTGACTGTCCTCACCTCAGTCCTGGACACTGAGCACTTTGCAGATACTTCATCCTGGAAACCTAAGCACCAAAGTCAAGATTATTCAGCACACTGAATTTAGGAACTGCTTTACTGCCTCTTAATCGCCTTCCAATAACCTAAACCTTGCTTTGTGCTTCAAGTGAAAAATTGCTTCGGTCTTCCTCAGAACAAACTCGACTTGTTTACAATAATTTCTTAGATTACATTTTCCCCAATTTCTTCTATAAGAAGACCCATCATACCTACAAATGTCTTTGTGATTTTTTGTAAGTTTGGAAGGTTCAACAATTTTTGAGAAACATAAAAATTTCCCAAATTGTCTAAAAACA
>JAWWEU010000020.1:15312599-15326191 GCA_035583155.1 Acropternis orthonyx
CTTTGTGATTTTTTGTAAGTTTGGAAGGTTCAACAATTTTTGAGAAACATAAAAATTTCCCAAATTGTCTAAAAACAAAACACAAACCCTGAGACATAGAGGTTGAGTTTGTACCAAAACCTGGTCTGTGATACTCCCTATAGGGAGGAGGAAACTGGCACCACCAGAAGTCCTATATTTCATCTTGGTTTACTCATTGGTGAAAATCTGATGCTGGAGAAACTTTTCAACCTGAAACGTTGATAAACTCTCCCAAATAATGTTTTATTGTCCTGTAGATTCAACCATACCTACAGCTATGAGGCAGCTACTAGGCTTGGCCCCAGTCTCTCCTAATGATATTAAGGAAGGTTCTTTTCTAGAACCTGTTCAAATAAAAAGCATTTAAACTAAGGGATTAAAGCAGTATGCAGTGCTCCTTTACAACAGTGCCCTGAGAATGCCCCTGTTTGCGTCTGCTGCATGGTCAGGAGAATATCCATTGTGTTGGCCCTTCAGAAGGCCTCACTGTAGAATATGAGACTTGAGAAATCGTTTATTGGAATCTTATCTTGCATACCTGATTGAGATGTCAGCCCAGTGCATTTAAACTATAACTTGCAGACTAATTAAAGGCAACAACTTAGTGCTTACCTAGGGATTCAAGGAGATTGCAGGATGACCTGCCTGTGTTGTAAAGAAAGATTAAAAGTCTGAACCAAACAATGTCTGTATTTTTCTGGTGATGCCTGACTTGGGGGAGTAATCCCACTTTATCCCCAAACATAAACCTTATTGTTATTTAGAGGTATATAACCTACAGGTGCCTTATGGACCTTTTCACCTGGCTTTGATGTCCTAACAGTTACTAGCCTTAAGCTTGTTGTTTTCCTGTTTTATCTTTCCCTGAATTGTTTCCAAGAAGCTATCTGGTTAGTGGGAAAGCCTCACTTTTCTGCAGAGAAAATGGCAAATGAAACAAATAAAGTTGTATATATGGTTTGTTTCCTTTTATTCGCATATGCTTATCATCTTCTAACTCCAAATTCTGATCCTTGCATTGAGTAACAGTACATGGGTTAATCTAAAGAATAGCAGATCTGAAATGGCAAGTTAAAAGCTTACAGGTCACTGCTGGGACAAGAGGAAGGGGGAGGCAGTTTTCCTGTCTTCATGAAGATGATGATGATGCCTTGATTTCACATGGTGAGGAAGGAGGGAGGCAGACACTAAAAATAAAAAGCAGAAGTTTATTTGACAATGTTATGAGGAGGGTAACTGGAGGCAAACATTTGACACTGACACGCTGGAATGCTGTAAAAATTTAATTAGATGGATACATTAGTCATAGTTGTATTGGGGCTTCATACACTACATGCAAAAATGCATGCTCCAGTACAAAAGAAATATTTAAGTCCTTCCTGTAAATACCATTTCCCTCATTATTGGGAAATGTGGTCTCAGTGGGACCATTGACCATGTCATTGTATTTACAAAAGTATGGTTAGAATGAGATTAACAGCGTTTATGGGAAGGGTTTTCCTACACAGAGAATGATACCTATTATATAGGCAAGACTGTGTAGCCCAGTTGCAATGAAGGAGGCGTATGTGGCTGCTATCTGGTTTAATGTAGGGTTTACTTCCATGCTATTAAACTCTCTTTAATAGGCTCCTGTTCCCTTATGCAAGGGCTGTTGGTGAGCTCAGATGCATTGAAGCACATCAAGAAGTCCTACTGCAATTTTGACTGCCCCTGGAAGCCATCGGGGTATGTTTTATGGCTTCACAGCTGTCCCAAACAGAGCTCAACAGACTTGTTCACCTAGTCCGGGGAGTTAAAAAAAAATAATTCACAATTTGGTCCTTAAAAGGTGGTCCTTTGGGATTAGGTTTATTTGGGAAGTTCATCTGAATCCAATGCAGATCACTCTGGTTGGGACATCTCAAAGCTGCCAGTAGGTATCTGCATGGCTGTGATGAAAAATTTTGATAACTTGCAAGACTGATGGTTGTTTTCTTAATTTTTAACTTTCAGCTATATCCAAAATCTTACAGGGAGATACACAGATTTCAACTCTCCTCTTCTATTTTATGGTGAACTGTAAACCAATTTAATCCAAATATTTCCCACATGTTTAATATAAAGAATTGGGTTACTGTGGAGCTGCTCCAGATCTTTGCAGAAAAGCTTTGGACATGAAGGTCAAGGTGGTAAGTTTGGAGGCAAGTTCCAAACCAAAGAACTGGTAAACTGGTTAGAAATCACAGTTGTAAGGATATGCTCAGCTATATTGCTGCATACCCACAATGCTCCCTACCTCATAAAATGTACTTGTGTCTTTTCTTGGGAAAAAACAAAACAACAACAACAAAAAAAGCATATTTCAAGTAATTTGAAAGAATTTCTTTTCAGAAAGCCCTGCAGAAAAGGAGTTTGGACCATTTCCCTTTGTTTTCTTTCCCTTCAGCTTTACTACACATGGAAAATAAGACAACATTTTCATTTGACAATGTTCATTTAGTAGTAAATAAGCAAATAATTGGCCATGTTTTATTTTAAACAGTGTCTCGGTTGTGGTACCATGTGTGACATTCAAAAATAATTATGAGATTGAGATACCGGATAGGAAAAGGATAACAACAAAGGATGACTCAACCAAAATCAACTAATAGTTTGTCTTAATCAGTGTTTGGATTGTTCTGATGCATTTGATATCCATGCTACAGAACAGGAAAAGGCTATACTGGTGTTCAATTCATTTCCCAGGATTCAGTGAATTTGCAAAGAGGATACCATTGTCTGTAATCACCTGTAAGCACATAAAAAGGAAGATGTATAACTTCTGAGGAAGCCAACCCTAGAAAATCCCACGTGCAAATACAAGGAATTTATGTTGGAGAAGGGTGTGTATGTATGTGTGTGTGTCCAGGAATATATGCATAAAGTAATGAACAGCAGCCTGTGCTTTTGATTGAAACACCAAAATGTGGATGAAAATTCACCTTCAGTCTGGTGTACTATTTAAACAAATTGGAAAAAAATGTGTCACACTGGAAAGGGAAGGAAAATGAAATACAAACCCACAATTTGCATTAAGAAGACTTTCTTTTCTACATCCGCAGTAGAGAATCATGACCTCAGAAAGAGACTTGCCCTTTACTGTCATGCTGGCTGTTTAAAATCAGTAGATCACTCAGACCAATTGAATTGCTCTATTGGAAAGGATAACCAGCCAAATGACCACACATTGATTGCAAGGGAGATGCATACACACATCATGTTTTTAAACAGGCAAAAAGAAAAAGGTACCCTGCTCTAAAACATCTATTGTCAAACTTCCCCAGAACAGTTACAGTGAGAAGCGGTTTGGGGCATGGGGATACTTTGCCATGGGTGAAGGTGTCAGCTGAAAACTGTGTCTGCTCAAACATTGCTGTATCTCAACAAATTTGAGGGATTTCTGCAGGAACTGTGTTAGTGGGTAAAAGTCTCAAGAGATTTGGTTCCAAAGACATATTTAACCATTGACTCTGCTACACTCAGCAGGTGACAGTGGGATTTTAATTTATACAGCTTTGGAGAAAAGGGATTCACCCAAGCAAAGCAAGACAGAGAATTAAATTAAATGAAATTACAAATAAAGCCATGAAAATCTATGAAATTTCCAAATGGTAGCTAATATCACACTGAACAATGGTCTTCCAAAGGAAGTGAGGCAAAAAGACTGTCAATGGGTTTTTTGGAACTGGATAGGACAGAAGATCAAGAGCATCTTCTAGGGCCAGCAGCAGGATGGTAAATAAAAGCTGACAGTTCTGAGTGACATCCATAGCAAATGGTGACATTATCATAGAAAAGAATTTACGTTTAGATAATATGAAGTAACTTAAACAAAGAAACAGACATACAAAGCATGAAAAAGAATAAAATGAGACTACAACAGAGTAGTTTGGATGGAAGCAAGGTACATAATAGGTGACTTATTTTAGACTGGGCCCACAGACATCGCCTTGACACGCACCAACACCACCAGAGCAGACAGCTAGATGAAATCAAGGTCCTAACTCACAGTTTCTCAGTTTACCTGTCTATTAATCACACTGATTTACTTTTATGTTCCATTAAAACCAAAGTGCCCACTAACATACAAGCTGCAGTTCTTTAGTGACTTAAGAATTTAAGTCCCATTTGCAAAAGTCTGAGACGCTTTTGAAAATTGGATTCATAATTAGTAAACCAGACAACTGGACTCTTAAGATCATTAGAAAGATATTAGGTAGAAACTTCAAAGTCAATGGGATTTGTACACCTTAGTCACATAAGCTCCTCTGACAATTTTTCCTTCATGTCAATCTGCATTCAAATAATTCTTTTTGCATGGGGCTATAGTGTATTTGTCATGACCACTGAGCACAAGAAATCGAATCTCAAAAATCCAGTAGGGATAAGAATTAAATAAATGTCTCCTTGAAACATTTCATTTTCTAAAAGGTACAAGAAATTGTGACTATACCACAGGGAGAAAAAAAAGAAAGTATCTTGTTAAGTCAGACTGAAGTAGTTCCAGCTCATCCAAAGCCTGTTCCCAAGTGAGCGCTGGAAGATCAGAAGGCTGTGACCAGCAGAGCCTAGGCAGAAGCAGATGTTGTGTCCAGAGCACTCATGGAATTCAATAGCTAGTTTGGTGAATCATTTGAACTGGTCACTTGGGAAGGCAGTGCCAGCTTAGTTTATGATAAGTTTGAACAGTCCAATGTTGGAACAGTGTATTCACCTCTTACTGGAACAAAGAGGCTGTATTTGTAAATAAGATGACAATTTGTACCATATTAGGGTCTTTTGCAACCAAGAAAGCATTCCCATTTTCCATAGAAAAGGAACCATTTGCCTGGGAAGAAATATCATCTGGCAGTATTTCTAGAGCCATGTTTCAGAGAGAAATTTGAAGCCAGTTTTGTACAATGCACAGGCATTAATCACCAAAAACGAGATTCTTATAAACAGAGTAATCCAAACGAGTAACACAAACCCAGTTCCTCTCCCTTGCTGAGCACTTATCAGTGTGGAGCACACAGAAATCTGGGTTGAACCCCCTTCATTGACAGAAAGGCACCTGGCCCCACTGCCCAAGGATTAGCCTGTGCCCTTGTATCTCAGAGCAAGAGCAGAGTGTTGTTGAAACCTTCCGGCCTTGCAGAACATGAGCAAAGCCAAGGAGACTGGAACAACAAAAATAGCATCAAAGGAAGCAGAGAAAAATGTTAGCTGCCTGGTGGTGGAGCAGCAGGATGAACGGCTGTATTATAGGAGTGTCACCTGAGTGAGCCGATCAATGCAATTAAGACTGAGTCAATCAGTGTCTGTACAAGTATAGCAGTGCTAGAATGATGACAAATCTCTGGGTCCAAAGGGAGACATTCTTCACCTTGTTGAAAAGCAAGGAAGTGGATGCTGTGATCAGTTTTGGCAGCATTTCTGATCCATACCTGGACTGTTCCCATCAGATGTCGGGTGCTGAAGCTTTATGACTTCCCACGTAACGGTGCTGCTGCCACGCCGAGAGCCTGAATTGCTGTGGACAACAGTGTTGGCTGCTGTCATTTCACTAAAATGAATAATTATATATCTCCCTCTCAAGCTGATTGTTCGAACGATGTGAGAGGGAGCACACAAGAGAGATGCCACCAATAAGGGAGCTTTTAGCACAGCTGATGTTGCCTCTGAGGGAAACCGGACTGGAGGAGTGAAGGCTGGATTCTGGTCCTGCCATCAGTTCATGGCGATGATCAAGTGGCACGAGGGGACCTTTTCCCAAGCCCCTTTAATAGTCCAATCTGCAAACAATCTTCTCCTTTCTCATTGCTGTTCTACCCATATCTCTCCTTCTTGGCATGGTGCCTTTTCTCCCCCGAGCAGCAGCTGTGCACACTTGAATAGTAAATCAAACACCCTAAAAACTGTTGTTCCAAAATCTTTTCAGATCTTTCTCTCCTCTATTTCTGTTCTCCTTTTTCTTGCTAATGATTAAGGCAATTGGTTTTTTTTTAATTTTAAATCTGGTATGAACTAATTTTGTGTTGCAAACAACTTGATGTATCACAATGTCTATCAATGAGAGGATCTAGAGGTACATCTAGTTCATCTCCCATCAATGCATGAGTTTTTGGGGGGCCCATGGTGGGGGGCCTCACGTTTCCTTTGAGAGCAGGTCCCAGATCATCTTGTGAAAGGTCAAAGAAGATGGTAACAGTCTAGATTTCCTGGAGATATAAATACACTCCAGTCAGGGCTGATTTACACTAACCAGGGACCTGAGCCCAACATCCTAAATGGCATTTGTTTTTATGGTTTCAAGACTATTTCCACAACAGAAATGCCTAGAGGATTAATATTGCAGAGAGAGAGAGATGAGGACAGAGCAGCAAAATACAAGATAATTAGCACCATGCAGTATATCATATGTTTTTTGTTGAACTCAACATCAATCACAGAGTAGCAGTGAGCTACTCCCTGGAAAAATGGGTGCATTTTCCCCCCTAGAAGTTAGATTTACAGAAGGTAACTCAGTTGACAGAAATGCCTGAGTCTTGCTCAAAATACCTAGCAGCTTAACTGTTCCTGTACTTTGAAACTACTGCAAGAAACTGATGTTGCACCTTAAAAGAAAGATCCAATCTGGAAACAAACAAACAAAGTGTCTAATTCTGGTAATGCCCCTTCCATTTGTGTGAGATACTTAAGTCCATGGATAGCTTCTCCCTTTAATATGTACATCTGTGAAAGGGATGTGATGGTAGAGCTTTGGCTGTGAAAACACAATGTATGCTTTATTACAAAGAAAACCACAGTTTGAAAACCAGGGAAAACTCTGATTCACCAGCATGACTCACACGTGCACTGTAGAGCCTGCAATCCCTTTAGCAAAGATTCAAGCCCAGCAGCATGTAAGTACTTGCAGAGAGAACATATTTTCCCTAAATGAACGATCTTTTCAAGTGCCTTATCTTAGTCTTTTTGAAGACAGCGGAAAATCTCTCACCGGACTTTGGCTGAGGCCCTTAAATGCAGGAAGAAAGTCAGATACCATGTAAATATCCACAAAAATGACTCAAAGCCACCATCAAGATAATACTATCAGAGGAGATGGGAAGTGAGATTTCTGAGAAGGCTGCTACAAACCCAGGGAAGACCTGTTATGTGACTGATTGTGATTAGTAAAGCTGAACTTTTCAGGAAATGAATACTTCAAGGTTCTCACCTCAGGAGAGAATTTTGACATGATCTCAATTTCAATAAATGAAATTGAGAGGGTGTTGGAACTAGAGAATCTTTATGGTCCCTTCCAACTCAAACTGTTCTATAAAAGGTGCCTGAAATCAAAAAAAAAAAAAAAAGAAAAAAAAAAAGAAAAAGAAAAAAAATTATGAGGATTTTTTTTTGACGTCTTCAGAAAGTGGAAAACAACTGGACTGGAAAATACACTTGTTTGGAGGCAACAACTCAGCTGACTGCAGCATAAAGGAGTTCAAAGCATTTTCATACCCAGTGGTGAAATAATTCTGTTACATTACTCGAACTCCTGAGACCGCTGGTCCAATGGATTATAACAAAGTGTGATACTGGAGTAACACAGTACGGAGGCAGGCTGTTAGGGCTTGCTGCCTAACAGCATCCACGAGAGGAAAGAAACCTCTTTGAGGTGTAATTGCAATTCATTTTGTCTGCTGAGGCTACAAAAAGCAATGTATGAATGTGCATGGGCCTTTGAGGGAGGAACTCAAGGTACAGATGCAGGTAAACTCGTTTATTCAACCCTCTTAAATATATGGCTTCACTTTCAGAAATGCAAAATCCCATGTTGCTCTCACTGAACCAGACTGGCAGAGGAAGGAGCCAGGTTAGTGCTCCTGGTTTCCCAGTCACAGCCATACACGAGGTATCCATTTTTCTAGTGAAAATAAACACTGAAAGGTTTATTTTAAATTTATTTTTAATGTATTTAACTTATTAGTATGTTAAAGAAAACAACTATTCATTTGGTTTCTGATGTTTTTTCCTTTGCTTTAAAATAGAAAACTTTCAGTCTATTTTGAAAATTCTCATGAGGGAAGGAAAGTGTCTCAGTTTAGCACACTAGGAATCTACACTCACCATTTCTGCCCATGTTTTCACGGCTGTGTTGAAGCCACCTCTCTGCCCTGGGTCTCTTTGAAGCCATCAATTCTGTCATATGTTTCCCCATCTACATACCTTCTACCTGGGCACAGCTGCTCAGCTGTACTGTCTGTGAACTGCAGGCCTTTAGTTTTATGGGATCACTTTCCCTGGTTTTTGGACTCTAAATAGCATCTTAATGTGCCTCCCATCCACCTATGAGAGTCCCAAATTGTCTGAAACCTTGGTTTTTCAGCTTGAGCCATGGGAGGATCAGGCCAGAGCTTACGTTATGCACAGTAGCTTGGTGTTCCTCAGCAGGGAAGTCAGATGGAAGATAAAGTCAACCCAGAGCCTGCACACTCATCTCTTAACCACACTGTGCTCATGTGAAAGGTCATCTCAGTCCCATAAACTCTCATTCTTGTATTTCCCAAGCTAACAAACTCCTCATTTGGTTTTCAGAGCTGCCTGGAGTCTTTCCATGATGGAATTGCTTCACACTGGAGCTGGTGGTTATCATTAATGAAAAGTATTGCCTACCATTTCCATGCCATCAGCTAACTTGGCTTTGGACTTCAGTATGTTATACATTACTTCTGAGTAAAAATAGAGACAGTCCTCTCCATTTCATATTAGGTTGGACCTGCAGTCTTCTGAAATGCTAGAATTGAAAAGTATTATTTATCTTGCTTAGAAAGAACAGAAAATAGATTAGTAACCATGTATGAAGTGTGTATTAAAGTTAATACCTGTACAAAACCTCTACATAGGGAATTAACATGAGACATTGAAAAATTGTTCTTTTGTATTGTCCGAGAAGAGAGAGCTGCATTTCTCTCTTTGTGAGTGATAAACATCTGTACTCAGCATTCCTGGTTCTACAGGTATTAGATCTGTGGTTGACCAGAGGATGCCATTAAGCAGAACTGATTTGTTTCTTAGTTCATGTTACTTCTGGGGGAAGGGGGCAGGTGGGAAGTTGGACTAGTGGGAGATGTTATCTGAGGAATGCTGCACTTGATTTCGATGGATTTTGCCTGGTGCTGCTCCCCTTTCTGGCACCCAGCTCGTAGCTTCTCTGGAGCAGTTACAACACAAATTGAGAAGTCATGAATGCAGACACCTGAACGTGAAGCTATTCAGGACCATCTGCCTGCACGATCTGACACAGGGATGTCCAATGAGCTGATGTATTAAGGCACATTTATTTCTACAGCCCATAAAAAAAGACCCCTACGGGATTAGAAGCTGTGCTTTTCTCTAAGTAAGCATACAAAAACCTATTTCTGTGTCCCAAATGCCTGCCTCTGGATCTTCAGCAAGATACTTCAATTATCTGCATACCACTCTCCCATTTTACTGCCACCAGTGGCAAAAATACAGCAGTACAACCACCAGGGATGGTTTATCCCCATTTCTTTGCTGCTTCTGTGGTGACACTGAGAGTACTGTCCTTAAATACTGATGAAACGCATATAGCAAGTGCTGAGTGGGATAACCTCCCACAGTCCTTTGCTGGCATTACTCTAATCTGGCATCCAGAGCATTTTGAACAAGGGCTTTCCTCTGGTGGGAAGAGAAGTGTTTTCCAGTGTTTCCATCCAGAGATTCCTTTCTTACATTGCTGTATAATAAACTTGTTGTAAGAAGGATCTTATCAGATAGGCATCTGCATTTATGCTACAGAAATATTTGTTATATATAGATGAGATTGTGTGTTCTCCCTCACTGAGCTAGATCCTATCTCAAGGACACACCCCAAGAGAGAAGAGGGAGGAAGATATTCCATTCTGGGACATCACAGGAACAATTCCTCCCTATTTCTGTCTTGTTCCAATACCAACAGAAGATATTCACACGCCCCCATTCCTATATGGACTAGGTCGTGCTGTGGTGGTGCAATAGATGGTCTTTGTCTTTCTCCACCCACTGTTTTTTGTGTCTAAACTCAATCTCACAGCAACTGCAGAAGTGTCTGGCTGTCCCTCGTGCCTCTACAGGAGCTCGCATTCCACAATGCAGCTCAGGTACTTGTCTTTCTGCATATGGATTCAGGGGAGTTAAGATCATGAATCTGCACAGCAAGAGAGAAGAACACACAAAAAGAAAATTTTTAAAAACACCCCAACAACAATGAACATTAAGAATAAATTGCAAATAGAGGTACATAATTTGTGGTTAGAGAGAATGAGTGCTAGTCATTATTCGGTACCAGTCATTTCTTTCCTCCAAATATATGTATGAAAGTCAGGAACAAATAATATTTTTATAAACAGGGAGGAGGTTTTCTTTTTAAAATTAGATTATGTTAAAAAATAATCTAGGATGACTGGAGTGAGATTGTACCTATAAGGAGAAATTACTATACAGCCAAGTGAATCATTTGTCCAAATATAATGTATAACTTCACAGCAAAGAAAAGCCAGATATATGAAGAGTGAATTGTTTACAATAGAGACATATATTTAAATGTATGTATAATTGTAACCTTCTGTTAACACCCGCTTGAAGAGAAGAGAAAGTTACAGGCTTTAAAATGCTGCCTTTTAACTATGCTCAGTGAAGAGCCCTGTATGTAATGAGAGCAACATATAGAGAAGGGATTCTTGCAGATAGAAAAAAAATTAAAAAAGAAGAAAAAACCAGCTCCTATGAAAGTGCTTAGCAGAAGTTGCTCCATCTTCATTTGTCTGTATCAAAGGAATTCATTGTCATCTCCAGAGACAAACTTGGGGGAAGAAAATGTGCTTTATTGAAAGCAAGACTTATGATTTAATCTGATCTCACCAGAATTTCATTCTAGCTCTAAAAGGTTTCCCTGGTGACATCACACTATGTGTGATGTTCTCAGCCCACAGGCATCCATTGTAAGCTCTAGAAGAAACTTGGCCTTAGTTGGGAATGGGAAAATGCACACATTTTGGAGGTCTGATTAGAGAGATCTTCCACCTCTGATACTAAAAGGAGCCTAGAAACTTGCCCTGGATTTACACTGATTGCCCTACCTCCTCTAGAAAATCATCAGAGACATGGAAACAGCCCCTCATTTGCACCAAGCTCCTTTCCCAAACTTTTGGAGAGTACATGACAAAAGAGAGTAACTGTGAGGTCTTCTACCATTTAACTAATCCAACCACCACAAACAACTTCTCAAAGCAATATATATATATAAAGAAATCTGGTTTCCATCTCTCTTCCCATTAAGAAATTGATTAGAAGAGCCTTCCCATCACTCATGAAACCTGAGGGGAACGAGAACAGAGGAAGAACGAAGAATCCCTTGAACAATACATGCCCATTTCACTAACAGGCTGGTTATGCCCCCTTCAATCCCATGGTAATAAGTGGCCTTACTCTGTTCCACCAACAATCCCCTAAATAGCCTTCTCTGTGTGTTTGCTGCCCTTTATATGCTCACATAAATTTGACAATACAGCCAAAACCCAACTATTTTCCTTGTCCTGTCAAGTTCCCTGTTTTCCTTACAGAGAATCTGCTGGACCTCCGTGAACCCAGCCCTTTTCCCCCCTGAGCTGGAGCCCTCACTCCCCAATACCCTGTGCAGTATGTGCACAAGAGTTGTATTTTATCTAAGATCTAGGAGATTAACAACACAATTTACTGCACTTTTTGGATCTTACAGAACTGGAAGCCAGGGAATACAGTAGTTCAGAAGATAAAGAGAGATGGAGAGAACTTATTCAGAAATAAAACTCTATCATAAACCCCATTGCAACTGCAAGACCTGTCAGGAAAATAGCAGGAGCCACAGTCAACACAATATTTGTGTGTATCACATGTATTCATATTTCAATATAACCTCCACGTTATCGCATTTCAATATTTTCCATCTCACTGAATAAATGGATGGGAATTAAAATCCCTGAGACAATGTGGAGTAATAGTTTCCCAATAGAGAAGAAGAACCCAGTCTCTTTACCCCCTTTCCTAGAGCCAACTGCAGGAAAGCTCCTCTGCCAAGTCCTCTGGGCAGGTGATAGACTCACCTGAACGAAGACAATGAGAAAGTGAAGATTGACTTGCTTGTTATCACAAGGTTCCCAGCTGCCTCGTGCACACATTGGGAGGATAATTTCAGAGGAGCTTTGTTGCAAGTGCCCCTCTTTTCCAATCAGTAGGCATCATCACAGCCAGATAAGAAGCTAACACAGATACTAGCATTCGAGTCATTACAGCGACATGTAATACTACAATTTTCTGGGCTATTGATTACTGCTGTTCTGGCATTGCAACCCAAAACACTGGAGGAAGTCAAGTGGAGAATGAGAAGAGGTGAATTTAGCATGCTGGAGAGTTGGTTAAAATACCTTTGCTGAGAAGAGCCTCTTTGTCAAAATCACAACTTTTGGCCAAAAGGTATGAATTTTGAGATAAAGGTTTTGCAGCTAGTTTGGGGATTCTTGTCTGGGTCTCTGACCTGCCACATTATTTCCCTAGTCACGCAGCTATCAATAATGCTCTCCCAGGTTATACTTTGTTTTATTTTAGTGCAGTTTCATTCTGCACTGCACCACAACCAAATTTTTGAAACATCTCATGAAATAGTGTGTTTTTCTCCCCCCAGCTCCTCCTTAGTGTTCAGATGGAGGTAAATAACTCTGTCATAAACTCTATGGGGAGTTTATTGATAACATAAAATGATACATTTTGCTTTCAAGACATTTCTTATTACAGTCAGGAGAGAGAGGATGTGAGTCAGAAGCTTTCTTCTCAGTTTCACTTGGTTCTTTTGTTCACTCAGTTTACTGAAACTTAAGTAGCTGTTAAAGCTAGAAGTCCCAAGGCACATGTGTTCTTTAACACATAACTTAATTTACAAAACAAATAATTACATCTCCTTTTCTGAGTGTCACCCTTCCAAGGAGCGTCTGATGCATATGCTAAAATGTAAACACCTGAAAGCTGAAGCTCTGCTGCAGTTAACTGCTCTCTGTTTCAGGGAGATTTACCCTCTAACCCACCATGACTCAAGTAGTCATTTCTAAATCTCGATTAGTTAGTTTATCTGGATTTTAGATAGTTTACTCCAAGCAAGCAGAGAAAGGCAGGTTGCAGCTTTGCCTCCTACAGATCCCTCTGGAAAAACCTTATACATTGAACAGATCTCCCTTAACCTCAGATGGAGGTGACGCTCAGTTACCCCACAGAGAAAGCTTTCCAATTTAAAGGTGCAGCATTTTGCATCATTCAAGACTGGCTCCTCCTCCCTGTAGCTATAAAACTGACCTAATTATACAGAGCCTCAACTCCAGTGCATAGTAGTTTCAAGTTCGCTTGTTATGTGATGCTTGCAACGATATTTGTTCACAAGCTACACCAAATAAAGCGTGTTGTTTTACTGCATTAACATCAAAGCCAAGCTTGTAGATTGTATTGGTTTTATTTATATGATATGCATACCTCTACATATATGTATTTATATATATATATAT
>JAWWEU010000020.1:15331311-15654826 GCA_035583155.1 Acropternis orthonyx
AATGTTTTGCTTTCTGCTGCCACCCTTTATTTATTTATTTATTTATTTATTTATTTATTTATTTATTTATTTATTTACAGTGGTGCTCTGTGGTGGTGGGTGCTCAATTGCACCAGTGGAAGGATGTGCAATCAAACTTGCAATGAGACAGTAGTCTCTGATTGTCATCAGCTGCAGCTCATTATTCTCTCAAGGATTCCTTGTGCCAATCGATGATAAACAATGTGTAATCACTTGCAATTGATTGCAAATCAGATTGCATAGACTGGCATGTGGAGTCCTTGAGGGAATAACGAGCTATGCCTTTTGCCCACTCCTGGGTCTGTAAGGCCCACATGCCATCAGCTGGTAGCTCCTCTCCTCACTCACAGATCACACAGGACAAAACAGATCAAGGTTGTGCTTATATTTGTTTTATGATATTCAGGCTGTTCATCTCATACTGGCTTTTTCTCTCCCTGTATGTGCTCTAGGGCTGTGTTTTCCTGGGGTGTTTCCCTCTACAGAGTTGTAGAGACAAGATTTAAGGGGCTTGGGGGGATGTTTAAGATTTAGTCCATCAACAGGGCACTAAACCTATCTTCTTTTCTGAAGATTTATAGGTCTTTCTGTTCTCCCCTTTAAAACTGGGCTGATGGCTCAGTTTTGAGGCAATTGTTAGAAAAATGGTCTGAACAAGTCACAGGTAACAGAGGAATAAGCCTCTGCTGACTTGTTCCGAAGCCAAGTAATTTATGTGGTGAGTTCAGCTATGTTTTGCTATTTAGACTTTTACCTTCTAAAGTAGTGTTAGTCAGATCTGGTCTATTGACCATTGATGGCCTGAAAAATGCCACAAAAAGTGGTCAGTGAAATTACAGCAAAAATAAGAAAATACGGCAAATGTCTTCAATAGCTGTTTTCTGATTGATGTTCGTGACTGCACCAGATATAGCTGGCACTAATTTAAAGTGTTGGTAACCAAACACTAATATTTTGACTTTAGAAGTATTTTATTTACCTAATTTTTAAATACATCGTTATTTACCAATCTCACTCCCAGCTGCTGTAGGGCAGTAGATTTCTGGGCCAGAAATCTTTTGTTTATAAAGAAGGTTGTGTTTTCTTGGTTGTTTTTGGCTTGTTTTTTGTTTTTTGTTTTTTTTTTTTTTTAACTAAAGGATTTCAAGAAAGGTAATTTTAAAACACCTCTTTCTGGATGTTTTAGTTTTTCAGATCTAAGTGTATATTCTCATTCTAAGTACTGATCTTAGAAGAGGAAATGAAATTCCATCTGAATTCCACATGAAAAAATAATTTAAAAAAATCTGTTTAAAAATATTCATGGAATATGTTGTTCAACTGATAGTGGGGTTTTTTGACTTAAAGCAAGCGGGGTCTTGGCTTGATCTTTATATTTAAATGAGAAAAGAATAACATTAGCATTCACTGAATATTTTGATTGAGATAATAATCTCTATTGATAACATACTTCCTTTTAAACATCTGTAAGGCAATCAATTGGAAACTGATGCACTGGTCTAATCTTACTTTAGAATCTGGTTCTTACTGAGGACTTGAAAACCATAAATATTCTTTTAAATGTATTTTAATGTTGTTGGGGGTTTTTTTTCCTTTATGTAAACCAGTGGAGCTCCACAGGATTAACTGATTTACCCAAATATCAGTGAGGTCAGGGAGAAAATTACTGAATGAAAAATGTAAAGCTAATAATTAAAGAGATGGCCTGGTTTTGTAAATCTTTTTCCAAGTGTTTCATTAATAGTAATTGGTGTGTTAAAGTATAACTTTTTGAACTTACAGTGTAGCTTGCAATTGCTCTTCTATGAGCATCATAACAGCCATCATTAAAGAGATAAAGCACATATATAATCTGAAGCAAGTTTCCTCAAAAAATAGCATTCCCAAGGTAATTCCTGCTCCAGAAACAAAAGGGGTCATGAATTTATTTCATGTCCATTTTCTTTCACTGACAAAACTGTTATATCAACAAAGGAAGCAACTAGACAAGTTTGGTTTTTCACCTCCTAATCTCAGTTTATAAACAGAAACAGAAGGAGATATTTTCTTAGCTTTTTTGGTGTGTGGTTTTATTATTTTTTTTAAGTACAGTCTTATCAGAGACCTGAAATATGTCAAAATCCTCCAGTGTTTTAAAAGGTCACATGTTTGAATAGTTGGTTTAAATTACCTATATTAGAAACAATTTCCCAGCAATTCACCTCGCAAAGTTGAGAACACAGTCTAAAACTATGTGAAGTTTTTGAAACATTACATACTAAGTGTGAGCCAAAGGGGTTTGAAAAGGAGGTGGCCATTTCTCACCAGCATCAGCCATCCCTGCACAGCAATGGCCAGCATCAAGTGACGCTGCTGACTTTAATGGCTTTTGAATAAGGCCTTTATACCTTTTCGCAGATGAATTTTGGTTGTCGAATTGAACATCTTCAATTCTTCACCTCTGAGCAGCACTAGCCCAGGAGAAGGCACTGCCACACAAGAGCGCAAGCCAGGGGTCTCCTCCCTCCGTGTGCTCTCCAAAGAAGTGACTTTCTGAAGGGGGTGCTGCAGGAATTCCCCACTACCCCCAAGCAGAGCACATGGGGCTGGCTGAGCTACAGGGCTGTAAACCTGCCGTGGCTGGCAGGAGAGACCATAGGAGATGAGTTCTCTGGCTGCCCTGCTGAACAGGAGGGTGGTTTATACATGGTGAGCAGTCTGTTCAGTGATTGAGCTGGACAGGCAACTTCATATTGGCTGTGTTGCCTGTCTACAAAGAGAAGAGCTCTAACCAGCCCTGTGATAAAGGGATGATAAGGGTGCTGCTGATGGTACACTGGTATCTTTGCTGTGCCTACAGATGTCTTGTGTAAGAGGGGTTGTGATGTGGTGTAAACTGAGACATCCCACATAGTCTTATTTATTTACACTGAAGCTTTTGTGTGACAGATATCCAGCATTTTACTTGTGTCTCCTATGTGAGTCAAAATGTTGGCCAGTTTACAAACAGAGTGGGCACAGATGTTCTGCAAACTGCTTAGTAAATAATTATACCCAGGTTTGTATTAACTGTTCTTGCTTTCTGCAGCCTGCTGATGGAAACAGTGATTTGGTGAGCATTTCTGATTAGGTGTTTGGCTTTTTTCTGGTTTTGTCTTACTGTGAGAAAAAGCAATTTAATTACAAGCTCTGAAATAGATAAAACATAATTTGTTCCTGCTTTGACATTTGTTAAGGATTTTTAAGCATTAAAGAGTAAACCAAGAGCTATAGTTCAGACTATAGATAAATAATTGCAGCAACTGTGTAAAATTATGAAAACACTAAGGCAGGACTTAAATCTTCGGTGTGATAGTAAAGAATATACAAACTCTCCTACACTGAAAAATCTTTCCCTGAGTATATATTTCTTGCTGTGTTGAGCAACATTTTTAAACCAGAGATGAACAACTGAGTGCACATCTCAGAATGAGACAAGAACCAAAGAAGCCACACTACTTTTAACCAGTGTCAGAAATAAATACAGCATAAAATATGGAGTGGTGAGAAAGATGTTCATGCCTGGAGGTGGAGTCAATTTAGAACTAGTCTGGGTTTTGAGCTGAGAGACTTAATTAAGACAAGGGTTGTGTTCAGCTGCAGAGCAATCTCAAGGAATTCAAATTCTCTTGGCCAAAAGCTTCTAAGAATCCCTGTTTTCATGAGATTATATGTATAGCATATACAAATAGTTCTCTGGGCTTGGAAGTGACTTAGAACCAAAAAAGAAAAAATTAGCTCGGATTTCAAAATCTAGCTTAGGTCATTCTTGCCTAATGGTAACAAATTCAAGGAAGAAAAATATATTAAAACATCATGAAAGTGTGAGAAAACAGGTTTAAATTTGAAGCACGGAAAGATGATGGGTCTGTGTCACCAGCCTATGCCTATTTAACTTGCTACTAGTATACATGGTCTTCTGTCAGACAGTCTTAAACTGTTGAGCAATGTGATATATTGTTGGAAAGTACTTGGAAAATGTTCATGACTGAAGTGTGATTTACAGGTCTAGTATTACAAACAGCAGCACACAGTGCACGAGAGAACCTTTTACAGCATTTTTGAGCAGAGGTCTTACCGTACTGTGCTTTGCAGGTAGCTTGGCACATCTTTCATCCAAATCAAGTTATGTTTTATTTTCTCCTCTGCAAATCTTCAAAAACTTTTCCTTGAAGATGAGGCCCCTATTAAATGGTGTGCACTACAGAAATTAATAAAGCTAATGAAATCAGGCACTCTTGGCTCATGTGTGATTCATCAGTCACACATCTCTGTTTAATTTGCACAGGTTTGGAGCCTACTTCTCACTTGCACAAAAGTCTCACTGTTAGTTTAAGAAATCCTCATATAAATAGAATCCATTTTCTGATGCATCATAAAATATCTAAGAGCAATGAATGATTACAGTCACAAGAGCTATTTTGGCTGGACTCATGGTAGTTCCCCAGGCCCAGGATTAACACCGCTTTCCCTGCATTTTGAGAACAGAGGAATTGTCAGTATCCTGCAAACAGCAGTGACTAAAACCAGATGTTTCAGTGGAAGAAACCTCTCATTAGGCTTGTAGGGAATGAGCTTTGAAAAACTGGTTTGCTTGTTTGTTTGTTTGTTTTAACAAAGGGGAGTGCAAATGCACCTGAGTGTAAATGCAAATTGGGCTTTTTGAGTTTCGTGTTGATACAGCAAAGCCTAAAGGAAATGAGAAAAATACCCAACCAACAAACAATCCTATTTAGTCTGTGGTTTCAGAGCTAAACTCCAGCCTTTGAGGATCACTGAAGGCAAGTTCAGGTTAGAAATTCTGATTTTGATAGTAAAAGCTCGAGGTTGATA
Organism: Acropternis orthonyx; assembly: GCA_035583155.1. Taxonomy (NCBI): domain Eukaryota; kingdom Metazoa; phylum Chordata; class Aves; order Passeriformes; family Rhinocryptidae; genus Acropternis; species Acropternis orthonyx. Next base: position 15,336,184 of record JAWWEU010000020.1, read on the forward strand.
AGGCAAGTTTCATTGTGAAGAGCTCATGTAGGGCTACCTTCATTGCCAGGTATTTAGCTTGTTTAAAATGATGTTATTTTGGTTATAAACAAACAAACGATGATAAGCTGGAGCTCTAAATGCAGTATTGACACGTGTCTTCAAGTTGGACAGGTTTTTAAACAGTAGCAGTAAGGCAGGATAATAAGAAGCTCAGATCCAGCAATGCCTCCAGTAAAAACACCACCCAAGGAAGAAGGATGGAGGGTGGTGTGTGCTCTGGCTGTGGATAAAAGAATCTACTTCAGAAAGCAGGCATGAAGTGAGGCATCCTGGCTGCAGCAGTTTGCTTTGAAAGTTAACTCCTCTCTCCAGGCAGTCCTGTTGTGTCCCAGCTGCATTTGTGGTGTATTTGCCTGACAACTGCATTGAAATTAGCGTTTGCGTTAGGTAAGCAAATGTTGAGGTAAAGATCCAGACCTTTGCAGTCTTCAGCACCTCTTTTCCCCTTGTCTGATGTCTACCTGGCCATGAATATAACAATACAATATGGAGGTATGGACAGTGAATAGAGGTTGAACATTCAACTCCAGCCCAGGCTGTTGTTATGAGTCAGTACAACCTGTGAGCAGCCTCTGTCCCAGCAACGGTGATGCCAGGACATGCTGCCTAAAGGACAGGTGTGGATAAACACAGGACCATTGCCCTGGCTTGCTCAGCTCCTGGCTCTGGAACTGATGTGACAGGGGGAAGGGATGAGAAGTACAAGCATGCATGTGGCCTCCTTGCCAATAACAATAACTGTCAGGTAAGTGACTTCATCTGACTCACGTTACCTCTGCAGATTGGACATTGCAGCTCCCTCTCAGAGGGGCTTGGGGGGAGCAGAAGTCCTTCAGTGATCCTGAGGGCTCTGACCAGTGCAGACCCCCCTTACAGCATGTGCAGAGGAGTGGCCCCCACCTCCTTCCTCCTTGCAGGAAGTCACTGACCCACACTGCTGAGGCTATAGGGAGAAATATTCAAACCAGAGGAGAGGATCCCCAAGAGGTTGAACATTTTCTGCATGAATAATCCTGTGTGCCCCCGTTGTGGGTCTTTGCCCGACACTGTGTTCTACGTTTGCAGCTAGAGAGGTGTGCTCAGAAGTGGCACAACAAAATAGCTCAGAAAATGCACTGTGCAGCAGTGGAACTCAGTGAATTTTGGATTTATTTTTTTTTCCCATTTAAAGACAAAATTCCAGTGAAATAGCGAGTCCTTAAAACATGTATTATTTATTTTCAACAGTAAAAAAGCCCCTACAGTATTTTGAAAGAATGTCTGCTTTATAGGTCTGCAGTGATAACATGTTGGAAGTAACTAACAATTATGTTATTTTTGTCCTCACTAATAATGCTCAGGGAGCAATTGATGTTTCTTTTAGAGTTAATAAGAAACATTTGCAACAAAAGCAGGAACTGTGGAGATAAAGCAATTGGCAAGAAATAGTATGTTTAAATACCATAAAACAGCCAGTATCCAAACAGGTGTGAGATAAAGTGGTATAAATAAACTGCTCTGTATGCAGCCCATCACACGGCAGAGCTGGGTAAAAAATTGCATGAAATAACTTCACTCCTATTCAGAGGAAAATATAACAAAACCAATCCTTGTGTCTCCTAATTAGCTTTAGCAGCTGAGAAAACATTTCTCATGCGGGAATTTCTGAAAGTTAGAAGTTGTTCTGTAAAAAGGAAAAACAAACAAAAGAAGCAGTAAAATTTGTAAACTTCTTCACCAGTTAAAGCCAGTATCCTGAAGAGACAGTGGAACCTCTTTCAACCTTGCAAAGTTACTGCTGGCTCTTTTAGTTATTCTGCATTGCCTGGTGGCATTACGATCCTAGATGGTGTCTGTGTTACTTTTATTGGTGCTGCTTTCACAAACACATGGACATTTGCCCTTTCTTCATCCAAACATTTGGTTGCATTAAGGGTTGTTTGGTTTAGATTAAAGATTTTCTTTTTTTAAGACCAGTCAAATGCAAAGTAAATCAGTACTAGCAAACATGACGTGAAAATAATTGCCCATGCTCACATGACTGATAAGCAGAACTATGGAAAATGTCTTACAACAAAATCCACCTGGTTTCTGTGGCTGCTACAAATGAGAAGCCCCAATAGTTCACTGAAAGGTTTGTCAAGATTCATCAACCTTTTGGATAAGTGGAATGGCTGTATTTTTTTGTTTAATCAGCATGTGAATTTGTTCAACATGTGAATTTTAGGTGACATGTTATGATTTTTGTGAGTCTTAGTCACTGTCTATTAGTTCTTTCAAACTCACATAAAGGAAGAAAAGAACTTGCTTGTGTCCACATGCACATAGATACCCACGAGGTGAAATTGCAAATTTTGGATGATTTTAGAAATCAGAGCTTCCACGTATTCCCCACTGTAACTCTCGTATGTTATTTGGGTCCCTGAACTCAGCTCTGTGCAGTCTAAGTTATGCACAAAGCCAAAAGGGAAACCACATCATCTCTTTGTCGACTTTTCTCTGTCCTGTAATATGTATGACTTGGAAAAGGAGCCTCTCCACTGATACTGTGAACTTGCTTTGGTTGTCCAAGTTGGTGCCCCTTTCCGATATGCAGATGTTAAAAGGCTGTCAGGAGAGCTCTGAGCTAAAATGTGTGACACTGAAAGTGTGCACATGGTCTGTGGGAGCAGAGATGTTCAAAGAGCAGTTGATGTCACACTGAAAGAAACAGGAACGGGAACACCTCTTCTTCATGTTGGCTTTTTTCAGCTAACCACTGATAGATGTGATAAAATCCCAGTGCTGCTGCTAATAAGCAAAGGAAAGGAAGCCAATGTACTTTTATACTCTGACACGTGGTGCGTTTTGGTTTCACTCAGAGGAGCAAACCTTTCTTTCTTGTACCAAGCATTATAAATAGGCCCACTTCTTATCAGATCCTTCTCTTAAAGTTTTTCATCAGAAAACCACAGTTAATTTTAGATAATTGTTAGAGATAATCTCAAATTTGTGTGTAATGTATGCCCCAGTTCTAAGAAAAACATGACATTAGGGAAGGTTCTGCCTGCCTAGCAGCTTTTCATTTACAAGAGTGGTATGAGATCTCTTGTTCTTGTCAATTGAATTCTCATGTCTTAGACATTCAGACCCCTATCTCTCAAAGCAGATAAAATTTTAACTTGCTTAGTATTTATTGTCTTCTGTATTTTGTAAGAGCTTCTGAGCAGTGTGTTCAGGGACTGAACACATGTCCTGCCAAACAAGAAGAAAAAGCTTTCCAAACAGTCTATGCCAGAATTTGTGATGGCATATCTGACTCTTTAAGCTTTCCTGTGGGAGTCAATTTTACTTTATTTGACAGCAGTGGCATTTGCTGTCAGAAGAATAAAGACAACAGTTGTTTAAAAAAGCACGTGTGTCACCCTGCACTATCAAACAACATGCTCCACATTGCAAGAGTTTTAAGATGAAATGAACAGATGAATTCCCAGGACCAAGGAGAAAAAGTGTTTATAACACCAAAGGAGTAAGGATATTCATTTACCAATAAGAAAGGATTAGAAGTGGACTGGAAGTAAGTCCATCAAGTTTTTTGGAAAGGCCAAGGAGCAAAACCAAAACCTGATGAAATTTTAGGAGAAAAAAAAAAAAAAAGCATTATGCATTGCCCTTCCAGTCCAGTTTTTGTTCAGTGTTACTGATGGATATCTCTTGAATAGCATGAAAATAGACATTTAGGCCTATAATATGCAAGACATCATAAAGATAAGCAGAACAAAAACCTTATACTTTAAGAAAGGCAAGGGGGAAAGAGTGGTGCGGTGATTTCCTTGGAATGGTCAGAGAGAAAAGTGAGTGACTTAGTTATCCTGGTCTTCCTAGTCCCAGCAAAGACATTTATTCCCTGAGCAATGTTTGCTTTAACAGCCGGGGCTGGATGTTGCAAATATTTGTAGCTGCATTATCTCAACATTTTGAAAACTATGTACCTTGAATGTTGTATTTTTTTCTGAGAAAATGAGTGGAAAGAGTTCTTCTTGGCATGCAGAAATGCTAGGAAATTCTAACATCATGCATGAAATTCCAAATCTGCCTTTAGGAAAAGCCAACTTCCTTCATAAATTGGCTCCTTCTTACTGGCAAAGGTGAGTAGGGTCAGACAAAAAAGCAAAACACCAACCTACTTTTAACTTTGCGAGGAAATTTTAAACCCCATAAATTTCAATGCCTTTTGCCTTTTATTATGAAGTCCTGGCATATTTCTAATAGCAAGTTTCTAAAACAAAGTTCAGCCCTGCTATTCTATACTCTCTATTTATGATATGTGTGAATGGACCTGTATCCAAGTTTATAGCTCACAGAGCCATCAGAATGTCAGCCAGCTTGGAAGTCTGCAGATTTCTGGGGTCAGCCCCGCTTTTCACTCCCTGTGGTCCGTGGAAATTCATAGTTCATAGATATTAAGGTAATAGGGGACCATGGTGCTTTCAACCAGAGTTAATTGTATTTCAAACCATCAGGTATATACTTTCTCTCTGATACACACTCAGAAAAACCATCTCACTGTCATGCTTACTGGTGGGGGAGAATAAACTGAAGGTTGATTCCTGTATTCATACACAACACCTCTGCTAATAAGCCTCATTTCTTATCTTGTCATTCCTGTCTGGCACTTCAAATGAACAGAAACTGCTAGTAAGATCAGAAGATATAGTGCTTTTAGTAAAGTGGTGTATTAAACTAATTTTCACCCGTGATCAGAAGCCTTTCCATGCAGATTTAAAGAAGTTCAAAGTTCATCAATGTATGACACAGATTAGTTAATCTGGGGTATCGTAGAACACAACATTCTTGGTTTTGAGTGCACGATATTCTTGTGGCTGCATTAGCAAAGTAACAAATGAAGGGAAAATGAAAAAAGCAAAAACACGAAAAACACATTTCATGCTCTTTAAAAAACTACTCATTAGATGATAATGTATTTACAGCAAACACAAGTTTTAAGACATCAAAAGTCAAAACTAGTAGGATTTCACTAATTGATTGGTTTTGCTGTCACTGTAGTGCCTTTTAGATCATAACTCATGTCATGAGTGTGCCCCTCATCTTAAGTTGTAAACCACAAAAAAAATTTCTCTATTTCCTGTTTTAAAACTACAGGTATTTGTTTGACAGCAAGATAGGTTTGGCCAGAAAGTCCATCCTAAAAATCCCCAGGGTGAAATTTAACCCTATATAGTTGTGATTAAGCCTTTAATAAACATGTTGGCAAAAAGGCCATTCTCTGCAGCCTTCTGGCCAAGGACAAGGATAACATTAGTTTTAAAAGCCACATTTTGTTTGCTGAAGTATTCAGCATGCTGCCAAACGGGATCTCTTCTCGGAGCAGCTATCACAGGAAGGTTTGCAATCTCTTGCCTGCACAAAAATCTGGTAACAAAAGTTCACACTTAAACAGTGTTATTTCTTTCATATATCCTCTAAGTGACGTATTCACAGAAATACAGGTGTGGATTTCTTCCCCCTTGGCTCTGTATTGAATTGTACTCCTTAAGTGTGAAGATCTATGGGTGAGTCCACTGCACCGAGGCAGTCAGAGGATAAGATCTATCGTGCTGACCCCTGAAGGCACTTTTTTCCTTTCACTTCTACACAGTTGTGAGAGGATGTTAACACTGGCTTACAACTCACTTACAAATGGTTACAAGCTGATTTCTTCATTGCATGGGGCTACGGAGCAAAGGACCAGGGAATTCTGCACCCAGCTAATGCTTTTGAGCCACCCACAGCTGCGGGGACACGCATGGGACAAGTGTGCAATTCATCGCCCACCTCTACTGCAGTCACAGCACAGCGATGAGGATGACCAAAAAATGCATCCCACTTTCCAAGTGCAGCACAGCAAAGAGCGGTTTTGGCTTCGTTGCTCTAAACAAGGCGCTGATTAGCCAGTAATCAGCAAGCGATTAGCAAAGACAACTGGGTCACTGGGAGTTCAGCGTGTGCATTGTTTGCTGCGAGGCACTGAAAGGCTCGTTCTCGGCGTGAGCACACACGGTGATATGATTGCCCACCACAAACAGCCATTCAACAAGCTCGGTCTGGGTAATCAGCTTGCCTCCCATAAAATTTTAATCATAAATATTGCAAAATAAGAATCATGATGCTGACTGGCTTTATAAAGCATTATAAGGTCGTTAATGGTTTTGATTAAATAGCTCCAGTTAACAACACGTAATCAGAAACACTGGGATGTAATGAAGAACCATCTTTTTTTTTTTTTTTTCCCCCTAAATAATAAACAGGCTGTACCATGTTGTTCCACAGCTTAGCCACCATCATTCAGTATCAGAATCAGAAGGTACCAAAATTGCTGATAGAAGGTTTCATAAAGGATAACTATGAAGCAGTTCTTCCTGAGTACAGGCACACAGGAGACACACGGAAAACCACAGCTGGTCTCAGCCAGAAGGTCTTCATTAGGGGCAGCTGACACCCCAGGTATTTGTAGACCTCCTGCTTCTCCAACCCAAAGCTTGCATTGACACTGGGGAGTCAAAGCTACTTCCTGTGAAACCTGTGAGTAATTTTCAACCTCTCAAACAACAGGGATAAACTTGTACTTGAGACTTTTTCATTATTTCCACTTTACCCATTACATTCAGTTTCTGTTAGACTAAAGTACCCTCTGTATCTCAGTAGATCATCATTAGGTATGTTTGCAATCTTCTTTATGTGTGTGGGTGTTGGAATGGATGAAGTCTCACCTCAGCAGAGCCAGGGCACGCAGTCCCCAAGGATGGCATTTTGGCTACCTGGAAGAAAGCAGGTTTATATACCAACACATTGATCCCTTATTTGTTACACTGGTGGACACACCTTCCTGCCAAAGAAAGATAGTCTTAATTGTGTAGAAATTCTATGAGTTTTGAGTTTGTCTTCTCAACTAAAAATGCCAAAACTCAAAACTCAGCAATCACAACACATCTATGGGAAAGATCCTTTCTTCACATGCTACCTCTTCCTTCTCCCAGTCTATTTCCCTCTCAGTAACAAGACAGAAACATCTTGTAACTAGTACAAGCCTCATGAGCTGCGACACTGCATTCCCCAGCACGCTCCTTCCCCTTTGCCTGCAAACACAGGGCTTATGATCTTTCCAGGCATGATTTCCATGGACTTTCTCTGCAGCCAGACTCCGTGCAACATTAGGGCCGAGCAATGGCCGGGGTGTACACATATATGTGCACATAAGCAGTATATACACATAAATTTGTGTCCATATATATATATAAATAACATGACTAACTGCCAGAAGTTTGACCCTTAGGACTCCAGCTAAGGACCTCAATACATTGCTGCACAACAGGCCTCTTAAGTGCTTTCCATTTCCTTACAATATGAATTTGAGTGCCATGGGACTTCTATTCCTGCTTCAAACTTTGTTATTATTAACTTTTAAAACTCACATTTTTTTGCCAGGTTAAAAAAAAAAAAAAAAAAAAAAAAGAAGAATTCCCTGTGAATCTGACCTCTTTTTCTTGTAGTGCCTTTCAGTGGGTGTTGTAAGAAAGCAGCTATTCAGTTATTACAAGCAGTGGCTGTTTTGCTAAAGCACAATATTTGAAGTAAACAGTATAACAGAACTCAAAGTTAAGCTAAGCCTAGAAACTGGATGCACTGAATTCAACCAGAGTTAAATTAAACTGGAACAAATATGGACAAATCTTCCAGCCAAGAGACAAAATATTTTTTTGTTTCCAGTCTCTAGGACACGAAAAATATCCTGGCATGGCAAGACTATATAATACTTGAAGCCTGATATGATACAAAACAAAGTCTGAAGACGCTGTCCTGGAGCCATTCCCTGCATCAGCTCTGAATTTGATCCCCAATACTTGACAAGAGTGAGTTTCATTGAAGTTTCAACCCAGCCACACTAGGACAGGCAACTGCTGGTGTAGGAGAAGGCTTTAGCCCCCAGAAAAGTCCCAGCCCAGTGCCATTAAAGGTTGCCATGTTGTAGAAGACGAGGTGTTAGAGACAGTTCTGGTCCCATCCTCTCTTCAATGCATTTTCCTTCTTGGGGGACTGAGTGACATAGAAAGATAAGAAGTGTCACTTCTGTGTCAAAAACAGGGTTACTCTGCTGAGTATGGCAGGAACAGTTTGATTATGCCACATCCAGGCTGTTGTAACCAAATGTGTGTGGAGAAACGTGAGCACAGATTACAAAGCAGAAATGAGGTGTATGGAGATTCACAGGAAATACAGCAAATGGAGAGGAGAAATATTGGAATGTTTTCTCGGGCCCAAATCATGCACATCCATAAAGTCAGTGCCACACCAATGCCTGCACTCAAAACAATGCCTACAGGGTTGAGGGAAAACATTGCTGTATTTATTACAGAATGATTAAAGAGTCTGTACTCCAGAAAAAAGCAGGACTGGAAGAGCAGGGCTTGTTATGATGACTTAATGGACAAGTGAGCTATAAAAGTGCCTTTATTAGCAGAGGAAAATGCTCCAGAGGTGGCAAAAAGCATCAGGAGAATGCAGAGCAGGGGAGGAAGCTGCAGCAATGAAAGAGTGGGGGCAGGAAGTGGGTTTTACTCCTTTATAAAACCCACTTGATTTTCTCCTCAGCTGGGAGTGGTTAAGGAAAGTAACCAAACTTCTTATGATTTTCCAAACAAACACACCCGTATCTACTGTATGTGGAATGAGGAAAAGGCTGATCCACAGGGCAACTTCAGCATGCACCACCGTATGTCCATGAAGACTATCAACCAAGCTGAGATGAAGAGGTACTATAAACTCTTATTGCCTAAGCAGAATGTTTATGCTATTAATTGCAAAACATCTGCATCTCATTGTCCATAAAATGAGCAAACATTTTGAAGACACCCAGGGAAGAAATGAACTCATAAAACTGGAGGATTAGGAAACAGAGAAGTTATTTAATGGCAGTCTTTCAGATTGGAGAATGTCTGGACCATGAGATTTTGCCTCAATCCCATACTTTTTAGGATCAAGTAGACCAGAAAGAAGAATACAGTGTGCATGAGACAAACAAGGGAAAACTTGACCGTTTACTGATCCATGCACCTCACCCTTCTTCCCAACATCTTCAATCCTCTTTGTTTGTTTTGGTGTTTTTTGTTTGTTTGGTTGGTTCTTCTGTGGATTGCCAAGCAGATTTTCCTAATACTTATGGCAGAGCTGGCAGGAAGCTTTTAATCTGTATGAATCATGGAGCCCACCATAATTTTCACCATGTACTTTCAGGTGAGATAAAACTGTTCTTGACTCTACATCAAAGCTCTTCTAGAAACAACCCATTTTGGAATTAATTTAGTTTTAGGTTTTAGACCTCTGTGTGTCTTTTTATCCCTTTGGAGGCTGACACAGGAGCACACTGAGCTCACAGTCAGAAAGCAGAGGCAAAGGACAGCAAGCAGAGCTTCTCTTGCTCCTAGCGATGCACTGACAGTGCTGCACACAGGAAAGCAAGCAGTGCTTTCAAAGCTTCTTAAGAGGATTTGGATGGCTCCTTTCCCTTAATTCCAGAAAGCAGAAGTGTTTCAGAGTGGTTATGCAATGACCCCAAAGCTGACACAAGTGAAGGAAGAAACAGCAGAAGGACAGCCACAAAGGGGAGTCTCTTCCAGGCTTGAGAGATTCTGGCTTCCGACCGCTCCGGGATCAATACTGGGATTTCAGATTTTGATTACTTACAGTATTAAACAGCTTGATGCATTCTACTGGAAAATATAGCAAACACTGGGCAAAGATGATAATACATGCATGAAGCAAAAGGCAGAGCTCACATCATTCCTCAGCCTGTTAACTCGTATTTGCCTCATGGATTTCCTTGCCTGCTGTTGTTAAAATAATCCTAAAATTACAATTGAGCAGATCTACTAAGAAATGCAGCCAGAATATTAGCTTACACTGTGAGAGGTTCCTGTGCAAATAGAAAATGCTGGCTTGGAAACTGGAAATTCCTCTCTCCCAGCCTGCAACTCTGTCCTGACAATCATGTGTTTCCAGCCCATCAGGGCTAATAGGCTCTACAAAACCCAAGGACTGATAATATTCGGAGCACAACACAGCACTGACTATTATGTAGCAACTTAGCCAGTATATAATTACTTTTGAGGAAAATGCATTGCAGAACAACATCACTTCTCAAAGATTTAAGTTATTAAGGAAGATTAAGGAATTTCACTCTGGAAAAGAGACTTCACTGTGACCTAATTGAAGTTTTTAACATTCTCAAGGGAACTAATAAAAATTGGTTCATGCAAATTCTCCATACTTTCAAAGAACATGAACACAAGAGAACATTATCTAAAAAAATTAGGAAATTGAGATCAAAAAGAACTTTGGGGGAAAAAAAAGGCAACAAAAACAAAACTGAACAAAAAACCCCACAACCCAAAACAGAATAATTTGAATTAGAGGGAACTATTCTACCAGGTCATTTAAGCCATCTCCTCCTTCCCTTGAATCCCAGGATTGATTTCCTTATCTTTAAATAATCCTTAATAGATAGGTGTCTATGTGAGCCAGTGATGAGCATTCCACAACCTCTCTTGGCAGCCTGTACTTTCAGAAGAATAAACATCTTGAATAAATTATTAAAAAAAGGCCACCGTGGGCAAGGAGAATCAATGAAATCAAGGAAGAACTTGTTAATACAGAGTGGGGGATGAAAGGCAGGGAGTAAAAATAAGATCATCACATGAATGAGAGAAGAAAATGGCAGAAAGAAACAGTGTCTTGTGATGTATTCCTCTATTGTGGAAGTACTGTTTTCAACTACTATTTAAGAAAGTTGCACAGAACACCTACACATTTATCCAAGCACGAAGCAATTTCAAGAATGATCACATGAAAACTGCAGCCAGTGTACTGTCACTCTCTGACAAAGGAAAATGAACAAACGAAATGCCCAGCAGTACAAACAGGAACAACTTTCTTACAAACTGAAACCAACACATTTGCAAAACACAATTTCAGGTAGATTCATAATGCATTCACACTCAGCAAAGCATACACAAAAATAAACCACGTTAACTGAGTACTTACACATGAGAGTTAGATTTTCAAGGACATGAAGTATAAGTACACAAAGCCCCTCATCCTGCAGGCAGGCATGTATTTAACTTCACACATAAGAGCAGCCCTGGTCAGTTCATTGGGATTAATCACCTCCACAAAGTGTTTTGCAGATGAAGTCCCCAGACAGCACAAAGCTCCTCATTCTGTGGCCACCAATTAACTCTGGGAAATTTTTGTCAGTGTTTTCGGTGCAAGATTGTCAACAGAAAAGTGAGCGTTTTCCCCAAAACAGTCACCTACGTACTTCCTTCCAGAACACATTTATGGTATCACACTTTAATTGGGGCTGCAGGTGAACTAAATGAGTGAATATTACCATCCCTTGGTGCTGGGGAGGAGGTGGGCAAGGGCAGTGAAGGCCCAGTGCCCATGAGTTATAAACAGCCTGTCACACAGAATAAAAACTCATCCAGTTTTCTCGTGGCTTTTCCAATACTGACTTGATGTGAAATCATCCAGAAGATGCACTTGCAGGACAGCAAGAACACTTCAGAGGCTGCAGAGTGGGGCTGCCGGAGCCTCCCGAGTTGCTCATACACACTACAGGGGGCTCTTGGTGCTCCACCTGACCTCTGGGGATAATTCAGATTATTGACATAAACTTTTACACTGGGGTGTCACCAGCTGATGCACTTTCACCAAAATGACTGGAGACAATTAGTTTTCTAGAATGGGGTCAAAACTCACAGCTCCTCCTCACTTCCCTTTCCTTAAAGTGCCTGTGGTGGGTTATTATTAGATGTACGTGAGCCTCCAGAGAAGTAAGAGAAGGATGTGGCTTGATTGCTTTTGTTCAGCTGGACTGAGTAACTGCTCAGGGTTATGTTTGACATTTGGATTATTTTCCTTTATGCATTTTTGGGGGTTGGATTTTGAGTGGGGTTAAAGCACTTTTGACAGACGTTTAACAGAGACTGAAAACACAACAAATATGAAAGTGAAAAAAATCTTCACTGCCTACAAAGTCCTAAATAAGCATGTTATGATTTAAGAGGGACAGCTGTAACTATCAAACCTTTAATTATTTTTGGTTGTTTAGACTCTTTCCAGATATTCGTATACAAAGTCTGCAGTACGCATTCACTTGCTTGTATACCTAAACCACTGGATCACCCTAATTCTTAGTGTCACTCTCATTTCCTAACAAGAATGTTTGTTTTTCATTCCCCTTACTTCTACATCTTTCCTATTTATTCAGGCTCTTATTCATAGTGGCTGGTCATATTCTCTTTACGGACTGTCCATGCAAGGCTTTTAAGTGACCTGCAAGCTGTAATTACAACTCTGTAAGCACATTTTGTCAATTTTGCTACACACATTATTGATTCACAAGATTATACCTGTTTTATTTTTAAATGCAGCAAAATTTTCCTCAAAAAGAAATAACATCTCTGGTTTAGGAACTTTTCTGCTAAGTTTAACTTGTGTTTTCTCAGGCTTTAACTGTTGTGCAGCCCTTGCTGGGACTAGTTTATGTCTATTCAATGGATGTAGACCAACTTTTTTGTTTCTGATAGGTAAAACTATACTTCCCTAGGCATTGAGTGCTTTCAGTCTCATGCAGTTTTATATTTTTGCTAACTCCTTTGTTTTTGAGATGTGAACTCTTGTTCTACCTTGAAACATATTTTACACTATACTTGGACTGGTTACTAAAATCCAAATGACCTCATTTCAGTTTAGGAGACATTGTGGGAAAAAGATGATGATTAAGACCTAAAGATTTTGTTTTCTTGCATTTATGTTTTCTTTTTCTCCGAAGAAATATTTAAGTGAAATTGAATGTAACTTGACATGAGGTTTTTTTAAGCTCAACAATCATTGGTTTATTGCAGTTACTTTCAGAGAATTTTATCTTAAAAATCTTTGGCATTAAACCAGAAAACATTCTAGCTTTCTTCTCCTTCATCTCTAAGCTTATGACTTGCTTGTGCAATTGTTGCATGAAAGCAATTCTACATTTTTTTCTCTTATAGGAAAACAGATGGAGAAGAATTTATCTGCAGTTGGGATTTGCTGCTTATAATTTATTTCACAGGATCAAGCAAAAGATAACTGTGAGCTCACACTAGTCAAGCGTCCAGGACGCCGTCACTTCCAAATTATATATATTTTTGAGATTATAGTTACGGAGAGACATGGATAGAAAGCCATTGAGGCATTTTTCAGATTTCCATGAGGTCTTAATGCTTCTCTGCAGCCATACAGTACATTCTTAGTGCTCCCTCTTGACTGGGTGGCTCCCATTAATAGAAATATATTTTATATTCTGTTTCCCAGCTTTCTGAAGCACTTGGTATAGAAGAAACAGTCTACACACCTATAAGAGCTGCACACTTTTCCACGGTTGGCACAAGGTCGTGTCACTCTGCCATATGCTCAGATTCTGTGAACAGGATGGAAATCATTCTGACATGAGCTTATTACAGAGTCCCATTCCTCTGTGGAAATTTTTCTGGTATGTCCTATTGTTTTAACATTACATTTTATTATTTTTTTGTTAATACGGTAGGAAAATCACATTGCTTCCAGAACACGTTGATGCTAGTCAGGACGCTCTTGAGGCTAACAATGAGTCAGGACTCTGGACTGAGACCAAGCTTTTCTTCCATTGAGCTCTGCTCTTTTTTCTTCCTCCTTAAGGAACTGAGTTTTATTGGCCTCTTTAGCTTTGGATTAACTTACATCATACATTTCATAGTATATATATTCCAGTAAAAGAATACACACAGTACCATGCAAATTAACCTCCTAATCAAATTAAAAGGTTGAATGACATATATAGAGCAGTGTGGAGAAGAGGCTCGGCACGTCAACATGCCTTGGGAATCAGGCACCTACAGTGCACTCAGGGAGTGGTAGAGCCAAACTACACTTGAGTCAAAAGCTGAAAGAGTCGTGACAGAAAGTTGTGCAGGGAGCAGTCATTCCCTTCCCAATGGGCTCTAACACACTCGAGGTCAATACTAAGTTAAGCACTAAGTTTAAAAACCTGGGAAAGGTGTAGGAGTGCAGCTGTAACCAGGCCCTGGACTGCAGACAGCAGCAGCTGCTGCTGCTGGTGAGCACTGCCTGCCATTCTGGAGTGCGGGCATCATGCGCAGCTCTGCTCTCATGCTGGGAAGCTCTCCTACACAAACAGGGTCTGCGTTATGCCAAAGGTGGGGGATGAAATAGTGCCAGCATATGCTTCATGGCAGGTAAAAGCCTCCCAAGACCACTTCGCTGCCAACAGTGCTGTGATAATTCCTCTCTCCTCCACACCTTCAATTGTTTCACTTCTCAGCAACATATTTTAGTTCTATGGCTCCATTAGCACTTTTTGTACTTTTTTTATCCAACTGCTCCTAAGCACAGGGTCATTGACTACCTTAATCAAATCTCATACTATAATGAAAAGTAAAAGGCATATTGTAGCATTTAACAAACTGACTAGCCCCCGTGCTGACTGGCATATGATTTTTCTAAAAGAATGAATCTTCAGTAAGACCTGAATGGTTAAGTTCAGGAAGAAAGAGAGGCCGAATAGTCTTTCTAATCACAAACCTTTGCCCCATGGGGTCTGAATTCTTGCTTTAAGGACCACATCAGAAGATTTATGAAGTCTGCTGCTTTGTTCCCACTTTTAGGAACCACTCCAAGTCACACTGAAGTCAATGGGAGTCCTTTTATTGACACGATCATACTTTGGAGCAGGTCCATAGAGAATCTCACTTTTGTATGATAAAAAGAGAACAGCACTGAAACTATCAGCATTTTCACTGATGCTCACCTAGAGTGGAAAGTGTTTCTTTCTGGATGAGTGATCATCCTGCACAGTCTGTAGAAACACTAAGCAGACACAGCACATGCCCAGTTCTCCATCCCAGTTTCTCAGAGTGAGGCAGTACAACACTACAGGCACAGCTTTGAGAACACCTGAAGATAAACTTTGAATTCAGCATTGTGAGGGTCTAGCTGAGAAACTGAGAATTTCAGTGACTGTCAAAGGGGCCAAATTGAAGGCAGCTTTCACTCGGTCAAAACATCAGTCTTTATAAAACAAACACTGAAGAATTAATTACAAATTACTGACATGTTTCCCTGGATTTTTATATTCTTTTGTGGCCCAAATATGGGTAATAAAAAGCACTGTGTTAGTGTGTGTCAGTTTTCTAGGCATGAAAATTAGATCCGTGTAATGCCCCAAACCTCTGGATCCCAGGGCCTCAGAAACACCCCAGATGTGACACCTGAGACATGAAGAGCAAAGCAAATGTGTTTTTGTTGTGGTGTTTTATAACCATCCTTTCAACATGAGCTCATTGTCATAATTACCAACACCTTCATTCACCAAATGACAAAAAGTCACCTGTTTCCTAACAAACTTTTCAGGAATGTGAATGCAGCTAACATTGCTGCAACTGGGCAGTAGTTCTCTCAGAACCTGCAAACACTGAAGAGCTGATCCCCTTTGCCAGAGGAATCCTGGACAATGAAACCACTTTAGCTATAGCCCAGAAATATTTTGTGTCCTTAGAGGAGGAACCTGAAGTTGGCCAGAAATGAAGCTAGTTGAATTACTGATGCTTTTACCAATGTAATAAAGAACAGAAGATCTTCACTGACAAAGAACGGTGTCACAGCAGCAGCAGCAGCAGCAGCAACTGGGTTCATCTTGTTCTCCAGTGGGCAGTAAGAGATTCCATCTTTTCATTTCAGTAGGGTTTATGAGTCCGAGACACCCTGTTTTTGACTACCCATTGATTAAAAAAAAGATGCCATTACAAAGAATGTAACTGATACAAAGGGAAGAAAAGAAACGAAGTTGTCTGTGGGAACACTGTGTTAGCTTGTTCACTCCCAGCTAGAGCATGCAATCAGTATTTATTTATTTGCAAGTGGAAGGTGTGCCATTTCAAATACTCTCCCTCTGATGGATGCAGGCCACTGTTGGATCATGCTATTTAACTCTCTCTTTGGGGCTGTTTGCCTTTGGTTTTCAACTGTCTTATCATGATAGATGTGTACTGTGCATACCATGGCATGTCAGGCTTGATCAGACTGTAACTTGTCACACAGAGCAACAAATTAAGGCAGTATGAGTGAGTTGCAGATACATATCACATGGCATTGGGAAGTTAATAAAACTTAGTTTGGTGGAAAATACTTTGGTGTGTAGTAAGCATCCTTTGGATTATGTTTCCTTCTCTCTTGGCTGGTTGGAGTTTATTTTTTTCATGTTTATAGTTTGAAACCTAAAAGGTAATTATGCTATTTAGAGGTGTATGTTTAAATTTATGTCTTTGTTGTTCCACTGTTCCCTGAACAGACTAATTGTTAAACTAGTCATTGCAAAATTATTTCAACTCATTTTTATTTTATCACTTATTTTGCATTATTATGAGGAGCTATTACAAGAAGATGGGAAAGCTCTTGGCAACCAGGAGAAGTTATCTCTGTATTTATTAAAGGGTAGTTATGCTCCTAAGAACGAGAAGAACATTTAGACTAACGTAAGAACCACTGAAAAATTTAGCCCTGATCTTAGTTCCAAATTCACCCAGGTATTTTTTTCAGCTTACACACTTCCCTCATTTGGGTCATAAGCACTGAAACCTGCAAAAGGAATTAATTCCTCTTTCAGCACCCATTTTTCCTTCTTAGGCCAGATGTGTTGTAGAGAGCTCAGCAAACCTGAAGAAGAAAAAGGGTCCTGAATTCAGAGCGCCACTGGGCCAGCCAGGATGCCGAGGCTGGGCTCTGGGCTCTGCCCGTCACCTCGTTTGACTTCCTAAAGTTTTCTTAGGCATCAGTTCAGGGAGACTCAAAGCCACGTGGCTGACTCCCAGCACAGGTAGTTTCACAGGAGTCAACCGAAAACAATAGGGCTGTTAAGCTGCTGGAGCTGGAGCTGTACGAACGTGTTCCCTTCGGTCTGGTGGCTGAGCAGCAAACTGAAAAAAATGATTCAGGTGAGGCTGAACCCGAAACACACAATGTGGTGGTGGAATAGACATAAATGCCCCCCAAAGTTTTGGTTTGGGGTCAACCCAGATTGCGTTGCTTGATCTAGAATGGGAGTTTTCATATTGCTTTAACGCAAAATTTAGACAACAAACATTCTAGCTGAGAAAACTCTCCATTTCAAAATATCAAAGTGAAACTTAAAGCTGTGACTATTCACTCTCTTACTAAGTCTAATATTCAATTTACCATATTTCTTTCAAAATAATAATGAACAAGAATGGTTAACTTTGAAAAGTAAGTAGTATAAGAAAGGCCAAAATTTTATAGTTTACTTTGAAAATACTGAAATGAAACATTTAAACTTTCTTGAAAAAAAGTATTTCCCCTCATTTTCTTTCTGACAAAACTCTGCATTACATTCAACCTGAATTTGTGAATAGTTTTCCACTTCAAATTGCACTTTTGGCAAACGTAGTCTATCCTGGAAAGATTCCACCAGCTCTGTTGAAACTGGCACATGCTCACATACTTTACTGAATAAGAGATTTCATCCTGTAAAATGGGGATAAGAATAAAACTTCCCCACTGATGAAGAAAAAGCTATAGGTTGAACTGTTAATGCCTATAAGATATACATGTTTAAGGCAGACACCAAAGATTTTGGCTTCCTGGGATATAACACTTCACAGAGAAAGGAATTCTCTCCTCTTTGTCTTAATGGGAACTAGATTAGGTCTTCAAAAATCTTAACTAGTTAGATGAATAAAAAGCTGAAAGATAACACAAGCGTAAGTGCTTTAAAATTATGATCTAGAAGGCCTGTAATTTGCAGTATTACAGTGTAGCTGTTCAGCTTAGTTTGAAGTGATAAATGGACACAGGCATCCCACACGTGGCTGTGGCAGTGAGGCACACAGAGGTTCCCACTGCAGCCACTGCACAGGGATGGTGTCCGTGTCCTGCAACAAACCACCAGGATAATGCTCCTGGCTGCAGGAGGCCGAGTATTGCAGGTGTCACCTACCACTGTCTCACTTGTCCTTTTTCTCTTTGTGACCAGGAGGGAATTTCGCTATGAAAGCCAGCCTTCAGAATGTTGTGTGTGGAATTTTCCTGTTTCATTATATGTGACAAGTTTGAGACAGAGTTTTGCTGCAGACTTGTAGCCTATGGCGGTGGGCAGGGGAGATGAGGCTTCACTGAGATGTGGAGCGAACGCACACAAAAAGAAAATGGATAAAACATTAAAATGACAGCTTGCTGAGGTGGCTTGTTGTCGGAGTGGCTTTAGCATGATCATAAAGTGATGTGCAGTACTTGACATAGGTTGTTCCTATGTGGTGAAACAAAATTGATGCTTGGTTTGCCCCGCTAGACCAGGATTTGCTAGATGCGCAAAATTTCTCACCCGGGCCACAACAGGTGTGCCAACAAAATTGTGAGTGCAGAAAGAGATGTGTTTATATGGAAGGCTTGAATCAAACATCTAATCAAACTTTGTCAGATGGATTCAGAGGTTTGATCGATGAGCTGTGCTCTGCAGCTCGAGCCCACAGTTATTGTTAAAATGCTCTTGCACCCCATGCAATGTGACAGCATAGATGCAGAAAACAATGTCAGAGTTGATAAAAAAACCTCAGATCCAGAGGAAGTGTAAGCGTTTTGGGCAAAATTCTGGCATCAGTAAAATCAGTGGCAGTACTCCCACTCCCTTCCACAGTGCTGGGATTTCACCCTTTCCCTATACAAAAGTCAGTGGATATGCAATAATAGGAATATCCATTACACTGGGTTTTATTTTTCAGAAGTGTTGGGTTTAAATTCTGAAAATAATTTTGACTGAGCTTTTGTTTAACTCACCAGGGTCAATTAATGTAATTCCAGAACTTCTGGATGAAGTTTTATACAGATAATTTTCTCTAATGCATTCATCTGTCATGAAATACTCACATCTATTTTCACATAATTCCCTTTGAAGTTACCTGTATGCCTAAAGTTAAGCCTCTTTTTAAAATCTTTACAGAATCAGGGACATAGTTTTTGTAATTCCCCATTCAGCTGCTGTGGTAAGAGTAATAAAAAAGGGCTGTGATGTATGTAGAATTACATGCTGTGCTCTTCCTCCGAGCTGCTGCATTTCTATAGCTGTACAAAAAAATCCTGTCTGCAGGGAATCTTGTTGCGGTTAAAAATCTATATTTTCGTTTTCTCCATTTGTTCTACAAAACTGAACTAACAGGCAAAACAAACATACATACTTACATGCATAGAAATATTTAAGAGCAGCAGTCATACTGGGAGGATACTAGAAAAAATATGCACTTGTTTTAACCAATATAAAAGGGTTTTTTTCAAAGTCTAAAAATGAAAAATACTGTGAGCTAATTACCACAGGGTGTGCAAATGTAGAAAGGAGTTTTTCTTGTGCTTTTAGAACATATACAAGAAATGTTGTGTTATTTAATTCACATATACATGACATATTAAATTTACAAACCTAGTGGTTCCAACAGGATTATTTCATGATCTACAGAAATAATAAATATCCATAATTATAATAAAACCTGCTTGCACAACATGCTATTTTTAAAAAGAAAAAGATTACTTATCCTAGCTGCTGTCAAATATTTAAGTCATCTGTGTTTCTAGCATTTGCTCAAAGCTCCAGGACTTCAGCTGGGAAAGCTCTTGGAGCAGTGCAGGCACCTGGGTCAGCCTTCCCATGGGAGAGAGATGATACCCACTGTCCACAGCTGCAACTATTGAAGAAGAGAAAGAAAAGGTTTAAATGACAGATGCCAGCTTGCCAGTCCCTCATCTCTATGGATAACAGGGAAAAGGAAACCCCTACATTTTAGAACTTCCAGCAAAAATTTCCCCGGCTCTTCCCACGGTTTATGTGTGTGTCCCTGGTGTGTCGAGGATCTCCTTTTCACCCACAGGCAAGTGTGACACTGCATTTAACGCAGTCTCAGTGCAATGGTGCACCTTTTACTTGTTTTCTAGTTAGGCAGCAAAAAAGCCCAGATTTCCCAGTTTTGCACCCAAAAGCAAGTCTTTGTGCACACACTGAATGAGGAGTTGTCAGCCCTGTGCAGCAGTAGCACATGGTGGCCTGGCTCCCCTGTCCATGCAGGACGGCCACCTTCTCCCATGCTTTTTTCATACCTCTCACCTTCTTCCCCCTATATTGATGCTTTAGAGCACCAGCCTCACCCAACACCTTGCAGAAGTGGTGAGGGCTCCTGGAAATACGTAACAGGCACTTTGCTTTTCTAGCTGGGGCTATCCTGCAGCAGCAGTTTCAATGTAAATCTTTTCCATCACTACCCTCCTTTTTTTCAGTCTATGTTTTTGAAACCCAGCACTTTATTCTGCTCTTCCAGAAATGCCTATAGCAGCTGAGCCAAGAGAGCCCTTTCCAACTAGGTGGTGAAGGAGTTAACAATGCCCTTTCATGCAAAACCACAAACAACTGGGGGGAAAGAGAGAGAGGGGAAAAAAAAAAAAAAAAAGAAAAAGAAAAGAAGAGTTTTTAACTGAGAAATGGAAGGGATCCAAGTTCTAACCGAGAGTAAAAGCACAGAGAGAGTATGAAACACACAAATCATCCTGGGGTTCAGAGTTGATAAAGTTATTAAAAAAGAAAAAGGGAGAGGAGGGGGAGAAAAATCCTTTTGTTTCTGCCCTATACCTTGAGGCTGTGGGAGCAGAGGGAGGGAGCGCAGAACTAGTCCGACCGGAGCCCAGCGCTGAGCCCCATCCATCCCAGCGGGAGCCGGGCACGGGCTGGTGCTCCCCAGCTCCCCTCCGCTCAGCTCCTGGCATGAGCTGGGGCGGGTTTGCTTGCATAAACTCGGCACTTCTTTGGCTTTTTTTTTTTTTCCTCCCTTAAATTATTATTATTAGCAAGTGGGAGAAAAGAAGCTTTTGATACAGGCGGGCTGGAGCCTGGATGCGGCCGGAGCGCGGGTGGGGTGTGGAGGGCCCTGCCGGCTATTGGGCCATCAGCTTAGCAACAGCATGGAAAGGGCCAACCCCAGCGTTTGTACAGCTGGGCCACCTTCCAAGGATGGGTGCCAAACGCTCCACTCTTCTGCCAAGAAAACAAACAAGGGCACTTTTAAAAACTCCAGAGTAGAAGAGAGGGTTTTTTTCCCTTTTCTCTTCTCTCCTCCACAAACTCTCCTCGCTCACAGTTAACCGATCTCTTTCCCTTTGTCACCGAAGTTCAAGCTACAGGGAGTTGTCACTTCTGCAGGTTTCAGGAGTCTTTTTCCCTTTCCTGTATGTGGCAGGCTCCCCTCTCTGCAGGCTGGAGCAGGCGCTGGAGTCAGTGAGCTCATTCCTCTTCAGATGCTGCAGGTTCCCTCTTTTCTTCCTCAATGGCAGAAATCTCTGCCGGCTGCATTAGCATTGAAACCTGCCATTGCTGTGCGTTTACAGAACTTACACAATTTACTACCTATGTCACTCTCTCATCTGCTACCTCTTCATTCATTTCAAGCCTGCCAAAGAAGTGGAATAAGAAGCAGAGAGACTTTAATAGGCAAAAAGTGGCTTGTAGCCACAAACCTTTTTTTTTTTTTTCTGCAAAGAAAGAAAAAAAAGAATTTGGGAATTCTGGTTTCATTTTATTAAAGATATATTTTTACATTATATTTTTAATGCAGTCTTTCTTACACATTAGTCTTTGTGAATGCTGAAGTTGGGGTTGTGCCAAAGCTTTGCTAAGAAGAAATATGGACTATGGCTTTTACCAGCTGAGAAATGTGCAGGTCCATCCTGTGACCCAAAAATCTCTTCTTTCCCTGTGAAGGAAAGAAGCAGAGAAGTCACAGCCCATTTCCAAGAAACATCAAGTGTCTTCAGGTCCCTGTGGCTTAGCCCCTACCCACTGAGAGCACTCGGCCTTGGATCTTGACTTTTATGCACTAAAGGAAGAAAATGAAATTGATGTTTCTGTTGCTGTTGTTGTTGTTGCTATAAGACACTCTGTAGGAGGTGAAGCCAAACAGACCTCTTGGGAAATATTAAACAATTCACAGAGAAAGGCCTAAAGAGACAAATATTGCAGCCCTTTTCTCACGCCAGTCATTCCATTAACTTCAGAGACACTGCTCATACGATGAGGCTGGTGGGGTCAGGCCTTTGCATACAGTAGCACCTCCAAAGGTTAGAGGATGTAATTTGCAGTCATGATCTTGTTTCACTTCCTACCTCTACCTCTGATTTACTGGGAAACCTCAAATAAATCGCTTAACCTCTCTAAGAATAAGTTTACTCAAGTGCAAGAACATTTTGAGCCTCCAACAATATTTGTGAAGTGCTTTGAGGTCCTTGGAGGAAAGATGTACTTGCAAATTAACAGGGTAGCTGCTTACATGGAAATAAATCTCAATTTCTGTGTCTAAGCATATGTCCCAGCTGCATCGCAATCTCATGTCTGCATAAGAGTGGTTATACACCATAATCTACTTGGAATTCATAGGAAAAATACCCAGGGAAACAGCTTGAAAGGGTGTTCCACTCATTTGAATGCAGGTCCTTGGTTCCAGAGGGCTTTGGGCAGGCTATATGGGGCACTTCATTCTCAAAACCTTCCACCTGATATATTGAGGGATATGTTTCTGCAGCTATATGCTCAAACTGAACTGTAGTTCACTGATGTGGGAGTCATGGGCCATGCATTATTTGCTTTCTCAAACTACCTAAACATCCATTGTTGCAAAAAAAAAAACCAAAAAAACCCAAAACAAAACAAAAAAAAAACCTGGAGAAGATGTTTTCTGAATAGCAAAGAAACACCATGATGGGAACTTGTGTGGTTGTGACTGTGCTCCTTGTCCAGGCAGAATTAGGAAACATACGAACAACAACAGGAACCATAGCAAAAAAAGGGAGTTTGGGTAAAGGGTCAGTGCAGGGAGAAAAGGGAAGAGGCTTCCTTTTTATCTGTACTAGTTCTGCTTATCTTTTACTAGAGGCTGTTTTTAGTGATGAGGAAGTAGAAGAAGAAATCCATTTGTTTTCCTCATGACACAGCAAAATGCACAACTTAATAACTCAGAATAACATCCCTTCTGCCCTAAAGAAATAATCTCACAAAATTAAACCAAGACTTTATCCAGAGATTGCCCAATTCAACAGTAAATTTCCATTCAACTGAAAAGGTTTTGGATAAAGCCTTCATGTGGGAATCCAGCAAATTGAAGCAACATCATAAATGCCTGATATTAATTCAGGACTAGGATCTTAATTATTTTTCATTCATTACTTAGGTGAGCAAAGTGCTGCATATTTTGATGGGAGTTTACAGGACTACAAACCAGGACAAAATATTGTGACACATAAGGACAGCTGGATCAACCTGTAGGCCTTGAGCCAAGAGTCAGCTGATACACACTGAAGCACCATTTATCACCATGCTTTCCCCAAGAATGGCTTCCCCTCCTGTGCTGCTGGCTCCAGCATGTTCAAAATAACTCCACCACCCCCTACAGCACATTTTACAGCTATGTGAAATTGTATTTTGTTTAAAGGGTACATACATTGTGTCGGTAATTCCTACAGACCCATAATTGTTTTTATAACACCTGGTTATATTAGGCAGTATAATTTGCCAAGAAGTTGATATGAATGCATTTCATAACATGCTTTATATAATCCATTATTAGAGAACATTGCCGCATCTGTAATTATATTTGCAAATGCATTTTATTGAGTTCTACATAAAAGTATGCAATCCTGAAACCAGCTCTCAGGCTGCAGAAGTATATATATACTTTGCTTCCTTCCATGTACTCTATTTTTTTCTGTATAGTCAACGCTACAAAGGGGAAAGAGCAAAATTTACCCTTTATTTCCTAGCAGACTCCAACCCCTGATCCAAAAATCCTTGAACATGGGGACAGTTCAGATCTTCACTGCCATTTTTATCCAATCTAGTATCTACATAGCAAAAGTGATTATGTGAGTTCTGGCTTCAGGCTGATCAAATCTTTCAGTGTCTCTTCTGCTGCTGACACCATTGTGAGAGGCACAAATTACATTTGATACAGGCATATATTTACCTGCAGAACCCACATGGGTAACTGAGCTGGAATCTAGTACAGCTGGAGCTTGAAACTAAATATAAGCTGATTTCCCAACCTCTTTTTGGTGAAATATGAGCCAGAGAGAACCTGGGGGTTGATTGTCACATCCCAGATTGACTTTGAGTGACCAGAGCTCTGTGAGGGGATCTGCCTTCACTGTTCCTGATACCCATTTGGCTAAGTGCAAGCAGTGGAGCTTAGCCTCTTGCCTACAGATTTCCAAGAAAACCTCTCCTTTATGTTGTTAATTTGCAGCAGTCTGGCAGTTCAGACAGCAGCAGCATCTTTTCTCATATTACCTTTCCAATAAATGCCCTTTCAGTCTAGGTTGATTATTTCATCTGAAGCTGAAGTCCAAGACCATCACAAGCCCTTCCATACTCTAAGCAAATATACGACCAAGTTAATCTGTTGTGAGACAGTTATCTGTTGTGTACTTAAAAAATACAGAACACATGTGAGTTTTGGGGTGTTTTTTTCTCATGCATAGAATCTTGGTGGAAATGTGGTAAAAAGCTCAGACAAGGTAAATTAATTATAGTTCAAGCCTTTTTCCATTTATGGTGAACTTTCTCCTTCTTTCCCAGCCCCCCAAAGGAAGCACACTGTAAAACACTCTCTCTAACAGGTTTTATCTCATTCTTCCTTGCCTCCATTTTCTCCAGTTTCTCTAGTGAATATTTGTCATTTCTACCTGCTGCCCAGTTGAATCAGCCTCGGAGGCAGTGACATATGCCAGATCACAGGGGCTGTCACTTTAATTCCCTGTGCTCATATTTTTCTCCTCTAGTGGGGTGCTGGGGGCAGATGTTTGGAGAAGGGACCCCTTTGCTGCCTGGCACACCAAAGTCCTGACGTTAGCTGCTAATTACAGGAGGCGAATCCTGGCCCTGCTGACAGTACCCAGAGTTGAACAGCCTCTCCCAGCTGCAATAGAGTGCAGGTTCTAGATGTTAGAAATGAAACCTTACACCCCAACCCAGAGTGCTCCAGGAGCAATTTCTTCCAGTTTCAACTATCTTGTCTGATCCAAGATCAAGACACAGGCCTCCACAGGTTGTGCATGTGAACACTGGTCTGCTCCCGTCCTTCACCCTGCCACAAAAGAGATGTTTTCCCTTCTGACAGAAGTGAGACTGGGACCCGGGGAACTCCGGTCTCCACCTCTGAATTGCATGGATCAGCATGGGCTCCGAAGCACTAGTGACTCCTGTTCACTCCACTGCAGCACAGAGGGAATACACTGGTGAGACCTCATGGGGACAAAGGGCTGGATGGGTGGCACATCCCTCGTGGCTCCCTGCAATGGGCAGTCCCTGCTCTGTGGCCACACCATGCTGTAGACAAGCCAACAGCTGCATACCCTGCATCTTCTCTCCTCCTCAGAGCGAAAGGGAGTAGTGCCCCCTTCCCCTTTAGTACAGATCTGCTGCTCAAATCCATCTAACACAGGTTTTGAAGAGCCTGTGAGGTCATTACCCTATGGGGTATATACCTCAGAGTCTTTAGAAATCAGTGGAAATACTGTCATTGACTTCACAGGGCTTTCATGGGAATCTTGACTTTAAAATCCTCACTGGGCAAAAATGGCAGTCCCTACCTGATTTCTTAGGGGTCTCAGTAATTTTTCTGCCAATCTGAATCTGGGAACCTATTCTTCTGCCAGCAGCTTTTGTCAGGAGCAGAAGCCTTAAAACCTCTAATGGTTTGCTAAAAACCCCCAGCTACATAAACCTTCTTCCATCTCTGGCACCATATGGAGCACCTTAATCTAAGCCTTCCTCAGAGCAGTAGAAATTTAAGGCTTAACCAGGTGAGAGCTTAATAGGACAAAATATCCATGATTTATTAGTGAGCTACATTTTGCATTTTAAACTGATGTTTATCGGGAAAATACTAGAAGGGGAAAGTCAAATCACTGATTAATGCAGGCTTAGTGGCAGAAATAGCCAAATTGTAGCTCCTGCCTGGTGGTATAGAACAAAATGGTCCATGTCTTTTCATTACCCTGATGTCCCCTGATGCCAGGGGAGACTCTTACACACTGCTGTCCTGAAAAACAAGAACAAAAAAACCAACTTTGATGTCCTCTCATGAAAGATACAGATCCCAACACCACACCTTTCTTTTCAAGCTAGAACTTAACACCATCTCTAAACAGACAATGATATAACACACATTTCTAAGTGCGAGTATCCAGGGAGTGATAAATTGAAGGTTTGGGTTTTCGTTACATTAATAATGCATATAGAAATGCTATTTGAAAATAAGAAAGTGATACATTTTATAGTGTGCTGTCTGTGGGGCAGAAATGGAAAGAAGAAATTCAGTTTTACATTTCCTTTCTAGCTCTGGGTCAAGGTGACTCCCAGCATAAGCTGCAACAACCCCACTGGCAACCTCCTACACAACTACCTCATGTTGCTCCAGCTCCTCTCCCCAGCTTAGTCACTTCTCCAAGCGTATCGTAGGGGGAGAGCTGGGAGAGATAAGGCTCAGGATTGCCTATCCCCTCCCTAGGATAGCCTGGGGCATGACATGGGGGCTCTTTCCACTCCTTTCGTCCTGTCTCCTGATCAGAGCAAAGGATTTCAGTGGGAAAACTGTGCCTAAGTATGTAGTTGTAAATCATGGAAGAAACGGCTGGAGCATAGCCTTCAATTTGTTATTACTCAAAAGAAATCAAGCAAACTGTTTCTACTGAACTTCAATGACCACACAAATCTGAGATAAAAGCACTCTGCAAATGCTGGCATTGCAGCATGAATTTGCTCTGGCTGTATTGGTACAAGATGGCAGTGCACAGGCATCTGAATCCCACACAGTCAGGGAATGCATGTGCTTGCTGGCTCTGCCTTATTCTGAGTGCTTGATTCACCCAGGGAATGAAGAATCCCAGCATGAAGACATTTGGGAATGCTGCATCCTTTGCAAGAAGGACTGCTCACCCATACAGTTGCTTATACTGGTGGCAGTCATGACAGAAAACTGCACTGGTGCACTTGGGGATACTTTCTACAAGATGGGAATGGGGCATTGCTTAACAAAGCAAGGCTACAGGCTTCCCAGCATACCAGTGTGCTGGCAATTAAATAAGCCTCTGAGCCACATGTGATTGTGCCTTAAGAAATTAGTGTGATTCAGAATCATTTGGGTAGACGAAAATATTCCCTTAAAGGATCCTGCCTGGGCTCCTCAGTGTGTGGAGGGTGGGAGAGGAGAGTTTCCCAGTCATTGTGCAGAGGTGAACTCTGCCCATAAAGAAGAAACTTGAGCCCACTGCAGCCACCTAAGGGCATTCCACCAACCAAAATGGAAAATTAATTAAGAGAGTGAATCATTTTCTGAGACTTACTCAGTTTTGTACAGCTTTAGTGTTCATCTCTTCTGTCAGTAGGGAAGCTCTTGATCCAAGACGGTGTTTATAGTCACGTTTCCATAGAGCCCTGGCATGCAGAGCCAGCTAGTGTGAATGACCTGCAAGACCTGTTTATAGACCTCCATTACAGAGCCTCTCATTTTCTTGGATGATTATCGTAGGTGTCAAATAAAGCTAGATTACCTGTTTTATGTCTTAGAATGATAAGCAAGTCAGAGCAAGTCATTTGGCTCATGCAGTTATACAGGTATACCTAGATATATGCATACATACATTATTTCAAACACTCAAGGCAATCTTACAGCCTTTCTTGTTGGGATTTCAAAATCTTTTCGTTTAACCAAACCATCCCTCTTGGTAAGGTGATGCTGTAATTTCAGTTTCTCTGGCTGAACTGCAGAGCTCATTTTCAAGATTTAACAGAGGATGGCGAGGGCACAGCACAGTGGGTTCATGGGGGCAAGAAACTCCTCTCCCAGAAGACTCCTTGCCAATGGAAGGGGCTTCTCAGTCACGACACCATTTGGCTCAACTCTGGTGCCTGCAATGGTAACAAGGAGGTGAAGCATGTGCTGACAGAGCTCGTTGCTGGGAAGCTTATAAATGATTCCTGGCACTATAGTTGGCAGTGGCCAGTGTTACCAGTCCTACCATTGCATAACATCTGCACTTTACCACAATCACCAAAACAATCAAGAAGAAAAGCATGCTAACACTTGTTGGGGAATAAACTCAGCAGTCACTCTAATATCACACATTTTTCCAGCCTGCAGCTCCACCTTCTTCTTCTTTTCTGCCTGGGATGAGTGGGCTCCTGGCTGGTACCCGGAGGCCCCACCTTCCCGGGCGTGGTGGGGACCAGCCCTGCTTCCCCTGGGCAGAGATGTGCTCAGGCTTCGGGATGCGCTGACTCAGTGATGCATGGCTGATTGAGAGCGGCAGTTTCAGCCAGCTCCAGCTAGTGTATAATATGCATTTACCAACACACAGACACAACCACAAGCTTCTTTTATAAATGGATTCCAGAGCCTGGCCAGCAGCGAGCTGGCTTGGGCTGAAGCCTCACACAGTGCAAATGAGGGTACGTGGGAGGCCTGTGCAACGATGGCCTTTGCGCTCCCACAGCTTGGGTCAGCTGAATTCTCAGCGAAGCCCCATTCCTCAGCATAATCGAGAGATGCTCAGAGATGGCTCTAATTAAAACAGATTGTCACGGCCCCAGGGAGGCTGTCACATGAAATGGAGTTCAGTGGGACTTAGGGAAGCTCTAGGAAAAACCCCTTTCTCTTCCACCTATTCTAACATATTAATATATGTCCTCAAAGGATCCACTTCTCAAAGGTTTGCCCCAAATGGCAACAGATTCCTGTTCCTGCAGGGCGAGCCCTAGACCAAAGTAATCCTTGCAAGAGTCTGAAGTCCTTGCCTGAGAGCAGCTCACTCCCCTTCCCAAAAGGAGTTGTTCTAGCTGACATGCTGCTGCTCTCAAACAATGAGGCAATGTCCCCGGAGAAGAGAGGGTGTCTCTTGCACAGACAAGCTATTCCAAGACTGCTGGGTCTGATCCAAAATCAATTGAAGTACATGGCGAGTCCTTCCACTGATTCCAAAAGGGTTTGAATTAGGCCCAAACGTCAAAGCCAACACCATAAACTCTGCCTGGAAGCCAATACACAGCCAAGTACCAACTCCTCAGCATCAGTGTCATGTGCTTACAGCAAGATATCCAACTTACTCAGCAGGATGCTGCCTTCAGCACTGGCTGCTCATTTCCCAGGGGGTTTAGCTCCCTTTACTGCATTGCAGTTCTCAAATCTTCATGTGACAAAAACATGGATAACAGTACCAAGGTCCACAGCCGCAAGGGAAGGTCACAGCACTCACTGCCAGGCAGAGATGGGGGTAGGGGGGAAAAGGACAAAAATCAACAAACCAACAAAGTTTCTGCACATAAGGAATGGGGTCTCGGAACTCTTGGCCAGTTATGTTAAATAGTGGAAAAATCTTTATTCCCCCACAACCAAATGGAGCAAAATGATGACACAACGGCCTTAGCGCTTTAATCAGCAGGACAAGTCAAGCCTTTTATTCCTTTGTATATTCCAGTCAATGGAAAGTTATTGCTTAATTAACCCCCTTGAATGAATACCTGATAATTAATAAACCCATATACTGTACCCCAAGGCTTTGAGTTTAAGAAATCTCTTCTGTTCAAGTATGAAAAAAGAAAACATGCTGAACTAATGGGAAATAATTCTGGTAGAAGGCAAACCAATTAGGATTAGTGAATTCCATTTCATTTAAAGTTCCAAGATAGAGAAGTAATTTATCTAGTAAATTAATAGTGTTAGTGACTTTCCTAATATATTAGCAAGTCTTTCGTATCATATTAGTGAAAACCAAGCTGGCTAATACAATAAAAGACTTATTATAAAGGTATGAAGGTTAGTAATGTGATAAGATTTTTGCATCCAATTAGTATTAAAAGAAGGCTGCTCTAAAATGGACTTTTACATTTATTTGTATGATTACCCAACCTACTGTGGAGACCACAACTTTTATCTAAGCAAATTATTAATTCTCCTCCCAAATCTGGAGCTACTGTATATTATGTTCCTCAAGCAAAACTCCATGTGTGCCTGTATCTGCAGATCTGCAAGGATAACTGGCCCAGTTTATTTGGCCTGGCTGCATTGTGTTTAGCACAACACTGCAGTGGTTTTGCATTCTCCTAACCTTGGATCAGCTAGAGACTGGTCTAATCAGATACAGCAGCCTAAAGGCAAAACAATTACACTGAAATTATCATATGGAATCAAGCCAATGCTCCATCTTGTCTGGTATCCTGTCTTCATCAGTTACTAGATCCTCCCACCCCTCTTTCTAGAGCAAGGTAAAAAATACCTGCCGCTCCAACCTGATGGAGTAACCTACTTGCACAGGCATTTCTTCAGAGCTTAAGCAGATACTGGTTTCCTGAATGAAACAGCAAGGTTTAGGTGCTTTATAAAATCCTGAATTATAAACTTTACTATTATAATGCAAACCTGTGTAACTGTGCCCCACAGGGGCTGTGTTAATGTGTCAGCGAGTTACGGAGGTGTCTTTTCAATGGCATGGAAAGGGATCTGCTTTGGTTAATTTTAAAATATGCTGGTTTTACACTGTACTATTAGATACTGTGTGAATACAGCTTTTTTTTTTTTTTTCTCTGTTGTTCTGTGAGAGACCTCAAGCTGCTTCCCAATGCCTTCACTGTGGGTGCAGTAGCAAAAGAGCAAATTTGCTTTCAGTGCCAATTGCAATGAAGGTTGCACAGGGGAACACACAAAAATGGAAAATACAAACCAAGTTTTTGCTACATTTACTTGACCCACTGTTGTAAAAATGGGTAAAATTTTGGATCTGAATATAGTTAATCTTATTTATTCAGTTCTGAATTATCTGCCTATATATATGGCTTTGCAGTCTATTTGTACACAGTCTTAGGAAAGAAAGTTTTCAGACCATCATAAAATCCCTTCTTACAGAGCTGGCAGTAGAATTGTACAGAATCAGAACCGTACACATGGGTACTAAGAAATCAATTGTATTAGAGAATATAATTGGAGCTATTTTTCATCTTTAGAGTTCCTGCAAGAGTGGTTTCCTTAGGTAGATCAAATTAGTAAAGTAGAAACAGCTGCAGTCGATTGTCCATTGTTCAGGTCGAGGTATGGGTGATAAAGACTGATCACAGTCAGGGGATGTTAATGTGAGAAGATTTACTCCTGCGCATTCCTCCGAAATCGGAGCTGTGACTGATCTGATTCATCTCGTATCCTTAAATCACTGGAAATTGTCATAGTCTGGATTTCAGACTTATGTCCTGCTATTCCAAGCCCATAAAAAACACGACATCTTACACATCAGCCTGGAATTTTGCCTAACTTTGCAATTCTCACACCTCTGTACCTCCAAGCCAGCAATAACACAGAGCAAGCACAGGTGTGTGCAGGTGAGCTATATGCCAGGGTTTATACTGATACATGAGTATACGGAGTTGAAAAGCTTAGGATAAATTCCACCCAAGAGGACATCATGCCCTTATTTTTTTCATCCCTATCCCATAAATTCAGACCAAGGGAACTCCTGGTGAAGTGCAAGGTCAGCCTTTTAAGAACACCAAAACCTGCATGTTTTGCTGCAACAGTCAGCCCGAGACAATTGCTATGGTTAAACTTCATACAGAACCTCTACCTCTCTCTCTCTGAGTGTAGGAAGAGTAATTATGCAAGTGTAGTAACAGGTATATTTAACTTCATAACTCATTTATTGCCCTTGTGGTAGTGAGAAGGGATCCCACATCATTAAACCATACTCTAAACATAGAGCTAGCCCAATTTGTGTGCCTCTGTTAGAAGCACCACATCTGGATGGAGACCATAGCAAAAAAATTGAGTTATTTAAAGTATTTCAAGGGTGGAGGCAAAAAAAAAAAAGGAAACGGGGACAGAGGAGGAGAGTGAGAAAATTAGAGAGAAAAATAGGAATGGAGAAGTGAACAGAAGCAGAGAGACAAGTGGGAATGTGCCCATTAGGTACCTTTTACACCTACAAGACATAGAGACCTTAACAGGGACAAAGCATGAGGGAGGGATGGAGGCTTGGGCCATGGTCACTGGTGGGAGAGGGTCTGAGCAGAGCCCCAGAGCAGACCAGTGAAGGAGCCTGTGGTCACAGGAGGCACCAGAAGCTGCTGGAAATGCAACTGGAGAAGGAGAAAGATTACTGCAGTGTAAGGAATTAGGGATGCTACAGGAATTAAAAAAAAATACCATCAAACCAGCACATAAAACCAGACAGCTGAAGAGAGAGGTCATGGGAACAACAAATACCAGGGTGGTTGTGGGGGCCAAGGAAAGCAAGATGAGTTGATAAGAGAAATTCAGATTCAGAGGTCGAAGGGGAAGAAGTTCTTGGTGAAAAATAGGTCAAGGGAGCAGACTGCCTTCATTATTTTACTTTTCAAACCTTTAATTTAACAGTTACTAATGACAGACAGTGCACAAAATGACAGTTGTATTACCCTCCAACACTGATGTAAAAATAGGCATAATCCTGTTTTTGTGATGATTAATGCAGTGTGAAAAAGATAATTAAACGAGGCCTGGCGTACTTTTGCTTTCTCTGCCTCACTGCTACCTTCCGTGGCTCCTGCTCAATCTCCCTGAAAATCTATTAGGCTCTGCTACCACCATTTTATCACTTTCCCTGCATTAAGTTAGACATGCCCTCCCTGGGCTTCAGACAGGGAACAATTCCTGGGAGGAGGCAGAGCAGGAGCAAGAGCCTTGCCGTGCCAGCACCCTGCCTGCCCCCTCCAACTCATATGATTACCTGACTCCTATAGAAATTCCAGGACATAAAGGTTTTACTGGTAATGCGTACTCTTAATTAGCTAGTTCATACAATAATGGCAACTTTAACCCCTTCATCTGGTTAGAAAAACCTTTGGCAGCTGAGTTCACCCTTGAAGGTGAGGCACTCCACCAGCTCACAGTCTGAAATCTCATGTCTGAGAAGCATGGGAGGGCAATGGGGGACAGAGTTGTCCTGAAAACATTAAAAATCCCCTGTAGAAAATATTTGCATATTTTTAGAAAATACATTTTTTTAAATTCATCTTTGGAATTTTATCTCTATATTTTGCTGTTAAAAAAAGAGAAGGAGAAGAAAGAGGCATGAAATATCTGAAAAAAAGACTTTCATAGTTATTTTCTTTGCTGATGGCCTAGAAATTTGCTGGATTTGATCCGAAATAAACTGCAGGCAAATGTCAGCTTACTACTGACGTTGTCAGAAATGGATTTTCTTGCTTTGTGCTGTCCCATACATAATCAAATGCACATTCAAAATACATAATGGTCTGCTAGTTTAAAATTATTGCTTGATCCTACGGCTGTGGAAAAGCAGTGGAGTCAGCCAGTGTTTCTTTAGGGTGCATCAGTGGCAGAGGCAGAACTAGAACTGAAGACACTGCAATACCTCCCTCTTCTCCTTCCAGCTCCCAAAGCAATAAAACCTCTCTATGCTAAATTAGACTATTGATCAGTGGCTACCATTCCTAATGGACATCCTGTCTCTCATGTCTGGGATTAGGATGTTCTTTCTACTGCTGGATAATCTTAGTACTGTACAATTGCTCTTTCTCTGCTAATGACTGACTAGAGGAAGAAATATTTCCCTGTTGAGTTTGGTTTTTGAAACTCTCATCGCACAGGCTCACATGAGGTGAGCCAGAAATGCCAATTTGTGATCTAGTGCTATCTGATCCCATTCAATCTAACTACCAGGTATTTGTTTTGCTTTCTGTGAAGGGATGTTATGTCATTAAACCGCTATCTGGAGCATTGTACACGATACTCTGATAATTCAAGCTATCATGTCATAATATTCACTAGAAAGGAAAAGAAAAACAAAACAAAATGCCCCAAAACAAGAACAAAAACCCTAACAAACAAAAAATCCAAACCTTTCTTCCTGTTCTGGTGATGGTCAAATGATAAGCCTGAGCTGAAAGTCACAGCCAAGCTTCTCAAAAATTATCACAGCCTGAACATCTGCATCACATGCAGCCTATGTGGGAGAGTTTTCAGCTGGGGTAGCCCTAACACAACCAAACTGAAGCTCTGTGATTACATGAGAAAAAGGGCAAGAGACTCCTTTGCCTGTGACCCAACATCCACACATCCTCTCACACGACCAAATGAACACATGCCACTTGCTAAGCAGATCCTGTGTTTTGGCCCAGAGTGGGCAACACGGAGAGTCAGATGGACAGGAGAGTCCAGACAGCAATTGCCCCAGCCCTTAGCCATGTCTGAGGGCTCCTGGGCAAGGAAGACAACAGCGATGGCAGCAGACAGGCTCAGTACTTCTTTACCCCTTCCAGACAACATAATTTTAAGTCAGTTCTTCCAGATCCTTTATCTTTCGGACAGGGAAGAAGATCACACGTTAATTAATATTTTGGTATCTCAGCTGTTACCTGAATGTATCACTAGGGCCAAACTGAGGGCAGTTTTTATCCAGTTCATTGAAATCTCCAAAATTTTGCACACAGCTTTTGTGTGGGCATGCACCTATTCTATTTTCATCCCTCTTTTTCCTAGTCTGAAAACACCCGTTAGCAAGTCAGGCTCCTGGGCTGCATCCCAGTAACCAGCTGGTGTGACGCAGGACAGCCAAGGAGAGAAAGGACCATGTCTCTGGTACATGTACCCTAAACTGTATCATGCTAAATATCAAGCACTGGTAGTGAACTAGCAGCCTGACACAAAGCTGGAACAGTGGACGTATCTGAGAGAGTTTGTAGCACTCTCCCTGACTTTTCTACATCCACAACCAGCATCCAAATGGATGTCAAGAGAGGGCTTCTTTTCTTTAAGTGTAAGCTGTTTTCTATCGCATTGTGGCCTGCAACTCAGTATACAAGATGTACTATGGCATTATGAAATAGTGACAGCTGCTGAAGAAACGCTGTGTTATAAACATGCAATGATGCAGTGAACTGGCAAATCCATATGGCTGGAAAAATGACAGGGAGGAAGAAATAAAAATTATTTCATAGTTGAACAAAATAGATAGTCAGTAGTTTGCTTCAGCTTGCATGCCCTAATCACAGCTTTTTCTTTAATGGAAAAAAGTTTATATTCACTTATGTACACACATAAATGTATGTATATAAATAAATATATGTACGTGGTATTATCCTAGGGATGATCTCCATGTGGCTGGAGAAATAGAGGTGGTGATCCTTTGCAGGGTCAGGAGTTGGACTCAATGATCCTTGAGGGTCCATTCCAACTCCGTATATTCTGTAATTCTGTATGATTCTGTTATTTTGCAATATTTTCATATACTACTATATTTCTGCCTCTTATTTCTTTGAGCTCTTGGCTGAACAACCAGTGTCTTGAATCACCCCAGTACAAACTCTTTCAGGTACCATCTCCTCTCCCCAAAACCTATGTGCAGTTCCCCTCTCCTTCTGAGCAGATGGATAGTCTCTGTACATATACACCAGCGAAAGGTCAATCACTCACTTTGCAGTGTCATCAGTCATGGAGGATTCTCTGTGTGTCAGAAAAAATGAGCATGGACAGAATGGACATAGAACATCAGTGAGGGAGACCCCGAAACCACATGGGAATATTTAAACAGCTTATATATGCCCTCATAACTGATGGATCTCAGCAAGCATATTCATCCATTGTTTTTAAAAATGCTGATGAATCCAAGTCCATGACATAAGTTTCTTAGAAAAGCAAATATTTTTTTAAAAAACTGAAGGAGGAAACAGAAAGTTGCAATCATATCAATCCCCATTTTCAAACCTGGCCGCTACAGTTTGCTTCCCGTTTCTGAAAGGAGCTCCTAATGAAGGTGGCACAGCCTCATGAGCATCATGTGCGAATGGTGACAACACAGCCCCTCCTCAGTCCGGGTGCTTCTGCTTGAGCCCTAAATACAAGATGAAAAATCCCAATTTTCTTACATGGATTAGCACAGCCCAAAAGTAGATGGAAAGAGAAGCTGAACCTTGTGAGTCTGCTCTTTTCCATGGCACTTTTCTATCCACCTTTAATCAATGATGTCTGAGAAATGAAGGCTCAATGAGTATATAGTCCAGCACTGGCAACATTTCCCAATGCTCCATAATCATGCTCAGACTTCTATGGAGAGTTTTCTCCCCAGTGATTTTTTCCCTTGTCATTTAGTGCCACTATTTCAGTTTTCCTCTTGCTGAACTGTTGGAGTGTCATCAGTGCATCTATATAGAGTAGGAGAATATATTTGGAAAGCTTATTTCCAAGGGCCATTGGAGATGACTAACATTTTTACACTGCACAAAAGGAGGGAAAATAAATTTAGGAGTAGCAAATAGAGCCACTGTGTTATTTCCTTCCCTGTAAATAAATAACTGTAACACTTATATTCCAATCATGGATCTGGGTATCCAGCATCTTTGTGGGGAAGGAACATAAATGTTCACCCAAGACATTGACAATGAAGACTTAAGACAGCACAAATTATAGGGAACCTGAAAGAAGCCCTGCTTCCCTTGAAGACACCACCTGTTTAAGCACCTGGGAAAAATTACTCATAGCACTTTACCACTACACCGACAATAAAGATCCTATGGAAATGTCTCTGTTTAAAATCAACATTTATGGCCCAGGTTTCATAGGAGGCTGTGTAAATCCTAACTGATGCAACAAATGCAAAATGACATCCTTAAAAACATAGGCCCTGCACATCATGCTCCAGCACAAGTCAAACCATTCCAGCTTCAGAAGCTGAGACACAAGACCAGAATTTTCTTCCTTCTAATCTTCATTCAGGGTTGCTTCACCTCAGTACATATTTATATAATGAATTTTTACCTACACAGTACTGCCCTCCTCCACTGAATACCTATTAACTGAAAAATGGGAGCAGAACCCATTGGCATTCATCCTAATGCTGCCACTTGGTTCTGTGTCCTTGTCCAAGTTACTAGAGATCTGATCCCATAAGAGCAAGCAAAAATTCTGTAGGTGGTCCCTGTCCCTCTGCTGTGCAGGTGGATATTTTCTATATTCACCAGGAAAAGGGAGACAGGAGACAGACGTCAACCACAGAAGAGCCCAGGTGATGTGTGACTTATGTCCATACCTAGCAAACATGTTCAAGCCTTCACCCCTCTGCATTGTGCCTGATTTTCCTTTCTACAGAGTGGGAACCAGAGTATTTTACATCATCCTTGATCACAGTTATAATTTAGAAGCCTTATGATGCTTTCACGGAAGTTTAAAATAATATGTTTAACAAGTATCCCATAATTTAATTTTGAACAATAAATTTTACAGTTACCTTACACTGCTTTGATTTGTTTCTGAGGCCTGTTTGAAGATCTTCTGAAACCAATTAACAGGCCTTCTCCAGCAATCTTATATTGACCCTTTTATTGCTGGCACCTTTTGTGAATAAGCATTTCACCAAGGTGGAGAAAGGTTTTGGGTGTATGTAGTCCATGTCACCATGTGGCAGATGTGGCCCATCACTCAGATGTTTTAGGAAGGTGTCCTGCTGCAGGGGACTGCACACTCCCAGGTGAAAAGGATTTAAGCAGCAGGAGGAATGGAGTCAAGGCACTTCTACCCCTTCCCTGAATCATTTTAGCATCCAACTAGAATTTTTATCTTAGACATGGGGAACAGCACTGTGGGGTGTAATACCAGTAAAGATTTCTTGTCTGCTTGACAGCCACCATCATGATACCTGACCCTTATCCTACAGCACACAATGCCATACAGTAGAGTTCACACTTTCCGTAACACTTCTTTTCAGTCACGTAGGAAGCTTGATGACTTTTGTTACCTTTCTAAGCTGAGGAAAATACCCGGAACTGTCCTTTCCCCACCCTCCCACTTCCTTTAGAGAAACCCCAACAGTCTTCACAGAAATAGGAAATGACTGTTACCTTCAGGCTGTGGGTTTTTAGGTTATAGCCTTCTTTCTCCCCTGCTTAAAAAATTGACTTTCTTCCATTTCTCTCTGCCTCAGTCTTCCAATCCTATTTGAATTGAATCTCCTCTTTCTTTTTGGTCTCACTTCTAACTCAATAGTGCTTCAGTCACCACAGAGGAGATGCCAACAGCTAAGACAGCAAAAGAGACAAAGAAATGAGTACAGTCGAGTTTTGTTATTTTTATTAAAAAATAAATTCTCCCTCTCAAGTATTGGTTCTTGAGAAGGAGAAAAGCTGGTGAAGGGACGGCGAAAATCTTTCACCTGGCTAGAGCAAAAGCTTTGAGAACTGTGTGAGCGGGTTTGTAGTGGAGTGAGGAGTTTGTCCCTGTTTGCTGGGCATTTCAGGCTCTCAGAGCTCTTGCTACAGAAGCTGCTCCCTTGCCTCCTTATAAAGGAGGACCGTGTGACTTCACCAGAGCAATATTCACAGGGTTAGGCTGCTTAAGCAAGGAGAAAACTACCATTCACACAGGCTGCTGTCATCATTTTATAGTACGGGAAGGGACTAAAAAGAGTAATCAAGACATAAGAAGTTGCAGCATTTTGATTTTTTTTCTTTTTCATTACTTTTTCACTGAGTAAAAATAAGTCCTTAAAATACGATCTAAGAAATCACGCAATCGTTTAATATTCCTTGCAGTGGAAGGTTTTCAGAGTATTTGGTTGAGGATACAATCTGCCCTGGCAATAGTTGTGGCTGGTTATTTTTCCAAATGAATGAAAACAGATACAAGCAGGAGTTCCTGCAACCGCTGCTGCCTCATTTATCTCTGCAGTCAGGTTGCTGCTGGTACAAGTGCTCAGTTTTATACAGGAAACACAATTGCAGGTGCAGAACTTCAGGCTCCTGTTTACACCCACCAGCGGGAGGCTCACCTTCTTAAATACATCTGTCTATGTGCAAAGCACTGGAGAAATTGCCATAATAATGATACCTTCCCCAGAGCATACATAAATATTACAATGTCCCTTCTGCAGAGAGGAAAGTTAGTGCAGGAGTAAAAGTACATCACTTCAGGTCACAGCAAAGGAACAAAAGAACCAGCAGGATTCAGGAGCTCCTGCTCCTTAAGACCATGTCTGTTTCTCCATTTTAACCTGCTTTTAAAAAATTAATTAAAAAAGTGAGAAACTTTATGAAAACCCACAAAAAGCTTTAGTGAATCTATTTCATATTTGTTTGTTCTACAGTTGCCAGGTCTTTCAGTCTCCTTGTCATTTTGCACTATATGACCTAAGTAACACTGATATTTATTGCTCATTTTCATTTAGCTCTTTGAAGACCTATCCACTTAATGATCAGAAACCTCACACAATTTAGCAGATAACATCACTGCAGAGACTTGTTGGGAAGCTTTAATAAGTAAGATGAACACAAAGAGGTGGGC
Source organism: Acropternis orthonyx (assembly GCA_035583155.1). Lineage (NCBI taxonomy): Eukaryota > Metazoa > Chordata > Aves > Passeriformes > Rhinocryptidae > Acropternis > Acropternis orthonyx. The sequence continues at coordinate 15,375,684 of JAWWEU010000020.1, forward strand.
TGGGGTGATTGCTGTGTTTAAATCCTCCATGATAAGAATCAGAGTCATACCTGCCCATTCTTGCTCTGTGATTACAGAGACAGAGCAGATCAGGTGGACACAAATTCTAGGGGAAGTTGTCACAGTGACTACCTCAGGCACTTGTGAGACACACGTTATGATAATAACGCCTGCCCTCAGTGTCACTTGTATGTACCCCCACACAGCTTCTCCTGCAGTAGGTGAATCCTGTTACCTCTGATCTGCAGATGGGAAACCCACACTGACCCCAGGCCCAGCAAGCCCCAGGCACTCCCCTTCAGGCAGCTGAGCATTGCTACCCTCCATCCATCCTTCCCCAGCACCAGCTCGGGGTTCAGACTGCTTTGGAGAGGGGAACCTTATAGACCACAGTCAGTAGGCAGCTGACATAGGAGCTAAGAGAACCTGAACTAGGGTCACATTTCTGGATATAAAATGCTTAGAAGTATAAAAGGGAATATAATGGATTATAAAAGGAAATATAACAGGGTACTGCCTGTACACACAGTGAAACTCAGTAACTTGTTCAAGGTCACAAAGGAAATCTGCAGGGGAGCAAAGACGAGAATGTGGTTCCTCCTAGTCCTTAGTTCATGTCCCAACAGCTGGACACGGCTCTGTGACATATGGAAATATGCCTTTAGTCCCACAGCAAAATGCTTCAAATTACAAACTTCCTACTGTCCTCTGAGAGGGTTTTATTTGTGGAAACTTGAAAAAAAACACCAGCCTCTGTATAATAACAAACATGGAAAGTTGTTTTCTTGTAAAACTGTAAATAAAGCAGTATTTATATTATTGTTATAATCTTTCTGCTCCTCAGTGACAGGGTGACCCCCGTTGGTGCACGGAAATGGAGCAATTAATGAGTAATGGACCGTTTCCTGATATGCAGATGCTGCAGCCCATCTTTTGTTCTCAGATCTTCAGGGACTATCTCTTATCACAGGGCCTTTCCCCTATGGAGAAACACTTGGAGGTTGCTTTAGGTAACAGAGCAATGGGTAATGTTCAAAGCCAGCTTAGATTAAAGAGTCTTTTCAGCAGTTTTGAGTATGCCATTAGTGAATGACTGCATAGGTAAATGATTTGACTCATTCTCAAAGCGTTTTAGGGTTAGAAATTCTTGGATTTCTGACCTCCTGTCAGGAAGCGATAGACACCACCACCTCCTTGTTAAAAGCACCTTCAAGTCTCATTTGAAACCACTGGGTTCTGTTCCATAACCTGCAGTTTTCGCAGGAAATATCACTTTGAGGGCTGAATTGCAATTCATTGCAAATCAGAAATGACCAAAACCTAGTTTTTCTGTTTGTATGTTTGTTTTTGTGGATGTTCACTTTTTATATGCAAACAGATGGCATTGGAACAACAGGTCTCTGTGCATAAGGCAGGATTTTGTGGATGTGCAGTTCTCCAGTGAGCATAAAACAAAGTAAAACCAGATTGAAAACTTTCATTACCCAGCAATGCAAGTCACAACAGCAGGGTTAAATCTGTTTCTATTTAGACAATATCTGGAACAGCGTTTTATTATACAGCCTGTAAAGCACTGCCTGTGCATGGGTGGAAAGTACATTGTCTCCTGAAATAAAGAACTGGGGCAGGATTGTTTGGAACTTTCTTTCTTCCTTCTTATTTTTCTTTAACCATAAATACAAAGTAACCATTTCTCCATAACATTGAACTCTTTGTGGCCTTCCTATAAACACTAAAAGTATCCAAAAATAAACATCTCCTTAGAATAAATATTAACTCAGAGGCCTCTAAAATATGAAGAAAATAGTCTCTGCAATATCATGTCTTCCCTGATAATGCAAAAGCCACCCCATGGGATTTAAAACGGAGGGATTTCTAGGCTTCAGGGTGTCTTACGATGCTCACTCTGAGCAGACGGAATGCCAGGCTTTGTGAAAGGCTCTGTCTTAGAAGACAGAGTCCTAATCGCTTTCAACTTTTCTAATTCTTCACATTCCTTCCTAGCAAAATAACTGCCTGCCTTATAATGGCAGAAACATTTGGAGACTAAAAGAAACAAACAAAAAATAATCAATTTTCAAGGTCCACTTGCAGACAGAGGAACTGTTTATGAAGCACTTACTGTTCAGTTGCAGGAGAAATTCTCATCTTAATGGCAAAAGGGGAAGCATGCAAATACTGGGGAGAGTTTTTTTGGGAGGGTGGGTGTGGGGACAGAAACTCTCCGGCTCTGTAGTTCAGATGATTGACTTTTCCAGCAAGTGGATCCCTCATCCAAGGAAACAGGAGTTTTCAGCTGTGTGGAGCAAGGAGTGGGTGCTACCACCTCTCATTACAACACAGATCATGTTTCCTGCCCTCAAAGGGTCAGTTTAGCTTGTAAAAACATCCTTGGTTTCAAACTGGCCAAATCCCGACCCTATGGGCAGAGCTCACCCGACTGCTTCTCCCATGTCAGTTTTGGTTTCTAAATCAAAAATCCCCTGCTGAGTTCTGGCTCACCATATCTTAAACATTTCGCACTGAGAAAGGAGAAGAAACTGAAATTTCAAGCCAGTCTTTCTACATGAGGCCCATTCTCAGCTTTTCTCCATGTTTTGCACAAAACTTTGCATGGTGCTTGCAGCAGAAGCTCATTCATGTGGCCTTGCACCACTCCTAGCTCCACACACCCCATACTCCCAGTCACAAAAGGCTGACACAACGTGGAAATGCTTCCCATTAAAACCTCATGGATCCACCAGACTCTACTGACCATGCTTCAGATCTTAGCCAGTCACTTCTCCAAAATAATCCAGCTCCCGCCATGAGGTTAGAGGCTGGATGTTTTGTTAGCCCTATCTCCTCTTGGGTCTGGTTTTGATCTTTATCTTCTATAGTAATATTCAAAGAAAATTAAAAAAATATAATGGCTTTTATCGCCTTAATTTAAAAGTAAGACCTGCTTTTCAATTCCAGTTAAATAAGTCATTTAAATCTTGTCAGAGATGTTGAAAAGCTAATATGCAGAGATGAGAAGCAACCTTTTTAAAATTATGAATGGAAAGCATCCAGTCTTTCCTGTTATGTTTATCGTTTCCCCCTTACAGCATCACATTAAAATTACCAGCTCTCATGTGGTATAATTTGGTTACATTCCCTAAAGACACATGAAAGTAGTCCCAGAGGAAATACTTCAGTGAGAATAGAAGGTGCTGAGTACATCACTCATGAACACTTATTTTTTTGGTTATTATTGGGTGGGAATATTGGTGTATTGCCTAAATCTCCCCAGATGTCCTATACGAAACAAGGAGCCAGGTGGGGTGGTCCAGCTCACATGCCACTCTTACAAGGAGGTTCCATGTCCCTAGGTCTTGGGGTCCACCACCTTTGCATGCACGGAGAAGAGAAGGTGTGACAGCAAAATATAATCATCCTCAGACTAGGGATGCGGTAAGAGAACTTGCATAAATGTAGAACATCCAGGAGTGGATAAAGACCAGAGCTCACCTCTTCTGCCTCTGACAGCCACAGGGAAACCACAGCGTTCCTCTCACTATTCCAAAACCGATGAGCAAAAGCTTTCGAAAGCCTTCAGCAGTGGCCTAACTCTGCTGCCCTTGAGGCTAATGCCAGAACTAGTGATGTTTGCCTGAGCGCTCTGCAGAACCTGATCTGCTGCTGGAGGGCTGCTGCAGACCTGCTTTGTGCATTTCCCTGTCCGTATCCAGCTCCTTACGGTGGCTCTGTCCCGGGCTGAGGAAGAGCTGCTGCTGTATGCCTGTGCTACCCTGCTTGGCTGAGGGCAACGATTTCGGATGCACAACAACAGGAAGAGTCCAGAATAAACACATTAAGTATCTTAAATTTGCAAGTAAGTGCACAAGCTATTAGGCACTGATATAGCACAACAGATAAGTTCAGTGGTTAACTTTAAACATACAGATAATACCACTGAATTCACTTTAACAGCATTATGTTGCATGCTTAACATTAAGCTTATTCTTAAGTGCCTGGCTGATTAATCCTCTCCATGTGTACTTCAGTTCAAGTTTGTTTGGGGTCACTTGGTGCCATCTTACACAGCTAGCAAGAGCACAGACAATGAAACAATACACAGGAACCAGTTTTCACACACTGGAAAGGTAACAGGTAAGTGTCCTAGGAATTGTTTTCCCATTAAATATGGCCCTCGTTTCCTATAATTACATTTACAGACAGTTTATCACCTGAAAAGCTGAACATTCAGTTCTCAAGATATCTCAGGTTCTGGATGCCACCTCAGTTCTGCCAGCGTATGGCCACGGTACCAGCCCTTGATGGAGAGGCATATGCAGTAGGTGTATTTCTGAAAATTTGTGTACACTCTTACTACAGTTGTTAAACTAAATAGTCAGAGATAAAAGTGTAATTTTGTTTAGCTGGGTATTACACATTACACTTTCATGGTCTTCACATTTTAATGGTAAGTTTTGTCAGCTTCATAAATTGGTCCATCGTGAGTAGGCAGAAGACTTGTAGGAAGCAGAAACACTTTGGCATTGTCTTCAGGTTTTTGCTTTGAAACAGCTCTGCTACAACTGTATAGATTTGAAATATGACGTGGTAGGGGAGAAACATGGGCAGATTGTTCTTTACAGATTCACTCTCTAACAAGGAGTCAAGGAATTAATTCTCAGTGCAATCACGTGGTTTTCAGTGGATTGCACTGCCTTGATAGGGAGAAGCTATTTCAAGTGATTCTTTCATTATCTAACCTACATCACTTTCCCAGTAGTTTTGCTTTAAGGTCTCTTCACACTTATGACTGCAACAAGAACTGGTTTCTAACTAGAACAACACTTTTCAAGCTGTCACCACAATAGAATTTCCCCAAGTACCAGCCAGGATACTTTTTGACTTGCATTAAGCATGCGAGGGAATACAAATCTTATCTATAGCCAAATATGACCCCCTCCCCAGCTCATAGCCTGATAAACAAATGTCCCATATCAAGGGGTAAGTCCCCACTCTGTCACCTGGTTTGCTGCCACAGGTGAGGTGATACAGATAAGCTGCAGATCCCTTGCTTTTCTGAAGAGAAGAAACTGTGACCCAAACAGTGATTCTCCTTTTGCTGCGTGGAAATCCTTACCCAGAGCTCAGCACAAAGGCTCAACTGAATCCTTGTAGCTGTTTCTGAAGAGTCAGTTATAAAATCCAATAATTAGCTCCAGAAGATAATGGCTGATATTCTGTTAAATAAAAAGAAAACAAAATATTTTAATTATCTGTGTTGCATGCTGCTCTAAATGTATATTCAAATAAAGCATGTATCTTATTAAATACATTCAATATTGGCCTTTCAGATTCAGTATAAATAATTAGACCTGTCTCTCCTTAGACAAATTATCAGTAAGGGAAGCTTTAAAAATATTTTCTTGTGAAATACAGTGCTATTTCTTTAAATAAAGGGCTTTGGCAGTGAAGCAGTTAGCTTAGCACCATTAATACAGAATACAGTCTATCAGCATTTAGTGAACTCTCCATGACCCTGGTGGAAAGTAACTCCTTTAGCCTATACTTATGAAAAATATTATTAAAAAATGCTTTTGAAATGTAAGCATCCCTTATAGTCAGTGTGAAAAGGGAGTGCTATTGCCAGTTCCATCAGCCATTTCACCAAAGATGGGGAGCACTCATCTTCTTTTCTCAGGGAACTCTGCAAGATGGAAATGGGAGCTTCCCGTTCTCAGTTGTCTCCTGCTATGTGCACTCATGCGTTTCTCTTTTGTTCGCTACTTCACCGTTCAACAGAAATCTTACAAAATTGGCCTATATGGTAAGTTTTTTAATTCACCTGTTTTGCAACAGAACAATGAACGTGTGCTATGCACATGAGTATGTCCTGATGTGCCAAGACATGGCCTTTGAAGGTCACGGCTCCTCCCTTGGAGCAGGGCATCTTGGTCAGGAAGGATCTGGGGGAGGAAGTCCAGGGCTGTGTCTGCTCTTCCTGCTTTGTGGAGGAGGAAATTTTAGTACTTCTCTGCCAACAAAAGACAGTAAATGATTTCTTTTTGTGATTCAGGCACACAGATCTTTGGCTTGCTGAACTAACATTGGCAACACTATCCATGGGATTATGTCTGCATGTAATGTCCACCACATAGTACACAAAGTCATGTAAGAATATAATCCCTTTGAGGAAGCAATTTGAGGTGACTTTTTGCCATGGTGTGTGGCTATCCAAGTCCAGATCCACAGCACTACATGTGCCCAACTAATGCCTGCATCAGGGTATTTGTTAACTCGGGCCCCTCAAAGAGTCAATGGCTGGGCAGGCACACGCAGAGGACAATTGCACTACCCCTGGGTATCTCTGGGAGTACCTGTCTCTCCCAATTGAATACATACTGGAGTTTATATACCAATTATTCATTTAATCCAGGCCTTAGTCCAAACTTTGGCAATTGTGAACTAAACTCAAGAAGCTCCTCATTTGAGTAACATTCAGGAAGTCCATCTGGCGACAAGGCCTGAGCCCTCAGCCCACAGCATTGGTGCTTTTGTGGACTGAGCACACAAGGATTGTCTGAACTTTTGATGTCAGAAAAAGGGGTTTTCCACATTTGGAAGAGGGCCACCACTGGAAGCTGAACCTGGCCAGACCAGTTAGCTACATTTTCATGATAAACAAAGCAGTGCATTTCTTGGGCCACTGGCTGATTATAATAGCTATGAAATTACCCAATTTAGTTCACCACGTCAATAAAATTTATACGAAAATACCACCAGAATCTTGGCTAGCATATGGATAACTGTATGAAAGTAACCCCAGCCAATGTGACAACCATTTAAGAGGACTAACCTCTGTCATACGGTTTTCATTTTATGTTCATGCTATACAAACACAACCACCACAAATATGCATTACAGGCTGCCTGGGACTCACTACTGAGGTGAATTAGCACTGTAGTCTGACCTGTTGAAAAGCTTAACCTTTGACCTGCCAGGCAATGGTGGTTGCAATTTGCAAGCCATTCTTGTGTTGAGTGGCTGAAAACATACTTATTTACTTGTGTAAAGCCATAAATGAAATGGGCTGGGTGAGCTCAGCCTACTTCCCAGTCCACAGACCGTGTCGCAAAACACTACCACATGTTCAGCAAGTAATTCAGCATGAGGACTGAACGCTACTACATCGTGACCCAAATTCACTGTTCAGAGAAAGTAGAGCTTATTCTAATCTGGAGTGAAAAGAAGAGAATTCAAAGTGACTTCCTTTCTAAGGAACTTCCTATTACGCTTCCAAGAAAAAGAAATTCAAAGAAATAGTTTGAAAATAAGTAATTTACCTCATCAAAAATCTGCATAAGATTATAGTTTGAGAACTGAACTCCTCTGCACAACCTCACTGGTGTAGCTGTCATTAGTAGTGCTTTTCCTCCAGCTGCCCACTGGGGAGTCTGAGCTCTGTAGGGCAAAGCATTAATTCACTCACTTTTCCATCTCGTTTGCAAAGCCTGCCAGTGGTGCTGTTTAGGATTAAGAGAGCTGGGAGGTGGACAGAAACGTCATTTCCTACTCACGGGTTTTGCAAGGTTTGTCACTTATCAGTTTTTTGAAAGATTCATCGTTTCAGGATGTGAAGCTCTCCCATGCTAGACCTGCTCTTGCCTATCAAATGAAGCCAAATCAGAAGATAACCCAGCTTTGGCAAACTGGATGTTTTGTAATGGAGATAGCTGGATAATAACTATTTCTAGATCAAAGTCAGTGACTAGGCGTTGCTCTTGGCTTGTTGGCTTTTCTGTCTGACTGTATAACCACAGGTAGGCTTGAGTTGCAAAATTCAGATCAGGATGCAAACTCCATAATTTGGGAAGTTGCAGGGACCTGGAATAGTTAATGGAAAAGTTAGGCAGTAATCAGGGTGCTCAGAACCAGGTCTGCATATGAACTACAGCCAGCCTGACTGCATGTCACAGTCCTGGTCCATCTTCGATCCCAGTGCACAGGGAATTGCATCCCAGAGGAGTTTTGTGACCAGCTTAAAGCCACATTTTTTGGTTTATTCCCGCTCTTTTCCCTGTACTTATACCTACAACCTTGTACAAACAAAAAGCCCCTATCAAAACATGCTTTCATTAAAGCAGATACTTCTCATGTTTGCTTTCTATTTGTTCTTGTCTGATTATTCCCTGCCCTTTCATGTCCTACAACAATTGAAAAAGTAAAAATAAACAAAAAAAACCCCAAACAAACCAAATAAAAAAACCCCCTTACAATATGTATTTACAGTGCTTCAGTAAAGACACAGACAAAAAGGTTTACTTTTGCTCTTACTTCAGGAGCTTTACATTATCCAGAAAAAGCTCAGAAGCCTTACATGAGCCAGGAAGGCTTGGGGAGGGATGTGAGGGAACAACACACTATATATAATGCTGCTCTTCACTGCTGTCATATACATACCATAAGCAGCTGCAGCTCTACAAGTTTTAGGTTAAAATGGAACAAAAAACCTGGGATATATCAAATATGAAAAGATGACACAGCAAGCAACAGGGACAGAAAAGGACGGTGCAGACAGGGATGTACAGGCTTGGCTTTCTACAGCTGTAGGCGCATTGAAGCATCCCCAGCCCACACTGCTACTGAGATCCTGCTGTTTGTTTTTCTGAATTGGGGTAAACAATAATAATAATAATAGCAAAAATAATAGTGACAATAATAAAAATCACACCATCATTCCTGTCTGTGGGACAACCTCTTTTCTGGGTATGGTTGCGAAGAGCAAGACCTATTTTTAGAATAAATTTTAATGAAAATCCTTGGGTCTAAAGTTCTAGTTTGCAGAAAAGCTAATCTTGGATGGAATCCATGTCATATTCTTCCCCCATATTTCAAAGTTGGTTTCCTATGTGCATAACAGCATTTGAAACAATATTATGTTAATGGTCATATTTGTTCATTATGAAGAAGGAAGTAGATTTCCTTCGAAGAGAGGAACCAGTATTCCCCACTGGTTGAGAGCCTGCTACGATAGCTCTGCAGTCAGAGCCTGGCAATAATTACACCTTGGGTTTTGCGGTCATTTTGGATTGGTGTGAACATGATAAATGACACGTTTTAATTTGAACTATTGCTCAGCAGGCCTGTTCAGGTAGGCAATAATTCACTCGAGCAGGCAATAAACCTGAACAGGTAATAGCCCACACTTTGAAGAATGCCAGCAAACTCTTTAGCAACAAAATAAATATGTACATGAACTTCCTCCATAAATTGTCTTCAGTGAGGCAGACCTAGTAAGAGTTTCAGAGCTGGCTTTTCAGGTACTCATGAGGAGCAGAATGAGTCAGTGGGCAGATCCTACTACTGCATTAATTCTTTGAAGTTGGACTAACAAGCTGGTCCAACGTCCACTGAAGGCAGTAGGAGCCTTCTGTTCAGTGAAGGCAGGGTGACTCAGCTGGTAGGGCAGTTTGGTCTTTTTACTAATGTAAGTAAATTTCCCTCCCATAACCCCTGGATTCAGAAATGAGCTTATTCCTATGCGGCTGAGCAAACTCCTAAATTGCAGCCCCCATGTGCAGACTAGCTTTGCTACAGCTTGGAAGAGATACAGGAGGGTCCAAACAGCTCTGATTCTCAATGCATGTTTGCCCAGCACTTTCCTTCACAGCATTCCTTTGACTGCTTTTGAACAAGATTTTTTTGTCAGACATTACATTACTTCTATATTAGAAATACAACATTTTCAACCTTTGGGCAAACACATGCACTGCTTTAGTTACTTAAACCAACAAATTATGTGGAAATGCCTTCAGATTTGCTGGTAACATGTTTCCATCCCTGTGGGATGCTGTTGTAAAGAAAAGCAGAGGTGCCTTTGTCACCTTTTCTTTTGGCTGCCAGTTGGTCTTAGTTTTATTATAGGTCCCAACATATAGTGTTATCACTGATTACCCCAGTGCATGGTAACTTGTGATAGGAGGGGAAAAATAATTCAGAGTAATATGGCTCAAGTCAACTTGTTTGAGGTTGTGTATGTGAAGCTCTTTTGCCTTCTGCTTTATAATAAACAAGGGAAAGAATTCAAAGTCAGAAGGAAAAACAACAACAGATTGAATGGAAAGAGACGGTTTATCATCAACTGATGATGGCTGTGAGTCCAGATTGTTCTGCTGTCCAGCCATGCTTTCCCACCAGAGACCCAGACCAGTGCTAGTTTGAGATACTTCAGTCCCTGAGGCAGTGCCTGGTGCAGGATGATCCCCACCTCTTTACAGAAATGTCTCCACCAAATCATCCTGAAGGACAGGGCAGGATGTGCCACCAGCCTTTGGCTCTTGGGAAGAACCTTTCTGTGGCCACTCACCATGCAGGGCATAACTTTGTTTCCACAGTAAGGGTCATTTACCTTTAGAAACACACAGAAAATTAATTTCTGGGCTGGGCTTTGAATCCAGATTTACATTCTTTTCTTGCTAGATGTTGCCTAGCTCTGTCATTCTGGTTTGATCCATCCCAGGAACAAGATCCTGCAGCTTCCTTCACATGCAAACCTGGACCTGAATGCCTCCCTTCTCCCTTCCCACACCATCTGGGAGATGGGATTTTCCATCTTTTGTTGAAATAGTTACTTACAAAAGGAGGAAAGGGTTGAGGGCAGTTCACCACGTTTATTTCACTGGATATGTGTTTGCCTTTGCTTTAACACAGGCTGTTTTCATGCCAAATGACAGTTCTATTTGTTCCCCCACCCCCATTTTTTGTGTAGCTTATGTAGAACATCTGGTTTTAAAAGTGTCGCAATTTCTAAACATATTCTAATGCTCTTGGGATCAGAATATCAACAACTGTCTATTGCGGTAAACCGCATGTCTGGAAAACATTCCTGCAAACTGAGTTCTTAAATAAACATAAAGCATCTATAACACATAATGCAAAGCAACATTCACTCGTAAACTCAATATTTAGACCAGATGAGGTGCAAAATACGTTTTTTTCTGGGCTGGGACATCATGATTTACAATAACATTGATGGGTTTTTCATTGTATACAAGAGAGGGCAGAGGTGTGGCACACAGATCGGAATCTTCCCTTAAGTGCTCATTCTGCATTTAGGTCCCACCTCGTGAGACTTTCTTGCTCCAGTTGGAGAAGGGAAACCAGGACTGTGTCCTCTGAAAAATTCCTACTGTTATTAGAAAGTGGAAAGTTATAAAGAAACTGTAAATTACTGACAGATTAGACATGCCTGTATCTGATAACCCGACCATCTTGTGTAATATCTGCATCCATGCTAATTATCTGCATACATGTGTCTGAAATCCAGAGGCAATTCAGAGATAGTGCAAAGATTAAATAAACTGAATAATACAGTGAAAAGAAAATTGCAGTAAATTGGTCTGAGTGGGAAGATTTTGTTATTTTCAGTCATTACTATTATTATTTATAGGGTGTGGAAAGTAGAACCATAAGCAGCTTTATATGCAGTCATACTTTAAAAAAGAAATGGTTTCACTTTGAAAATCCCCTCCACACTAATTTCAGAAGCATTTGCTCTACTCTTAATAGTACCAAAGCAAATAATCACTTCAAGTCACTTTTTAGGAGTTTTGATGAAGTTAGTTAAATGGAAAAGCTGAAAGCTCATTAAACTATTTCTAAATGCTATGAATATATTTTGATTATTCTTCCAGATTGCTATTTCTTAAAAACAATGCCTTTTTCCTCCTAACAAGAGCACCAAATACTTTCTCCCAATTAATTTTTTTAAGAATTTCCAGTCTAAATTTCATGCAAAGATGCTTTATAAGAAAAAAAGACGGATATGCACACTTAGGCTGACGTAATTACATTTGAAGGTTACTGAGAAGTCCAGTGAATCCACCTCCTGCGGCATCTCAAAGTTAGGGTTTATCAAGGGAAAATTGAAAAATTAAGTCAAGCCCTATCGTTTCATTTCCTAATATTAAAAAGGGTTGGATTTTTTTTTTGTTGTTTTTTGATGATTAACATCTGGAGTTATGTAAGGTGAGATAAGGGTATTAGAACATCTCACTTCCCTGTATGAAGATCATCTCTTCTCTTCAACAGTATGGAAATGAGGGCCTCCACCCAAATACCCCATTAGGCAACTGAAGACATTTTGGCCCAAAACCTGCACATATCAGGATGAAAACACCTCCCTTGCTTGTTCACCACTGGAAATATGCAGCTGGACCTAAGTGATTACTGGGGGGCAGATCCTGCTTGCTTTGAAGACTGAGGACCTCTTTGAGGTTGGTGGAATTTTAGTCTCGCAAGAACAAAAACACAGGTTCTATTTCCCTCCCCCTGCTCTTCTGTAATAAATTCAAAGTTTTGCATTGCTTGTGTGGGTTTCTGGGTTGACCTGTGTAACTGAAGCCCATTCTCCTCTGAAGCCCAAACAAATGGACTCTAAAAAGCTGAGCCATTTTCAGTTTACTGGAAGTGAGTAAATTTCTAATGAATTGAAGAGTGCAAAAGGCTGAGCATCCAGCCAAACACGTATCAAGCCTGAAACAACCATGCTCTAATGCAAAGCAGATTTGTGCCAACCTGCAGGAACTTCTCAGTCATGGAACTCCCTTGGGATTTGCCAGGGTAGCGTGGTTTGGGACATCCAAGCAGCTCAGCCTTTTGCTTCTGCGAGTGGCATCGGAGGAGCGGTGCTGTGAGCATTGACAATTATGTGGCTGGTGTCATTCCGACAGAACAGCTGCTTTTTGCCAAGTCTAATCACTCTACTATGCACCTCACCTTCTTGAATGAGAGGTCCTCATTCAAGCATGTAGTTTATTCAAAAACACATGCTGCATTCATTATAGCTGAATATTAACGAACACCTTGAATTCTTGGAGCATTATTAGTATCAGGTCTCTTGGCTGCTGCTAGGACAGAATGCCTTATGGGAAGCTTGATACCCAGCCAGGACTCAGATTACAAAGCATACACGTCTTTCAATATGTTGAAGAAGTCACTCAACCTTACATATCATCAAAGCACTTCCTAAACATAGGTGTTTTTCCAAAATGTTTGTGTTGGGATTGCAAAGGCTCTGGAAAACTCCAACTTTCCTTTCCAGAAGCTGGAAAACAGGGATTATTCTACTGGAAGTTTTAAAAGGCATTAGTTGTTTCATAATAATTTTTTCTCAGTCTTTTAGCAGTTTTGATAGAATTCAGTAAGAAAACATAAAAAACAAGTGCATACAAGGACAGTTTAGAGTTTGGATTGTATTGCACCCTCCTGCTTATGGCAAGTTTTAGGTAATGACTAGTGTAATGCAACCAACTCGGAACTAGCAGCATTTTCCAGGAAGCTGAACCTACCCCCATACTTTTGCACAACCTTCATTACTTTAATACTTGAAAACATTGCAAATTGTTTTGTCTTGACATATAACTTTCCCGTGGAGTGGAAAAAAAGTTTTTCATATTTATAAAGGCTGTCAAATAGTCATAAGTGGTAAATAAAGTCACAGAGGAAGTCTGTGGTCATATGACAGCAGAAGGGATCACCTGAGTACCAGTTCAGCATCCTGCCTCTGAGATTGCTCTACACACAAAACAAAACCTCATCTTACTGAGAGAATCAGTAAGACAATATCACATTTCTTCAAAGTATTATGTCTTTGGCATCATCTGTTGAGTGAGATGGAAATAAATGTTATTACTGATAAGGTATAATATTTACTGTTTATTCTGAAGGGTCATAGACATAGATATCTCACACCACCTGGGACCAGGGTTCTCCCCAGTTTCTCTTCCATCCTGTTGCAACTCATTCCACTGACCTCAAGGACTATGATGCCCAACTGGTCCACCAGTGATCCCTCTGGGGTAGCTGTAACCCTCTGAAAGAATGATGCAGAACACTCAAACCAGACCACCCCCGTGTGTCCCTAGAGCAAGAAGACAGCATTTTTGGAGAGTTCAGATGTTTGCTGCTGTGTAAATTCTGCAAGGGAAAGTCTCTTATCCAATTTCCCGGTGTCACTTCAGAATTTGCATTGATGCAAAGGGAGACATTGCACAAACTACAACACATAAAACTGGCAAGCATCAGTCCAACTCTGCTATTGAACTGAAATATGCCCTGAGATGTAAGTGAGCAGAGAGGTTTCTTATTTAAAGAAACCAACACATGGATTTTGGATAGGATTAGGCACAAATATCCTTCTGCTTTTATAAATATTGACAAAAGGAAGCAGGAAGATAGGTCTGTCCATAAAGAGGAGGTCTATTAACCATAATGTTGCTCTATTCGAGTGATAGCTTTATCTTTGTATTAAAACAAAAAGGGTAGGGCTAGGATATTACTTTTTTTATACTGATAGTTCCAAACCTCATAAAATATTAGTATCTGTATTGGCTATAAAAATTAACAGCTCCAGATCCCTCAGTGTTGTGGTCTTCAATTTTATTTTATCACCAGCTTTTCAGCTGCCCGTGTGTGTACGTGTGGGTGTGCACACATGCACACATGTCCCTTCCCTTCTAAGCTGTTTGGCTCTTGCTGAATAGGCTCATAATTGCTCACTAAGGCTGTATGATGGGGCTTGCAAGTGGCACTCCTGATTCCTTTACATCAGAGGTCAGTATTGTACAATGAGATCCTGATAGGAGATAGTGATAACATGATGCAAAACCCCCTCCCTTCAAAAAAAAATAGAACAAAAAAAAATCGGAAGAAATCTCTGGTGTTGTTGGTGTAGATTATTCTCCAGATAAATAACTTTCTAGGAGCACAACTCAAAAATTCTGTCAGGCATCTCAGTCCAAAACTGCCCTTTAACAAGGTTTTGGAGCCAATGTAAACACCAAACTCAGTATGATGTTTGTATTCACTTACCCAATCTAACTTTTATTAACAATTAATCCATCACATTTCAATGCCTATAAAATCCTCTGAGTCACAAGCCCCTCTGGAAGCCTGTATCTTGAAAACAAAAATTGCAATTACTGGCATTATTTTTTGATGCAGAGTCAAATTTAAACGGGGTTTAACAAACTGGAGAATTATCTGCATTTCTACTGTCTAAAAGCATCAGATTCCCTTAAAGCTCATATACAGGGTAAATACATAGAAACTACAGGAGGCAGCCAGTACATATGGAATGGATAAAGGCCACATAGTTTATTGAACCTTGTGGCCTGCTGATGTAACAAAATAAGCTTTGCAACGAGCAGTCAGATCTTAACATCAGGCCGCTCCTTTGCTCGAGTGTAATAGATGATAGCTCTCAGAGGGCCAGATTTGGATCCCCATATTTATCAGGAGTCTTACTTCAGGCTCTGGCCCTCAGTACACTGAATGAGGGATTTAGAAACGTTCATTTGTAATATTTTCTCTTCTCTGAGCAAAGTGTGGTGAGAGGCAGCTGGAAGGTTTCATATTCCAGCAGCTGAGGGGAAAGAGATCCTGAGACCAGGTATATGAAATCTTTCCAACCCTGATGAGTCCTCCTCTTCCAAACAGATAAACAGCTCTTTTTCAGGGTAAAAGCAATTTGGACCGAACTGTCTCATCATTGCAATAACCCCTTGCTGAAATTTTAAACCAACTAGAGGCGCCAAAAAACCAAGCAATGTGTGCCATTGCCTTTACCTGCCAGCAGCAAGGCCTCCACCATTCTTAGGGAATACCAAATTTTCTCTTCTTTGTTTTTTCCTTTACTTAAACTGATCCTTCCCAGCATTTGAAGCCTGGTCACCCTGGGATCATTAGCAATGAAATCAGCCTACGAGAGTCTGGGGGAAGGATAAGAAAGCAAGCCCTCGCACCCCTTAAACCTGGAAATATCCCAAATGCTGATGCAGACCTCAGTGTAGCAAGGGCTTGAGAGCAAGTCTAAAGGTATCTCAAGACGCCAAAGAGTTGCTCCTGTGTGTTGGGGGACTGTCACCTCTGCAGGTGGAGAGAAGTCAGCCCTTGAGGGTACAATCCCAATGCTTGTGCTCCAAGGAAGCTCCACTGTTCTCCATGTATCTGTCCAGAGATGCTCCTGATTAAAAACTGTGACTGTGACAGTGAGTTTGGGCTCCTAAGGACTGCTTTTAGCTGGTAGCACAGCTATTAAAATGCAGACTTTGCTGCTTGAGGAGACATTTTTTGATGGGAGACTGGGGAATTGTGAGCAGACTGGGTGACTCTTTACTCTTCTGCATTTCCAGCAGCTCTCCCTGAACGCTTTTCTTGCTTCGCTTATTTCCACACTTCTGTTGGGAATTAACTTCAAATCCCAGTTCCTAGGAAGATTTAGACTGAAAGGAACCTCTGGAGAAACACTATTACATTCCAGCATCTCAGAGGTGTATCACGTATCCTTTCCCCAGGAGCCACCTATATCCTCCCAGACACTCCAAAAGTGTGGTTTAATGTCATTCTCACTATATACAAATCCTTTTACAAATGTGCATTCATTAAACATCCATTTTCTCTTCAGTGAAGAACAGCCATAATTCTAACCTGTTCCTCCTCTTGAAATGCATTTCTGGTTCACCTGACCACAGTCATATATATTCATGCTACTCCCTGAAACAAAGTGACTAAGTCAAAGGACAAATTAAATACAAGCACAAATGAATCTATCTACAACGAGCACCTTTTAATGTCCTGCTCTCAGAAAAATGCAGGGAATAAGAAGCACGTTCCAAGATTATGCACAAACTGAAAGCTCTGAAAAGCTTGCAATTGCAAATACTAAAAATTACACAGATGGCTCTTGTGTCGATAACACCAGAAGAAAAAAGACAGCTGCTCACAGGCCATCCCCTAAGGTAAGCAGTGCTGAATGAAGGGGATTCCCAGTCCTGGCAGCCAAGGAAACTCACTGAGTCAAACCACATCTAATGCAGCTCAGGAGTGAAGCAGGTCAGTCCCAAGCCCAGATGAGAAAGAGGGGGTCATGGCCACCAGTGGCATAAGCAGATAAAAAGATCCAACAGCAGCATAGAGACGTGCCCCACGTGAGCAAACAGAGGAAGGTCACAGAGCTCACAGCGCTCCTGCAGCTCACAGTCAGTGCCCTAGACTGGCACAGAAACCACTGATGCCCAGTCGAAAAGATTATTTCTTGGTGGTATTCTCCAAATTACCTCCAAAACATTCCTTCCACCCTGATAAACTGAGAAAATAATTTGATCTTTTGCTTACAAAGACAGAAGAGAAGCAAACATTCACAATACAATAATGTGTTGATTCACAAATAATAGAAACTAGAAACTTGAGCTCATTTTCCACCTCCTTAACATTTTCTGCATTGTGTGGGTAGCAGTCAAGAGCCAATTGTTCCTAAGGTCACTGTATCTGTTTTGGTTTAGGAGATGAGACTTTAACACTTCAGGATCAACGATTTTTTTTTTTTTTTTCTTTTTTAACCCAGTAACATATGACCTATGGAAATGTCTCCCTAGGAACTCCTGAGGTACACACACAGACCGATCATAAAGCTTTCATAAGAGCTTGTGGTCTAACCACGGGGAGCACTGGTTCAGTCCTGATTACCTTTCATCTTCCAAAGGTTAATACACTTCATTCCATTTTGCTCATTATGCTGTGGACCTCTTAAAGAAAAATCTGAAAGCAAAAGGTCCTTTGTGATTCTTGCTCCTAGAATGTAATTTTCCACAGGCAGATCTCAGCATAGTTCTTCACATGAGAGAAATGAAGATTTATCCTCAAGGAACAGTTCTGTAAGAGAATACTCAACACTTGAAGTCATACAATTATATATTTTAGTTTAAAAATATCTGAATCTCCATACAATAGTTCTTACACTTTAAAACGAGGTTATAGATTCGCCATAGAGCCCTGTGGTGACACTCTCTATTAAGCCCTCGTTCTATATCCTGTTCTCTATTTCCATGGCTCCCTCAAATTTGCATTTCAGTGATGCACTCTGGGATCCTCTAGATGAAGCTACTACTGAAATGTTAAAATAGTTTCATAGTCTTTATTGAATACATTTTTACCATTGAAGAACAGGAATTATAGGAGAGGTTTTCAGCCTAATACATAAGAAAACAATTATTTAGATAAAGGAGATCTGCACAGCTTATTTATTTCTTGCTCTTCAACCTATTACATGACATCATTTTAATATAAAAGAACTTTGTAATTATGATGCCTTTACTGATAACTCTTTGTTGTACACCACTGGATCTTCCTTATCTGAGCCCAGAGATCTTTTTACAGATTTTATACTCACGCCTTAATGAAGTCCCACGAAAAGCTTTTCACCCTTCCCAACCCTTTGCTTTGCTTCAGTGTGCTCAGGATGGCATTTTCTGTAGTTTCCACATTTTAAGCTTTAATCTTTGCCTAGAGGGCAGCAAAACAGCATCTGCCAAGGATGTTTGACATTTCCTTCCCTTATTCAATGAAGGACCACAGCCTCTTGTTCAGTATTTCTGATGCTGTGCTGGAAGGTACAGCCAAAACATAACCAATCTTGGCCAGTGTGGCTTGGCACGGGCATGGCGTGGTGAGCCCTGCCTGTCTCCCCACTGACCTAACAAACCAAGATGGGACTTGCCAGGAAAGAGCCTCCACTAGCCATCCCTGAAGGGTTTTGTCAAACCTGCTGCCAGAGACCCACCAGCTATGAGGTAGTGTCTCACAGGCTGCTGGGCTTGAGATTGCAGGACTAACTCAATTATTTAATGATGGGGGAGACATTACTGCTGAGACTAGAACTTGCAGCTCTAGTTTCTGGGCCTAAATGGGGACTGTGAAGAAATGCTGGAAGCAAGACAAGCACATACAACTGTTCAGTTGCAAAACCTAAACGACTGTAAGATTTTCTTCCAGTGAGGTATGCCGCTGAGACACTGCTTCATGGATCAAAAGTCACCTGGTTAGTGGAATGAGAACATAGATAGGCAAGCAGTCTGGCTGCTCTTTTCATTTTAACAAAAAAAAAAAACAAAACCATAAATTAAAAAACCAAACAACATCCAGAAATATCTCTCCAGATCTCTTGAAACTCTGAGGAAAGGCACATGCCCAGTGGGACTTACCCCTTCATTGCCTCCCAAAGTATTTGAATTCCATAAGAAAATGCAGTTGAAGCAGCAGTGAAGTATTTCCTAGATTAGTGCAGATAACACTGAAGCTGAAAATGTTGGAGTCAATGGTAACAGGAATGTTCTCAGCAAAGAAAAACATCTGAATAACTGAGCAGCAGGGCTAATAAATCTGGGTTCTCCTGGCTTTGTCTTGACTGGCTCCTCTGATGCCTCATGAAGGCTCCTGCTGTAGGTTCATCCACTGGGGAAGGTGTGACTGCAGTATTTCTCTTCCACCTCACTGTCTATTTTCATTAAACAAGTATAGGCACATTTTCCCCTCTTTTGTCTTCTGTTAAAACTGACCAAAAGGATTAAAATTTAGCAAGGGAAGATAAAAATGGACAGAAACAGATTAAGATAATAGTCTCTCCCCTCTAGAAAATGAAAAATGTGCCAAAACCCAATTAATTACAATTCAAGTTAGCTATTTGAAGATATGAGGGCAGAACACATGCAGGAGTGTCATCCCCTCAGTATTTGGAATTGCTTAATCTTGCTGAGAGAAAGTAACAAAAATAATAATAATAAAGACTCACAGCAAGGGTCAGTCCCTAGGACAGTCTCTCAAATGTTTTCAAGGGGTAACCCCTGCTCGCAAGCAGAACAGAGCAATCACTTTCTATATAGCACTACCTCTGTCCTGTTTCCTGTGCCCAGGTCTGGCTATGGTGAGCCACAAGCCATTCTACTTTTCTTTGTTGGTGCCTGAACCCCTTCAGAGAGCACTGAAAGCTATTGGAAACCTCAACCAAAATTTGCTGGAATTTGAAATTTGCCTGAACTGGTTTGTCTGCATTCTCTGCTTACACCGATACTCTAAATTCACAGCACACTCATACCCACACTCACAGGTTGCTCTGAATCAAACAACACAACCTCTCCTTTTATCTCTGGTCAAAATGGAGAAGCAAAGCAAGATGGCTCATAAAAAGCATTTTATATGCAAGACAGATTAGAACATTAGTGGTGTAATAAAGTAAATAAGATGGCAATTGACCTGAGACATGTGGGGTTTACCCCCATTTTTTGTTTATAGTTGAAGGTCGTAAGCTATACAAACCTCTATTGATCAGAGTCCTCTTTGTTTAAACAGAACCTACTGTATTTATTTGTGCTGTTCCTCTAAAGTCAAACAAAAGGGGACAGTTTTAAGTAAATCTCTGCATGACACTGCTGCCATGTGGTTCATTCACTCAGTATACAGATGTTTTCAATCTGTACAGTTTGTCTTTCATATCCATATGAGATGAAGCAGGCTTGATTTAGGCTGGGAATGATGCCAAAGAGAGAAGATACATCATTAACCCTTAATAAACGACTTATGAAGCATCCCTGGTTTATTCATTTAAAGGACTCCATGAAGGATTACCATAACACCTTATGAGTGGTAAGAACCCTTTATTTGTCCATAATATTGTGCAACATGTATTTATATTGAAAACAAAATGCTTGGTGTGGGAGATCCTCCCCTTTGATTCCCTTGCCCACTAATGTACGGGCTAAAAATAAGCATCTGCTTAAACTCAGCATTCAGACAATGAACATTGTCAAAAATTTGAAGGACAGAATTAATCTGGATTATGCATTGCCAGTGTCCTGGGCATCACACGAGTCTTTACACAATTGGTTCTTACTTTACCACCTTAGTACATATTACACACATGTATTAATACATAGTATAGGCATTTACTCAGTACATACTGCATATAAAAGACAAAATGGTGTCTCTTTGTACACCTGTGTGGGACTGACACAGCAGATTAAGAGACTTTCCCAAGATCATGGGAGAAGGATTTAGCAGAGTCAGGAATTGAACCAAGTCGTCCCACAACACAGCCCAGAGTGTTCCTCACATGACCAGCCCTCTTCTATTGTGCCCACTCTGCTTTCCTCAACATCCCTCTCTCCTAACAAACTATTACAGCACTTGAAAAATAGTAGGTGTGTGTTACAGAGAGCACTGGGCTTGCACTGGATACGGGAATATTAGAAGCAGCTACTGGCTTGGAAGCAACTGGGGAGAAAAAGGACACAGCTTTTTCTTCAGACAGTTTACAGGGTTTGCATGCTGAGTCTATTCTTACTGTATTATTCGGCAAACAATCTGTTGCATCACTACAAAGAAGAAACTGCTGATCTAATGCAACTAATAGACAATCTCATTCAATCAGTTCCTTCCTTTATTAAAACATGCAAAACCCAGTAGTGAGTTTAAACCTGCTGTGCCAATAGTAACATCTCTTGATTTTAGCAGGGAGTAGTGTGGCTTGGCAAATAAAATTTAAAAAAAATAAATCAGAATTAATTTGTTTTTTCTTTCTACTCCAGCTCAGTTTGAAAGCAGAAATCCACCACACTGCTTAGCTTAAAGAATTCAGAGTTGAAGGCCGCTGCTCAGATGCATGGGCTGAAAAGCCTGCTCCCTGCTATAGAGCTGTGTCCCTATAAGTTTTATGGCCAGTCCTGTGCAGTTAGCAGGAGAAAAAGTCTATGAAGTTGGAAGATATTCTTCCCCATTTCAGGTTCTGTTTGAAGAAGGGGCTATACATAGTCACATGTACGTTCAATTATTCATTTTCCAAGAGGTGTTTGAGTCAGGGAGAGCAGGTTCAGCACATACCATAAAAATACTTCTGCTCCCTCTTCTAAAGATCTGCACTACAGGTCAAACAAGCTATATTCAGTCATGGGACATTAAGTCTCTGGATCTTGAACTCCAGCTGACTGACTCACCCAAGCTTTTGGGCTAAGCAAGCATCTCCCCAGCCTAGATGCTAAGTGAAAGAAGTCAGTGGGTCACGCTTCTCTTAACCCCCCTGCCAAGAGAGCTCCTCTCAGGACAGCTTTTGCACAGCCCAGGCCCTCTCCAGACACTGCACGAGCAAGGAATCATCAAACACAGGTTTTTTTTCCACCTTCTTTCCTACCATAAAAACCCACCTCCCCCCAGTGCTAATCCCAGTGCAGGAGACACAGCCCTTTTCTAGCTGACTGGGGGGAATAGCTAAACTCACAGCTGGCCCAGCCCAGCTCCCCACACAGGCCAGTGCGTGCATCTGGAGCCCTGGCTCAGCCCACATTAACCCCCTCCACCATGGCCAGAGATGACCCTCACTGGGGGGCACAGAGAGGGAATTGGGGTGCTCAGGTTGGGAAGGCACCTGTCTGGTTGACATCAGACTGGTTAAACACCCCCCTGTTTAATTGCAGGTGCTGAGCACGGGGTGTTTGTGCTGCTGCTTCTCCCAGGGCAGAGCTCCAGGTTCCCTGCCTGGCGTGTTCCCAGCTTTGCTCATGCTCGTGGCCTCTCTGGGGCATGAGGAGTTTTGAATTTGCAGATGGGTGGGACCCTTGACCCCTTGCAAAGCCAAAAGCCCAAATGGGATGGAATTGTAGAATTGTTTGGGTTGGAAGGAATCTTAAAGATTATCTAGTTCCAACCCCCCCATACACCATGTGCAGGAACACCTTCCACTGGACCAGGATGCTCAGGGCCCCATCCAATCTGGCCTTGAAACACTTCCAGGAATGGGGCATCCACAGCTGATCATGATCAAGAGGTTCACGGGACAGTGATATGCAAGAACTGGAAATAATCCCAAACTGAAGGCAGACAGTTGAAAAGCAGGTCTGCAAGGAAGGGCTCTGACCATTGCGCTCTGATATGAAACAGGACAGTTGTCATCTCTGTGTTAGTGTCTGGAAAGGTCTTGAAAGTCTTGGATTCTGCTCCATTCCTTGGAGGAATGGTTTTGGATGCTCCTGCCAGGGAATGACAGCGTATGTATATCAAGTTTCTCCATGTGAAAATATCTGACAAAATAGGGGGAATCACAAATGAAAACAAGTGAAATACAAATTATTTTCTCCAATTCATAAACCAAGTCAAAAGCAAAATCAGCACAGAGCCCAAGTCCTCTGAGCCCCAGTCTATTCACCAACTCCCACCATGCCAGCTCTGCAGCTCAGTCATATGGAACAAACTTTTTGGGAGAGATGAATTCATCTTAAAAACATTAAAACAAGAAAAGCAGGCTGTTTTATCCACGGTACTTTAACAGAAACCTTCTTCAGTGAGGCTATTTTAAAATCAATTACTCATTAAATACGGGGCAAGAATAGGGAATTTAGTGGGAGAGAGGGAGCTACAGTAACTGGCCCCTTTTTAGGTTTTAAACTAAACCAGAGACAACAGTCAAACTCGGGACAATCCTGGGTAAACCACAAGAGATGGCAGCACTTCTCATCATTCTAAAACAACAACATTTTTCCAAGTTTTTTCAATCAAAAATGCTAGTAAGGCCACCCTGGAATTTGCTACCATTTTTCCTTACCCAAAGCTATTTTTCAACAGAAGTATTGAGTTTACATATTAATACACCACTAAAAACAGGATGAAGAGATTGGAACGTTGGAATTACTGATTTGTTTGGGATTTTCTAAGAAAAAATAAAATAATTCTGTTCCACCAGTTTTCTTTATTTTTTCTTTCTTTTCCTTTTCCCCATTAAGTGACTGTTTCAAATTAATAGAAAGAGGATGCAGCATTTCTTGGGTTTTCTTTTATGGGGTTTCCCAGCATATGGAATCTTTTTAAACATGAGAAGCTGTGGGTAATATGTTATTATATGCATATTTTATGTTAACCATTCTTTATATCTTTCTCAAAAGAAAAGATTTACCATGTTTATGTCTGAGAGAGATGTTTATTTGGAAGATTTACTCCAACTCTACTTATTTCCTTTACAAGGATGTCAACTGGAAAACTACACTAGCATTTTTATAATTAAAATTAGGGTGGAGCAGAAAGCAATCATTGCTTGTTGCTTTTCTAGATCATGGAAGCTTTCTGTAAATCAGACTTGGCAGGTTTAAAATGTTATTTTCTGAGCTTTGTTCCTTTGCCAATAAGGCCATTTTTAGGGTGGTGACAGAAATCCTGACCTGTAATGCCAGTGAGCCCATTGGCACATCTGAGAGATCACAGGAACACACATTTCCAAGAGTGGCTCCTGAACGGAAATGTAGCTATTTGGGGAGCAGGTGAAGGGGAGAAGGAACAAAGGGAGGATATCTCAATACCAAACTGGAAGAAGGTGATGGCCAATGAAAGCTCCAGGTCTCCCAGGAGCTGCTGAGCACTGGTGGGGAGGGCAAGAATCATGGGTGAGCTGGAAAGAGTGAAAGCAGTCAAAATCAGCAGCCACAGGACGAAAATATGAAGAAAATGTGTATGTGACCCTCTTCACCTCTCCTTAAAACAGATGTCAGAACAGGAGGTATTACTGGGCTGCCATGGGCATTAACAAATATTTCTAAAAGCTTCACTAGTGACACTTTGCCCATATGCCATATCAGCCATGGTAGTATCCATAAACCTGTGGAAACATTTTCTGAATCCAGCACTTCAGCTGAAATCTAAGTACGCAGTTTACGTTCCTCCTTCCCCCCAGCCACAGTACTGGGATAAGAAATGTCATAACTCCCAAAATGTATTTCTCCAAACACAGCTGAACAATTACATTAAACTGAGAGAAACTAAAGAGGAATGTGGTTTTACGTAAGAATTGCCTGTTGCAAAGAAAATTTCATTTTTGGCTCAGGAAAGACATTTTAATTACTTGGGGAAAATTACATGAAGTTGTTACTAAGTGATAACTGAGGTGGCAGGTTTTTGGATTCAAATTGGCATGACTTTAGGATTTTCCCGAGGTACATGTTTAGTGTTCCTGTGTGTCAGAACTGGCAAGTCATGCTGAATGTAACATTTGCCTCCCCTCCGTGCTGTAATTCAGTGTTGATCTGGGATTTTATTGGAGGGTGACACCAAGCTAATAACGAAGGCTCTGATCCCTGCTCACACAGACTGCCCCCTTCCAAACTGCCTGACCTTCAGGGCAAATCGCAGAATATCCTGAGTTGGAACAGACTCACAAGGATCATCAAGTCCAGCTCCTGGCCCTGCATAGGACAGCCCCAAAAGTCACACCATATGCCTGAGAATGTTGCCCAAATGCTACAGAGATGTAACTCAACTCTGAATTGCTGAAGGAAACAGAGAGATCATGTTCCCCAAGGAAAGAAGTGATCCTGAAAGAAAAGGGAGGAAATTGTACGAGCTCCTGAGGCCAATGCCACATGGCAGAACCAGGAAAGCTGATATCTATGTAGGGTGACAGGCAGAGGTGGAGCCTCCAGCATGGAGGGCTCTAAATCCAACAACTTCTGAGCACCCAGCTGGCCTGTGGGAGCCATGTAACAAGCTAACTGACTCACAGTTAAACCTAGACTTGCTGATCCAGACCTTGCTCTGGACCACTTGTCCAAGAGAGAAATGCAAGTGCATCTAAACAGCAGCCCTGGCATTACTGCCAGTTCTGCACAGGCTCTTGCACCCATGTTCATTTCACAGTGCCAACAACAACCACCACCCCCACCCCCCCCAGATGTCCTCAGGAGGAGGACTCACAGATGAGGACTCCTATCTTTTGCTGTTTCAAAGGCAAACAAGGCTCAGCAGTGGGGCAGTGGGTGTCACCAAACCAGACTGCAACATCAGGCTAAGGCAACGCAGACATATCCAGCCCCTGTTTGACATGCCCAGCTCAGCCACACCATGAGAAGGGAGAGGGGAATGACCTGCCTGTGTCTTCTTCCTGAGCAGAGTGTGTGAGGAAGTGCAAAGCACTGTAGAAGTGTCAGACCAACACTACCAGACAAGGCTGAGACTGGCCAGACTGCCATGAATCAAGAGTCTGTAAGGAAGATCACAAACAACAGTTTCTTTTTGTGCCTCACTTTGTATCCACTTGAAGAGCCTTTGTTGCTCAACAGTTTGTACATCCATTTATTTTTTTTTCCCCACAGCTGTCAAACCACATTGATTTTCAGTCATTTTTACCTGGCTAGGATCAGCAAACCTAGTCCCCCAGGTGAAAAACCAGGCCTGCAAGGAAACGACTCAAGTTGGCTGAATTATCCGATTCTTCTAAGACACAAAGAATCTGTTTGCTTTGCTTATGAGAGCCGAGGGAGGAATGGCACAGAAGGCTAAATCCTCAACATCCCCCTGGTACGTACTTCACGCTTTGCTATCGATGCAGGCAGAAATGTTTCCAGGGCTTACGACTCAGTTGGCAGTGTCTTTTCAGGAAAGGACCTCTACCGAGCAAGCTCGTGGCTGAATTACATCTCAGCCCTAGGGAAGATGGTTTCTTCAGTTCCTCTTCAAGGTCAGTTGTGGGGTAACATATGTTCTTCGTCTCTCAGTCTTGCTAGCAGAAAATCTGACTGAGCGACCTGTGGAAACTGGGAAATGAAAATAAACAAAATGAATAAACACATTTAAAGGGCTTGGGGGAAGATAGAATCCTGACCTGTGTGTAACATCCTTACCAATGGGACAATGCTAAAAGAAATTTGGGATTTGCATCTTGATGGGTATGGTAAATTTGAACTCTACATGACTCCAGTGCATCTGCTAAGCAAATAGAGACACTTTTATTACAGATGTATGGCACAGAGTCCGTGTAAGCTCTGGGAACCAACAAGCTCATTGCACTTGTGAACAGCATGTTGGAGTTTTTTAGGGCTTTTGCTCAGATATTCCTTTTAATACTTAGCATGCAGCAAGGTCTTGCAGAAATTAGTATGTTTAAATGGTGTGTCACCCCTTCTTTAACGTGCCGTAGAGCATGAACTTTTAAAGGCTCTGTGTTCCCAGATTTTTCTCTCCTCACGCTCCAGCCACACATTTGCCCTTGCCCAGAGCTGGCCAGGCACAGCCCACCCTGAGCCCCGAGGAGGGGAGATGCAGCCTTGACAGCCCAAGAGGAGCCCTTTCCGCCTGCTTGATGATTCCTCTCCAGGATGGCGTGGGCACGAGTTTCAGTGCAGCCTCAGTTATTCCTGCTGGGGATGTGCCCTTAGTCAGCACTGCCTTCGGACATGTCAGCAAAACCCAGACGGCTGTCTCAGGTACCCAGTACCTTAAAAGATGTTGTTGATGTTATCCATGCTGTGTGCTAATATCTGGGCAGTTGTAGCCAAAATAATTATATATTCTACACATTCAGGGCTGCTCTTTCCTGCAGCTGAAACCAGACCCCGTGGTAGCTTTGCAGCCCTGCTCCAGCAGCTCTCATCTGTACAGTCACGTTTGCCATTCCAGCAATGGTAAAGAGTTCCCTCACTGGCACACCAATGCTTCAGCACACCCACTTCTTTCCTAAGATTTGGCTAAAGATCAGAGCAGTTTGGTTCTAATAGCATCTGGCAGTAAGTCTACCAAGCAACCTGGCCTGAGCAGCTGAAAGAAGAGCACTGAAGCTAAGTATAAGAGATGATTAAAAGGGACTCTAGAAGGAAATTTCTGGGCATCCCTTGCAACCACCATACCCTTGCATTTCTATTTTTGCCTCATTTCCTCTGTGTAATGCTTTTTTTTTTCTTTTTCTTTTTCTTCCTTTTTTTCTTACAATTAACAAGGGAGAGAGGTGAATTGTGAAGTCAGCTTACAAACACCTGCCTGAGCCTGTGTGTGTGTGTGTGCAGGCACACTGGCACAGGAGAGCAACTGGCAGTGCTACCAAAGAGGAGAACTAGAACCAGGCTAGTGAAAAGTGAGGATAGTGAGGTGTAGAAAAGTGGGTGGAAAAGTAGAAAAATTATTACACCACTTTCTCTTAACCCGCTGGTATAGCTGCTCCACTAGTGAAAACCTAGAGGCTTTCAGTGCAGTGTATTTCACAAGGTATTACAACTAAACTCAATTACAGAACATCACACACAAAAAAAAATTGTTTTAGCATCTTCTACCGGAGCCCTGGTGCTGGAACTGAAGAGCTTTTGAGCCAGAAGCAAAACATGAAGCCTTTGCTTTGGTTATTCATGTAAGAGCATGAGACAAGCCTGGGCTTCCCAGGAGGTGGGGGATACCAAGCATCAAATCTAGGACAAGGAACTCCTCTTCAGGAAGTCCTGAGGATCGATCACTGTTACAGGCTTCCTGATGGACAAGATTCTTTCTCTAAAGATCCCACGGCTACGGATGCGCTCCTAGAAAAGCAGGTTTCGCAGTGCAGCTTGCATCACAGGGCCAGGCCCTGGACCTACATCAAAGCCTTCACCTCATGAGTCGCAGCAGACATCAAGATGTGCTGCCTGCTGTGATCCGTGCAGCACCAGCTCTGCCCATGCTGGGCTGGGTACCACACCTCACGCCACCCCGGTGATGCCAGCGGCATCGCAGGAAACAGTCCTGGCTCTGAGTAACAGAAGGCTCAGCCATCAGTCTGAGCTGGAAAGCAAACCAGACAGGTTTTCTACCAAATTATTTCTGTGCTTTGTAGGACTGGTCTGCTGCAGCATATTCATGTGGAATTCATTAGCACATCCCTTCTGCTAATCCTCCCTGGGTTTAACACAACAGTATACATTGATTTTTCCTGGCCTCTAGGACAGCTGTGTCAAGTCAGAAGCATGTGCTTTGGGACAGGCTGGACCCAGGAAGCTTGGCCTTTGAGAGATATCAGGGCTCTGAATGTTCATTTGGAGGTTCAAGTGGAGTGAATTTATGTTATGATTCAAAATAAAAATTCTGCCTCTTGAGACCCTCCACCCATGCCATATTCTATTTTAAATACCAAGATCCACCACTGTTATCCCAAGGAGACTGTCAGACAGATCTAATACCCTGACACAAACCATAAAACAATAGAGAACAGGGTCCAAATTTAAAGACACCCCCTAGCACACATGAACCAGCTCTTTAGAGTTCACCAAACAAGACATCCACTCCACCATCCCATGAACCCCCAAGAGCAGGGAGGTGGTTCTGCAAGTTTGCTGCTGACTGACAGTCTCAGCAGTTGAGGGAGAAAGAGATTCTCCTCCTTCTGCCAGCTGTGAAACCGAGCCCTGTCCAAACATCTTGGCTCCAAGGCAGTCACCTAATGATTCCCAGGGTTAGTTCAACATCTTTATCCCTCTAAATACCATATGATTTGGGATAAATTCAGTGGTTTTTCTGGACTACCACCACAAATAAACACAAGGCACTCCAGGAAGATAAAGGTGGGGGCCATCTGCTGCACACTCAGAGGACCCCAAACCATCAGGGCAATCACAAACATGTGGATATCACTTCTTTAAAATGCTGGCACTGTGGCACCAATCACATGGTCCAAACACACCAGCACTGCCAAAATATGTCAGGAACCACCCTGAGTACTCCTGTCCTCACCCTGGATTCACAATGCCACTTAAACATTTGTTGCTATGGAGAACCGTGGGGTGGCAATGGGGGCTGCAGCCTCTGAGGGGCAGGACAGCCTCAGAGCAGGGATATGGGAAGGGAAAGAGATGGCAATCATACCTGGTAGAGGTTTAGGGAATAGAGGGAAGGACGTGAGCAATAGGAAGCAGACTTACCTCACCTTTCTGAGCTTGATCAGACTTGCATGGAGAGCAATGCAATTTATTTCTCCACCTCGTTAGATGTTAAGTACCCAGTTGCATCCAGCACTGAGTGACAGCCAAGAGCAGATATAAAAGTGTATGTACAAGTGTAGGTACATGGAACTATTACACGTTCTGGGAAACTTTATTAATATTACAATCTAGAACTTCTGTTGTGCTCCAGTAATTCCTGCCAGTTGGGAATTTCATTCTATACTTAGACACAATCTCCAAGCCCATGTGTCTCGTACTGCCAGGTGCTGCCATTGACAGTGGTGGAGAATCTGCCCACTTTTTATTGTATGTAAGATATAATTTATTGTCCAAAACATCACATTTGCTGTAAAATTTTCACTAGAGCTTATTTTGTAGTAAATAATTTGAGTAGTAAGTTACACTTTCCAGTCTGAAATTTTACCCTACATGCCTCTCTTTTTTTGTGAACATACTCTTTTTTCAGAATGATCAGGTGAGTAATGTCAGGTATAGTTACTTGTCCCACCTATCTTATGGGATAGTTGAAGTAAAAATAATTTTGATGTCAAATTATGGCACAGGTTATGTTTCTAGTCCATAACTGTATTTTCAAACTCAAATTCTTGAAGCTGGGTATCTAAGTCCATATTTAAGCATAAAATGAAAAAAGATTCGTTTGGCAAAAGTGTTACCCATCTGCTTTTCTGTAATTTTCAGGAAACAGAAAGCATTTAGGAGAAAGACTTCTAAGAATAATATTTTAAAATTTCCATGAATTTCAGCATCCCTTCAAATAACACTCGATTATTGTTATTACTACTATCATGAGGTTTTGGTAATCTCATAATATCCACGTTGAGTTATTTCTCATTGCTAGAATTTGCATCTTGGGTCTGGGCTAAAAATCATTAAACTAATAATCATGTGCTCAGCCTGCAATGTTCTGGCGCCTGTCCCCCTCGCAGCCCAGCTTCACACTCTGTCCGTGTGCTGGTAGATAATCCAGCCTCTAAAAGCTGACTCCCTCTTTATCATACTGTGACACTGGCCTGCAAAGTTCAAGGTAAGGCCATTGTGTCTTGAGTCTATTTTTATTGTTCAAAACACTAGATGGAACTTAATGATTTTTTCCATCTGCCAACCATTTTGACTAATTGAACCCTTTGGAGCCAGGAGTCAAGGTTTCCCAGTGTAAACCAGACCCTGGAACTCAGCATTAGCAAAAATGTTGAAAACTCATGAAGGAATTTTTGGTTCTGAGGTTTGGTTCTGTTTTCCAGAGTCTGACCAGGATTCAGAAGAAACCCAAACCCTCTCTTGCATATACATTTTCTTAGGTTCTTTTAGTGTCTCAAATTTTCCAGGCACTAAAACTTCCCATTACCAAAACAGAAAAAAAAAAAAATAAAAAAAATTGAAGGATACAACATAAAGCCACAGAAGTATGGAAATTCCCAGCAAAGCTTCAGCTTTCCATTATTTTGGCAAAAGCAGAGCATGCTTGGGCAGCATTGAAAATGAAAAAGAATACCAGGGGGTTTCCTGATAAGTGCTCTGTACTGAAGATCAGATTGTTGACACTTCCACACCATATTTTAATGATATTTTTGGAAATATTTTTCTCCTTAAAAAGGTAAGTACTGTAGCCCATAAATTCCATTGCATCTTCTGTTTGTTTGATGACCCATAAGTTTCTAACTGCTATAATGTTCCATCTCTGACTTTAGCTCAGAATGGGAAAATCTTGGGATTAGTGACTCTTCCAGCAGTGGGACATCACCAAGGACTGAAAGGTAAGAGGCACTATTTCCCAGCAGTGACTTGTAATATACCCCTGATGAGATCAGGCAGCGAAGCCTAAATGGGTGACTTGTGCCTCTTAGTTTCAGCTTTGTATTTGCCTTGTTTTAGCTCTTTTCAGAACAAGCTATAATTAAGGTGGCATTTCTATGCTTATGACTCCTGCTCCATTCATCTCAGCCTCTTCTGCTGTTGATGTCTCTTTCCTCAGCTGGCCACCAGCACTAATGAGATGCCACCAGAGATGTTTCATCCTCTGTTTTTCATGTCTTTGCCGTGTGACCATTAGAAAGCAGAAGATTCGATGGCTTCTACCACCACACTTACTCCCTTTGACAGAAAACTCATTTTACAGCATAGCTGTGATACTTTGGAAATGCTTCACAGAAATCAGGGAACTGTCTGAAATTCTACACCACAGGCAAATGAAAATTTTTAATAGATCTGGGTCTTAGTTCCGCTAATTTCAATGGTTCATTTTGCTGTTCTGGCAGTCAGGATCCATTAGTGGAACAGAAGGAGAAGCATGTATAATGCATGTACAGCAACCACATTCTAATCTCAAATTTCTTTTTTCTTTTAAGTTCTTATTTTTTTTAAAATAAATATATAATGAGTTACTGACAGTACTTAACAATGTCTTATACTAGACACTGTAATACCCCAAATAAATGCTTAATTTCTGCTTTCCTGCAACTTCACTAGGATTACATCATGTCAGATTACTCTAAGTCTGCTTTAACCCAGTTTGAAAACACTAGTTATTCAAAGATCTTTACAATTCTTAATTTCATTCCTTGAAATACCTTTTCTTTTGCTTCCTTTATACAGTTTTTCAAGCCTGTGAAGGCCAGAGAGCTGAAGTCAGAACAAGCCTGCAAGGGAGGAAGCTGGGAAAGCAGAAATGCTGTTCAGCTGACAACAGAGCTCCCTCCCTTGCTCATCCACTGGACAGCAGCACCTGGTTCTGCTGGGCATGGAGATCACTGAAACACAGGATGGTTTGGGTTGGAAGGGATCTTAAAGACCATCTAGTTCCAAACCCCTTGCCATGGGCAGGGATGCCACCCACTAGATCAGGTTGCTCAGGGATCCATCCAACCTGCCCCTAATTCGACCTTTGGACAGTTTGGCACGGCAGCAAACATGCCAGTAGTTTTTGTGAAGTTTAAAAGTACCTAAGGAGAATGGCATGGCCATCATGAATTCAATTCCATAGGTTCCTTATCCTGAGATAACATGTTGTTTTGATCTATTGGCCTGCTTGCAGATCAGGAGCACTGAGTAAGAAGGGAGGTGTGCAGTACCTTTATCCACCCAGCAAAGTCATTAACATGTGCTCCCTACCATGAATTAAATTAGTTTAGATTCTCCTGACGATGCAAATAAACTGATGAAGCATAGCTCTATAGGACTGCAAACTAACCCATTTGAAAAGACTTTCACTGCTTTTGTTTATCATTCCATATGATAAACAGCTACCTCCCCAAATTATCAGGAAAAGAAATTTTAACCATTCAGCAAATAACAAAAATTGTGTTTTAATGATAAATAAAAAAGTCACAAAGCTCAGCATGTTCTGCTGGGAACCATTAATGAGGAAAGTTGGTGAGGCCTGTGAATTTACCTTCCCTTTTTGTTTTCCATCTACAATCCATATGTTTGAACAAAGCATATAAAAATTAGGAAAAAAAACCCCTAAATTTTGAGGCGGTCTTACAAATACTGTCTGATCTCGTACTAAAGTCTTCTACACAGCTGAAGCAACTGAATTCCAAATCCCACTGTATTTCTCTGAAAATCAGGACCGTAATGATGACATTAATTATTGTTGCCTTTGACTTTCCTTCCTTCGTAAATATCAGCTTAAAACCCAACTGTTAAAATAGCCTTCCTGTGGTAGGAAGCACCTTATCTTGTACTTTTGTGTCACTATAACATCTGCATATGGTGCTCTGAACTTTGTTGCTGCTCCCAATTAAAAAAAAAACAAAACAAAAAAAACCTTGATAATACTTGGTTGGAAAAGGACTTAAACAATATCCTGCTTATTGCAGAAAACCAACACGGTGTGTTCCTTAAGTGTAGAAAATAGAATGCAAAGTCTTGGGACACAATAAAGCCCACAAAGTGCCCTTCCCTTACCTCTGCCTTCTGATCCCATCCCTGTGCTCCACGGGTTTTCCAAAGCTCACAGCACTTGTTTCCTGCTTGGTTATCCAAGTGGGAGATACTACTATCTCCTCCAGTTCCAAAAGTGTCTGGCAATCCTGTAATATCTATCTTGAAGTATTTATTTGGAAGTACCCTCTCATCCTTTTGTACTCTTAAAATGTATTTTTATTACTTCGTTACAAGGATCTTTAGTGTCTGCTGTACCAAAGCTTTAAAACTGACTGTTTACTTGGTTGCATCTGTCAGTGAGATTTTAGATGATTTGGGAATTGCATCATCTTGGCTGTGTGTTTGAGGTCTGTATCGCAGACCTGTCTGAATTGCTGTGAATTCAGCTGTTATTCAGAGTTAACTGAATAAACAGGTTTACATGACCTTGTCCCAGCACCAGAACCCAAACCATTCAGATAATAGGATTTATGCAAGCTAGTATCCAAATTATTTCTGGTCTAAAAATACACACATGAGAGAAAAACACTAGATAGTGGCTCCTTTGGGCCTGAATTTAGCCAAAATTATATTGTTTGTGTATGCAGAGTTCATTTTGCCTGTGCACCAGCAGTGCACATACTGACAGTGGGCTCCCTGTCAATCCTCCCACACCAGTCGGAGGAGCTGTGAGCTCTGTAAGACTCCTGCAGTCTGCAGATGGGACCCTCTAAACCCCAAACTGCCAGACAATATAAAATGATAACCAGATACCACGACAAAGGAGACACGATACCGCCATAAACTCTCTAGAAACAAGACAGCAAGCAGGGGAAGCCTGTTTCACTTGCATTCTTATGTTTAAATGTGCCAGTTGGCTGTTCATAGTATTTTATGCGGGCAAAAATGCAAAAAAAAAGAGAGAGGATGAGCACAGGCAGGGTGGTACTGCTGACTGAGGGACTGCAGAGCAAGGGACAGGATCTCCACTGGCCTCAGACACAGCAGTGGGTGTTTTCCCAGAGAAGTGTCTGCCGGAGAAAAGACTGCAGTTAGATGGTGGGATGAACGTTTTTCATCTCAAAATGGGTGTTGGCTCCTGTCAAAGAGTGTCTCAATCTCTTCCCAAGAAAAGCCATTGCCAATACTTCTCTGAGACTTGGCATGATCATCTGTCTCTTTTCCAGAGAAAACTGCTACCCTGTCTCCACCCTTCCATGTGATAGTGGAGGCTTAGCAACCACATGTAGACCTCAGTGACAGACATGAGGTGAAGAGCTCTGTTCAGTATCTAAATAGGGAAAATATAAAGACCTTTTTTCAAAGCACTGCAAACATAGGGTGTGAAATGCTAGCAGAAGGCACCTCTGAGATTTATAGATTTGAAATAAAGAATGGTCCATTTTAATATGATTTATAAAAAAAACTTAAATGTCTGAAAACTCGTGGGGTCAATCACTGCTTGAAATCATTGGTTCAGATATCCAGTCTTTCATGGGGAAATGATCAGACCCCAGTGAAGGGCAATCAGGAGCACCATTCAGAAAGGATTATCAGCAACAGAGTAATTTCTGCCTGAATTTCAGACTTTGGGACATTGACCTCAGAAAAATCCTGGCAAGTGATTTTACAATTACTAATTCGCTAAAACCTTCAAAAGATTTTTTTTTTTCAAATTCCTCAATGATTTGCAAATAGATGACATTTAGCTGCATATCTCTTAAATTCATAATCCTCTTAAAAACATGTGGTCTTGATTTGGCACCATTTGTTTCCATTTGATGCAATTCTGTGACCCTGTATCAGATAATTGCATATTTTATTTCCTTTGCATATTAAACCAAGGTCTGAATGTGGCTCTCCCAGCCCAATTACTCCAGACTAATGAAGAGCAAGCCAGAATACAGGGCTTGAAAACCAAAATCAAGGAGAACAACAGTCAATGGGCACCTCTACATAGTTTTTTGAGAACATGCAACGGTCACTGTCAAGTTGGAGTTTTATTTACC
The DNA here is from genome assembly GCA_035583155.1 of Acropternis orthonyx. Taxonomy (NCBI): domain Eukaryota; kingdom Metazoa; phylum Chordata; class Aves; order Passeriformes; family Rhinocryptidae; genus Acropternis; species Acropternis orthonyx. The sequence continues at coordinate 15,411,097 of JAWWEU010000020.1, forward strand.
TATACAAGTGTACCATTTGGAACTCCCCATTTGGAGTTAATAACTTCAGAAAATGTTTCATCCAAGTACTGAGTGGTACCTTCATCACTTATTATATCTTTCATTTTACACCCACAATTAATATTACTCACAAATGAAAACCCTCAGTTGCCTGTCTGCATCATTTATTCACTTGATTGATAGCTGATGCAACTATTTTGGAGCGCAAAAGAGTGTCTGCATATTTGGAGGCTACTTTATCTGTCTAATTAGGTTTTTAACTCTGTGTGACGCAGAAATCAACTTCCACCATGCTGCTCCAACCCTGAATTCCTTGCTAATACATAATAGTAGGTTTTGGACCACCCAAACAAGTGAGAAGCTACCAGTTCTGTGTCCCTCTGGAAAGGAATATTCAAAATAAAGTTAATGAAAGGAAAAGGTAACTGGATGATGAGCCCACTGGAACATGTAATGCATACTTGCCTCAATATCAAAATCAGGATAGATGCCAAGAACTCTCAACATTTCAGAGCCACCATATTAACATTTCTTTTAAAAACAACCAAGAGAACTGCGTCTCTCAGGTGAAATGAAGCTGATCCCTTCAGATAATTCGATACCCACTTCTACGTCCATCTGGAAAAGTGCATCTTCACTCCTTTCTCCAAAATAAGCAGGGTGTATCAAGGTACAAGATATGGAAAAAGTAATCTCTACATACCCATGTGTACACCTCAGTAAACAACCAGCCTCAAACACTTTAAATTACTGATGAGCTTCTGCACTTTGCTGAATAAGGAGAGATTTCAGCATGTATTTACACCCTTCCTGAATGAGAGAAAGAGGAAATTAAGTAGGGCTTGGTACCACTTATACTACACTTGCATCAACTGGAATTGGGCAGCAGAGTGTTACTGAAAAGCCTCTCTGCTCAGAGGAGCAAACAAAACTGGACAGGCTTCCACGATGGTCTGGGCATGGAACGCTCAGTCCATGTAAACAGGAAATCAGGTTTGCTTTGTCATGAGGGGAAACTCTCCTGTGCCAGTGATTCGTTTCATGACAAAACAAAACTTCTAAGCTGAAACAGCTTAGTGGTATCCGTTGTCATGGCTCGACTTTAAAATCAGGAAACTTCTTCCCACTAGAGTATCCTCCTTAGGAGGTAGATTGTTAAATGATGGTTTAGCCGGTAAGTATATTCTTTCCACAGATGACCATTTTAGGGGAGATGCAGGAAAGGAAGGTAAGTATACTATAGTAGTATAATTTAGGATAATATCTGCCCTTCCTCTGGAGAGGTTTCCCACAGTATTTTATCCTTAGGATTTCCTTTTCCTTATTTACAGTATATGCCAAGAGTAGAAATCCAAAGGAATACAACCTTGCGATACATTTGGGGACTTCTAAAATGCTAATCGTGTCCATAAAAATCAAGAGGATCTTAGTTTTTAAATAACACCAGTGTTTTCTGCAAAATAATGATTTTGATTTTTTAGGTTTGTTGCAAATGGAAGTGAATCGGACAACACTTGCCATCATAATTGCTTTCTGCGTGAAGAGGTCTTTTTCAGGCTGGGCTGGCTGCTGCTGTTTTAATCAGAATGTTGTCTATTTGTATGTTAATAGTTTCATCCTGGTTTATTAGGCTTGTTGATGAAAAAGAAAAAATCAGATGCTTTACTATTTTCAAGCTTCACTATTAATCTGTGATTTTTTTTTTTTGGTGCCAACACAGAACCATTTCAGCATCCTCTGCCTTAAATCCTCTTAATGAAAGCATGAAGAATGACAAAATACTTCCTTTCATAAAGCAGAAGGCTGTGCCAATTCACTTTCAACATGCTCATTCAGTGGAACTGAGGTAAATATGTTGCTCCACAGGTGCTTCTCCTTGCAATAACATACTCCCTAGTAATCCATTAAATTCATCTCATGCTCTGTTTAGTGCCTGCTCTGTGAACTGCCTAGCTGGTTAAGGTCATTGTGATAATAGCACCAGGTTAAACAGCATGGATATGTTGAACTCTGACATCCATCCACTTTGGCCACAATACAGATAAAAAACAATGGGCAGCATTAGAGGTGCAATATCTACTCAGACTGAAACGATCTTTTACCCTCTGCAGTTGCTTACAAATAAAACTCCCTTGAATTAGATAAATATCTTCAGACCTGAATCTCAGGACTCCTTAAAATAATTTAGTGCCTTTAGAAGCACCAGATCAGCAAATGGAAGTTTGTCTGTTTGCTTGCATTTATTGAACTACCCCAAAGGACAGAGCAGGAGGGGGACGAGTGCCCCGTGGGTCGGTGGGTACCTGTGCATGTGCCATCCGAAACAGCTCCACTGCTGTCCTCGTGCCTGGGGAGGAACCCGAGAGCCATCACTGCTTTGTCCATAACACAGTATCTTCCCTTTGCAGGGCTGAAAAACAAGCTGGGTATAACTCCTGGGTGATAACCTCTTTCATTATGGAGTTCCTGTTAAAGGCAGACAAATAATTGCCCGTTAGTAAGTCGCTATTAAATTCAGCCCAAATTCAGCCCCAGCAATTCTTCCAAAAGCCTGACGGGTTTTATTTTATTATTTCCTTTGCAGGGTGTTGGGAAGTGTAATCACTGGTAACTAATCAAACTTCTTTCAAATACCCACAAATATATAAAGAGAATGAAATGATTAATTATTGGGCTAAGCTCATTTCAAATAAGATCTCATCTAAATGAGCAGATTTATTTCCAGAGCAAGCTGGGTGTAAATTTAGCTGGTTTTCAAAGCTCTGAATGTAAAGCATGCCTGGATTTGAGGATGGAGTGGGTTATGGGTGGCTGTATAACCTCTCCCAGACATCCAGCAAAGCACAGCAATAAAAAACAGACTGCAATTTTGCAAAACAATTTTTTAAACAAATTGTTACCGAGGTTAATAAGTGCTACCGTTGAGTGCTGTTAATTACAGGAGTAGGTTGGGGCAGTAAGTTGAGGTGATTTTTAAAATTTCAGTATTAAAATGAGCATTCTTTTCCCCCACATAACTCTTTCAATCAATGAGAATTAAAAATGTTTTGTCAAATTTCCTTCCCTGTCTTTATTTTGTTCCTGGAGTTTCCAATCAGTTCCTTTACCTGCCTATTTTGTTCATTTCTACCTATTTTATTTTCAGATGGAGCTTTAAGGAGTAAAAAAACCACAAACATCTTTGATTTCCCTCTTGCTATCTGCAAAAATCCCTGGAATTTGCAAAAATCTTCCCACAGAAACTTTTAACTCAGCACCATTATCCCAGTCTACTGCAGTTATGATAATCATAATCTCTAGCAGTCTCTTTTCTTAGTAATGTCACAGGCTTATCTCTCTATATATGTATTTAAGAAGGAAAATTTTAAGAATAAAATGCTCCTATCCACCCAAAGCTAAGCTCTTAGAACTACAGTACCTCTCCTTCAGAGACACACAGCATTTCCCATGTTCAGAAATACATAATTAGAAATGAGGTAGCAGTAACGTATATGCTGAATATTCTTGTTCTCGGGCACAAAATTAATTTGTGCAATTCAGCTTAATGCAGAATGATGTACACACTTCTTCATGCATTAAATATACTGAATAATGTAAGGATCAGTCCCACCAAATGCATACTTGAAGAACCAACCCAAAACTTAGCTGATTAAGGGGCCGCAGTGCACGACATGGCTCACACACATTGTGCACATCTGGGCATTGCCGGTGCTCCTGGAGGGAAACTGTCAGCACCAGAATCCTTGCAGAAATCTGCTTTTAAATGCAAACAAATATTTATGGAGAGCATATCCCTGAGTTGGGAATATCTAGTCCCAACTAATTAGAGCTGTTCCAGCAGTGGGAAGGAGCTGAGGTGTGCCGACGCGTGTCCGGCCCCGCGAACGCCGACCTGCGAACGTTCCTCCTGCAGCACTCGCACTGTGCAGTTTATTTTTTGTGGCACGCATTTAACAGTCCACTATTTCACACTTGTCCCCAAGGTAATTGACAAAACACATTTCTAACGCTGTTTAACAATTTTAATGACAGCGGCTGAAAGATACGTTGAAAAAAAAATAACATTCTAAGCCAAACATTTTTTGTCAGATGACAGGGTTCCCAAATCTGCTGTTCCACAGCGTTCTATTTCTGCAAAAACCTCTCATTGAGGCTGTAGGTCACAACAGAAGAATGAAGCCTTGGAAAGAGATACAATGACTACTTAATACTGTGTGGGATTATAGGCAGTGGCCTGTGGCAATTCCTTATGTCTCTCTGGGTAGTGATGCTTTTCCAGCACCATTTTTTGTCATCACACAATTCCATTGTGAAATATTCTTTTCATGAAGGAGGAAGAAAGAGCCAGTTACACCCTGCAGTGTTTTGGGGAAGACTAAGAAGCACGGTTTGCAGGGAGTATGTGTGAAATATGACATTTCATTATGTGTAATTATTTTTTAACCAGTAATGTCCATGTTGAAATGAGTTTCTTATTTTTGGAATGCATGGGGAGTGGTTGGGGAGAGGAGTCATGTTTTTTTTCCCTGTTAATAAACTCAAGTCATTCTTATGCTAAAGCAATTTCTCAACAAAACAAATTTCTCTCTATCTGGGTAATGGCACACCCAAATGTGATTACATTACATGAGATTTTAAATTAAATTTCAAGGTAGGAGCATTATTAATCCAATGCATTTTTTTGTCTTTATTATCATTGGATCTAAAACAATAAAAGACTTAAACTCACTTTTAAATGGCAATTCAGTGGTTGGGTTTACAGCAATGTGATTTGGAGTTGAAATCCTCAGAAATTTATGTGTTTTGGGTCAGACCCCAAAACTCTCTCAAAAGGTGGAGCAGGAATGGCTATATCCATCCCAGAAAGACAGGGGAGTTACAAAAGAGGTTCATTTGGTTTGGATTCCTTCTGAACTCAAATGAGCGCTATCACACACTGCTCCAGGAGGTGTTGTAAGCCACAGCACTGACAAGGCAAGGAAGAGGCAGAAGGTACAGAACTGCCACAGTCAGAAATACACGTTTTCCACATTTATAGCAAATCAAATCGTTACCTTGAAAAATCAGAGTCCGTATTTTTACTGTTTCCCACCCTGATATTTCAAAAACTGTTTACATGCACATGCAAAGGAATTGGATGCCCAAATGACTTGTGTTCATCTGCCTTCTTGTGTTCACAGGCATTCCGATTACATTTTGGATGCAAAACCAATTTTGTTTAAGCCCATAGCCAACAAAATGCAGTAAATAAATACAGAATGTATGAATCCCTCTTGAGTACTGTTTTTCAATCCATCACATATGAAATTTCAGCTATCTCTGCTTATAAAACGAATGTGATCAGATTTTGTCATCACAGCATTATTTGTCCGTTTTTTTTCCTGGGGAACCTGACAGCCATCAGCTGATTACATTTGATCCAGCAACAGAACATGGATTTTACCAACTCTTCATCACAACAGAAAAAAAAACCCACAGCAAGTAGCACACTAAGTAACCTTATTACAAAATGTTACTGTATGATTCTCCACAAAGCCATAACTTTACAAAATGCCAATTGCTAACGTTTCAGCCCTCAGAGGACTAGAAGGTCTGAGATTCAGTTCATTCCACCCCTGTGGCTTTTGGGTGTTGCACTTGCAAAAGGCCCAAGGCAGCATGTGGCAGTGATGGGGCAGCCCAGAGAGGACACAACACCTTGTGGCAGAGCAAGCCCAGGAGCACAGCAAGGTCTCCCACCTTACAGAGCTCCAACCTGGGGCACAGGCAATGCCGGGAACACCAGTGGGTGAGGGTTTGGCAGGAGCTCAGAGCAGTGCCTTCATGTTGTCCCAGAGGGACTTTCCCTTTGCCACATGGACTGGAGAGCTGGGATGTTCCATGCAGTATTTGTGGGATTAGTTTCAGTTACATTGGAAATCTACTACCCTAGTGCAACTGCATGCATGTAAATGCACACTTGTGACAGCAGGTACCCACATAAATGTATGGGGTTTTAGCTAATACCTATGTCCCATTTAACAACATACTCTTCCTGAGAACCCATTCAGCAGTTCAAAAGCAAGCACTACATGTCAGTGTAAGTATCCACTGCCACGCAGAAACAACTTAATCTTCACAGCATTCCCCCAGTAACTGCCTGTGCATGAGATTTCCAAATGCTCAGACATAATTCTCTCACTGGAGAGTACAGGCTGATTATGACAAACTCCATCAATTTTATTAGCCACACAGATGTTATAGATATATGTGAAAATCAACTATAATTCTTCCTGTGTTGTGCATAGAGGCACTGCTGCAGATTGTGCCTTTCGCCTCCACAACCCCAGAGCTTACAGGCTTCCTGCCATTCAGCCTCCATGTGGCCCCCAAGCTAAGATGCTCTTAAAAAGAGAAATATTAAAAGGATTAAAAATGACACTATTGTGCCAGTGGGTTGTCTGCAACCACAGAGTCCCGGCTGCTGCTGGAAACTGAAGCAAAACACAGGATGAGATTGCTGCCCTGTGATCCGGCTGTGTAGGGGATTTCTCCTCTGAGGTGTTCCCAGCTAACCTGCCAAGCAAGTTTGTGAGGATCAGCAAAGTGGTCCCTCAGCAAACATCTCCAATGCTGAATGCCACGGGGCCAGGCTGCATCTCTGAGGCTGGCAGGGGGCACAGCTGAGCTGCACGACCACAGAGATTCTCCCAGAGTCTTTCTTTATGTTTGCCGTGGGGTCACGATGCTCACCATATCTGTCTATGCAAGGCTGGGGCAAAATGCACTCCTGAAGAGCTGTGAGAAATATTTTCATCAAGATCATTCAGCCAAAACCTTCCCCTGCTCCCAGCACTGGGTCTCAAAGGATCAGCAAGCAGAAGAAAAGTGATAGGCACAATTTAAAGAGAAAGATGAAGCCTACAAGGGGTTGATGGCTTAAGCCCCTATTGCAATGCACCTCTAGGAATTCAGGGAAAGAAGCTGAAATACAGATTTTGTCTAGAGAGGCAGGTCCAGGAGTGAGGAGACACATAAAGACTCATCCCTTAAGGCCTCTGTACCTCGGCCTTCCCATCTGTAAAAAGTCCTCAGGTTTAATAACCTAAAGAGTGCAATGGGCCATGCATGCAGGGTGAAAGTAATTAGTAACTGTGAAGTACAGAGAAACTGTTGGTGAAGAGAATCACATAAATGCAAAGTTATTACGGGCACAGAGTTACCATAGTGATTGGTGTCTCAGAAATGCTAATAATAGTAAAATAAATAATACAGGCCAGGCAGGAAGAGCCCCCAGAGATGAATGTGAGCTGCTCCCCTCCAGAGGGACTGTGTGTACTGCTTTCTCAGCGCTCCTCGCCCTGCACTGGCTCCAGCTCAGCTCCCTCCCAGGGTAACACACTGTGCTGCTGCAAGAGGGCTAGGTCAGCCAAGTGAAAGCGGAACTTTTAAGTGCTTTATTATTTTCAGGAGTCGTCAGAGAAAACAAAACCCCCACAACTGCAAATAATTGAATACGTCAATAATATTTTTGACTCGTTCATGTCTTGGGAGGTTTTGCTATAGCCCTCTTAAGTACTTTATTGCTGTCCCTCCAGCGATGTTAATTAAGTTCACCATAGGCTCACAAACCTTTTTTCGCCCCTCTCTCTTTCTTCCCCACTTCTTTTCTTAAAAAAAAAACAAAAAACAACAAGCAAGCAGTTTTTCCCAAGTATAATGCCTAGCAATGGGAGCTCTAGTACAGTAGATGTCACTCAGACTAGAGAAGATTAAAAGGAATAAAGATGAGGCATCCTTCAGTATGATGGTCAATGTTTCTCCACAAAGAAGTTTTCCAGCAATATTAGTCAAAGGACTGTGAAAGCCCAAAGGAACTGTTAAAGAGCCATGCCAAAGAAATAAATAAATCCTCAGTCTTGGACTACTGTCACATTAAAATTTGTTTTACCGAGATACAAAGGGATGTTCCAGACCAAACAGCTTAGGTAGGTGTTTCACTGCCTTCTTGTGTAATTTCATATTTATATTACATTTTCCATTTATAATGTTCTTATCAACAGGAGAATCAAATGTGGACAAGCTCTGAGCAAACAGTGGGCCAAGAGAAAGAAATCTCCTGGTCTCTTGTCTTCACATATCTCCAGTCATCAAAGTCAGCACCATGATGTTTATCCCTTCCTCTCTTCCAACAGAACTTCTGCATCACCTGCAGCCCAGTCTCCTTCCACACTCCTCAGTGCGTATCCCTGCTCTGCTGTCTCAGTAACCAAGACCAAGGGGGTTTCAGGTCTCTAATTAGAGCTGGGAAGTGTGTAGGAGTCAGCAGGACCCAGCAGAGATTTAAACAGCAGTTGGAGGGATTCTGCTTTCTGTTACTTAAGTGCAAATCCAACCATGACCTTTTACAGGAGAATTTAGGCTGGTGCTCTCCTTGTCAGTCAGAGTGGCTGTCGGGATTTTGACTGTTTTGCACTGAGTTGTCTATCTTGAATAAATCACATGAGAAAATGCCCCTTTGCATCCTCCAGGATGTGTTGTCCAGCCCACCTTAGCCAAGCAAACTTACTGTTTTACAAAGCTTGTGCAATACAACCAACCCTCTGCTTGTGACTGGGAGGATTCATTGCTCTCAGTGTACTGATTTTCACTAAGTTGGAAGAGCATTTTTTATGCTTTTTAAACTGGGAGAGTAGGAGTGTTGGTCAGTGCCAATCAGAATAAAATTCTTTAGCAAGCCTTGGCCAAGAACACAGCTTTTTTGTCCAGGTTTTGCTCAGTGAAGGTCACTCAGTGTTCACATCTCTCATTTCAGACTCCAGCCATGTATGCAACTGATAAATTAGGCTAATACATAACCTAAAATACCCAGAAACACTAACTCCACTGCTGAGAACTGCACTTATGAGACCATCACAGATCCTGGGCAACTACAAGTCCATCCCGCTCTTTCTGATGTCTTTACGTGTGAACTGCACAAGGATGATCAGAGGGATAAATTTCTGTATCTGGCTGGGCTACAAGGACACACTCATTCTGGGTCACTGTGTGTCAAACCAGTGAAGGAAAGAAAAATAATTTGGTGCCTCTCCTTCATCTGGCACATTCTGCCCCTGTGCAGTGTCCTTTCTGGCTACCAGGCAAATCAGTCAAACCACCTCAATTGACCTCTTCTCAGTTTAACACTAGCTAGGATAGACTACCTAATGGACAAAGATGCTGAAGAAGAATTGTTTTAGATCTTGGAACAGTCCAACCCAATGCAAAGTACCAATGAACCCTCTATCTACCAACTGCATCCTAAGTCAACAGAAGTGTTGTAACAGGACTGGCCACTTGCACGATGAAGCAACACAAAGAGAGGTGAGTCAACTGTGACACTCACATGGCAGGACAGAGATGGGACAAAAGTGGAGGTGGTTGGTTAGGGAGATGAGGCCTCAGTTTTTGCCATGACTCACACATCAAATCAATCAGTGATAAGACAGAGACGTCATGAAGGAAGATGTGGCAGAAAAAAGGTTTCCACCCTTTCAAAGCATGAAAGTGGTAGAAGCAGAAATGAGCAGAAATTTTGACAGTAGAGGAGGAATTGAAAGGGAAAAGCAAAGACTACGTAATGCCTCCAGATTCCACAAGTGCTGAATCTTAAAGTTAAATTAGTTTCTCAGATACTCAGGCAACAGAGATGAGGCTTTGAGTCGTAAATGAATCAGTAGATTGTAGGGAAGCCAGCATAAGGAAGATGACGTTGCTGACAAAAAGCTTGCAATTTAGTATAATAACTAAAGCACTGAATAAGCAGGAAGGAATTGAGCTTTATTTGAGCAACAGTTTACTCATACTGAAATGAGTTCTGAAGATGTTGACACGTGATCAGTGATAACCATCTCCCAACCTCTGAATGCTTCTCCACAGGTATGATTGTGCAAACCAGAAGTTCTACTGCTTATCTGCATGGCCTTGTTCTGAGGAACAGGGGACTGATGGCACCAGAGGAATGGACTGAAAAACAATGTTAGAAGATGAAATGGAGTAGCTGGAACAAGTACACCACTGACCAAAAGAGACTCAAATTTGGACAATTAGCCAAAATACTTTTGGGGATATAATGCTCTCTCCCTTAGACTGCCTGCACAACCCCCCCAGCTCATGGCTGTATTAGACCATTTTCCCCCTATACATTTGACTGAAGAAGGAAGAGAGGATGTAGAGTATGTCTTCCAAGACAAATATCAAGGACCTTTTCAAGATGACAAAGATGCATTTTGTGCTCTTCTCAGCCTCTCCAACACATATGCCATGTAAACCAAGCAATTGATGTTGCTTCTCCCTCCCACAGTAAGCTTCCATACACAGCACTTGGGACTTTTCCAGTAGAATTAAACAGTTTGGCCTATTGCCATATCCAATTATGTCACACAGAATTATTCTTTTTCTGTCCCTTCAGTTTGTGGTTGTTTTAGGAATATAAAATCTATCCTATGATTACATAACATTATTGTAGTATTTCCCTACAGGAGTAAGTGAGGAATAGAGAAACAGGCTGTCGATTTCATTAGCAGTTACATCTGCTCTTGCCGTGTAAATCGTGTTTCCTTCCCAGGCCATTGGATCCTGTTGCAAGCAAAATATAATCCTACCTTGAGAGTACAAAATAAGTTTCCATGGGAATCTATGTGATGTCAGAAATTTGCTCTCCTTACTCCATAGCAGGATTTCAAAGGCACAGCTCCTCATGGGTCTCATAAGAACAAATCTTGGTTTGAATAAAGTTTTTGGAGTTTGCTCATAACTCCAGGATGACACAAAGGTGTTCACCTAAAACACTAGTTCCCCTACTTGTGTCTCTGAAGAGATTGTTGCTCTTAGATTGTTACCATTACTTACTAGTCTACAAGTGATTAGTTAACTGATAAAGATATTAAGTAATGAATTTTAGATAGACTGATGTAAAGTAATCCAGAACTTCCTTAATGACCTCAGAGTGACATTTGTCTAGTTTCTATTTATGGTCCACAGTCAATGACTTTGTTCAAGAACTGCATTAAATTCCAGTATGTCCATCCCCACTGCATTTCCAGCACTGCAAAATAACTGTACTATTAACTATCATGACATAATTCTTGGAAACAAAACTTCCAAAGCTATTCTTTAGGTTTAGGCAAAACATAATTAAAGAGCCCACACTGAGATGCTAGTACGATTCTTACAAATTAATGGATGTTCTGGTTATGTGTGTATATATATACATATTCAAATTCATGAAAATATGATATGTGCTACCAAGAAAGAGGATTGTTCTTTCCTTCTGCTAAAGAAAATGCCATTTCATGTTCATATCTATTATTTGAAGGCTGACTGTTGAACAGGTATACTTCACTTTTTAATATAACACAAGTATATTGCCAGTACCAAGTTATTTCTGCAGTTCAGCAGAGGTTTTTAGTCCAGCAATGTTACCAATATGAAATGCTTTAAGGAAGTGGTTTGGTAGCACTTGTTCCCTTCCCATCCATAGGAGAAAACTGCAATTATTACTTGAAATAGTTCACAGTGAGGTGGACATTTGCTTCATTTAAAGCAATGCTAGTCCTATCTAGAAGTGCTGGGATTTAAGCATGTGACTCCCATTAACATTAATGAGAGTTGTATGTTTAAAACCTCTTCACATTGTGATGGGAATATGTTCCATAGAATCCAATTAATCTGAAGAACATTGCATACATTTGGGAACATTCATGTTGTACAATTTCACTGGCATATGGATTTGTCCTCAATAAAGCTTGCTAGTATCTGGTAACAAAGACATTAGCAATCTATTGTACATTTACATAAGGGAGGACTAGACTATATGTTTTCCCAGCTCAGTGTAGGCAGCTACAAAGAAGCTTTTGAGGGTAAACAAATAAAGAATTGAGAAAATAAGGAAGATGATGGTATTTTAAGAATGTGAATATTTGGAGAATGCTGGGGAATGAACACAGAGGAGGCTGTTCACTTATAGGTTGGATGCATTTTCAACAGGAACCAAGCAAAAAAAAAAAAAAAAAAAAAGAAAAAAAAAAAAAAGAAAAAACAAAAACATGGAGGGAGGATAAATAGAATATTCAGATTCCGGCTGTTTCCCACACGCTGAAGATAATAATATGAATGGAAGTGATTTTGTTTGAGAGGTCAGAGCAGAGGCTGATATTGCAGCCTATCCAGATCTTGAAAAACATCATTTGATTAAAATAACTGGCCCTGTTGTTCTTGTGATCCTAAGGAGGCTATTTTACATGATGAAGACAACAACAGCAAAGCAGTGAACAGCAAGTTTTAGTGCTTCAGAGACAAAGCACTAGAGACACACTGCTGCTGGAAAGTGTAACAGAACAGTAGAGCAGGATAAGTAAGCAGGAATCAGCAAAAAGTTAATAGGAAACCACAATGACAATGTGTCCGTGCACTTCAGTACAATATTTCTCTCCCTTCCCCTCCCCCCTCCTATTCTAACAGGATGAGGAATTTAAGAGGACACAGGAAAGAAATATCTTAGCAAAGAAAGAGAGGAACAACCAGAGATAAGGAAATAATGGTTCATGCCACTAAACGGGCTATTCGATTTTAGAACATTTGTCTGTAAAAGTTTGACAAGACCTCACTTGCCCAGACCTTGATGATCCTCAGACCTTCTTCAGAAAGGTTTCTTTTCTCTAAGTAAAGAAATATGTGATCAGAATTGCCAGGAATGATTTATTATTGTTGAAGCTTCAATTTGAAACATGTTTTAAGGCCTGTTACTTACAGAAGGATGTTTAGGTCTTTGAGAGGAAACAAGAGCCTTGAAACCATCTGAAATTTGTCTGAGAACAAGAGCGTACAACAGATTCAAACCCACCTCCCTGTGTAGCACCCCGTACAGCTATTTGTATCACCTTCTACAGGTGAGTTCAGAGTGTTTCATTCCTATAAAGACTGAAAAATTGTGTTTGCCTTTGCAATTCATTACATAACCAAAACAGCCCAAGAAGATGAAAACCCCCAAGGCTCCACAGCCCTGCCCTTGGGACATCAGAGAAAACAATGGTGTTACAGGGAGCAGCTGAACTGACAGACTGAAAAATTACCTGAAAGCCTCCAAATACCCAAAAAAAACCCAAACAAACAAACAAACAAAATCAGCAAGTGAAAGAATTACATCTGAGGAAAAATTTTCAAAAGTGCTTTAAAAATCTCTTGATGGACCAGAACAGGTTATTTTTATTATTTTCTGGTAATCAAACTCTCACTCCTAAGGTGTATAGCTGAGAAAGTCCCAGAGCTTGCACACATACCAACATGTACGGACCTGCCTGGATGCAAAGCTTAATGTGGCCTCTTGTGATTGGAAAAAGAGGAAAACATGTTTTCAAGCTTCTTTTGACAGTGAACTATGGTACTGAGAAGGAGGCATTACTACAGAGAGGGCAAACTGCAGATTTCAAAAGTTCAAGAAAAGTTCAGGTTGTTGCATGCCCCTGGAATTGAGGCAACATGAATGTTTGCCTGCTCCTTCGAAGGAGCAAAGTGGTGTTATGCAATGGTCTTGTCTTCCTGGTCATATACAAGGTACTGTCGCGACCCCTCCCAGAGACGTACGGCATCAGTCTACCTCCTGCCAGCTGTCTAAAAGGGAACAATTTCATGGTGTGGGAGACAGTTATCACTTTGTAATATCAGGGAATTGCCTAGAAGTCATGTTCCAAGATATCCTCGTGGCCCAGAATGACAGAACAAGGGCTCCATGCCTGAGGAATGAGGCAGGGCTGCCAGGCAGTGAAACACCATGATCCCAGCTGAGTCTCCCTCTCCACCACTGACTCCTCCCATTCAACAGCCCAACAGCAGCAGAGCTTTGCCATTGCTCATGGGACACAGCCCCAGCCCTGGGAATGCCCTTCAGCTGCCCCAGGAGGGCCACCACAGAGCCTGAGCATCACTTCACACGGGGCAAGTGCACTGACACAGGAAATGTGCAGCCAGAAGCTGCATGACAATGTGCACAGCTTTCCATGTCATAGGCAGAGCACTTATGAACCAAAGCCCTTTCTTCTCTCTCAATAAATAACAGTTTCTCTGAAATGCAGAGTCTTCATTCCAGATTGCTGTCAACTCTGTGCATTTTTTTTTTGTTTGTACCTTAATCATGTGACTTTTTTCTCCTAGCAGAGTCATGACCACAAAGTGTTAAAATGAACAGAGACCATTTGCAATTCATCTTTCACTTGGTATTAAATGCTCATTTTATAGAAAGCAAATACACTTTACTTACTGGAAAAAAACACAACAACAACAAAAAAGAAAGAACAGGAATTACACCACTTCTACAGACCATAATTTAAACCTGGTCCTGGAAAGTAATGTTAAAATGATAAACACATTGTTTGTGATGTGTTGATGTTTAATGGTGATGTTATTGAACACAGAGATTAGATCCCTATCAAATGTGGTTTTGAAGAAGATACCTGAACTATGGAAAGATTTTCAAAGGCATTTTTCTTGCTAAGAAATAGTCAGCCCCTTGTATATGTCTCCTTCTAAGTAACTTAAAAACACATCAAGATTTTCACCCTCCACATTTTGATTTCAGACTGCTGTTTATCTATTTTAAAGATCCTTGCAATGAAAAAAGAACTATAATTAATGAGAGGATTAAGCTTTACGGTATACACACACAAGTTTATCTATCCATAGACATAGACACATTTTAACTTTAAGATGCGGTTTTAAACTTAAAGGACTGATTGCAAAACATTGGCAAGAACCATTTTATTTAACAAAATATTCCGTGGTTTGCCTAACATCCAATTCCGCAATGACCTCACTGACATTATCATTTTCCAAAAGGCTAAGAGAAAGAGGTCTTTTAGGGTAAAAAGAAGAGCTAAGCCTCAGGATATGGATGATCCAATGCCTGTGCAAAACAAAGTCACTCCAGGCAATGCACAACCTTACCTGACCCGTAAGTAAATACTACCTCCCCTCTCCAGTTCCAGTTTCCATTTACCAAACTCAAAACTCCCCCAAACTCATAAGTCTTCCTATTCCACGGTACCCAAAACAACATGCCAAGGTCCCTGTTAGGGCTGGGTGCCAGCCTGTAGCACCAGGATTACCTGCTCTGGTCCACTCCTGCCCACCAGAAAACAGCAGTCTTGCTAAAGAAATACACAGCTATGCAAATACACTGTGGGGAAGATGTATGTGATAAGAGGGATTACAAAAACACAGCCACCTTCGATGCAAAACTTTCAAAATTTAATCAGCTCCTCCCAAAAAGGTCCTAAATTTTCCTTTGGAATTCATTTGATAGCAAAAGAGAAGAAAATAATGTATGAATGGTGTCAGCATCCCATTTATCTGAGTAGACACGCTACAATTTACACGTGCCTAAATGACTTGAAAAAGAAATCATATGACAATTTCAGTATATATTTTCTTTAGTAGAGAAAGATTCAATTTCTGTATTCATTTTATATGCCTGTCTCTGGCACAACAATCTGCAAGTAGAATTGTACATGTGTTCAAAACTAAGCACATTGCACATAGGCCTAGTTGTGACTGCAATGGTTAATATCTTACAAGGTCGAAGGATACATGGTGGAGGACTCAGGTGGACTTCACTTCATGAAGAGGTTAATTTATAATATTCTAACTCAAAATTTGTAATACTCTAATTCAAGTTTCTACCTCTTTCAAAGTGTTTGATATTAAAGAAATCCACTAATGGTACAGAACAGAAAGACCTATATCATTCTTCCAAAATATGTCATTGCCTATTCAAGCCAAGTGAGAACAAAAAAATTCCTACTTTAAGGATGGTAACTTTCTAATAAATCCAGTGCAGAATGATATAGACAGCATTTTAGAGCACACTGACAAAGTACAATCTACAGAGTTATGGACAATCCTAGGACCCTGTCAGGTTAAGGCTTAATACCAGAAATAGAATAAATTGATTCAAGAAGTCATCTTGAACACCACCATTCAGCCTGAGTGCTGTTGAGTCTCTGAAGATTAAATGATATTTCTTTATAAGCTTAATTCTGGCCAAAACCATCTTACATTAATATTTTCACAAACTGCATCCCAAAATAAACATTTTGTATATGATACAAATACCAAAGTCATTTCAGTTCACTTACTGTGGTCATGACCACTTTGGCAAGATTTTGGTGAGGGAGGAGAAATTCAATAAATCAGATAATTTCATGATTTAGTGTTTGCAAAGGTCAGAAAGCAGCACACAATCTCCCTCTACTCTGAATTGCACATCAGTTAATAGAAAGTGCAAAATTTTCCAAGAATCCAGCCAAAACCTGGCATTTGACAGAGGAACTTCATCAATCTGTTCTATCCTTTGGGTTCCTCCCTCCCACCATTAAGTCCTGAAGAAATAGAGTACAATAATGGACACAAGGACTAGTTCTTAAATTAAGAAACTGACAGCAGAGGAAGGATGAATGACAAGAAACTCTTTTTCTTTAATCACATTTTGCTTTTGTTAGCTAATGTTGCAGCATTTGCTCTAGAAGAAGATAAGCTAAGGAAATTTGGTGACAGACGGGAAAGTTGAGGTTTGTGCTTCAGAGGAGCTCAGAGCATCTGCAAAATCGAAGTATCTCTGGGATTTTTGTTTTAGACAGTATTTAAGAAAAGCTGAGGATTCTGCAAATTCACAGTCAAATTTCAAAACCAGAAAGCACATCTAACAAAGTTGTGGCAATGTGCATCGATATGATTTTCTTCCAACACAGTAAGTCTACTGAGTTTTTTTATTTACCTGGGCTGTTTGCTTCTCTTTGCACCGGTTTATTTTCTTCTGATCTATTCTGGCACAGCTGGCTTTTGACAGACACACAAAATGTTCACCACTTGATGAATATTTGTGATGGTGGGAAAAAAAGGCCAGAATTTTGGATTCTGTTCTGTGATTGGCTGTCTCATTTCCTTTGGCTGGGGAGACACAGCATGTCCATATCCAAACATTGTTTCACTCTCCATTTATTGATTTATCAGCAACATCTGACCTGAATGGAACAGAGTACAGATCATACAGCAAAACCCCAAGACAGAGCTGGGTGTCCCCCTGTGACAAGAAAGCCCCCATTTCGCCCCATTTTCACTGGGGATGCTGCTTAGGCTGATGCAGTTGGGTGAAGCCACTTTCTGCACAGACTTCTGCAGTCCAAAGTGAACAGCAGCCTTGCAACACTTAGTGAGGCAACCTGACAAGTGTAATTGATAAGGAAGGAGCAAGCCAACAGCCAGGAACTGGCAGGGGTGCCTCAACACGTGCCCCTCCTGCATATATCATAGCATTAAACCCATCAAATGCTCCTGGTAGAAAAGCAAACAAGACCAGCATAAGACCAAGATAAATACAAGGCCCAAAGCAACATTAAATCATTTGAAGATATTCCCATTAAACAGAATTATTGTCTCCATTAAGAATCAAAGCTATTTGGAATCATTGGCTATTCAGCTTTTCGATTAAGCAGATTTTTCCATGTGGGTTTCTTGTGATTAAAGGCCTTATCTTGCAAATTTTTGCTCATATCTACCATCCCACCTCAAATGAACACTCCTAATGGATGAAGAGTGTTGGCTTACTAATCTGATCTACATTCACCTAATTCTGCTGATTTCAGCTTAATTTGCCAGACAAGAGGAAATCGAGCCAAGGGACTTACTCTCAGAGAACTGAGTTTGCAAGAGAAGAATTACAGTTGTGCCTACAGTCAGACACAAACAGGAGCACATTAAGAACTGTCCAGACTCCAAATCACCGGAGTTCAGCTCCAGTCTGGAAGGCACAGAGCCATGTTAGCATAAGACTGGGAAGATGCTGATAAATCCACCTGAGAGACAAAACTTACTTCAGACACGTTGACACCCTAATGTGTCTAAACGGCTCCCTGACCAAGGCTGGCTCATGCCCCAGTGGCTTGGAGCTGGCCCATGACAGGTTCTGTAGGGTAAGTACATCCTATATTGACAGCATTTAGTTGATCCTTCATAATAAAACGTGTTCTACTGGTCTCTAATTGACTCTCCTGCTGACTGCCTGAAATTGCCTGGAGACAAAGAAATGAAAAGGGACAAATTACTTTAAGAGTAAATATATTAATATAATGTCATGCAGTATTGTCTATCATCTAGAAATGCTGTCAACATCAGGCAGAGGAGCAAGCAAGAATCTTAAATTCCACAACTCAAACCAGAAATTAAGGACCTGCTCCTTTTTAAACCAAACTTGCATTTGCCACGATTTCCATAATTTATAAACCTGGAAATTACCCTTGACATCCATAGACCCCTGTGTTCCAAGTTTCCTAATATATTCTTTCCATAGATTCCTGCCCTACCCCGTGGTCCAAGCAGGAGTTCTGAAGGCAGTGTGTTGATACCAGCAGTTTGATAAAGTACAGTGACTTATTTCTGCTTTCTCTGAGGAACACACGTATCAGTGCTTGCCTGGGTATGTTTGCATGCATGTGTGTGTTTAACCTGATTGCGCTGACCCTTCCACTTGGTCCTAATGAAAAAGGCCCTGACTATCATAAAGCAACCCTGAAAAACAGGTCAGAGTATGGATATCAAGCCCATATGAGCCTACAAAGTGGTTCACTCCCTGATCCCTCTTTCAGACACCCAAGTCTAGAACGAGTGAGCACAAAATATGAACTTTTATGGTTAGTTATGTGATGAAGTGGATCTTTTCTTGCTTTGTTTTTTGTTTGACAGTGACATAAACATATTAAACTAAAATAGTGCCCCAGACAACCTTTTCTGATGGATTTCTGTTGGAATTATTGTGGGGAGCAGTAGAAGGATGGAGACTGGGGCCCAGCTGCAGGGTTGAAATACATAAATCAAGCCCTGGTGGTTCAAACTAAGAAGTGATTTGATCTGTCACAGGTACTTAGGAAGCGATATCCAGAAGAGCTTCAGGAATGACTTGATATGGCGTCTCTACCAGCTCACCCGAAAATACAAGTCAGGACCCCCAATTCACCCACAGGTGCAGTCTAACACACCCTCACTGCATTTCCTCTCAGAGTAGTCCATCTGAGTAAAGCAGAGGAACATAAAAAGCTGGTAGGTGACAGCATCTTCTCAGCAAATCCACGTGTGTCAAGCTCTGCCCACTCGTTCCCTCGCTGTGGTTAGACACCTTGTTTTGAGATCCGAGCAGATTACTGCTAAAAGCTTTTCCTTCCGTTCATTCCTTCCTACTTCAGTGTTACTCATATCGATTTTCTTACTCTAACTCCTCAGGTCTAAAAGCAGAGCACTGAACTCACAGGACTGCTTTCTGACTCTTTTCATAAACAGGGCTAACACTACTACAGATCAATCACTGTGGAAGTTATTTTTCCTTGCTTCTTTTGTTCTGACCGAAAGCCAAAGAATTTGGACTTTCAGAGGTTTGGTTAAGAGTATGTTATGTGATTTAAATGTAATGTGTTAATAGAAAAGGTTTGGCACATGGGAAAGGGAAGGGACAGAAAGACCACATCTCTGCACAGCAGAATTTAGTAAGAGAAAGAGGTCAGATGAAGCATGTGGAGTTACACTGCTGCAATATTGGAAAAACAAGAAATTCAGGCACTACAGAAAAGGAAACAAAATTACAGCTCTAATACCAACAGAAATGCATGTAATATGCAGCATAGATAATATATGTATGCATAGAGGATCTTATTAAAATCTACAAATATTTTCTTCTTTTGCTGTCTGCTATTGCTCAAAAAAATAGAATGGCTCTATCTCCCTTTGTCAATAAATCACATTAAGGTCACTCTGAGGAGCAGCAGAATATAAACATCTTGTATGCAAAAATCAAACTATGTTTGGGGCATAAATGTGATACAACTGCCATCCAAAATATGCTTGAAAGAGAGAAATGAAGTACTGGTGCATTAGATTTCACAATTTATTTACAGACTGGAAGTCATTGAAATCTACTTCTCCCTAAATTATCTGTTCCCAAGCTTTAAGCATTCAATAACTTCTCAGCCAGGGAATGTGTGCATTTTTTTATTTTTATTTTTTCCTTTTCCCTCTATTTTCTCTGTGCCTTATCATGTGCTAAATATATTATTGCAACACATTAGTTACTTTGGTCCACAGCTCCGAAATAAAGCTCTAGGAATCTCACAGATAAATCACTGATCAGAATAAACTGGTTGTCTGTTCTGGATTCTCGTTTGCAGGATTAAAAAGAAGCCCAAAAGATAAGTTCTGAAAATAAATCCAAGTCTGTTAATTCTCAAAAGGCTGTGGGTTTTCACCTTCAATCTGTGCATTTTGGATTGTTTTTTCCAAATCTTCTGTGCAAACGGTAAAAGCTGCATTTCTCTCAAGTTGTGGGACAATGGCCCCACAATCAGAATATACTTTTAAGATTATAAACTTGTGTTTCATTTGAGGTTTTGATGGAGTGTGTATATCTTCCCTCAAACCAATAATTAATATGTTACTTTTGTGACCTACTGAAGCAAGACATCTGCACTACTCTGCACTGTTATTTCCAGTAGACTCATATTTAGCCTAGTACAGTTGATATATAGGAGAGAACATCTTGAAACAGATAAACCATGAATAATTCCAGATCTTCGGCTACTACAAACACCTTCCTTTGGCATCCTCATTCTCAACACCATTTTTTTTTTTTTTTTTAAATTAGTCAATGGGTGCCAGATTGGGGTTATGGACTTAATTAATTTTATGTCTGTGACATGCTCACTGTATAACTATACCAAGCTGTGCACTATTAGATAATTATTTTTGGTCCTCAAAAGAGGAATTCAATTTGTTTAAAATTATTTTAGCTCCTTCAGAAAGAAAGATAGTATTTCCCTTCAAAAAACCATCAAACTAAGTGATAAAGGAACCCCATTCTGGTAATAGAAGACTATGGCACTGAAGTGGTTACAAACCATTTTGTTCAACCAGACTATTTACAAGTAGCAACAGGGTATCTGTTTCCTGTCATCTCCATCATATATCTTGAGGCAGAGAGATTGGAGCCCAATTACAGCCTGATATCTAATCAATACACACCTTATTCCTAGAGCAGGAAGTAAAGGAGGAGGCCCCTGGGAGCCAGAGTTCAAATTACTCCGCTGTCGATTCCAGATAGCAGCTAATGATAGGATATATTTCTGGAAAGGGGGGTGGGTGGGAAGGGCAGCACGGTTTAATGGGATTGTGAATACAAGGAACACATACGTATTTTAATTTAGACATCTGCTGCTGAATTCCAAAAACCCTACACGAATCAGAAAAAATGACCCAATTTGCTGTTCTCTCTGATAGCTTTCAGGACTTAACTTTGCTAAAATAAAGCATGCAAGTGATAAGCACAGTCCAAAAAACCTTTAAACGAGGTTTGTAAGCTACATTTGGTTAGATTCCCGCCTCTGTCCACCTTTTTAGTTGCTTTTTCATGAGGGAGGACGTACTTTCATATGAACGTAGACTTTATAGAGCTCCAGGGACTTTCAACTAAGCCAGTGAGCATTTCCCTTTCCCAGATGACCAGTTAAAATTGCTCTGTTGTGTGCATGGACCCACAGAGCCAAATCTTGCACTTACCTGAAGGCAGCTGTCTGTTGACTCTTGGTCAATTACTCACTCTTTGGGAAGATCTTAAAAAGATCCATTTCGGGACTATCTGTCCCCGAGTGTCTAATTTGGTCAATTAGCCAAAAAATAAACTGTCCTACTTACCTATTACTTCCTATTCCTAGCAATCATTCAAAAAGCTGCCTCATGCATAGCAGTCTGTATGAAAATGGTGGGGGTTTTTGCCTTTCAAGATTTACCCTAACTCAGAAATGTAAAATATGAAGAGCAAACAGCCTGAACAATCAAAGTCACATGCTACACTCAGTACTCCAAGAATGAGAACGAAGCACTGGGGCATAATAAATCTTCTAAGTATTTAGCTTTCAAAACGCTCTGGATGGCTGCCTGGTGACATGGATTCCTTCTCGGTTTAATACAGGTTTGATTAGCCAGGAAATCATTGTCTTTTTCTAGAGAGTCAGACTACAGACCTACAAAACTCACAGTAAACAAAAGCAGTCAACACGAATCTCGTCCCCGGTTTTCGGGTTGGAAGCACTGCAGTAGGCTCTAAGGCTCCCAGTTTCAGCAACCAACACCCCGAGCACAGCAGGTAAATCCTCACAAGGACTGGATTGACCTTCAGTTTTCTGACTTAGCCTTCTACACACCTAAATCTGGCCTTCGATTGTCATGCGCTTCAGTTCCTGATCTGACACATTTGGGTGAGTAATCCTTCCTCTCTCCTGTCTTAACTGTTTGTCCAACTTAACTACTTAGAATACAAACTCTTCCAGTCAGTGACCACTGCAATATATTTGTACAATACTTAGCACAATTTCAGCTTGGGATTTCTTAGTCTGACTCAACAGTGCTATTGCTAGTACAGAGTTTCACATAAATGGGGCCCCAAGATTGAATGATACCTCTAAGTGCTGCTGTACTACAAATAAATAATTATATGATATACATAAATCTTGCATTTTTAATGCTGAAGTCCCATGAGACAGAAAAAAGATTTTAAACGAGACAAGAACTTTCTAATTATACTGCATGTTGATGATCTTGGAATAGGTACAAAAACCATTAAAGACTTTTACATTTTTTTTTCCTGCCTCTTAAATAGGAAAAATCTTTTCATCAAACATAGATTGAAGCCAGTGATAATGTAACTCTGGCTTACTAAATAATAACAGTGCAGGGCTTTCTAAATAGCCTACTTCAAATAATGACTTATATTATCCTAAATTCAAAAGCAAACAACTGGGGAGAAGGAAATCACTAAACGAAGGGCAATATTAAATTCCAGAGGGTGAATGTGTGCTGCTAAAGGTGTGGTCTTAATGGAATTTGACCTATATCCATAATTTTGCTGTCACTCAGTGCCAACTCTCACAGCACAAAGACCACAGATGAGCGGGGTGTGAACAAAGCAGGGAGCTGCCTGGAGCAGCAGACTCCTGCAGGGAATACAGGGATGACCCCATTGCCTATTCCCCTTCCATGAGCCCTGGACACCTGGGCTGGCTGTCACTGCTGTTTGTGAAGAGAATAAGCTGCTGGATGGTGGCTATGGCTCAGTGTGGGTTGGCCTCTCCAAGCAGGAGTAACCAGATCCTCCAACATGCTTGCAGCAGCAACCCTACGGGCTCAGTCAGTCATCCCAAGCCTCTTTCATGTCTCAAAGTTTTCAGGGCATAGAAACAAAGAGGTTGTGGTACCTACTAGGTCCATTGCCCTTGAGGGAGAAAATGAGATTAGGCTAGTGAGCTGTTGTTATCCCAGCTGAACTGTTGGATGAACTTCCAAAAATATCTTTGAATTGGCATTCTGCATACAGCTGTGTTTATGAAAGGCAATATCATGTATGTAAATAAATTCAGATGCTGCTTGAGTTATTTTAAAACAATCAGTAGAACACTAATCATTTTATAGGCACAATCTTATCCCAAGAAAGTGATGACTTGGTGTATATACATGTACCAGAACTTAAAGTCACGGTTACTTGCATCTCCACACAGACATTAAACAAGATGTAGACTTGTCTTACAGCCCCAGAAAAGACACTTTTGTTTTCTGTTTACTTTGCTTGCTGATATAAGCTTTACGTATAGGAACCTAAAAAAATCCCTTAGCTAGAGCTCCAGAGGCAGCTCATTATGGGCTGGCATTAGATGTACCTTAGCAGCACATGAAATCCTTTGTGTGAAGACCAAAGATTCCTCCAGGGCAATCTCCCTATGGGGAGGAGACAAGCACCAGGCATAGCCCAGCCTTCACCAGCACCCTGATGTTCTGGAGAGCCCAGGGCACATTCACAGGATGCCCAAGCCCTGCTCTCCTGGGCAGGGCAGGTACTTTGAACCCGGATGAGAACCAGCCTGCTGCTGGGCCGTGGCCAGGAGGCACGTGTATCGCAGAGTTCCCTGTGTTTAAATCCATTAATTATCTCACAGTGTAAACAATTTGAGAGTACTGCGGTTGCCTGCTCAAGGGGAGATAATGCAGTTTAACCACTGGCTGTTCTAACCCCATCACTGAACACAAGGAAGGTTGTAGAAATACCTGAGCGAGATGGGGAGACAACAAAAACACTTCCCAGATTTGGCTCCTATCAGGCCACAGCAGCTGGAGACGATACTTCACCTCAGCCGGACCAAGTCAAACTGTGGATGTTCCCAGAGCTGAGTCAATGGCAATGTTGCCTCTGCCTTCAGGAGTGCAAGAACTTTGCACTTGTTTTGCTAACATATGCCACAAACCCAAAACTGTTCTTATTCCAAGCAGTCCGACAGCAATCCCATGGCATCCCTGTTTAACATTTGAAAAAGCAAAAGCCCTGAACAGTGTCTCTGGTTAGTCAAAATATATAAATGAATACCTGGCTATTTCTTTATGCCACAACACCCATGCAGAGTTCTGTAATTCAGGTGGCTGTTTTATCAGAACATCATGTACTATTCCCATTTATTCTTTTATGAGAATAATCTGGGACCGAGAGGGTATATTCTGTCATAGTATGTTACATACTATGGTACCGTCATTTTGCCAGTGTTAGCCTCCAGAAATGGCATGTCTAGAAATATGAGTACTGCCATTAATGTTAGCTCTGGTTTCATTTCCATTTTCCTTTTGGAGTCCTGCACAGCAAGGTGAACAGGTTACACCATGAGAGCTAGAAGGAATATGGCCCATGTAACAAGGGTACATCAGCAGCAGATGGAAAAAGAGATGAAACTTGCAGGGTGAAAAAAAAACTCAAGTCCATCTTGAATTTCATGTGTCAGCAATGCAGCATCTCTTCAGACACAAAACAAAAGCTGGTGACTAACCAGTGTCACTTACCATTAACCTCATCCTCATCTCCTATATCCAAAGTAAAACTTAAAAATAGGCTTTTTATAGCACAAAGTTACCCTGTAGAAGAGCTACAGAACCGCAGGATTACAAAGCATCGATGGTTATTGCAAACTTCCCTCACAAATGCTAATGAATTGTTTTCTTTTTTCACTCCAATCCTGTTGTTTCAAATGAAAACACATCACTGCTTTGTTGCTGAGCACTTTCTCCCACAGTACCCTGCATAAAGACTTACTTGTGCACACTCTGGAATGTGCTTATTCCAAGATGTTTAATTGTCATTTCTTCCACCTTACATCAGAAGCCTGTCACATGCATTAATTAGGCCCATAAAAATATGCTTGAAAACCCTACTATTTAAATACAAAAGAGAGAGAGAAATGAACACTGTAATTTCCAGGAACGACTAATGTCTTGCTGGAGTTAATTCTCTGGATTGATGGCCTAATTGCCAATGTGGCCAAGGTAAGGCACACGGTGAGATCTCTGGCTGCTCGACAGTCAACACTTCCTTACTAACACTGAAAGGATAATTTTAAATTAGTATTTCCAACTATAAGTTTGATTTAAATGAAAGGCTTACTCGTGGAAAAAAACAACGAGTTGCCATTTACTGAATACTCACACACACAGAGGAACAGGAAACCAGATCCAGCGAGGGAATTAGAGACTATTTTGTGTGAGTACAGGGACAAAGCAGCCACCAACTAGACCAGACACTCCTGTGCTGCAGCATCCTGTCTCCAGCATCAGCTCCAAGTGCCTCAGAGTAACACAGAAGCAACCTCTACAGTGGATTAATTTTAACTCCCTAAAGTAGCCATAAATTTGAACAAGACCCTTTCCCAGCTAGAAACCACAGGCTGGGTTGCCCTTTCACAATAACAGAAATGAGGAGTAACTTCACTTATAGCAGTGGCTTTGCAGCAAGGATTTCTTCTCTGAGGGTGGGGAGGCACAGCAAGGAAGATGCACTGAGCTTAGACAGTCCAACTTGAGCAACAAACCTTTTAAAGCAGCTTTGCTCCTGCAGTAGCGTTGGCATATCTGTGAACATCAACAGTGCTCTCTTGGCCCAGAAAGGAGAGTTGGTGGCCAGGGCTTCCTAATGGCATTTATCCCCTTCACACTCACAGCCTGCTGACATTCAATATGATTCTCTGTTCCCATCCCCAAGGAAAAGAAGATAATTGCATCACAACCTGTAATATTTGGGGTATTAAGATGCATTAATTGTATCAGGATATTAGGATATATTCACAGCAAAAGAAACACTCATTTGCAGACTGAGAAGTAAACTGTCAGCACAGTATCTTTGACATCACTGAGGCAACAGAGTAACTTGCTGAAGTGAATATAAAAATCATATAAAATTTAAATGTATAACTTGTATTTTCTTGTGTTGACATAGTATTTCAGACTTGAGGGTATTCAACTGCTTGACTTATATAGCCCTGAAAAATGAGACTTATTATTCAAGCACAAACTTAATTCTTCCAGTAATGATGGCTTTTATATTCACTGGGAAAAAATTCTGCTTTTTGTTTAGAGAGATCTATTCAAATCATACCTGGGGAAAATATACAGACAATGAACTGCTTTCTGAAAAACCAAATGAGGTTTATGTTAGTACATCAACTGCATCTGTTTTCCCATAATTCTGATATCTGAAGTTAAAACAAATGCAGGTCTTTCTAAAATACATGCAGAATTATATTCAAACTGTCTCAAATAAGACATTTTCCACCAGGTCTTTTCATGATCTGTATCTTTTAGATTTTTAGCAACACTTATATGAGGAGGTCAAAGTACTCTAACAAAATTTAAAACTAGCAACACGCCAGATAAATAAGTATTATAATAATCTATTTTGCAACTCTAAATATAATTTTACAGTAGCCAGACACAGAGAGGCTAAATATACAGCTCAAAATAAACTCATGCAACCTAGCTCTGTCTTCTCTCCCTGTTTGTGGGTTGGTGGTTTGGTTTTTTTTTTGTTTTGTTTTGTTTTTTTTTTGTTTGTTTGTTTTGTTTTTTGTAGAATTACAGGACAGCTTCTGCCATCTCTGCACAGCACCAGTTTAACCCGAGGGATACGTCAAGTGCACACAGCAAATACCCCACCAAAAATGTTCTTCCCTTTTGCAATGTGTTAGCCTGTTTTGCTAAAGGTAGGAGAAAGTGAGGTGGGAATTAGAGCAGACATAAAATATTACATCACTGCTATGGCACAGATAGCTATTTAATTCTCACCAAGTTATCATACTCCAGCATAACGTACAGACAGCTGAACCTGCCATCAGCACATACTTCGGGTTTTTATTTCAATACCCCATAAATTTTAATACTCAGATCAGTCAAAGTGAGTTCTCTCAGGCAATTAACGTATAATTAGACTAAAGTAATAATATATTTAGTAGAATTCAAAGGTAATTGCTACAGACAAATGCACACACTCTAACATACATGGAACTGGAGGTGGGCCCAAAGGCAGAAACAACCATTCAGAACCATCTCTCTGTGAATAATTCAAGGTACGGGTCTGAATCTTGCTGGTGATCCCTCCCGCTTTGCAGCCTTGCTCTGTCCAGGTAGGTGAGGTTCCAGCAGCCATACAAAGGCTGTTTGCACAAATGGTTTGGTAGGTCCAGAACTGAAGTCCCCCTTCTGAAACTTCTTTCTTCACCCCAAGTAACTTCTAAAACAAACATCAGATATCTTGGGCCCTTCCTAGATGATGCCTGCTTTCCCTGCTTTGCTTTACTTTTGATGTACTGCTCTTATTTGATAATAGCACATTTTATGATGCCAGTTCTCCTGATGAGAAATCTGAGATACACTAAGACTGAGAAGTCCAAGGGCCTTTGTAACAGAGCTGGGGATAGACTCAGTCACAGGCTTGTCTTTTCTCTCCTTACCAGCAGGACTGTATTTTTTCTTTATTTTATCTTCTCTCATGCTTAAAATAGTTGGGGCTTATTGAGAGATTTAGCAAGGAGCACAGGGCAATTTACCTGTTTACCAAGAGACTGCAGTGTTTCTGGAAGACTCTTACCTTGGAGCTATATGCCACATGATACCTAAAGATGCTGGAGGGGTTGCCTAATACTTAATTGGAGTGAGGGCAATATAAGCAGGATGGAGAAGAGCAAAAACAGTCTTACAAAGAGTTTAGATATCCATATATCCCTTCAACCAGCAGACACTCGGAAGCTGATATTAAAGAACAGCAAGGCATGTATGTTTTGCTATAAAGCAGTGCAAAATAGATACTCTTTCCACAGTGGTCCGTAATAGCCTGACTTTATTGTACTTCGGTCAATAAGGTCCTCTCAATTTAGCTAAGAATTAGACATTAGAGAGGAGCAATAATAGCTGGTAAGGAACTATCAACTTCATTTCATTTTCAGATGGTTATTTCCTATTCTGCTATCAGGTTTTATTCTGCTTGTGGAGTACATATTATACATATTTTTAATAAAACCATTGCAAAATTACCCACAGGCAGAGAGAATAAATTAACAGGCTACTTGATTGAGTTCTTTTCAAGATTCTTAGCATCAGCTGCACAGAGTGAAATAGGGACAAATGTAAAGTTTGCCACTTTATAAGCCATGAGGCCAGTTATTCTCCCAGCTTGCTCAAGGTAGTAAGCTAATTCTTAACCATTTCAAATGAATAAACAACATCAGTGCATCAGCTTGGTTGCAGAACCACTGTGCCTCAAGAAAAGGAAGAATTATTCCTCCTTTACTGCTTCAGAAGTCATAAACCTGAAATCTAAATCCAAATCCTTCTTGATCTCAGTGGACATTGGGGAGCTAAAAACTTCTGGAGATCCAGGAGTTTTTTCCTACCCTTTCATTTATATGCACAATGAGGAGGGATAAGTCATTAGTTTACTTGACCCTTCCAAATTCCTGAAGAAATCTAAGCACCTTTCTTTCAGTTATACTTTTTGAGAACCATTTTGAAAGATCCCTTTCCCAGCCTTAGTCAGACTTCCAGGCATTTTAGAACACAAAATCTTTCCCAGTTTGATTTTTACTTTAACATCAGTTAATTTCTATTTGTTCTTCCTCCCCAATCTCACTAATGCCCTTTTCGTATACGTATATTTGTCCATTACAATCTACAGAACAATCACCCTAATTGATCTAGTGTTAACCTCTAACAGCTTAAGATCCAGGCTGTTTTTATCTATTGCTCATTCCCAGTTGCAGCATTAATTCCCTATAGTGCTTAAATCTGTCACCATCGCCACCAGGCCCTTTTACAAGAGGCACCTCTCTAAATAAATGCCACTGCAAACCTTCCTTACAAGAGGAGTGGAGGCTGCCGAAAAGCCCCCCACTGTAACAGTTTGTTTTTGCCTTGTGTTGTATATAATGATAAATTTCATACAGGTGTCACATTTTTTAGCGGGAGGTGAGGATTGATGGGGAGCAGTAGAATGATCCATCATCAGAGGCAGGTGGCACAGTATTGGAATTTCAGAAATCTGTTCCCAATCACATCCAGTGCTGGATGACTCAGTAACGACCCTATTTGCGATGCGTTACTGAAAATCAATGTGCCGCATTCAAGGTCAATGTACTGTTAGAAAACTCCTTAAGCACTGATGGATGGATTGTGTTCATTCAGAATAAATGTGAGAAGAAAGTGACAGCTGAGCATCCCAATAGTTGTGCCAACTTTAAGAGAACAGTTTCCTCCTGGAGAGAGAAACATGATTCCCTCGGGGATTACATCATTCCTTATTTCCTTTGTTCTTTCCCTTTTGAGCATTTAGGTAATTGTTTAATGTACCTATCTTCGTGCAATTAGGAGACTTCAAAGTTTGAAGACAAATACTGATGAACAACAATCTTTATGGACTTTTCTGTACGAATAATATTCATCATTATGAAAGACTCTCAAAATTTATAAGGATTAAGTAGACAAGAAGGGAAAACATTTTAAGAAACTAAACCCACACACAGGTATAGAAAAAAGTCTCTGCAAAGAGGTCTAAAGATAAAATCCCAAGTCAAAACATGGTCTTGATTTTTCTGTTATTATAATAGTGAACAAGATACTTAGTGTCTTTACATATCTTTACATATTTCTGAACTCTCTAAATGGTTTTGCATAACTTTAAATGTTTTAAATTAGCTGGGAACTTGCCATGCATGGTAAAACAGATTTTCACTTATAAAAGGTCTTTGCTTATAAATAAAGCTGTCTCACTTTTTCTTCAAGCAATGGGACAGGATATCTTATTCAAATAATTTTCTAAATATGAATTAATGGCATTTTAGAGACTCCTTCCAGAGGGATTCAGAAATTACACTCCTTTTCTCTCCTGAGAAGTAAGGACATTGTCTTTTAGTTGGGGGGGGGGGGGGGAGAAAGAAATCAAAAGCTTCCAAACGGAAAACAGGATTGATAGCTCAAACAGGAAGGGGGAAAAGTGTAATTTGCCATGTGGTTCACCAGCAGCTAAATCTGTTCACTTGACACAATAAATGATGTCAGACTTGCTCACCCACTGTGTCAACAAAATGGGTGTTGTCAAAAACATTAAGACATCTTATTGACAAACTCTCAAGTCATTATACTCTTTGAAGTGGTTTTGTCTTCTGCCTAAAATTATTGCACCGACAGCATCGATTCATCTGATACATTGATAGTGCAGCAACAAGCTCCAGGGAGGATTCTGAGCACAGCCAAAGCAATCATCCAGACAAAGTTATTTTTTACTATTTTGGTAAGATTCTGAGAGGTGGCAGGTTATCAGGGACCAGCAGTTCATTTCCAATATTCAAACAACTCTGCTTCCACAAGAAAACAACTTTTTGTTAACATAAAGTAGGTGTTAAAGAGAGGGTGTTCTGTATCAGGAGTATCAACTAGGAGTTAATTGTAAATACATCACCTTAAAGAGGTTGCAGCATACTATTTCAGCCAGAATATATCGCTTATTCAAATACTTTAAGGAGTACAAAGCTTCCAAAGCTCATTTCCTAGCTCAAAGAGTTGTACTGACTCTCTTAAATCAAGGAGATGAGGAAAATCTGAAGGGTTTTGCTGAAATAGGTATGTTTATCAGAGGATTTGATCACAAATATGTGAGATAACTTAATCAATGGAAGTTAAGAAGACAACAGGAATTAAGGCTAGAGTTTGACGTCAAAGGATGAGCATGCATAGCACAGGTCCTTTCGCACTCTAAACTGCTGTGGCAAAGTAAGGGGTAGGTCAGGCAGGGCTGTCTGCACCGCAGCTGCCTATCAGTAACTCCTATGGGCAGATAGGAGACATCAAGTCCTTTGGATCCTTAAGTGGAACCCATCATAGATCTAATCCTTCCTTTACACCAGTGTCAATCATCAGGAACTCCATGATAGCCAATAGCAATATAAAAGCCAAATGGGAGAAAAAGCAAATTTATATGGGATTGAATGTGTACTCACCCAAGGGAAAAAAAAAAGGCTAATTCTCCACTCCCCCCCCCCCTTCTCTTTGTTGTTCTGTGTACAAAGGATTCTCCACAAGCACAGCGTCCATACAACAAACTTCAGGATTGGGGTAGGTATGGTAGATACAAGCCAGAGGATATCCCACCCCTGCATCCTCACTGACCATTGCTCAAGCTGTTCTCCTCCTTGTTGGGTTTGGCAGCTCCCAGACACACAGGCCAGCAACAGGGACTAATAACCAGGTCTCTTGATCCCACCACAGCCCCACACACAGGCTACAATCGAGTACCACTGAGTATTTGGCTCACTGTCCTTAATGTAAAGTACAGAGCTGAAGATAGAAGCAGGCTGAGAGTGCCAGTTCTGTCCACTGTGGATTTGTGATTAAGTTTTGCCATTAAAATACAGTATATAAAACACTAATTCAAGCCAAAATTATAGACTCTGATAATATATGGAATTACTGTGCCAGCAACCCACAATAAAAATACACAGTACAAATAAGCGAAAGAATCTGATGTCAAAAATATGGATAATGAAAGTAAATTGTATAAACGTAATTAATAAAGGCTGGGAATGGAAATTTCCAGTGTGTACTTGCTGAGCTTAGATCCACTGAATGTCCACAGACTCTTCTAAATTTAAGCTGAAATAGTAATGAACAGCTTCTTATGTTTTGTTTAAATTGTATCTTTTATATCAGAAGGCATCTTGGAGTCTCCACTAAATTGTTTTAATTAAACTAGCCATTATGTTTTATTAGTTCCAACTTTACCACATTCAGATGAGAAATAAAGATGCACATAAACCCCAGACTTTGACACGAAGAAATCCATTCCTGCCCGAGTATTCACAGCTGCTATCTCCTGCTGCCCCAGCTCTGCAGATAACAGCTACTGTTTTGCTGGACTTGTCATGTAGCCTGGAAGTCTGACAGAGCTTTTCTGTGATCCATTTGCAGCCTGTGCACAGCCTTTGCTAAGTATTTGTTTTACTTCACTTAAAACCCTCATCTTGGGTGGCCTCAGTGAAGGATCTTCAGATTCTGCTACTAAGAAGAGAAGACTTTTTTTGCATGTACTACTTTTGTTTTACAAGTACCACTGAAAACACAGAGAGAAGGTGATCAGACAATCCCTACCTTCTTCACAGCTTCTGACCTCCTGGCTCAGTGCTGTGCTTCCAAAAAAAAAAAAACCCAAAAACATAAATTAGCATTTTCATCTAACTTGCCACATAGGCATGGATGACCTAAGTGGAATATATGCACACTGTACTGCAATATTACCCTATTGCAGAGCAGAGGCAAATGCATGTATGTACTACTTACACAAACCAAGAAGGTGAAACCCTACACCTAGAGCCCAAAATTTTGCTCCCTCTGTTTTTTTAAAAATCCATTTAATGAAAGGAATGCCATCCTACTATTTTTCATAGGATAGATGATCATGAACCATGGAGATTGAAGAAAAGATATTTGTTCCATAAGTGGGGGTTGCAGCTTAATTTGGGGTTGTAAAGGGGTTTTTGGACACTGAATGAAAAGTTGCTACTATTTAAATCCTCACAGCCTACTCACATTGGGTAGTTTGTGCAGGTTTACACAACACTAATACTAAGGACTCTGTCCTGCAGACCTACCTCTTGGTTTCTGATCAACTTTTTAAGAGATTGAAATCACACAAAATTCTATTGAAACATAATTTCCATCTCTAATCACAATGCAAGTAATTAGTAAAGTCTCCTCAAGTATCTGATGAAACCACAAGCTAATTAGTCACTTAAACCACTCACACTGGCCACAGCCCAGTGGAAAACAGCTTTTGGAACGTATTTCCCATCCCTGTTTCAGACTGAGTTGGGAACTTCTGCCAGCATCTTGGTGAAAAAGCTCTGCTGGGCTTTGAGGCTCCCTGCAGCCTGGGCTATGGTATGAAGGAGCCAGGAATGAGAAACAAGAGCTACCAGGAGTGATACAAGCCTCCAAAACCCTTCTTCAGTAAATCTCTGCCTGCAACAGATTCCTTTCAAACAGACACAGGGAGAAACAAAAATTCCTTGCAATTTTCATAATAAACAAAACCAAAGTGAATC
Organism: Acropternis orthonyx; assembly: GCA_035583155.1. Classification (NCBI taxonomy): domain Eukaryota; kingdom Metazoa; phylum Chordata; class Aves; order Passeriformes; family Rhinocryptidae; genus Acropternis; species Acropternis orthonyx. Next base: position 15,444,594 of record JAWWEU010000020.1, read on the forward strand.
ACTCCAGAATAACAACTTCAGTAGTATCACCTCTCTTACTCTTTCAAAGAAAGCAAAATTATTTTGTACAAATTATAGACTGTCTCTGCTGGGAAATGAGAAATAGTACTCAAACTGATGCAAAACAATAGGTTTATAAAACTGTCACCTCACCTCTACACAGGAAAGATACACACACTTTTTAGTTCTCAATCAAAAGTATTTCCAGGCATGTCTGTAAACTTGTTTAGATGGATTCCTACAATAGTCTCACTATACTTTTAAGTGAGTTATCAGGCACTTAGCAGAAAAAGCAGCAGCTTGGGGCCTTGGTTGCAGCTTGGCTCCATGCTGCCAGTCTGAAGCAGCACAGGCATAACTCTGGGTGCAAAGCAGTGATTGTTTGCAGCTGCAGCAGCTGGATGACTGCTCAGGCAGAGCTTACCAGCCCACCGCCCAGCCAACGTGGGCAATCACATAAGCCTTCACTGGCTGCCTCAACACAGTCAGATATTTGACTGTCTTTGCAAAGTCAGACAAAAATCTGACTGACATTGCATCGATATGGACAGAGCAACAGCCACACAGACCTTTCCATTTCTTCCAGCAGACACCACAGTCTAGCCTAATTTCATCCCTTGTGGTTCCAGAATGAAAATATTCTGTTTTCTTTCTTCCTCATCCACAGAGATGACCATGACAGTACAGCTGTGTGGATCCTCGTATTATCACACACACCTTGTGTTATCCCCACTCATCTCCTTCCTACATACTTAGTGACTATTGAAGCAATTAGAAATATTATGTTCCTTCCACGCAAGTCCTGCAGAAAATTCTCTGAAGCTTTTGTACAAATGATGCCAATGGAAAATGTTCCAGTGATGTCAGTCAGTGTGTTACCAGTCTCTCTAAGGCACAGCATTTTGGGCAGTTTATGTCAGCACGCTAAATGAAATAATAATTAAACTAAGTAACTCAAAAGTGGTTCGGATGTGCTTCCAAATGGAAGTCTTAACAGAAGAGATTCAAAAGGAGTAAGAGATACGTATGTTTTGATAATCTGAAGTGAGCCAGCTTACCCAAAAAGCCACTTAATTACACCAAAACTGAAACATCTGGTTTAGATTAGCTGTTAAAAAAAATAGTATGGTGAAAAGTAAACCACTTGGAGAGGAAGTATTAACATTATTCCTGACTTACACACTGTCATGACAGAAAACTAATACTTATTTTTATTATTGTTTTTGTATCTTCCTATGACATACAAAGAGGAAACTCAGCAAAGTAAGGAGTCTACTGCCTCCACTCTGTGTTAGGCAGAAGAATGAGCTTGTCCTTCCCTGTTCTGAGTAAGCTGGGGGTTGCCAGAAGTACCAGGCTAATCTTTGTCCCTTGTGGATCATTTGGAATCCATGTTGCTTTCTCAAGTCCTGCCACATTAAGGGTATTTTCACATGGAAAAAGTACCAAAAAACCCCACCTGGCAACATTCTCCATTTTGACTTGAGAACATTCCTACCATTTCTGTTGTCTGCTATTATTTATTTTCAACACTTTTTTTGCCTCCTAACTTGCAGCCAAGGAAAGCAAAACCTTGCAGAAGTGATGCCAGCAATTTCCCTGCACATACAGTAGGTACTCTCCAACCTGGAGATATCCAAATCTCTCCCTGGTACAGTAGCCTGGTATTTCTTAACAGTATCTGTAGCTGGGAAGTCACATTATAGCACTTTAGAACATTTAGAGCCTAAGGAAAACCTTTTATGTGAGCATTTTAAAGCTTAAAGCTCTAATCTAGGACTTGGTATATTTATCCAAGTCCTTAATTATTAATGTTACTCTATTGATTCGATACCTGAAACTCTAACAACAAAACCTGTGCAAACTAATTATGCCTGGCTTCTGAATTTACAGGGCTTCTTTGCTCCTCTTCTAAGTCTTCTTTTACTTAATCAATAAGGTCTAATTCATAAAACCAAACGGAGATGCCAGAATTGAGAAATAAAAAGCGTATTAATTATCATATCAGCTCTGCAACATCTATACATGTGGCTGAAGCACTTATTCACCTGAGGGATCCCAACAATATCCAAGTCCTTCCTAGCTGATTATCCTCATGCAGGCAGCACAACCAATCCTAACATTATTTTAATTAGTTCAGAAATAAAATTATTAAAAAAAAAAAAGGCAGCTTTGGTTTCTCCATGAAAGGCTTTGTAACACCAGTTTCTTGAGGCAATGCAGTTTTGCCATCTTGTGCAGACGGAGTAAATTCACAAAGCTCTAGTCCCCCAGGTTCCTCCCTTCCTCCTGGCAGCCCTTCTGCAGTACCAGCACCAGCGCTGGGCTCTGCTAGTTTGCAAAGTTTAGAGAGGCCTAGATTCCCCTCATCTGCATTCAAAAACACTGATTCAATTGCCTAATACAGCCAAGTTAGGGCCAGATTCAGATGCTCTGCTTCACTTTTGAGTATTATCCTTAAGACAGACAAGATTGCTTCTGGAGCAGTGTTCATGCACAGACCTGGCAGGATCACCACAATATTCTGAAGCAAATTTCTAAACTATATCACCAAATCAGTAGTACATAGCTTTGAAAGTATCAAAGTTTGCCATACTTCCTGATCAGTTAATTCTTTTTAATTCATTTCATGAAGGTATGTAGCAATGCAGAGGGGGGGTTATTTAATTGTCAGCAATATATTTGGTCTATAACAGTCAAGATTACTTGACTACAGGTCCCCAAACCTCCTCAGAGCTGTACTTAAGAACCTTCTATCTTTAATACAAAACTGATAAGTGAAATAAGAAATTAGGTCCTGACATATTTTTAATCTTCACATTTGAACATCTATTTCATTTTTACTCTCATAATCACTGTGCATATAGACATAAGAATCATTTTCTTCAAATCCCCTGAACTCCACAGTTCTTAAACAAATATACTATACCCATCTCAAATTCTCTTGCTTTCTAAATGTTATTTCAGGTAGAAAAAATATTTTTAAAATGTGAAACAGAACAGAGTGCAAATTCTGAGGAACATGCACAGCTCAGATAATTTTTTAAAATCTTGTTGTTGTTTGAGCTAAACCAAAGGTGAACAAGCTTAAATTCTTGAGTTCAGTGAGACCACTCCAGTATTACAACAAAATCAATGGTGATCAGAATTTGGTCTAAACATCTCCATTATGACCAAGCTCCATTAGTTCCAGTGAAGAGGAACTTACATCACATTTTTATAACCAACATAATTTGTAGTATACAACTAACTGCATGACCATTCTTTCAAAACATCAAGATAAATCACAAGAAAATCAAAGACGTGTTTAAGGTTTGAGGACAAATGGATACTAACAAACATTTATTGCAATAAATTGCTGTTAAAAACAGGATTATGGGAAAATACTTAGCAAAGGTGATTAGGACCACTTATTTTAAAATTCTTTTCCGTTGTTTCTCTTAAGTTCATAGACCACCAAGTTTCATTTAATCCTTTCTAATTCTGGGCAAGATAATCATGGCAAATAATGGTGAATGAATCACATGCCTGCACAGGAGTATCACAGCCATTGTGGCACTGGGATGAATGCTGTGTGAGAGGATTAATGTGGTATAATACCACACTTGCTTTTGCAGGCTGTTATTTTAATCTTGTGAGCTGCCTTTAATCAAGGTGGGGAAATACAGTAAGGTTACTGTTGATCTCGGGCAGCCAGAGAGGATGTCGTGTGACATCCAAGTCCTTCAGTCCTATAGGGGACCCTTGGCAGCTTCTAAAAGTCTTATTTTGTGTATTAATGGAAGGAGAGAGAGAATTTGCCTGTGCTAGGGAAAAGTTGGCAGGTGAAGGAACAGCACAAGAGATGCCATTGTGCCAACAAGTTACTTAGTTCTGAGTATTAGGCAATGTGCACCCAAGAATTCATGGGATCCTGAAACTGCAGAGACAGCAAATCACTGACCTGTCACTCGCTGCAGATAGGGGAGCAGAGACCTGGCAATGGCACAAAGGTAGATGGACTGCAGTAGCCAAGCAGGCTATAGAAGAAAGTGGGGTATGATCAAGTGTGCAGAGGAGCAAAAACCCCTTTTAACTCTTTCTTCTTGCCTTCATATAGTTTTTCCACTGTCCGGGCTGAGGGTTTTACCATTATACTGACTAACGTATCCCTGTGAGAGGCCACTCATGAACCTTGTCATGGACCAGTCTGATCCTAATCAGTAGAGACTTCTCTCTTGTTGAATAACAGGAGCATTTAGAAGTGCTAGAATTGTCCATTTAGTCATTCTGCCTGTCAAATTCCCACCTCAGAATGTGTGCTCCGCACTCAAAACCTCTGCAGAAAGAAAAGCAGCATGGGGGGGTGAAAGCTGTACAAACGCAAATACTATTTCCCCAAGCCACTGCCCAAAACATAAAAGGAATTCAGAATACACTGCAGATCAGAAAAATTCCATTAAATTCTACCCATTATATTTTCTAAAACAAGATGGCAGAATGCCAAAATACCTAAACAAAGCGGGTTTTTTTCACGCAATTTCCATCCTGCTGAGAAGTAATAAGTCCTAGAGATTTTATAAAGAAACCTGTTCTTGAACAATTTACTGACCAGATTTATAGGTCCAAGAAATGAGGATGGTTCAGATTAATTTCCTATAAGCATCTACTTCCAAGAGCTCTTCTTTACACCAAGCCTGAGCCAGACATTTTTCCCCAATTAGCGGCCCTTTTACACCGGTTGAATTGTGTGAAGGGGATGGGAGATGGCCACAACTTCATGTTTGAGAATTCCCGTCGGCTATGGAGAAGTCTCAACTGCTTTGAATCACTGGAATACCTTCTTCCTCTGCAATCAAAGTGTAAGAACTTCAAGCACACCAGAAGGCTCTGCTAAACCACTCCATGGCTGGCACCCACATCTCACCTACTCTAACTGCTGTTGGGGTCACCACCAGGGAGACTCCAAATCCAAGAGCTTTATCCACTTGTGCATTTGCAAAAGTAGCTGAGGGGTTTGTTTTGGTTTTTTTTTGTTTGGTGCTCACTCAATTTGAACAAAAGATTTTGGATTACATTTCATGTAAAAATTGCAGAAAAAGTCCTTTCAGCTGAGACTGCTGAAATTAAATATTGACTTTTTTAGCTTTTAAATTTTGATTGGACACAAGTAATTCAGGGAAGTCAACATGAATTAATGGGTGCAAGGCTGGGCTGCCAAACTGGCATTATTTTTATTATTACTAGTTCTAAAAATGGATTTGGCCACTCAGCAGGGACCAGCTTTTCTTATAGGAGATAAACCCATCCCCAATATTGTATTAATCATCCATTGCCCACTCTTCTGTGCTGTCCATTGCCCCAGATAAAGCAGGATTAGCAGTGAGAATCCAAACCTTGTATAGTTTACCTCAGCAGGTCAAGTGAACTTTTCAACATCTGGTTTAAGATCTTCTAAAGAGGACCTTTGCATGACTTTGCATGTGGGAACCAATAAGTTCAGCCAAAATAGAGAATTTGAAATGCAGACTCCTCTGAAACTCTGGCACCAGAAAGGTTATATACTCCAAAAAGGCAATGAGAGACTGGCAGCAGCACGCCTTGACTTATCTTAGCTACCTTGATTAGAGGTGAACTAACTAGATAGTTTATATGAACCTAAATCTTACCCTAATCCATAAAATATTCTGAAAACACAGCAGTTAGGAAGAACTAAATAAAGCATATGTTCACTCTATTTGAGGGGAAAAGTTAAATAATGTAGCATTAAAAAGGAGGTAATTAAGGTATTGAAGACAAATGTGTACAGAGAAAGACTAAAAGCAGAGTAGTACAACTTCTATACATACAGGTGGGTGGGAACAGAAAAGTCAAGGTGACAGAAATTAGTTGGAAATATTGTGACCCCAGTGGACTCTCTGAACTGTTTTGGGCTGTTTCCAGGCCACTTTTTCCCAAAGGGTAAAATACAGATATCTGAGCAACAGTTGAAGCAAATAGAAGCCACCTCAGACAAGCTGAAGTCATGCAATTTAATCCTGAGAGTCCCCTACATTATTATATCCATTTCTGATTACACCATACTTAGAGAAAAACATGTGTTCACTGGCAGGCTGCAAAGAAAGCAAAAGCTGGTGATATCTTAAGACACTGTATAAATAGAAATTTGAATACGAATTTCCACAGGGAGATAGAATAGTGGTGAGATTTCACTTTCCATTATTACTACATGCTGGTAACGTGCTTCATAGTGTAAATATCTTTAATTGACATGAATGGATTTTTTACTTTTTTTACTCTATAGATCTACTTTCTCACCCTGCAGTAAATCAGAAGACATTTTGCTGATATCTGTGTTGTTGTATCACTGTATAACTGGGATAAAAGAAGAATTACATTTTAAGCTGGAGTGGTTCTGGTTCAGTATATATTCTCCTTTGAAGCACAGCTGAAGAGGGAAAGATGGTCCATGAGGTTGGACTGCGAGTACAAGATAGAAACTCTAATGTCCATTATGACACAGATCTTTGGCACTATAACTTGGGCAAATAATTTAGCATTCCTGTATCTCAGCATCCCATGAAGCTGGCTTAATGTTTCCCAACGCTAAGGATTTTTGTAATGGGGAAAAAAATAAAGGTAGAGACTTTAAAAGCAATCAGGAAACTTGTCTGTCTAGTAAATAATGGAGTTTTAAAAACAAATTCAGAAGAGTGAGAATTTTAATGTTACTTTCAGGGGTTTTTCTTATTGTATTAAAAAGTGTTGGGAATAAATGCAGAACAAGAATATCCCCTGGTTTAAATAAATGGATTGATAGAAGGAAGATTTTAGATTTGTTTTCAAGAAAATTAGTTGCCTTGGATCCATATTCGGGCAATAACATATGTACTCTACTTTATTATACATTTGAAAGCTATAGAAGCATATCAAGGTAAAAAAATTACTTCAGATTTCAAATTAAACCCTTGCTAAAATAACAGATTAAACTCACTCAGGGGAAGGCAAAAAAAAAAAAAAAAGAGGGGAGGCAGGTTTAATTCGGTCTCTGTAAAAGATAATAGTGAAAGGCCTGACTTTGTCTCTGCCAAAGGCGTTTTGCCATCTACCTCCACAGAGCCAGGACAACCGCGCTGGGTTTGGTCAGGCCTCAATCCTGCAACCTGTGCGAGGGAGAAGGGAACTTCTACAGTCAGTGGGATTCCCCACAGCTCTCCGAATCAGAATTTTGTGGGAAACTATGTATAGAACTTGTTTGAATTTTGGCCCAAGAGTTTTCTCATTTCCTTTGACAGTCGCCATAAAAACCCTCTTGTGCAACTCCGCTATCTTTTCATCTTGGGATGCCAAAATATAAGACTCTGAACATCTGTTTGAAAAACAGAATATGCCAATATTTAAATTAGCAATGGTTTCTTTTCCCTCCAAGACTATCAACTAATTATTTGAAATAGATTTACCCAAATATTGCACTTAGTTCCATATTACACATGCATAAATGAGAACAGAATTTGGCCCAATATGTTTAAGCTAAGCACATTTTTGCAGCTATGAAAAGTAATCTGATTTCCATGGAATAGTTCATACATGGCAATCTGCCTTCCTGGGCCTCAGTTCATGTCAAGCCTTTTCACTCTGTTCATTTTATGAAGATTTAATTGAATCCTACTTAAATAGCATCAACTAGCACTTATTCATAAAACCATCAAGCCTTTCATCACAAATTCATAGTTTTGTAATTCTTAAAAAAAATAAAATGAAATAAATCATATATATTCAGTCATACTATCACTGGAAACACTTGAAACAAACTCTTCTGTCCACAGTCCTCTGCCACGATTTTGAAACCTCATTTTGAAGTCCCATTAGAAAGTAATCATATTTTGACCAAAGGTGAATTTATTTTTCACTGTTTTCCTGCACAAAATATGATGCTGATGTTAAGTTACTGCTACATGGACAAGTAAGGTTTGTCTTAGAATGAGATGAAAGAAAAATATAAAATAATGGGAGGTAGGAAAGGCAAAGCTATTTTGGGCAAACCCAGCCAGAGTGTTGTCCCAGTAGCAGAAAGGGCTGGAAAGCCAAGCTCTCCCTAACCCACCTTTACCAGAACTCTACCACAGCAAGTGTGGAGCATGCAAAACTCATACAGTCCCTAAAATGGATTAAATCAGTTTCTAGAGAGGCTTTATAGGACTGTCAGAAACTCATGAAGATAAAACCTGACTCTCAACAGGTGTAATTTATCAAGGTACACAGACATTTGGGCAGCTAAACAAAAAAATCTCCAAAGAAACAACTGAAAAGCCAGCTAAGATACCCAAAAGCAGAGGGATGAAGTCTTTCTTAGTAGCCTTTTTCCAGCAGCCCAGCCATCCTGCTGGCAGGAAGGCAGCATTCCTCTTCCTGCCAACACCACCACAATCTGCACCATCACTTCTTTTACCTCCATTATTTTATCCCCCAGTTTATTACCTTTAGCACCTCAGCACCAACACTGCTGAAACTGTGTTTTCTGAAAGAAAATCTGAGTACTTTGCCATTGGGTAAATTCTTCAATTTACTGCCCAGCCCCTCCAATCCTTTTGACCCAGGTTGTTATTTGCCAGAACAAATTGAATCTTACATTATTGGTTCTTATTCTTTACAGTCGCAGAGGCGATACCATGCTGTTCATAATAATCTCTCCAAAATAATTCAGACATGCCTCAGGTAATTAAGGAATTATACCCTCCCAGCCAAACAATACCATATTTCTTATTTCCATCATATAAATGGTCCCAAAAGGGACCAGGAAGCCTTTTTGTCTCATAAAAATAGTTTACACAGGTGCATACTTAAAGTATGATTTCTTGTTATTATTTGGCATGGTAAGGATATGGCAGACTTAACTTTTTTGCAGTGATGAAAACCATGTGCGTTGTGGCAATGCCCACCAATAGAGACCTGATAGCACTGGCAGAAGAAGAAAATTGACTTTATTCGCCCACAATTGGATGGGGATGATTTGCATTGCCTATGATCTTCAGATTAATTGATTCTGGATTATAGCTCCAAATAGGAGGCTCTAGAAAGAGTCCTTTCAGTTTGAAAGGGAAATCATAATACAGATGAGGAAGTAACCTATTCCATACCTACTTCACTGCCCTGTCAAAATGCAATAGGGAATGAAAATCATTTCCCTTTTCTTTCTTTATTCAATTTCACATAAAAGCAGAGCGAATATAAACCCCCAGAAAAATATCACAGTAATTGAGACAGAAGGAAAGGTAAAACTGGCAAATTGAAAACTTCAGTCCATAACTCATAGGCAGTTCACCAACAGTTCCTGTATTGGATGTTCCCACCTTAAGACTGACTCCAGTCACTTCGGACTTGCAGACTCTTGCACAGCCAGTCCTGCACATCTCACTCAAGAATTGTACTAACCCTCTCTTTCTAGTCCCCTCACCTTCTCCTTGCTTCATCTTTGACCTGTGCTTAACTCTCTCAGCCTATTTGTTTGTGAATTCCCTTCTCCATTCTCCAGTTCCACGTCTTCCTTTTTCTTTGCTTTTTTTTTCCTCCATGCAGGTTATTTCCTCCTCATTAAACCCGCCAGAACACAATATTGATGTGGTTAAACTGACTTTGTTGACCCGATACTGTCCTCTCCGGGTCATGTCTCCAGAAGCCCAGTGAAGGACAGCGAGATGTGACAGAGATGTGATTTCACATCTGGAAAAAGCAGGACTGAATCCACATGGTCCCAGATGTGGAGCAACAAAGATCTTGTCTCAGATTTGGATTTACTTTCACAACAGAAATGCTGCCCGGCTCTGCTCCACATCCATAATTGCTCTGCAATTTATTACTATTTATAGCATTTTCAGATACCTGCTTTCAGGTGTTTAATTATTTCCATTTCTGACAACATGGAAGATTTTAGCAACAGGAAAAGCAAAAAAAAAAAAAAAAAAAAAAAAGAGAACTTCAACAAATCCAGAAGACAGATTCCACCCCTAATACAGTGTTGAGGCTCTGCATCCACACAGCACCCGTGGCACCCACCTGCCCCATCAGCAAGGGTGTTCCATCAGCACTCAGAGCACTGATGGCTCTCTGCTGACCCTTCAGTTCTAACGTCTTACTATTATTTTAATGTCTTAGGAAATCCTTCCTTCTGCTTTCCACTTTTTCTTTCCTTATCTTATTTTTGCACATCTTACCTGCAGTCTTTCACACCTTTTTATTTATTCACTACTGTTCTCTAGAAGTCTAATGCAGAGCTTCTGTGTTAACAAAGTAACTCATTCATTACTACCTGTCTGTTCATAAGTGGAGTAACTTTTCTGGGGAAGATGAACATTTGTGTCTTGTTTTCCCCTATTAGTCAAAACTCCACTTCTAAGGTATCAAGCAGATTCCTTCCAGCATTCAAATGTTCAGGCTTTGCCACTCATCCTTATGAGCTTGTTCCTCCAAGTATTCAGTCTTAAGACATGGAAAGTTTCTTGATCAATCCAGCCCCAGAGGATACATATGAAAGTGTTTGAAATTAAACCACAATGCAGTGGAAGGACTTTCCTGCCTTCTCACAAAGGGTTGGACGCTCTCTGCCTGATACCTTTGTAGAACCTGTCAATAAGCACATTTTTCGACAAGCACATTCATTCACTAGAAGGTCCCCTCAGCTTCCTCTCTTCCAGGTGTTTCCTGACAATACCTATTGTCCTGCCTGGCTGGCTGCTCCTCACTCCCTGACACCTACTGCTCTTGCTTGCTTCTTTTGTTCAGAACATAATCTGTTTCCATGCATACTTTTCTCACACTGAGAAAGTATCTCCCAGCTGGCCAGAATCAACCTTCCTTTCCTTTCTCACCAGCACTGCCAGATAACAACAGGCTCATCCTCCCACAACCAGAGCCTACGGCTGCATTCTCCACGCAGAGCAGGACTGTCGCCAACTCAACATCATGAGCAGTAGCATGCTGTGAGACAAACAGGGACATTATTCCAAGTTTCAGCTTCCTCTTCCCTTTCATGGTACAGTATCTGCTTAGTTCATCAAGGCAGAGAGCAACGTGCAGTCCAAAAATGTGTGCCAACATCCTTCCAGTGCACATTAAAACTGAGTCCCCCAGCTATCTGCACTAAATAAATCCCATGCACTGCACAGAGCATTAACCAATTCAGTGAACCAGGATGGACAGGGCAGTGTGTGCTCTGCTCTGTGGAGCTGCTCCTCAGCTGGAGAAGCCTTCCACAGGCAACGAAATGCCTGGGCTTGCCACTCCAGCAGTGTGGTCTTTGCCTGGTGTTTTGGGGCACAGCACCACGTGGGTTGGGGTTAAGCTCAGCTGGGTGAGTGGGCTGCCAGGGCCAGCAGAGAAGACACTGCACAGCCCTGAGCCATCTCAGTGGCATTTACTGCAGGGGCTGGGAGGTGGGACACTGCCATGGGCATCAGCAGCCCGCATCCCCCTCCTTCCCCAGCACAGGACCAGGCATAGGCTGTTGGCTTCACTAAGCTGAGCTGGCCAAATGTGTCTATGCAAAAAAGCCTCTCTGAGGCTGCTGTGATTCACATCTTGGATCAGGAGAGCCCTGTAATGAACATCATTGCTGAGCAGCCCATGGGCACCAAGCACTTGATCCAGCACATGGGGGAATGTCAGCCCTGTGATTTTTCACATAAAATAAAACGAGGTCATAATTGCACCTGATGTTGTAAAACTGCCAGAAAACAGAACCAAAATTAAATGCTAGACCTTGGGTTTGTCTTTATCATTCTGGTATTTTTCTTAACTCTCTTTTTGTTTTTAATTAATTTTTCTTTGGGGAAGATGGGGCTGCTTTGTTTTGTTCTGATTTGTTTTTTTGTTCCTGCCAATTGTGTAAAATGGAACATATTTGGGAGGAATGAATTAAATTTTACAAAAGCTCTTCTAATAACATATATTTTAAAAAATAAGCAAAGAATAACAAGCATTTGCCCAGTAGATGAACTGTAAATGTTATCAGGCAAAGTAAACATTCCAACTGTAATTGTTATTGTAGATGGATGAATTCATAAATATGGAAACACTAAAAAATGGTGTAATACAGAAACAAAATGCAATGGACTGAGGAAAGAATGCAGCATGCAGCAGGCTGGGCAAAGGCAGTTCAGAAAGGTTACATAGCTAACAAGAGCGCTGAAAAACAGAGCTTTCTAACGTGGCACCAGCGCTGTGGAAGCTCATGCAAACACTCATCACCTCTTCACCCCCCAGGATGTTATTGACACTGCATATGAACCCAGAGGAAGGTATTCCTATCCCCTCTGTCCAACACCAAACAACATGCCCTCATTAGTAGTTTAGGTTGCATTAGGGGAGCACTTTCGAAGTCCTTCTCCAAGCTGTCCTCACCCATCATGCTTTGGCTTGTGTGGAGCACACAGACAGCTTTTTAAACCAGAGAAGGTACTACAGGGATGCACCTGAAATGCCACAAGCCTAACGTGTCCTTGGGCTCAGACTAATGAGTCCTGCTGACACACGGTGCTCAGCACGGAGTGCTTTGCTCCCACTGCACCAAATGTTGTTGCAGACACCAACATATCCCAGGCTGGAGCTGCTCTAACCAAGGCTTTCCCATAGGCTTCTCCAGAGGGCAATTCATCTAAACAAGGACACTGTTTACTCTGTACTACCTGTAGTATGATTTTTTTTCACTGCCATTCTTTTTCACACTCCTGGCTGTTAAGCAGCATAAATACGCGTGATAAAATCATCTTGACTGACTTAGGGGCTTTCATATTAGTGCTGGTTTTCTTAAAGCTTTGCCTTACGGGACACCCTGAACTCCTGACATATGCCAGACCACGATCAAAGATGTTCTGCATTGTTTGACAGATATAACTGCATGTAAGGAGTGAAAGTACCACCCATCACCCTCCGCTGCTTTCAAAAGTCACTTTGGAAAAATTCAGGTGAAGCAAAGCAACCAAATTCCCACCTGGCCTGTAGTGCTAACACAAAAACTGAATTCTTCTCTGTGTACTGCATTCACAACACACATCCCCACACTGCTGTCCCTTGGGCAGAGCTCAGCCAACAGCAAAGTGGAGGCCAGGCAGCCTGGACATGCCCCAGCAGGTCTCCTGTCCCAGATTCGGCAGTGGTAGCATCATGCCAGTACAACTGGCAAGGATATCAAGACCCTAGAAGGACATATTTTCCTCTATCCCAGCCCCATTTACACCCAATCATAGACCTACATGTTATGTTTTCCCTCTGCTGCTGTTTTGGCACATACATGTGTAAAGGGCTTGCTCATCCTCCAAAGTCAGACTAGTTCCTTCCTTTCCAAGTGCTCTGGATCCCCAGTGGGATAGTCAGCGACAGCAATGTGCTTCTTATAGTTTTCAGTTCATTGAATTGCTCCATAAAGATGTAATTTAAGGAAAGGAACAGTATCTCCAGCCTAACTCTTTTAGAAAGCTGCCCTTCATTTTGCCAGACTTCATCAGTACTTCCACCCTGCTTTCCTCCATACAATGCATCGCAAGCACAAATATTAGCCCTTAGCTGATCTGATCTTCAATCATGAAAAACTGTCTCAGAGCTAATGCCTGCACCCACGGTTCATTAGCAGGCAGGGATTAAAAAAAAAGCTTCTGAGAAATAGGAAGGCTGGCCCTCTGCTCATCTGAAAATTTATCTCTGAATATTCAGTACAACCTCAGTCATTAGTTTCCAAAGTCACATACGGAGCAGATAGATGTCAAATCAATATCAAGACAGATAACTTCTTATCAGTAGGAACGGATACTGAGAAACAGCGTCTGTGTGATTGTATCATTTCATTAGGTTAGTTATCAACAACCAGTGCCATATGTGACAATCTCATATAGCCCTGGAAAAAGCCTGAGAGATAATAGTATGCTTTATAGCTTAATTCTCTGCACCAGTTAATTATATGGCACATTAAATCTACCTCAAAATAAACAAATACTGTAATTACAGCTAAAAAAATTTATGTCATTCTCATCAACCAAACTTTGACTGGGGGAGCTGGGTACGTTTAGACATCTAAATCAATATGTAGGTCCTGAATATGGATATTTAGATGACTGCCAATCTTTACATTTAAAAATTGTTGTGCTGATCAGACAGCACTAAATCAAAATATTACTTCTTTTTAGAGAAGACATCTTTCCACTTTTTTACTGTTTAAACAATCACTTCTATATTCAACTGCTTTGCATACTTACTACATATAATCTCCTGAAATACTAAGGAATCTATATTTTAGATTCATTTTTACCGTTCCTGCATCATAGACCACATACAGGAAGATACAACTGAATTAATTTCATCACTGTGATGGATTATTAGTAAGCAAATCTAATGGATCCCCCAGTGTTCCTTTGCTATCCTATTACTCCTGCTTACAAAAGACTGCAAAACTTTCATTACGTTGGCCGATCAAACACTGAGTCAGCCAGTTCATCTTTCTCTGTCTCTCTCCCAGTGGCTCTATTTATATCAACTAGATGTTGGACAACCCTCTACAGAGCAGCAACTAAACTATGGTCCCTTTCCAGCAACCAAGGCCTCTCAAATCAGATTCATGGAACTCCTCTGGCCCACCTCTGCTATGGAGTTTGCAGGATGGGATGGGAGATCACAATCCACTCTTTATCCTGTGCTTCCCTTCTCCCAGAGTAAATAAACAGAGCTAATTAGGTTAAGGGATAACTATGAGTAATGTCACAGCTGCGGCAAATGACTCTCAGAGAGGAACTATGGAATTACTCAAGCATTTGAAGGAGTACAGAAGCAAACGCTCTACAATAACCCACCATATATCAAAATAATAAAAAGAGACAGAATTTGGCAACAGCGAGGACATGGCAGTATTGACATACATAGATATGTCCAACATAAATATTGTGAGATCTTTTATCAACAGTTTCTAAACATAACAGGAATGTGCATGAAGAGCAGCAGCTCAGCTCCAAACAGCACCACGCTAGAGAAGACCAGATTTCAGACGTAAATTGCGAGTGGGGTGGAGAAGAAAGGAGCGGGCGGGGGGGAAAGGGTTTGCAGCTTAGTAGGTCACTTTCAAACTAGCAGCATTGGTGCCAAATGGAGCTTTCTAATTACTCTTATTTTCCTGCTGAAATTGCAAGAGAAGCACAAAAAGCTGCACAGTGCTGGGGTGATTCACATGTTTCTGGAAGCTGCAGCCCAGGCAATCCCTCCCTGGCACTGTGGCTGTTGTCTGTTGAGGGAATTAGGGTTTAGTAGCTCCAGGCTGATCTCATGAAAAGCAGTGACAGATATTCAGTCTATAGAATTGTAGTGGGGAAAACAAGCTTTTTGCTTTTCAAATTGTACTCTTTAGAAGTAACAAAAAAAATTGTTTTTCATATTTAAGCTCTTGAAAATCGTTGATTCATAAATACAGTGATACTCATACTATTTCTCTATTCAACAGCATTTGGTAAGACCTTCAAAATTAAAAAAGTGGTTTAAGTTAATTTTTTTCCTCTTTCTGAAAACACACACTTGAATGTGTGAAAACAGTCTGAGCCAGCACAAAGTTACTTACTCTCCAGACCACCTATCTAGTGCCAGACTGAAAAATCTCATTTAATAATTCTACACATCCCTCTCCTACTGGGTGTCTCCAAACTCTTGTCCTGTTTTATCTGAGACACAGTGAGAGAGTCCTGACAGAGTAAAACATATTTCTATTTTCTATTACTTGTGTGGTTGCCATCAAATTCCCAGGAGTGGTTCCTTGCATCCTACTGAGCAGAAAGGTGGGAGCCACCCTCTTCAGTTCAGTCTACTCTAGATGTGTCTCAACCCTCAAAAAGACAAGTCAGAACCCCCTGCCTGTGTCTGACTAGCCAGCTACTCTACACCCACCAGCAGGATGATTCAAAGGATTCTTGCTGTGGCTATCAAATTTCCACCAAATACAGTGCCCAAAATTAATCAGCACTGCCTCCCCGAAGGCACTGCAGATCTCGCCCTTGGTACCTCAAAGTGAGCTGGAATTAAAATACTCCAAAAGGCCCCAAAATGCTTACAAAGACCCAAACTTAATTCCCTGTGTTTTCATGAATCTAAAGAGTGGGTAGGATTAGGGCATAACAAGCAAATACAAATTAAATATCTAGCTTTGTATACTTTAAGCTGATGTTGTCTCCTACTTTAAAAAAAAAAAAAAAGAAAAAAGAAAGGAAGTACAAGAAATCTTATAAATCCTTGTGTGAGTCAATTTTAATGAGAAAAGACATGGACATCCACACTCAGAGCCCCGGAGACATTGAGGTGATGCTTTTCATGCCCTTCTACACTGGATACAAAGGAGCAGTCAGCCATCAGCCCAAGGGTTGGACCAAAGTAACGCCAGGCGATCCCTAAGCCTGCTTTCACTGAAAGAATTTTGGGAGGCACTGCCCTTGCTCTTAAATTCTGGGAAATTCCAGGATCATCTTTCCTCCTCCACCTAGGCTGAGAAATCCCCTCTGGAAGAACCTCAGCTGTGATGTTAAACATAAGGATAACTGTCCAATACACCACCCGACACAAGAGAGGTATGTCTGAAGAAGAAAGAGATCTTACTTGCAAGTTAATTCCAGTTCTAGATATTATTTGGAATGTACTAATAGCAATATTTTTAGGTGCATTAAATATGTTTGCTACGAGTTGTGTTGTTCACTCTTTTTGAAGTCAAGGGGTCTTTTCCTATTTTGCAAAACTTGACACACTCTGCCTGGGGATTCTCTCTACCAAAGAGGTTAGAGCCTCTGCAAAATTATTATTCTGGCTTGTACTTCCAAAGAGGCTTAAGGATCTGTAAAAAAGACTATTACCTCAGCATCTTTTTATCCATACATTCATCCCTACCAGAGTGCAAGGTATTGTAGTTTAATTCCATTAGGAGACCCACCAGCAAGATACTGGAAACATCCCAGGGGCTGGTTCTTGAAAGGTGAATCAAAACTCACTGAGCTGGAGAGGAAGGACAGCCAAGCAGCACAAGATTTGGTGACTGTACAGCTTGAGCTTCTCAATGGTTGTTTTTAAGGATGTGGACACTTCTTTGTCACTGGGATGATGATGAAAATCCTACCGCTCACTCCAACTAGTTTGCTCCATGTGTTTTACACGTCCACTTATTGATTTCACTGACTGGTTTTTGGCATTATGATTTGTTCCTCTGAGCTGCTAAGCAGGACTTTGACCTTTTACTTGCTTGTCTAAGCTAACGACACAGCTCCATTCGAGGTGTGCTCATCAGGCCTTTAAATTCCAACACATTTTCAAGAAATGTCATGAGGAATAATATCCACAGCTTTAATTTTAAAAATAAATGTAACATCACAGAGATGAAACTCCACAGGATAGTTCTCGCTGTGAAACTGATACTGTGTAGTTTAACTGGGCTGTAGAAAACATATGAGACGTTTTCAGACAGGAATTCTGTTAATTGTGCAAGTTGAGATGCTTAATTTGCATCAAAAACAATAAGTTGGCAAGAAAGCTTGCTAACCGTGCCAGATCTAAAGGTGTTACCATGACGGTAAGAAGAATTGGTTTAAGAAACCATTTATTTGATGAAATTGGAGGATCCCCAACTTCATAAATCAATTCCCAAACTGCAGGGAAAAATATTACCTTTTAAATGCCCCTAATTGTTATTCATTATTCTAGGCCCTCTAAACCTCACCAGAGTGGTTTATTGATGATGTAGTCTTCAAAGAACATTATTCAGGCAATGGAAAGAGGAAAAAAAAAAAAAAAAGGAATACTTCACCAGAATAATGAATTGCATTGGACAACATTGAGAAGTTTTAGTTTGTTTGCTTTAGGCTAATTTAGCAAAAAGGTGGATTTTTTTTTCTCTTATTTTTTCTTGAAGCCAGTTTAAAAAGAAACAAATTTATTTAACAGGAAAAAAGGCAGTAGTGAGATTCATACAAAATTACTATGTACAAATTTGTAGGTTAGCTCTTGGAATACCTAATCCTTCAATTTAAGGATTCACTTGCTGGAAGGCTCCTGACTGCAGGTTGTGTGTTATTGGGGTATTTGTCTGAGGGCTCAACAGTTAAGATGCCACCCTGAGCTCCACAGACATCACAGACAGTTTTGGCACTGGCACAACATACCCAGAATTTCACATGGTGGCTTTAAATCACATTTTTTTTGGACTGCAGAATTTCTTCTAAGTCAAGGGAAGTTCAATGTGCACATTAGACCTGATTTAGTGAAGGACTTCAGTGTGTCTAATGTTAAGCATGCAAATCGTCCTATTCATTCCACTGGGACTAATTCACTGGGTAAAATATAGGCTCCAATAAAAGTATAATTCCCATTTAGGGTGTTTCTTTAGCAGCAATTCCTTCACAGGACAAAAGCAGATGGAGGTGCTACACAGGCACTGTTGGGAAACAACAATCGGGCAAAAATCATCTTACAGAAGAAGGAATAAAATGACATTGGGGGAAATTAAAAGGAAGAGTTTGAAGAAGAGAATGTGAAGGGCATCTGGTGATAAAGGTACTAGGAAAGAGTGAGGAAAACAGGGTCCTGCTTGGGGCTTGAGCAACTGCATTTATCTGTCCTGGGGCAGCAGTTACACACCCATTGGGACAGCAACTGTATTTACAAAGGCCCTGAAAAGTTTAAATCTAAGCATATGAGACAACAAAAAACTGAGGAAAAAGAACGATATTACAAACTGAGGGCAGGACACAGCCACCTCCAGCTCCGGGCCAGCAAATGGCTTCAAGCAGTGGATCTTACTTCTTCCCACTGCGCTTGCCTTGTGCCGAGGTTTGGGGGGTGCCAGCTGGCCCTGAGCCCCACCAGGGCTGTGAAGAGCTGGGGAAGAGAAGAGAAGGAGGAGGAGGAAGAGGAAGGCTGGACACCACAAGGGAGGTGGTCAGGCAGCAGGGCCACACCACAGGGCTGCAGCGTCTCTGACCTGTGACACCGGGCAGTGTCACGGACATGGACCGGTGGGAACGCCCATCTAAGGGACAGAGCAAGTACAAGGCTCAGCCAGGCACTGTGCTTGAACCTCTGAAATCCCACCCTCAGGATTTGTATAAAACTGTCTATTCTCTTGAGAAAAACAAACAAACAAAACCCCAAACCAACAACAAACTCCAAAAACACCAGGCACAAACACAAAAAGGTAGTTTGTCTTCTTCTGCATGCAAGACATGGGAAGAAGCATGGTCCTGAACAGACCCTATGAACTGCTGAGCTCCAGACTGTTTCACCAAATTCTCTGAAAAACAAGTCAGTAACCTGTTGAAAACCAAAGCTATTGGTGTATCTGTAAGTGTCACTTGCATAGTTTCACTTCTATCATAGTCACTTTCATTCAATGAGCTCCTTTTTGGGTGCAAAATCCAAAACAGCAGTGCTGAAGGGTAAGCACATCTACCATCCACTTGAAATGCATGAACCGATACAGGTTATTTATAGGTCATCAATAATAAGAACAATCCTCATTCCCTGGCTGAAATTAAATAAAAAAGCTCAAACTTCTGAAGGCTGTATTCAGTGCAGTGGGTTCTCCACACAGGATGCTGTTTTCAAAACAGGTACAACCACTCTCAGCCCTGCTTTGCCTCCTGCTGTAGACACAGCTTTATTGTCTCAGTGCAGCTAATACTGCATTTCTGCTGAAGCCATGACGATGCCACCAGCACACATCCATAGAAAGTGTTCAGAGGAGGGGGACTTACTGCAGAAGGTGAAAATAAACCAAACACAGGTCTCTTAGAGCAGGAGAGCATGCAACCAGGTATACAAAACTTCAGTCACTGGACTGGGGCAAAAGCACATACTGCACATGGAGTAGATGGGATATGTACATCCCAGGGACAGGCTGAGGCTGAGTGTTCTCAGAAGTGGGAATTTTACATGGAATTTAAAAGGATTTCTGAGTGATTCAGAGGTGATACACATGAAAAGAAACTAAATATTTAGCAGAGGATGTTAGCTGTAATTAAAAAAAGATGAAAGGAAGGTAGGTCCTTACTCTGTTTCTGCTTAAGGATCAAATGTTCATGAATCCTTCCTTGGTTTTCCTGAAAAAGCTGATAAAGCGATAGACTGGGATTCTTCTGGGTAGAGTTTATCATTAATTAGTCTATCAAGCAGGCTCTAACCACAGGCTTGATCAACTTTAAATTACAGGGTCACTCTTGTTCCTTATATCAGAATAAAGGCAGAGGTAAACACAACTTTGAGAATTGGCTGTATCTCAGACAGGTCTCAGTAAAACACTGGCTTTGTGCCCACAGACACACAGATTACAACCCCAATAATTACACCCATACAAAGGAGAAACAGTATCACTCCAGAGATGGAAGGAATTTTTAGTGCAACTCATTCAGTGACTAATACGATATTGGGGTACAAATGAGTACCCAAATCCAGGATAAACCCTCCACCCCCTCCAGGAGGCGAGAGCCAAGACCAGGATCCCTGAACCTAAAATCCCTCCGAGCTTCTGATTTGTTCTGCCCTCAGTTGAAATGCAGTTTAAACACTGACTGCTTACACTTTCATGTCCTAACTGAAAACTTTTCTGGTGGTTTCAGAACATCAGTTTTATCATCTGACCTGAACTGATTCAGAACATGCAAGAGGGGAAAAAAAGAGACTAAAAGAGAAACAGAAGAAAGAAACAGACAAGAAATTTCAACTCCGTTTTCTGGGGGTAGAGGGAAGAAATAAAAGAGAGAGACAAAAGTATGTTTTCGTTCACATTTATTACAGAATATACCCTGGTACTAGGCAGATTTCAGAAACGTTACCACACAACAAGAGAAGGTGAGGGGGGGGCACTGCTCCATTAATTTTCTTGTTTGTTCCCACTGCAGCAATCTAAACAGAACTAATTCTGATGTTCCAGTGTGTGTTGTCTGCCTCTAAGTGAGAACAAAACAAAAGCAGCATTAAACTGAACTATGTGGTCATCCACACACCATACTGGTTTGGATGACTCTCTGTCTGTGTGGCTTTTTGTATTAGAGCTGGTATCAATGGCCTCCTTGTTGTCTGTTGAGCCCCCGTGGGGTTACATGAGTACTATCTCAATTCAATAGCTTTTCTCTCAACCATTGTCTTTTAATATAGGTTTATAGTCCTCAAGGATATATGCTGCATTACAATTAGTCATAATGTCCAGCGGCTACTGAGGCTTATTTGCAACACAGAGTTTATTGCCCTTTGTAAGACTGACAAAGAGATACTTGTTGAGAGCTGTACACAAAAGGCAAATACAATGTATGAATTTTTCAGTAATATAAAAGATGAAAATAAAAGCTGGTTAGTAAATAGCTCTAACAGAGCAAGTAGCACCTCTTCTTTCACCTCCTCTGGCCCCTGCTCCTGGCTTTCTCAAATCAATGCATCTCACCTAATTTT
Source organism: Acropternis orthonyx (assembly GCA_035583155.1). Classification (NCBI taxonomy): domain Eukaryota; kingdom Metazoa; phylum Chordata; class Aves; order Passeriformes; family Rhinocryptidae; genus Acropternis; species Acropternis orthonyx. Next base: position 15,466,017 of record JAWWEU010000020.1, read on the forward strand.
AAAGCAACATCTTGCAGAGACAGGAAAAAGTGACTCTGCATTGTGTGCTCAGCTCTGCTTTCCACTATCCTGTCACAGAAAAGAGATGAAGTGTGGGCAATTATGTTTTACACCTCATGCTGGAGGCCTCTGTCATTTCTCAAGTCCAAAGACACACTGCAAGTCCTCTCACCAGGGCTCAATGCAATATGACTTGCAAAGCAAAGGAACAGAGGCTCTGATGTGACAAAATGAAGTCACTTTTCTAACAAGGGCTTTCCCCACCTCAGCACAGCTATACTTTTGCAGGTACACCACCCAGCATGTGTGGTTCCTGGGGACACAGGGGCACAGATGGACATAATCCACCCTCCTCTAGCAAAAGGACCCAATTACTCCAGGATTGGAGGGGGAAAAAAAAAAAAGCATCCCTGTCCCACATCCTCACACACACTATCACTGCCCGTCAGCCATCCCTCAGTGGCCAATAAGAAGTTTCAGGAAGCCATTCCCCAGGAAAATGGTACCTTCTTCATTTAAAATATTTACACAAATACTATGGTACAACTGAAGAAAAGCTGGGACAGGACCCAACATAGAACAACCACTCTCTTTGGAAATCTGCAGTCTGGGTTAAATGGACAGATATGGCAGACAAACTCCAAACACCTCAGAAACATGGGGAAGCTCTTCTGTTTCAGGTGCAAAAGGCATGGTTCAGACCAGACTTCCAATTTGCCAAGAATTTGCACTGAGGAGCTCTCAGCAAAGCAAACCCAAAGCATGTTCCATTGCTCTGCCCTCTGGTTAAGAGCTCCTCAATGCTGACAGAAAACCAGACACTGGCAAAAAGTGACCATCTTTATACTAACAGTGAAAAAAAGAGCATAAACTCAGTGCTGGGAGAGCACAGAGTCATTTGTGGGTGGTTATTCATCAGGGGATCCTCTCCAGCCAGAGGATTTTAGTATTAGCAGTTACAAACTCTAAACACAAGGATCCTTTACATATCCGCCTGTGTGTCCAAGTACAAAATATCCCTGTCACTTAGCATGAAGTCAAAAGATACATAAACAAAAATAAGGATGCTTACATTTATTTCCTTCTCTCGGGTTCCTCAGCGCTTTGGAGAATTCCTTGGACAGGAATCTGAGCTCATTAGCTGATGAGGATTTTTTTCTGCTGTCTCATGGCTTCTTTTCAGGGAGAGTTTTTCAGCTCAGCTTGCCAACTTTCCCTGGCCTATTCTGGGTCCTGCCATTAGGTTGGGTTTTTCTCTTAAGAAATCATTTATTCCTTCCTCAGAGCTCTGTGTTTCCTGTTCCTCCATGACTTCTTTTTCAACCAATGTTTCATCCCTTTGCTTCTGTCCAAGAAATTACCAAAGTCCTTATTTCCCTCTCCTGACATTATGGGAGAAAACCCGTTCTCCTGACTCGCTGTTCAGAGCTCAGGCATTAAGATGAGCGACTCTCCACGGTCATTATCCTGCAGTACGTGACAGACCTTGTGAGAAAATGATGGATTCACTATCTGCAGCAACCCAAGATGCTCCCATTTTTCATAACAGCAACTTCATAACTTCAACCCGAATTCATAAATTGTACTTAAGACCCCTATATCAAGACAGGCCGCAGAAGTCCTCAAGGAATTGTCACATCTCTAAGGCATTAAATGCATCTCTCATTCACCAGGTAGCTCTGTAGGTACTAACATGGAAAACCTATGGCAGCTTTGTCAAATCGAAGAAGAGTAATGAGTATTTTTGGACTCCACGTGAATGTTTGCCAATATACCTTTGAACATGACTTTAATATCACAGCTAATTTTGTACCAAGGCAGATGTATGCGTACAATGGCTCTTCATCCTAAAACAAAATATTTCCCTCGTGAAAACATTCATTTTTCAATGAATTCAAACAGATAAATAACAGGGACACATCAGTTCAGGATATAACCTCTCCCTAGTGTGTTCCAGGGAACACAACTTTTATTTGATCCTAACCTTTGAGGTCTGAAAACATTCTCTTAGCACTTAAATAGCAACATCATCTATTAGCTTTTCAGCCCAGAAAAGCTTTCACAGGGAATTGTAAATCACTGCTCCCTACAAGCCACGTGCTATAGGAACTTTAGTCTGAAAACTCCTGACAAATTGCTTGCTCCTTAGATATTCATTGCATAGATCTAGATCAGATGCAGAAATTCAGATCTTTTTTTTCCATATGCCAACCTTCTATATTTTAAATTCATCATGAGGAAAAAAGAGAATAGCAATAGGACATTAGAAATGTCTTTTCCTGAGCATGTGAGTTGATAGATATGATTTTCTGTTCTATACTTTCTCTGGCAGATATTAGCAGTGTAAACATTTGCATTTAAGCCTCCTTCTAGATAAAGGCTTTGTCTTTACTTTAAAAGTTGTAGGTATGCATTAATAATAGAGCTGCAGATATAAATAAAAATATGCAAATAAAAAAAAGAATATGTAAATAATAATAAAGATTTTCTTTCCAACAGGCAACTCTGCTACTGAAATTTAATTGGATGTAATAAATATTCATCAGGACATTTAAATCAAGAGGAAAAGAGGTGTAAAATACACAGAAGGATTTTGTAATAAATGTGTACACATTTCAACAAAGCACCCGTGGGTGGAGTTGTGGCCAGCACATTGAAAGCTGTACAGGTTTAGGTACATACAGATATACAGGTGACCCTGCCTTGCAGAGCTCAGCCTCCTTCCACGCCCCTCATCCCAGGCGCTGCAAGGCCCAGCATCCACAGCCACGATTAAATACTTGACAGCCACACAGAGGGCCAGCAGATGGATTTTGCTGGACTTTTCGCAGTCTCCGTCCCTGCACACACCCTTTCGGGAAGGGCGAAACACAACTGGCCTCCGCCGTGGTTATTTACACCCACGATAAGGAGCGGTGAGAAGGGTCAGGATGTCCCCTGGGAGATGAAATAACTCGCTCGAAGTGCGTTACTCATTACAGCGAATCAAAGATACAGATGCAAAGAGCTTCAAAAAGCGTTACGGGGTCAGTTCTCACAACTGACCAAAGTTCAAAACTTCTTGCTCTGCTTCTCCTTTCCTCCCTTTATGTACACACATCTCCATGTGCTGGTGTACTTAAGTCATCAAGCTCTGCAGGATTTTCATGCTCTGTGTGTTGCTTTTTCTGTTCTTTTGGACATGGCCCTTTGCAGACAGACCAGTTAAAAAGGCATTTCTCACAATACATCGCTAAACTTAACACAGTAACAAGCAGAAATGAGGGAGAATAAAGCAGATACTTGGAGGAGGAATAGACTGAAATTAATATTCAGTCACAACAAAATCAAGCTAAGCCTAGCAAACACACATGGTCAGGGTATTACAGAACATGTTTTCTTTCTGCTGTTCACATAAACACTCCTATATGCCACCATAAATTTCCAACAAACAAAATCTTCCTTTTACAGCAGTTTAAGGCAGAATGCTAATACTCCCATCATTTTATCCCTACACAAGCCCATTCCTCAGACAGTGTAAAGCTCTGTAGCATAAGTTGCTTCAGTGAAGCGACACTAATTCATCTTCCCCTGAATCCTTTCTCTTTTGTACTGAAGTTCAGTTTCACTCTATTCCAAAGCAAAATAAAAGTTTCCACCACCCAACCCAGAGGATTATCTGCTGTCCATGAATTATCATTTTGGTGACAATCACAACACAGGCTTTGGAAGAGGAAATACATCCCACAAGCTGAACAGGAGACTATTGCCTGACTTATTCCCAATGCCACTCACTGCCATGCACAATAAATGCAAGGCTGGCCCTGTTCTCCAGCTGTTTCTTCATTTTCTCCAGCAGTGCTAGGTTCCTGCTCGCTGTTCCCAACTCCTTTTAAGTTACCTCTCTGGATTAAGTCCTGAGCTACTTAAATTAATATCCTCCCTAATAATCCCCAAAGCTACACCACTAGCGAGCTGCATGTTTCTTGTATGTTAACTTTTAATATTCCAACGCAAGCTATGCCACTGAGCTGAGTGTCACCTTTAGACAGGGACTAAATTTAGTTCTTGTTCTGTGTTGTTGCCAGTGTTGCTGCAGCTTATGGCTGTTTTGTTCTAGAAATCCACATATTCCTACTTATAAAACCGCACACAGAGCTTTCTGGCTGGGTGGATATACAGATGAAAAACTGAATTTTCCTGAAATAACAATTTTCTTAAAAGCCAAGAGTATAGCTTTTATGTTGGTGGGGAAGGACAGTTTTTTAATCTTGGTACACAAGGAGAAGGACAAAACACTCAATTATGCAGATTTTTTTTTTTTTTTACATTTATCACATACCATCATTTTGGATTCCTGGATGAATCTTAGGCTAAAAAAAAATGGAGACAACTGCATTTTTGCTTTAGAGTTTATGAAACTTCAGATTACACGGAACAACTCAAGATAGGACCGGTTTACTGTTGCTCACTTCCTTCTGACACACATGAATGAAACAGAGTGGATTTCACTTCCAATTCACAAATACCCTTCAGGGAAGGGGCAGATACTCCCCACTAGAAGAGACCTGTCTCTTTTCCTCCTGGGAAATGGCCATGCAGACGATGCTTATGACAACTCCCAGAAATTCTGTTCCCGGAAATGAGAAATTCAATCTGAAAATATCATCTGTTGCTCTATTCTTGGTCTGTTACAGCCTATATATTCCTCCTTGTTCTAATCATGCACCAAGTTATTAAAAATAGAAACTATACAGTGTTCTTGGAAGGTGCCAAATTCACAGACACCAAGAACATTTCAGTGGTAGAAAGGCTAAAGGTGATTTTAAGAGCTCTAATACTTCTAGACATGGCAGGTACTTCTGCTACTGTCTCCACTGAGTTTGTCCACTTTCCCTGGAGAAGGAAGAAAGGAGCTTCACTGCATGTTCCCCATGGAGCTGACATGCATGACTGCATTCACTGCTCTTCATCTACACAGATGGAGAGCTTGGCAACCAGTTAGCTTAAACTTTTCTGAAAGCAAATATAACCCTGCTTTATCTCTTGTCCTCCTAACTTCATCTGGAAGAGACACTGGTGTTTTGCTTTGTGGTTCCCTAAGGAGAGGGTAGAAGTATAAAAGGCAAAGGGAAAAAAAAAAAAAGAAAAAGAGATAAATATCTGAAGTTTCCAACAAAACACATGGTTTAACTTAAGGAAAATTTAGACAGCAATCTCTTAGAAAAATATCTATTTAAATTTTTCTCTATATGGAGTAGAGACAAAAAAACCTCCAACAAGAGGGAGATACCAAACAGGAGAGTTGAAAAATCCTGAAATTATCGTGGTTCACTTCATCTCTGCACAGTGCTTCTGACACCAGCTTTGGGGAGCAAAGTCCAAGCCCTGTGAACTCAGCCTAAGATAAAACTCCCTACTCAGTGATCCCTAAGCATCCAAATGATAATAAACACATGGAAGAATCTTGTTGGAAAGAGCCAAAAGAAAGATGTTTTCAAGAACTGACCTGCATTCCCTTCCATCCAGTTCTGGGTTTAGCAAAGGAGGGCTGAGTGACCCTCCCTGCCTCCCTCTCCAGTGTTAAACAAAAGCCAGACAAGCAACTGCTCTTCTTTCCCTTCCCACAGCTCTATGTAAGCCCAGCCTCTGGCTAACATTCCACAACCACTGCCTTTCCCATTGGTGTGTGTTACCTAAAAACTTCACAGATGAGACCAGGGGATGAACCATTGCGTGATCTAGGCTTGCTTTTATAAAAGTATCCTGATACTAATTTCTTGTCTTGTCCTTTTTAAGCAAACAGGGATCAACGGATATTCTTCCTACAATGGACTTTCCTGGTAGTTCATTAGTTCAAAAACAAGTCCTTGCTCAGCCCATCAGCAGTTTTATATGTTCTACACTGAATTGCTTAAGATTTCTAATGTAATTTGATCCAAAACTCAGTAAAGCTGGTAAAAATCAGCTTCAGAGCACTTTGGATTTCTTCTGATTAAAATTAATTTCTTGGCATCTTTGCTTGGATTTATCAGCCTTGGGAAAAGTCACAAATACACCTACACACATTTTAGAAAGAAACTTTAAGAAAGCATCCACATTCTCCCTGAAGACACTCAAAGCAGCAGTTATATCTGAATAGAAATTCACAGCATATTCTGAATGGAATTTTCCAGCATAAGACTTGAGCTCTGGAGACCTCTGTAGAGGCTTAATAACCTAACAGGGGAGTTTGAAATATGCAAAGGGACAAATATTTTGCAGAGCAGTACAGCCAGACATGCTATAAGTTTCCTCTGTAGTCCAGATCTGTCCAATCAAGATATCAAAAAAAAAAAAAAAGTAAGAAACATCAGCAGATCCTGCTTAACAACAAATAGAGAAATGAGAAGTTCACCACAGTCATCGCCATGAAACAATCCTTTCCTGCTGCATCCTTCACCCACCAGCACAGTTGATTCCTATCAGCCTTGGGCAGATGGAGAAACAGAAAGGCACAGCTTAACATTGACTCATGTCAACAAAACCCCCAAACCAGCATCCAAACATCTAAATGGGGGCCTTAAACAGCGTGACAGTTCTTTCCCTAGTCAAAGTTACCTTTAACAGATAGGCAGCATAAATACAAGACATAATTACAATTGGAAGAAACAATTTTGATCCAAAAAAAAATGTTAATTTGCACTTCAAGATTGTTGCTGTGCCAGAGTCATCTGTCTGGTCTGGCCATGTTCACGGCATCACACTTGTGTGCACCCTTTGAGATTGTCAAGTACTTTCTTGAAATTTGGACAAAGTAGACAGAATGTGACAATAAATAACATTTACCCCAACATCACAGGGGAAAAAATCAGTATTGGGAAGGTCAGAGTCTAAACCTTGGTAATCCAGATCTGCCCAATTACATCATCATAAGAACCAGATGTTTCCTTCTTGCACCCTTCCCCATCATGAGATTTTATTGTCTGCTTGTACTTTAGTTTGGGATTGTTGAGGATTCAACTGAAGCCTCTGCAAAGCACCAGACCTTGTTAATAACACCATTGTTAACTGTGAGGTTCAGATATTTAACCAGATTAACATATTCAAGCCATGGCAAAGCCAAACTTCAGGTAAAAATGATGTTTTCCTGGGTGGGCTCATTTCAGCAGATCAAAACAAAAACATGTTTGGCAATATAAAATACCAGCTACAAAACCACAGTGACCTGCCTGTGCTATTGTGTGCCTGCCATGTGTCCTATGGTACAGCACAGTTATAAACTTGTCAGTGGTTTCTTTTCCCTCATTTGATAGCGACCTCATTGAGTGTGAATCATGAAACCGCATCAACTGCAACAACCCTGTCCTTCTACTGACTTCTCGGAACATAAACAATAATAACATAAATGTGACTTACCAAAGACTTAAGTAAAGCACTTAAAGGAAATCTATATTTTTATATAAACCACGGATGTTTGGTGATGTGGTATGATATTTCTGCTTAGCTCTGAATAGCTGGAAATTATCTCACTACTGAAAAGCAGTATATTCCTTGGATGCTGAGAATTAAAGCCAAAATGGACCTTTTATTTATCATCTGTTTTTGTGTTTTCATATTAAGCAGCACAGGCATGAACATTTTAGGCTGGTAAGTGATTCAGTTTTGATCAGTTTATAAATGACAGAATGCTAGCAAGTCTCTTTGTGTAAAATTTGAAGTTCATTTCAAACAGCTTGAAGCTGGAAAAAAAAAGAAAAGATAATCTAGAAGAGATCTTATTTGCAGTTTATTGACCTCTCTTGAGTGTTCATTTGGCTGTTGTTGGATCCTAACCTTAACTGATACCCAATATCCTCAGATGGAACTGACTAGCAAGTCACGCAATCCTCATATTTCCATCAGCTGATCGGTAACCACAAATATTTGTAGTTTGTGTTATCTGAGCAATAATGAAAATCCAACATGGAAAAAATCAGACATGAAAATCAATGTTGAAACCACCTTAAAACCCTTAAGATGATAAAAGACAGAGTCAAGCCTGAAGCACTGTCCTTAAAGTACCCCATTTTTACTCATTCAATCCAGGAATATTCCAGGAGCAGCTTCTCTCACTTAGCACAGAACAGCACATGGTCAGATCCGCTCACACAGCACTACAGTTGCTGATTTATCTCTTATAGCCCCTCTCCACCTGGGCCTTTTCCAGGCTAATTCCTATGCTCTCAGCCCCATCTCTGCTGTGCACAAAGAATCCCAACTCCAGTGCATAAACTGAGCAATGCAAATACTGCTTTGACCATCAAAACTTCCAGTGACTATCAGACTGAGACCTCAGCACCTGAACTCTCTGCACTGAATTGAGCGGTTACCTGAAGGGAAGCTTGGAGCCCTTATGTTATGTTAGAGCAGATTTTGAACATGATTTTTGTCCTAACTGCTAAAATAGTAAAGATCACCACTGTTAAACAGATGATGCATCTCTGTGCCACTGAAAGGTGCAGCCGCTGACACACAGATCACTTCTGAAGCAAAGTCTCAAGAAAAAGCAGCATATGCTCTTTTTGAAGCACTGGGTAAGTTTTGAGGAAAGAAAACAAGGAAATCCAGTGTGGTCAGAGAGCATTCTAGGACAAGTGGAATCACTGGCTGTTTTTATCAAAAACTACAATCAAGGAGAAAACAGAGCCAGGATACTCATCACCAGTTACTGAGGTGAGATACAAATAAATCAGTTTGGAAAATGTATGATTCTTCCTCACCCAACACTCACAAAAATTTGCAAGAGCAAAAATGGACTTTACTAGCATCAGGAGTAGCAATGAAAATGACAGCCAATGTACAACTAAATACGTCTGCCATATGAGACACAGTGCTCAAATAATAAACAAGGCTGAATTGTGCCAACCTGAAGATTAAGGTGCTTTCACACAGGTAGCGTCACTGGTGTTCACAACAGATCATGCTGACATTCCCTCTAGTATTTCCACCTGTTTATTCCATCCTGCTTAATTAAATTGCTTAATAGTTCTGGAATCTATTGGTTTAATCCAAGGAGAATCTAATTTAAAGACCACAAGGCTGATAAATGAAGTTGTAAAGAAATCAAAGAAAACTAAACCTGTCAACAGGTCAAAATTCTGCCAATAAAGGGTCTCTGGTATGGAGAAAGCATTTGCTGTGTTTCTTGCATCAATTGCATGCCCTCTGAGCTCTCACCTGGGAGTCCCCAGCACTGAGGCCGTGACTCCTGCCAGCACCTTGAAGCGCTGCATTATTTACCTAAATAGGCAAACCCCGGCAGAAAGGCCCAGCAGCTCTTTTGCGTGGGATCTCTGTGCCGTGACCTTGGGTGAGCTGTGTGCTATTCTTCCTCTGTCAGTGAGAGACAGTGATGTTTCACCCCTCTGACAAGCGCTTTGAGATGTGCAAACAAAGCACTCTGGACACTGAAATCCTGGGTACACTCTGCTTGGCACATTCCCTGAGTGTTTGGCAAGAAAGGTACCAAAAACATATGGATAAATAAATGTGATGCAGAGGTGTCATTATTTTGAATATTCCCTGATCATTTGTTATTGTACTTGGTAACTGAGTGTACGATGAGGTTTTCTTTCTGCTCTCGTTGTTTTTTCTTCCTTACTTTGCCCATCCACAGCATAAAAGAGCCACTTGACACAGACTAAAAGTTGGTATCTTGCTCCACATAACAACAGTGACAGCACATTTTACTCCACTGTTTTCTCAGGTCTGCTTCTATTTTTGTGTTTATTTATCTGAGCCACTAAATTATCTAATTAGTGGCATATATAGTTGAAACATGAGCTGCTGTGAATATTTACTGCACACTTGTTCAGGCATTTATCTAAATAGGTGGCATGCCAGGCCTATGTAATAAGGAATAATGATTCCTTAGAAGAGTTACAGGAAATTATGGAAGACAAAAAAAAAAAAAAAAAGAAAAGAAAAGAAGGCAAAGTTTTGCATAGTGGGTTGTAGCATCCAACAACATATATCAATTCTTCCAGAGATAGAGCAATTGCATAGTAATGACAAAAATTTTATTGTAACAAATAAATCAATACTTGCCCTACTGCAGTCTCAGATGTTACTTTTATGGATCTTCCCACGTCCATTACATAAAACTGCTCCTGATAGAGTGCATTAAATGACAACTGCTGGGGGGGGGGGGGGGGTAAAGAAAACAGTACCACGTCTTTGCACACTGTGCTCTACCTGCTATTAATCACTATCTCATTGCATGGGGATCCATTTATATCACTGCAACAACAGTGCTGAGTGGCTTACAGTGATGGACTGTGCTGCACAGGGAACGTTTGTTTTTGCACCAGAGCTGTCACCCTATGCCCAGCAAAATGAAAATTCAAGATATCCCCAATTAGAAGTGCTTTTAGGAGGGAGGGAAAGGGCAGCAAAAAAACACACTGTGGGGCAAAGAAAAAAAATTCATGTCCCATAGCCTCACTCATATAAACACGCCAGAACAAATTTTTCTCAGGGCCCCAGACAATCTCCCCCACACTGTGAGTGCTATACCCACCCCCTTTTGCACCCAGTTCCTCAATGCAACTGTAAAGCAATTTTTCATGATACATTAAATGATTATAGCAGTGTGCTTCTGGATACCTGGTGGCTTAAAGAGAGATCAGACACACTAGACACATGGAAAATCTGCTATGTATAAAATCACATCATAGTCATTTGAGTCTAGCAATCTTTGACTGGAACTCTTCTCTGCCTTCTAAGTACTAAAAAAATTAACAATCAAACCCATAGTTCTGGTAATTAAAGAAGAAACAGGAAGTCCAGAGGAGATTTTATGCATCCTCTTGGACCAGCGTATCCAGTAAAAGGAGGACACCTATCCCTTACATCTATGCCTTTATTTCAGCCTCTCACCCTGCAGCGACCAGTGCCAAGGAGTAATAGGAAGTGCCTTTGAAGTCCAGGGAATACCACGCGTGGGCAGAGTATGCCACTGTGACTATCTGCAGAATTACACCTGTCAAACATGTTCCCTTGTATTACCTCACTTGTTAGCAAACACCTAACAAGTTTCCCAACACAACAGATATGGCAATCTCTTTCTTTTCAAAAAAAATATTTAGGGCAACAAATGTTCATAACATTAGAAAAATTTCTGAATAGTGTAGCCTTCAAGAGGTACTTGCAAGGACTAAATGTATCCTCTCATTGCTTTATCCCCCTCTTTACCCTTCCTTCCCCACCTCTTCCTCTTCTTTTACCCATTAGGCACAGTGTTATATCAGTAATGTCATGTTTGTGTCATGTCAGACTTTTTTACTCACTACATTTTGGGCATTATAATGCAAAATAATAGTGATACTACATAGAATTCTCTTTTTGAGACTACTTCTCAGAAATCCAAATAGAAACAACCAGCATTAATTAGTATCCTTTCTTGTCCAGAAACACTTTCCCAATGCATTGGGAGCCACTTTTTATCTGCAGCTAAAAAACAGGTCTCAAACGTTACCAAGAGGACATAGATGAAAAAGCATGCAACTTAGGGAATTCTGTCCTTACTTTCCTGGTTTCTTCACTCTTAAGTGAAATGACTTCTTTATTGTTGGGCTTTCAAGGGTTTGAGGTAGGGGTTTTTTTGGTAAAATATTTTTCTATGTGTTAGATCCAAACAGTTGCTGAGCACTTTAAAGGAATGCTGTTGAGCATCTTCCTTGTCCTTTCCAACTCCACACTCTCCAGCCAGGTTCCCATTTCTCAGTCTACAGGTGTCACCTGAATGACATTCTGCTCATTCTACATGGCCAGTTTAGCTCTGGTGTATTATTCACAACCTGCAGGGAAAAAACCCAAAGCTACACTTCTGCACTGCCCTTCAGTGCTTCATATGGATACAGAAGTTTCCTACTGAACAAGGATTAATTTATTCACCAGTATGCTAATTTCATTTGCCTATGGCTATTAGTGAATAACCTGAAGCCTGAATTTGGCATGGCTGCGAGGAGTGCCTGCAGTGATAAATGACCAAGTGGGTATATCTACATGGATTCTTTTTCTTCTGCATTTTAATTCATTAACCAAATGAGGTCTTAAAACCCTTTACCTATTTCCTACCCTTCTGATAAATTAGTATGCATTTCATAGTCATCCATCTGATAAAGGCATAAAAAGCAAGACTGTCCTCTGTGATGTTACAGGCAAGATCCTCTCCACCCTTCTCATTACTCAGCTCAACTCAGTTTTGTTCCTTTCGTTATTTTCTGTTTGTACAGTGATTTGCAAGTGAATAACTCCACTCTCTGAAGAGGCTGGATCAGATGCAGAGTACTTGTGCCAGGCTGGAATGAATGGAGCTGCACATCTCACACTCATTGCCTCCCTAGCTGGCTTGGCAGAGAGATTATTTTCTCACCACCCTTTGGGAGCACACACCTATTGAGCAGCTGAACTGCTCTGCTCACCGAAGGGATGGGTCAGTGAACACTTTCCACCAGCACATGCCCACTTTGGAAGAGATACCCCTTCACTCAGGCTCAGGTTCCTTCTCTTCGTTCCCATGGGCACTAACATTTGATGGCTGCAGGGGGAAGGACAGCACAGGAAGGATTCAGCTGCAGGCTCATCTTTCGCTGTGGCTCCTGGGAGAACAGATCAGTGAGTGCTAGTGCTGGCCTGGCAGGGGTGGCCAGAGCAGGCAGGCATGGACAGAACAGCGGGAAGGAAGGAAACCATCCCACTGGGCAGGGATGTTGTCTAAACGCAAAGGTGAAGTTGCAGTCAGCTGGGCAAAGACAGGCCTGTCTAAAGGTCGTCAGTGAGGAGGGTAAAGCTGCCCTGTTTCTGGTTTACTTACAACTTTACCTTTAATATACAGTTGTCTTTTCAGCCATTTGTTTTGGGGCTTTGTTTTTTTCTGTTTAAGTTTTCCTTGCAGGCATTTGGCTTGTTCTAACAAGGCTTTTTAAAAAATGTTTGCCTTGCCTACAAAAAGCACATTAACTTAAAGTGAGGAGAGCAGGGAAGCCCATAAGGCAAGGGTCAGAGCTCCAGGGAGTGCGGCAGCCCATCCTCCTATGGTTCTGGGACACAAGCTCCAGGCAGATTTTGTGACAAATTCCCTGTCTCCTGCACATTCAGTTTCAACAGCTCTTCTGTTCAGCAGACTTCATTGGTTTCACTAATTTATCAGTGCCTGTCCTTTGGAAATCTAGTAGTTTATTTAGAGAGACTTGCCCTTACTTAGCTTTCCTTTCAAATTCAAGTAAATCACCTTCCTCATCATTCAGTCCAAACATTTTTTTAAAAAATAAGTAGCTCCTTCAGAACATCCTCAACAGCAAGACTGAGTGTCACATGCTATTGACTCAGTAAATATTTGGTCATTCCTTCCAAAAATAGCACTTTTTTTTTTTTCAGTTTATATGCAGGAAGACTCTCAGAGTTACAAAATGATATTCACCTTTTCCTTTTTGGGATGGTGCTGGTGGTGAGAGAAATGATACAGGATTCCACATCCCAAAATTGCACATCATTGGCTGCTCTGTTTGGTGACTGAGCTTTTCTCTTCTCTGCCTGCACTTCCCAACCTTACCTGTAGCTCCAGCCTTTACCTGGCTTTTAAAGATCTCACTTTTGAAAAGGTGAATTTAAAACCCATCAGTGGCTCTCCTGCTATACCATCTGGTCCCAGTCGATTTTATGCTATCAAAAAGCCCAGTTTTTGACTCAGTAATTCTAAGTATTTTCAGTTTTCAGTTGTTGGTGTTCTACAGCTGGGATCACAATGTTTTGAAGTAAATCAGATGAGAATTATACCGTGCAGAAAGTAGCAGCAGATATTCAATGCACCTATATTAGGTTAATGTATTCTTTTTATGGATTTATTTTTCTTAGTTCAAGACATGCAGAAAAGAGTAAGGAAAATAATAAAATCCTTCAAACAAGTGATTTACTCTAAATCAGGGATGTGTTTACCTGCCCTACTTAGATGGGAAAAAAACAAGTTAGCTAAATGTTACTAGATATGAATATTTTTGTCCTTTATTTCCATAAAGATTAGCTGCATATGGCCCCTTGAGTAAACAATGTGTATTGGCTCATAAGCTCTGTCAGGGAAAAAAAAAAAGCACCATTAAAGATGGATCTCAGCTCTCGGTTCCACTGCAATCACACTACAACCGAGAGACTAAAAGAAACAAAAATGCTTATTGATTACTTTCCCCATAACTTTGTACAAAGAATATTGAAGACCAGCAGAGTGTACTAACGTCTTAACTTCTTTCATTTAGTTATGAGGATAGAAGCAGAAAGGAACAGGGAAGCTACTTCTTTAAAGAGAATTCTGATTAGGAAGAACTACATAACCTTCATTTCTTTCAAATTAGGAATTGTTTCAAGAATACATAGGTATCCTTCAAAATCAAGACTAAAACCCAATTCTGTTGACTCTCTGCAATGTAATGAAACAGGGCAACATTGTCTCCATAACTAACAGACTGCCTGTTAACACAAATGCCTCCCAAGCAGTCACCCTTCCAGCACAGGGATTTACATTCCACCACCACCTCTTGCAACTCTTCTCTTCCCTGTTGGTTCAAGTTACTTCATCCTATCTCTGAACAAGTTTCATGCAGCTACAATATGTGGATGGGAGGTGGACTAATGGCAAGGACATTATAGTTCAGGGTAACCAAGCACTGCAGACAAGTCGTGTGGTAGGGCTGGAAACCTTCACAGGCCACCAAGTGTCTGAGATCTCTTTTCAGCCTCATCTGACCTATGATCAGCATAACAGAATTATAAGTAAAATCATCATAGACGGTCACCTCATTCTACTGCACAGACCCTCAAACACAAACCCATGTCCCAAATGAATATTTGCACTGCCTAATTTTAAGTGTTTAACCTGACTGTCTATGAACATCTATTCTTTCTTTGATATCTTGGGTTCAGGTTAGAAGAGAAACATCCTGTGCAATTGCATTCTGTTCAAGTTCAGAGAACTTGAACATTTATCAGTTACTCGAGTGTTTAAGGCATTATTCGTGTCAACAGCATTTACTTGCTTTTCATCCTTTCCCCAGAGGAAAAGTAAAACAGATTTATCTTTACTTTCTGATTTTTATTCTTTGTTGTCACTTTATACAGAAAGGCTTTTGCTTTGTTTCCCCTACTTCCACATAATGTTTTTTTTTCCCTTGACATCCAGCATTCTCAGGTGCTTTGTCCTTTGTTAACCACCTCTTTGCTTGAAGCTTCACTAAAATGGCTTTGCCACTATCTGTCTTACTCTGCTTTGTATGACAAAGTGTCTCCATTTTTTTAAATTTAAAGCCAGTCTTTGGCAAGAGAATTAGTCATAGGTATGGTGATCCCAAAACACCAGTATATGCCTGAAATCTGGGCCTGTTTCAATCATGGTTGACCACCAGTGGCTTTCCTAATGATGGCCTTTCATTGATTTGGTTCTGTTATTCTCAGCCTCAATTCCATGATTAGGTAGGACTGCAGACACAGCTGCCTTAGAATATTAAGTTTGTCTGGGAAATCAGAGAAACAAAGAGCATGTTTGGTCATTTAGAGGCTATAACAAATGAAAATATAAGATGAGACCCCTGACATGGCTAATTTCATCTTCAAGAAAAAAAGAAAAAGTAATTTTAAATGTAAATTTATTTGTATAAATGTGTTTGGTCACTAAATAATGGAGTATTTACCAAGATTCCCTAATAACTGATGCAGCCTTTATAAATATATGCTTTGTTGCCAAACAGTGTCATCCTCCATGTACTGGAAAAGCACAGTTCACAGAATTTTACTGTAAACTAGAGCGATGCTACTCCCCTAATCCCATCAGAAAGTAAGGAGTATTACTTTTATTAGCAATGAGTTAAATTAATGTGCATAGTGGAGCACTGCAAGCAGAGATGTTATAATGGGGAGAGGGGATTGACATACAGACAGATATAATCCTAACTCTTAAAAGAATCAGAGTAAAAATGGGCTTTTCTATTATCCATAGACATTTGTGATGGCTCTTAAAAATAAATAAGCTAAAAAGTATCATCTGTCTTATTTTATTAAGAATTGGTCATCACTGTCCCATCTGCTCCATCACTTAATTCCAGAACATCTGAATGTAATATTAAATTAACCTAGCGTGGGATACTTATTCCTGTTTCTGTTTCAACAGCAGTATATTTCAGTTTTGGCTTGATCCAATGTAAGCTTTATGGGAACAAGTATATTACTGAATAGAGTTTTTAAGTTTCCTATAAATTTTCTATAAATTGAATGTGTGAATATTCTCTACAGCAAGTGACTCTCCTGATATTAGGAACCTCATGGCAGAGTTAAATAAAAAAGTGGAATAAACGTCTGGTTAGTAGCACAGCACAAGGCCATAAGTCTTCCCACGTGGGTCATAAAGTCAAATCTGACCTTTTGCCTCGGTGCACAATTATTTTCTGAGCAACAACTGGAAGAGGCTCATCATAGTGAGCAGAGGCCAGAACCCCACTGCTCAAAACCACGGTAGCTGTGAGTCAACAACTGTCACCATGTCAATGAGATGTTACCATGTGGCTGAGAAACAAACAAAACAAACTAAACATAGATTCCACCATCTGAAGTTCATCTGACAACTGCACAAGGTCAGCAGCTCAACTGAAGTCGTACTGAGCAGTCTTTTCATTAATATTGCAGTGGGAAATAAGAGAATCATACTTCAGACACCAACATTTTGGTCTTTGGTTTCAGAAGCAACAAGTCTGAACTTCAACTGCCATTATGAACCAGATTGTAGCTATTGCAGCTAAAAGATAGAAGATCCTTCAGGTCAGATAAATGGGTCATGTTCAGTTAGAGATCACTTAAATTTATTTTCATCTCAAATATCCAAAGATATTTTTTAATTATATGTCAATATAGCAATCATTTTTTGACTCAAATTACTATTTTAGTACAGACAAATAAAAACTTAATGGAAAACTTTTGGCAAGGTTTAGTCCTCAAATGTAACTATCCTAATCTAAACAGAAGGTGTGCCAATGTCTGGGAAGGATATTATCATGTGTTGTGTCACATTTGGCTCAGGGATGTGCATCTTCCCAGTCTTATTTACTTCCCTAGGAAGTGACTGACTTTAATCTGAGGCAGGAGACAAGGTATCTCCCCTACCCTGGCAGTGTCCTTTCAAGAACACTTGGAAAAAAGCAGGTCATGTGTGCATTTATATCAGATCACATAATTAACAAGGCAAATTAATTATGTTTACAAGAAAGGATTTGCTGAATAAATATGTGAGTCACTATTTTATACTCAAGTGCAAATATATAAAAAAAGTGTACAATGTCCTTTAAAGAGAACACCTCAGAAGTTTGAATTTTGTGACCCACATAAGATGACATAAAAGGCCAGAGAGATTTAAAAGAAGCCCTGGGATGTGATATTTTATACGCACAGTTTATTGCAAAAGAGTGAAATGCAGTTACCACCTCCTTTCCCTTCACTCAAAAATTCATCTTAACTAGTGTTAGGAAAGATAAAGGAAAAGCATTTAAAGAAATGTTAATACTTATGGTTATGGTCTTGGATTCATAACAGAGTGACACCATATATTTATGGTGACTTGCCAGGAATTGCAAAATTGCACTGAGCAGTAAATAGCTTTGCAGAATCTGAAACAACAGTAAAACCATTTCCCTGTGCTTCCTTGACACTGGTTTCAGCCAGCACTATGCCACACACACAAGTTGTCCTGCAGTTCACATGCTGTCAACAAAATAAATGGAGAGTGATTGGATAGTGCCTTTTTCACAGCTGGACTATGCCAGGACAGCACTGACCATAACATTTCATAACAGACAACTAAGAAAAGAGGAGAGGGAAGAAATGGAAAATCATGTGCAACTCAACAAAATCTGGGTGGTTATACTTGACAAACTCTGTAAAAAACAGATAAACAGGAACTGCAGAAGGGAACAGACAATGCTGGTGAAAGAAGAGGGACAGCCCGGTGTAAGCAGTAGGTGCCCAAGGCACCTCCAGAGGGATTAGTCCCCAGTTGGCTCTGAAGTCTTGGGTTGGACTACCTGACCCTTGGTGGTTTCACTCCACAGATTTATCTTTTCAATTTGCACTGTGTAAAACATTTTGGAAAACATATGGTAAATGGAGACGTTCTTGAACACATTCCATATAATAAATGTTTTATGTTGCATAATAAATAACCAGATTCAATTAAGCTCAGCATAGGAGTCATATTTTGTGAGCATTGTTGGGAATTTTAACATCCAACACACTTTTAGAGTAAAACATTTTGTTAGAAGCTTTACAACAGAATGTGAAGTTAGATAGCCTGAAGTCTTCTTTCAGACACAAGAAAGAACCTGGATCTAATTATTGTAGTAATCCTGAGAATAGGATTTTGACCTCTTATTGGTGCAATCCAGGAATGACTCCTTTGAATCTTTCTCTTTACAGCTGTGGAAATTAGACACTAGACAACAATTGGTTTGTGTTAGATTTTAGTACAGTGTAACGTAGGTGGTTAAATCCTAGCTGCAATGCTCCATTTGTGATTTTATATTAAACTCATTCAGACTGACAATATCTTGGAACAAAGCTGGGGGATCATGCAACTGAACTTCTGCCTTCTCAGAAGGAAACAGAACCACAAGGATCCTTGAAATTTGAAACAGAATAGAAAAAAACCTCTTCTTCTCAACTTGGGCAGGCTTTTGTGTGAAGCATATCCTTATTTCATTTTCAAGGTTTGAAATTTTGAAAGGGTCAAACTAGTGTGGGAGGGCTTGTTTGTGGGTTTTTGGGGTGGGTTTTTCTGTTGTTGGGGGTTTTGTTACTGAAAGTAAAACTTGTGTGACAAGAGAAAGGAAATTAACCTTTCTTGTGTTCGGAGCCAACTTTCAATAAACATCCTACTAATTTGATTTGTGAAAAGACAAGTCAGGGTTTATTACAAGAAGCATGCTAATTTAACAGAAAGATTCAGAACATTTTCAGACCACTTCCATGTCCTGGTGGACTGAGATTTAATTCACTGAGCATGTGGAGTCATTAAAAACATGACTAGATCAACTCCTTCTTACTGATTAATTAAAGAACTCTTGTATGATACACAGTCACCAACAGAAATCACTCCAACAAGGAGGGAGTAACCATTCAAGGTCAGAAGGATCACTATGAATATTGAATTAGGATGACTAAGGCCTGAAAACATGGGAATACAACATTTTTAAAGGTATCCAAGCTTGAGTTAAAGACTGCAACAGAGACTCCATCATATGCCTTATTTTGCTGTAGAATAAGTCTGTCTGAATGGAAGTGCTCTCTGTCATAATTCATTTGCCCAATTTCCCCGTTGGATTCTGCTGTGTTATGCCCTGCTGGAAGCAACATCTGGAGTTAGGAACAGTACAAAGATGAACCTTGACTATAAAGATAGGCATTAAAGAGACTATCATTGGAGATGGAACACTTCTTTCCTGCCCTGAATCTCCTGTGACAACTAGTCATTATATTTGCTATAGCAGCTGTGGTATTTCAATTGTTGATACTGTGGTCACCATTGCTGGATGACAACATTTTAGTGGCAGATACTTAAGCAGGACAAAATAGCCCGCCTGCCAAACAGGCAATGAGTTGGTTTTCAGCCTTCATCTCCCTAATACATGCCCAATCTATACAATAAAGAAAAACGTTTTTCTAATTCTTCACCATTTTTAATAAACCAGTCCAAAAGTTTAAGAGGGGAGAAAAATGTTCAACGTTTCTGGATCCTTTTAATTTTCCATCTGAGACAGTGGAGTTTCTCCAGGTTTGCTGGAGCAGACTGTGGTCCTGTAAAATGCATCTCTTGTGGTTCACCCAAGATGCTATTTGGGAAAATCTGGAATCTTGCAAATGCTATACTATTACTTTAAAATAACTTGGTAGTTTGGTTTCTTATGATGCTTGCAGGATGAGTCTGGAAAGTACAGCAATCAACTGTGGCCAAGTTTTGGATGATAGTAGAGATTTCAGAACTGGAAACTTGTCCAAGATATCCTATAGGCAGGGACTGAGAATGAAACTTGTGTTTCCACCGTGGTACTCTACCACTGCTACTGCCATTTCATGCTTTCATTCTACCACCATCATACTTATCTGGCTGGCTATGTTTTATACCTGTATCATAATGCTCCCAGGTCTGGAATAACTGTCTTTGAAATCTCTCTATATAGCACAAGCATGAAGAGATGTAAATACTTGGCCAGAATCACTAAATAGATAGTACAAAAAAAAAAAAAAACCATAAAAATAGAAAACAGACTTTAAAATCCTTTGCTCACAGGAATTGCAGCCCAGATTCTCAAAGCACAAAAAATTACACTAAAGGAAACAGAACCTCTTGTCCATACCATCAAGACCTCAAGGATTTTCCTGCTTCATATAAGGAGTTTCTCAGACTGTTCCTCAGTAACAAATCCCTTCCTCAACCATAAGACCACCAACTTGGGGCAGCTCTTGAGTATAGGACAGGCTTCAGACACAAAAACCCTCTAAGAAAAATGAATGTTCCTAGAACCAGTGACATGAGATTTTAACCAATTGAAACCAAGTGCAGCATCTTCACCAGCATACCAGGCTTCCATTCCAGTGATCTTCACCCCAAAGTGTTTGTTTTGATGTGTTTAATTTGCTTTATGAATAAAACCACTTACTGATGTAGATGGAAGGTATAGTGTGCTCTAGAGTTGACTCTGTTTAGGTACTGTGTACAACAAAATATTACAGGGCCTGGGTACCTTGTAGCACTCCCATTTGACTCAGAGAACTAAAAAGCAGCATCAAACAAGGAAAATACCAGGTTACATTATGTTTCATTTTGCCACATATATTATATATTTCATAAAAACCTGTAATAACAGGAAAAAAGCACGAACAGAAAAACATTACCAGCATTTATGATAACCTGCACCATGAGTATTAACAGAGCTGGAGAGGTTTTTTAGCCTTATTCTCCCATGCAAACAGTCTGAAGCAAATAGCAGACAACTGATGTTGCATTACAGGAAAATCTCACATCAGCTTTATTATAATATTTTAAAATAATGTTACAACCTCTCAGCCATCATACGCTATCAGCATTGCACTAGATTAGTTTTCTGAATTTTTTCATCTTTGAAAATCTGGACAGAAGATTAGTTTAGGTCATACCATCAACACAATGAGTTTGGTTATTTCTCAGGCTAAATTAAGGACATATATCTTTATCACAGGAGCCCAATTTTACCTTTGTTACAGAAGCTGAGTGCTTTGCACTTATATATGTATTTAAATTTAGCTTTGGTTGCATTTTTACAGCACTAGCTTGTGTAGTAGTGATAACATGGTTTAGTTTATGTGTTATGCATGTATAATGGGGGCTTGTATGCAGGATAAAAATTTACAAGCTAGATTGTAAAGCTTAGTTATTCCAGGCTAACATCCTGTAAGCTCACAGTTATGTTGGCATATGAATGTTTTAGCTGGATATGGTGCATACAAAGTGACATGGTCAGAGGCAAATCTCTGATAGTAATTTCACAGACCTCAAAATATTTCTCCAGCAGCACTCCCTGTTTGTTGTGCTGGCTGACAGCAAACCTAGCAAGGGACAAGTCTCAAAACAGAAACACTGGAGAAAAACCAAAAAAAGAGCTGAGTACTACATCAGTTTCCACACCAGATGAAGGTGACTTTCACTTTTACAATGAAAAGGAGGCTCACATAAGATTTAAAGCCAGTTTGGTGGGGATCAGTTTCACAGAGAAAATAATTGCTACCTGAACATCCATCAATTAATTACAGTTGCAGGTACAGCACAGGATGCACACTCATCAGAAACACATTAGCATGAGATCTGGAGTAGGACAAAATCCCTTTCCTGGTTCTGGAATTAAAAGGATTGACAGCTAAACTAAAATTAAAAAAAACCAAACCAAACATAGTTGAGGTGTAGACAAAAGCCATTGAAATAAACTGGTACCAATCCGAACAACTAGAGAGACTTCACCTCATCGTGCTTGTCCATCTATACATACACTACATAACCCTGTAATTCTCTTAGCTCTTTCAAAAAATCCCCCATGCAATGGTTTATGATAACATAAACTGTACCTATTTATTTTGCAAGTCCGTGCAACATACTGGCAGGTTTCAATGCCAGAGGCTGAAGCCCAGGCCCAGACATTATTTAAAACAAAGCCACAAGATCTCCAAGCCTCAAACTGGCATATTCCACCAGAAAGGTGATGATTTAAACCCACTAAATTTCACACAGACTAAATGAACTGCTGAAACTTGGTCTTTAACCAATGCTTGGAGCAGACATCAAATTGCAGGGTCTGAGATGAGAAAGGGTCATCCAGAGGACACTGCAACAGGTCTGAGCCCAAATAGGTATAAACAACCAAAGTGAGCTGTACAGCTGCCTCATTATTATACTCAGATGGCCAGAAACATATTTTATGTCTTGATGATGCTGTGTAGAAGGGATGGGAAAACCAGGTCTCCATTATGTAGAGATTTCAAACTACAAGCACATCTTTAAAAGTTTGAAGGGAGAAAAAAAATAAAGAAAAATCAAATTAAGATCCTGCTGATAGTGAGTTTATGTTAATTCATTTGTTTCACTTGAGTCAGAATCAGCAAGGTTTATTTTCGTAACAGTTGGAGCCTTTAAGACATTTTATCTCTCTTTTGCTGAGTGATATCACATGAGAGCCACATGCAATGAGCTCAGTGTATGCATCTGAAGGACTCGAGAGGATGCTCCTGCACTCTCATGTGGTTGGAGTGCTGTGCTCTGGGAACCAAATGTTGCACCTCTGGCAAAAGCACTGTGGATTCAGGAAGCACAGAGATACCACTCTCCACCTTTTGCTTGCATGTAAAGTATTTAGAAAAATCAAGCAAGCCTCCCAAGGAAAAGCAGCTTCAAACCACATATCTTGGAGCTCAAAGCTCCAACATCCTCAGGAACCTGTTCTTGTGTCATTGGGAAATTCTCATCCATTTGCACAAGGGCCACCAAGGACCCAGAAACAACCAAGTCTCAGTCCAAGCCCCACCGCTAACAAAGCCAGTCCTTGAACTGAAGGTCTTTGCATCAGATCTCAGAAAAACTATAATGGGTCATCACATTCAAATATAAGGTGACAATGTGAACTGAAACATAGATTAAACAGCAACATTTTTAGATTGAATTTAAGATTTCAAGCGAGCATTAAAATATTTGTTTTACTAATGATCCAGATATATAAACTACACATTAGATAAATCACAATATGCCCATAATTTAAAATATAATTTTCAAAAACATTGGTCAACAATGGCAGTTAATAGTCTCTCAAATATGGTTTAGGCCTGAAAAAAACATTCTTAATGACTAAACAGATACTTTTTGAAACTAGACCATCAATTATAGGAGACACTACATTTTTACAAAACAAAGTGGTTGCAGGATTTCAGAATTTTTTGAAAATGTAGCACTCACAGACTTTCCTTTGCCACATGAAAGGTTATCACAGCTTTGTGAAACAATCTTTGCCTTGGAGTTACCAACATAAATTTCCATGTAACCACATAAAACATGAGCATCCCAAGCAATTTGTCTGTAAAGAGGACAATCAAGACTCCCCTTCCTTGGAAAGTAGCTGGAGTTTTACTGCTCATTTTGAGGAGACACAACAAGGCCCACACTCAAAAGAATAACCAGTGATCAGTAAATCTAAGAACAGTAAATTGTGATTGATAATCAGTGTTAGATTTCACTGGATTATCTATAAATTTCATTATGATTCTACATTTATTTGACATCAACTTCCACAAATTACAATTAAGCCACCACAATCCTGTTCACACAAAAAAATTTGTTTTACTACCACATATGGATTATTTCTTAATATGTATCTTTTAGTTTTCTTTCCCTTAATATCCCTGCTTGCCTCTGCATTAGAACTTCTTCTGTCCTTTTACTATGGAGGCAATAGGAGTCTCAAGATTTTTTTTTTTTCCCCAGTAAGAAAACATGACACAAAAGTAGTTTAATCAGGCCCTAGTTATTTTCAGGAAGTAGCCAAAAAGTGACTAGAAGCTTAGCACAGTCTGCCAGATTACCTCAGTATTTTTATGTTTAAATCATGCTGGTGGATTTTCCTACATTAACAGCCTAATACAAATTAATGAGATACTCGAAACAACACTCTTCTTTTCCTTAATTGCATATAATCTTAGTTTAGTTCAGTATAATACTAACTGCAAACACTTAAATACAATGGTAAAGCAGTTCATCAAACTTAAGGAAGATCCATGCCAAGTATTCAGACCTCTTTCCCCTGAGGTTAGAAGTTTAAGATCAGAATAATACTGAATCATATCCCTACTTGCAGCCCCATTATCTTTTCCTTCCTTAGTTCTTCGATGAAAATTGATGAAGAAGCCTAACCTCTAGATTTTTATCAAGCAGTAAGAACAGATCCATCACTTGGTATAAATCCACATTGTTTCCCTGAAGTCAATGGCGTTGTATTAATTTACTGGAGTCAAGGTCTGGGCCACTGCTTTTATCTATTCAAAGCTACAAGTACCAGATAACAATCACTCAGGGATTTTTTTTTTTCTTCCAAAACAGAATCAGCACATCAAATGCCTGTTTGATCTTGGAGAGATTTTACATGTTTTATTGGCATAATAATTTGATACTATTGAAAATACCGGTTGTATATAAGCTTTCTTTTTTTTTCCACTGTAATTCACCTGTGCTACAGAAGTGCATAGTGCGTACTTATAGATTTATAAATAATTAAAATCTAAGAGGGTTGTTGGGAAAATTGTCTCAACTGATCATTAGCCATATCTCACCTGTCTAGACATATTTGCATAGCATTTATTCCCTTCTTTAAAAGGGGTCATAGATTATATGAATCACAGGTGCCAAATGAGGGTGGAAGAGCAGCTCCTTTCTCAAATCAGACACATAAGTCCTAACAAGAACCACTAGCCTCAAATCATTTAAGTGCTTCCACAAGCTTCTCACAGCCTCTTGTCTCATCCCATCTAGAACACATTTCATTTCCACTTGACATAGGCACCCATCTCTCTCATCTACAAACAACATTGATTTCCACAAACATCTCTGGAGTTTAAGATTAGCAGGTTTGAAGGAAGGCTTTAGGGAGACAACGGTAAGCAAACACCAAGAGACTGTCAAAATACGTCCACCAGCCTTTGCTTTGCAAGGACCCTTCTCCAGAGAAGCCATTTTATGCAAGCAGACTTAATGTTGGGAAAATACTGCCTTTAACACTGGGTACAGAACAACCAAGAGTAGCGTGAAAATGAATATACAAAGTAGACACAAAAATCAGTCCTTTCTTAATGAAAATAACTTGCTTTTCCAGTTATTTAAGAAATTTAAAAACATGCTTACAGTTCCCAAAAGCAGATCACCTACAGCAACAACTCAGTTCTTGATAGCCTCTCCCACCACTGCAGAAATCTTTCCCACCACGGCTACCAAAGCACCCCTACCTCAGCTTAGGTGGTATATACCCTCTCTGCAGAAGCTAATTTGCTGCAGCTGAAGGCAGCACCATCCTCCCACATCCCACCCCCTGGCAACAATTTTGGTGATAACTGACACCTGTGGTGGATGTGGAGTTCAAGGAGAATGTTAACCTTTCCCCCGCTAGTGATTTACCCCCGACTATACAAGTCTCATCGCAGCCTTAAACACACACAACCATCCCACTGAAAGCAGCCTGTTCCTCATTAGCAATTTCACAGAGTCCGAAAATAATGATGTGACAACAAACTCAACAAAATTTGCTCTAGGGCACAACAAGAAATAGACAAGATTTCCATATTTTTGGAGGACAATTTACTGTACTTGAAAGAGATAAATTCTTTCTGTTTACATTAACCGCCTCACTATTTGGTCCAATTATTCTGACTACTTCAGCAATCATGTTATGCTTGTTCAAGAAGAAAGAAATAACAACAGCTTATCTTGTTGAGAGCAAAGAACAAACAGTAAAAAATCAGTGGATGCACTTAAGCACTACAGTTGTTGCTATTGTGCTAAAGAGATGATTCATGTTCTCATAGCAACTAGGGTGAAAGAAAAACGCTCTTCTTCTGAAAAGGATTCTGTTGTAGTGGTTAAAGAACTCTTGAATAATCAAGCCAAATGGAGAGTGGAAAAAAACACTTCCCTATAAAATTATGTGCACTGAACTCAAGGACATGTTGATCTTTATATTATATCGATTGCCATACCTATCTCAGTTAATAATCTCCCACTGTGGGATGGTAATAAGTGAAGACAAAAAAAGGACAGCATCAGACCTCAGAAAGCACTTTAAATAAGGTGAATCTTCCAGCCAACAGCTGCGGTAACTGAATGTTTATTGAGGCCTGCTACAGGAGGACTCTGTATCATATATTCAAACCCAAATGCTCTTCAGTCAAAACCATTCATACAAATGATTAGTACCAGCTCTTTACAAACTGCCCCATACATTTCGCATTCACATGGCTAACTGGCCACAAACAGCAAGTACCAAATCTTTTCTGGCATTGCTGTCACACCATGCTCATGTGTCACTTCACTCTCACTGGATGCACATCACAGTCACAGCACATCGCAGGGAACTGGCAGGAGTGACAGAGAAGTTCGAGTGGACCGTGGTCACGTTAAGCTGACTTCATGGTTTCAGTGCACTGTGATCTTGTCCTCACCCATTGAGGTTTCCACTGTTATCACAGTCAAAACAGATCACGGTTTGCTAGCACATCACTGTCATGTTTTATTCATGCTGAATATGCTCTATTTTTAACCCCAACCATTCATGGCACAGTGGCTTTCAAGAAGCACTTGGGAAGTTGCTGCAGGCATGGAGGGCAAGCTTGTCCTTGACCTGTGTTTTAACGCTCTCCTCTGCGGCAAGCTTTGGTTTCAAATAATGGCCAGGTTGTGGAATTAGGAATCGATATTCAGGAGCACTGGCAAGAGAGAGGGGGTTTAATTTCCTGATACATGTCAGCATGACAGCAAGTTAGACCTAGACCAGGTAGCATCAGTTACCAGCGCTACCTTCGGGGGCTGCTCCGAGGATGAACTTCCTGAGAAAGGATAAATACATTTGCAATCTGTCTCATTTCCCCAGCTTTACTCTCTTTTCCTCTCTCACTGTCTTCCTCTCCTTGGTCATCCTTCTGTTCTTCATTCACTTACTGTCCCTTCTGCATGTAAAGGAGCCTCAGCTGTCCTCAATTCCTGTGCCAGAGCTGTGTGTGACCGACACCACGCAGGAATCCCTGCTGCTGGCAGGACCAGCTCGGCCAAGCTGGCTGGAGGCTGTTTGGATGCCAAAGAGCCACAGTGGCCAGAGAAAAATTTATTAAGTCTCTTGAACTGAGAGCTGGGCAAAGAGTTACTGTAAAAATTGGTAGCATCCCACCCAAATGTGGGGACCCCAAAAATATGCCTTTCAATCTTACCAAGGTATGTTCCATGTTATCCCTGTGAGGGACTATTCCTCTGGTGGCCAACAGCTGGCTGCAAGATGGGCTGCAGCCTTTAATGTTTATTTCCTCTGCAAATTTGTGTTGCAATTCTGCAGCCACAGAGAGTACTGTAAGCGACCTTTAATGAATAGTTTCATACATGTAACACTCAGAGTATCTGCCCTGTTAGTAACTACTATTTAGAAATTAGAGCCATATTGGTAAATTCTCTTAAAAGTTTTCCCAGGAAGTTTTGACAGCTTTAGTACAGGGAAGTGGGGTGGTAGCAAGATATCTATCAAGACATCATTACACTGTTTTCTTAAGCTTGTCCAAAGCTTTTTAGGAACTTTTTGGAATGCCCTATGGTCTCACCATCCTCTCTCTACATCAGCTGGGCAGAGCAGCTGGGTATCAAAGAGCACCAGGAGATGCTGGATTGACTCAGACACTATTCCCACTGGAACAAAGCTGCTGTGACTGCTGCAAAGTCCTGCTGGCAAAGCACAACTGCCAGCTCAGCACCAAGCCCTAGAGCTTCTGGTGCACGTGCTGCAGCGATCTCCTCTGGATGTAATCACTGCCCTGGCTGTTCACTAACCATTTTTAAGACAATGACTTGAGCAGATGCCTTCCTCAGAGCTTTCATGGTACCTAGAGATATATCTAAACTGACATGCAAATTAAAGCACTATCTAGTTAGCAAATAGGTTTGAATTTCATTGAGGCTATTGTATTTTTTTCAAATACCTGCAACATATGTAAATATCTACTAAAGAAATACTCCTCTGCTCCATTTTAGGGTCACATTGCAACAACTCAAATAACTTTCTGTGGACCAGGTATTCACACCCTGAAAAACTGCCCCGTAACGAGATTACTCTTTGCCCTACATTCATTAACTTAGTCCCTCTTTTAGTTTCTTTATGCTTGTAAATAACCCCACCAGTAAAGTTTACTCTAAAATTACATTGAGGATATATTTGTTGCTGTGCAACCAGTGCAGAGGTATGAACATTCCCAAGGTGACCTTTTCTCCAGTCCTGCAGGTCTGGGAGCTCATAGCCATTTGGAGCGCTCAAAGCTCTTTTCCCCATACACAAGCATTTCAGAAATAGGCCAAAATGTCTTCTAGCTAATTTTGGTTTCCAGTAAAGTTAAGCTGCATGCATATGGCTCTATTATGATTAAATGATGCAGATCTAAGTACTCTGAGTTTACAGAAAGAAAATGGTTATGAAGTGACTGTTTTCACTAGCTCTCTTTGTGTGCTTAGAACATAATTAACTGGAGGACAGGCTTGCCCTGGCACAAGTCAAAAACGATTTAAACAGAGATCTTTCAAATTAAATGTTTGAGAGTCTGCTTGCGGGTTTTATGGATTTCGGGAGGGCAGATTCACATGGCAGAGTATGCTGGAAAGTATGGGAACAACACAAGAATTGCCCGTTTCTTGCAGTACCTCTCTCGCTTGTCCATTCCTAAAGCATTACAGCAGATGATTCACGAGGCTGAGGGCATTCTGCAATGCAATTTACAGTGTTGGTGTCACTTCTTGACACAGTAAAGAGAAACTTTAAAACATTATGGTTGGGTCCAAGGGAAAAAAACCCACCACTAGTAATAGCAAGCTGGCTGGACTCTTTCAGCCTGCTTGTTCCTCTAAGAGGTCAGATGGGTGACCCCATTTGTCTTTCCAGCACACCTCAGCTCCAATGCTTGCCCCAAATCTCTGTGCTCTGGTGACTATGCACTTGCAACCCCAACAACACCCTCCTGTGAGAGGTTACCTTGATCTTGAAGGGTACTTTACTTGTTTCATGACATGGAGCACAGCACGGAAAGAAGCTCCATCTTTTTACTTTATCTCAGCAAGATGATGGAACTTCACTTGCTTGGACCAAATTTTTTCCACTACCAACAGTGCAGTACTTTTTGAACCAGCAGCAATTTCCTTGCATGCACTGTACTGTAGTTTCAAGCTGGCTTCTATGGAACTTTTGTCATCAGTTTATTACTGTCAGCATCAGTTTATTACTGTGACTGCCACCATCCAAGCCAAGCTAAGCCAAGGGACACATTCTTCCTGGAGACTCCAAGGTTCAAGGGGTTTCTCATGTCTAGTTGAATTTACTGAGAACCAGCATAAATTATCCTGGATGGCTTTGAGGGGCAGCAAACACTCTTGAAAGCACTGGCTCTTTTTGTCTAAAACATGAATTCTTAAATGCTCTTTTTGGACACAAAGCAGATCTACTACTGTGGTGGCACCACCAGGAAAGCAAAATATGAAGCCTGATAGCAAACTTGCCCTGTATTTTTCATATTATTTTATTCCTTTCTTTCTCTGAGTGAGTGAGGTTATTAATGTTGTGGTAGGGATATGATCCAAGTCAAGGTGAATAAGGGTTACTGCTGCTGAAGTAAGTGGTTCCCAGGCCTCCACCAGGTTCACAACACTGCCTTTGTGTGTAGGGAAAAAAAATAATTAAAAATTCCATAATTAGATCTCAACCACATCAGTCTCCTAATAGATCCCACTACCCAGCCACTAGAACACTGGTGTCTGACCCAAGGGGAAGCAGAAACATGTTCCTAGGGTCAGAGATGGTTTTTTCCTTCAAAAGTTGTGGTGTAAAAAAATTAAGCTTCTGCTTGTACACAGCAGACCTTCCTGGTAGACCCTACTGGACTAAGGCATCAATTGGCTAATTTCTCAAAGAATTCACCTCTGTCCCCTCTTTCTTACAGAACAATGTTGAAATCATTGCCGAAACGCCTTTGGCACAAAGGAGTTATATTTCTGCTTGGCTGCCCTAGATCAGGTCTTGATTGGCATGGATTACATGGAGTCCAGTCAGGAAATGTAGGGATCTTCTGCTTTAGCCAGATATATCCAGACCTGGAGGTCTGCTACAGCTGTGTCGGCAATTCAGCAAGTGGCAGTGCCAGAAATTAAATACAGTATCGCTTTTTTTGGCTGCCAAAGGAGCTCTAAGGAGCCATTTACACTGAGTACTGCAGAGTCCAAAATGTGGGAGGTATTGCCCAGAATGCAAGTGAAACTGTGACTTTAGGACTGCACATTGGCAAACAGCCCTCCCACTGCAAACAAAAAGGGCCAAGACCATTCCTAGGATTGACCAAGGAAGGCTGACTCTCCACCAGCTTTTGTAAAACCTGAAAGAAAATAAAGCACCACAACCATAATCCAGAAACTGTACAGCTGTAATGAGATCTGGTGTCCTTCTCAGACCTGTGGTCTGACCAAAATTTACATGAAGTGGGCCTTTGGAAAGCCATCTATGTCTTGTAAACGGGCTACCACTTATAATTAGGTGCTGTAGCTATACCTTGGGTTTGAGCCACAATGAGCCGGGTCCTCATCTTTGTTTTATCGCAAGTTCCTCTTAGCCCAAAATATAACCACCTGGAGCAAAGGACTGATTCCCACAAACTGTGATTTAGCCTTCAGTGAGTCTGCTTAGAAGTCTGTTTTCTACTCATTTTTTCATTCCCATAGTTTCCACTGGGAACATTTCAGTCTTTAAAGGCAGTTTCAAACTGTAAGGAATATATTTCTTACAGAAGTAGGCTGCTCCTTTCTCCAAGCACTGCTTTTCCTTTGGTCATCAGATCTGTACTATTTCTTGAAGTTATTTCCATTCCTCTGCAAGTTACCCTTTACCAGAAGTATTACTCCAAAATGCACTGTTCTCAAGTGCAACAGTATTATGGCATCTCAATCCACTTTCATGACGTATGAAAATGTCTAGAAGCCTCACTCAGGGGAAACACATCATTACATTTTTCTGTTGCTGAGAAAACAGTTCTGCCTTGCTCTTCCACACATTCAAAAAAAGCAAGAGGGAAGAACACCAAACCAATTTTCCTTTCTGTTTCTTAAAGGGTAAAACAGCTTCTACCACATATACTTGCAGAACTGGAGGAGTATTTCTCAGGAAAAAGCTAGCTGGCACATTTGCTGCTGGACATCCAGAAGAGAGTTACCTGGATAAAACTGCTCTGTTGTATTGCCACTTGTTAACACACAGAAAGTTCATTCTGTTCACCTTTGTGTCCCATTCATAAGTGAGCTGCTTAAACAACTCTGTATTCCAAGCTGTCTCCCTGTCTAATAAGTTCTTTTATTGATGGCTTGCCAGCAACAGCCCTAAAGTCAGCCTGAGAACATAAATACAGCCTCTTGAGCTTGCTTCAGTGTGTTAGAGGACGCTTTCGGTACTGTCGACAAAGCTTTAATGGTGTGAACTCGGAGCTCGAGTACTACTGAGCACTCCAGTGATCAACACCCACAGAACATTCAGAGTTTCATTCCAAAAGTATTTTAGGAACCCTTGAAATCAGAGGCTTTCTCTCTGTTCTGCAAAAGCTCATTTTAGAAAACAATTTAGGCCATTTTTAGTTGCAGAAATGTTGAGATAACCCTGCTGTGGTGTCATTCTCCTGTTGCCTTTGTTTCCAGAATGTCAGACTTTCAAGCTGCCTGCCTTTGCTGTCCAGAGGGTCTTGTCTTTCCAAAACGCACCTGAACTGCAATTAACATATAGTAAAAGCAACATTTCCTGTTCCAGCTCTGTTCTAAGCAGCTCGGGAGATGGAACATGTCTCACCGGCCTCGCTGCCTGCTGGGGGCTGTTATCCTTTGACTAAACCTAGAGAAAGCTCAAGGCAGCTCCAGCTCACGGGATGAAACGTGAGCCACACAGCTCGGGGAGCCCTCAGACAGTTTCTCTTTGACCTCCCTGTGCTTGTGAACACGACTCATAAAAATCCCTGGGTCACAGCAAGGAGTTCTGAACTTCTTTACCTCACACTTTTCCATCATACAGAGCAATAAACTGTTTTGGAAAATTAGTGCCCTGTGTCCCATTCTTGCTTTAAAGCGTCTGTTGTCTCCTTTTCCACGAGTTTTGAGTGCATGTGCTGCAGCACAGCCAGCACGGAGCCCCCTTGCGCTCCCTGTCCCAGCTCACGCAGACTCGGGGCTTTAGGGCTTGTCTACAAACAAAATTTGTGCTGGTTTAACAGTTTTTAAAATCTCTAAAGCAGTGCAAAAGCCTGGATAGAGGAAAGGCTACTGGTTTGTGACCATCTTATACAAAAATTAGACAATTACGGGTTGATGCAGCTATTATGGCAACCTTCTGATTTAAACTAATTTGATGTAAGCTGGTTATAAACCAATTTAAGTGTGTCCAATCAGAGACATACACTGGTTCAGCTAAATGGATTTTGCAGCTGAACTGATGCTACTATTGTGCATGGACAAGCCCCCAGGCTCACCCAGCCTGTTTCTCCATTGCTTCTGTCTGCTTTCATTTACACCAGGACTGTAAACGCTCCCAGTTCCTGGTAGTACAGCTGAATGCCCACGCAGAACAAGTGGAATGTTAGTACAAACCCAGAAGTTTTTCATTTCCCCGTTCCCAAAGAAGAAAAACATTAGTATTTTATCATGCAGTGTATAACTCTTACTGACGAGCCTCCTATGGAGAGAAGTCAGGCATAAGAACCAGTCTAGGAATGAAAACACAGTCTCATATTTCAGTGGCGAAGGACCGTCATCTCCAACCACAAAGTCCAGCTTACACCTGGACTAATTCTAAGGAAATGGAGCTGTTACCCTCAGGCAAAGCCAGTGAAAATGAGCAGAATTAGGTGCAGTATCTGCAAGTCTTCATGGAGAGTGGGAGAGCGATTCCCTGGCCCCGTGGCAGCACAAAGGCACTGTAAGAAAAGGGAGAGCAGAAAGGCTGGTGCACAAAGGGACCCTGCCATGATTTTCATTTGCTCTCCATCTCACACTGAAAAAGTCTTGGCTTTGTGCAATGAATACAGGGTGTCCCTGCGTGATGCTGCTCTGATCTCAGCTCTTCATTCAAGCTTCAGTGCCACTGTCTTGGAGTCCCACGGGAGCGTGATGCTCCTCCTGGCTTGTCAGTATTCTTTGTGATCCTATTTTTCATGACTGTGGCATCTCCCCAGGCCACTTTTCCTTCTGACCCATGCAACGTGGCTCGTCATTAATCATCTCCCCTTCTAAAAGCCTGCTTCTATTAATAAGAACAGATTTGTTCTGGGAGTAAAGACCCAGATGATACCACCCAACCTTTCCTGTTCATTGAGTTCCAAATGATTTAATCCCATAGATGAAATTCAGATCAGTTTAAAACGACCACAAGAGCTCGCCCTTAAAAATATTTCACTTTCTGTAAAAATGTGGGGAAAACCCAACATTTTTATTGTAATTGAAAAGTGTTCTGAATTACATTTTTAGTTTTTCCATGTAAAATAAAACAAACCCTCAAAGCCATTTTTATCAGAACATTCTAAGAATTTCCTTGTCAAAGTTCTACATGGTTGAAAAGGCATTTTTCATCCAAAACCAAACATTTTGCAAAAATATTTCAACCAGCTTAAACAGTAATGCAATTTTAGAGTGCACAGATATAGGTCCAACATAATGATATATTAGAATGTTGAGCTATCACTAGTCTGTGATACTACAATCTCTTAAAAGCTTGTAGCATTTTAATAAGAACTGAGACCCAATTCAAAGTAAAGAGAAAACCCTTAAGCTCAGAGTAGACATATATAAACTGACAAGCTGACTATATTATCTAAACTGCTGTTTTATAGCTGTATTATGCACTCAATCTTAAAAAAAAAAATAAAAAAGGAACATAAAAAAATGTATAAAGATAAGGCACTAGTGAGGGGTGGAGTTGTGTTTTTTTCATTAGATACATTCTTTGATTCCCCTGCCTAAAATGCTGCAGTCAGCAGTAGCTTAATTCTAAGTTATAATTAGGGTTATGCATTAAACCAGGACTCTTGAGCATGTCTAACCTAAAGAAGTTCAATGGATAAATGAAAAACAGACCTGTGGCTGGCTGACTTGGCATCAACTAGGATCCCAATATATAGTAACAGAATAAATTTAAAATTAAAATTAAATGTGGTCATTACAGCTTAAATTGATGCTATATTTGCCAACTGTTTATGAGAGGAAAATTTAAAGATAAGCATAATTTTGAAGGAGACCGTGCGACCTGATACACAGCAGCTTGCTGTGACTTGGGGTGCATTTTAAAATAATTTAACACCAATTTTTCAGTCTACAAAAATGAAGTCAATTTTTTTTTCCTTTTTTTAAGGTTAGTTTTCCCCAAACTGTACTTGGCATTTAAATCCACAACTGCATAGTACATTTTAGCTAATGAAAGACTATTTTTGATTCTCAGAAATTTTGTTGCTTAACAGCACTGGTTATTAACACCAGCAAGCCAGAGAGTGAAGAAAAATTCAGATCTGCAAGAGACTTAAAATCCTTAGAAAATTAAGTGAATATGCCTTTTGGTATGATATTAGTATCCTTTCCATTTATTGTATTTTGTATTTCTGACATAAAAAGTGGAAAGTATCTTTAAGGACAGTTTCCTTCAAAAACTGAACAAGACAGTGAACTGTGGAAAGGAACTTTTCCACTTTTCTGCATTTCAGCAAATACTTCAATAGGTGTGAAACACATTATTTTTGGATGCTTCCAAGCCCTGGATGTTGTTTAGCACCAGGTTGCATTTCACAACTGTGCAGCTTAATCTCCTGCAAATCAAGTGTTAAAGTATGTAATTGCCAGACTAATAAAACCAGAATTACAGAAGGGCAAAACTGGATGTAAGCAGTGGCTGAGCATAACTTGAGTGGGACTTACAGTGACTTGGGGATATACCCTTACATACCAACTGCTCTCTGGATATTGGGAAGAATGGCCACAGCCTCAATTTCCTCAGTTCCCAGCAAAGGAACAGGCTGTAAGTGAAGCATTCCAGAGGAGACTGTGGGCATTGGAGCAGTGATGAGCAGAGTCCCTTCGCTTGACCTCCATCCTACAACTCCCATCACGGTGAGCACGTTCCTCCATGTGTTTAAAGCTCTGCAAAGAAGTGAGAGCTTCTGTGTTCCTGTGCAAATTAGGCACAAACCAACAATGGAAGCACTGTTTAGAAAAGGTGGAGGCTTCTGTTTTGGTTTTTTTTTTTTTCTTTTCTTTATGATTGTATTTACTCAGTAAGGAAACAAGGTGCTAAGCTTTCCAGCAGTAGCTCAGCCATTTGTATATGGTTCATTCAAATATATAGCCTACTGTTTAAGCATGTGCTTAATTCTAAGCAGAAGAAGTCCCTTTGAAGTCATACCATAACAAGACAGGTACCTAATGTTAAAACATATATTTAAGTTCTTTACTGGATTGGGGCCAGAATACCTCACTTGCAAGATCCAGCTTCCAATATGTAGGTTTAGATGCTAATTTACAGACCTGATCTTAAGGAATAAGGTGCAAATTTGTGCAAAACTGAAAAAACGTGCCTTGTTATCACATCCATTACCCTTCTGAGTCCCTTGGGTCTCAGATAGCCCCTGTGGACATGCCTTTATACAGAACTGTTGCAACCACACTGAAAAGCTGGCCAAACTTCAAAGAACAAAAGCTTGTTTTTATGTGTGTATATATATATATATGCATACATATAAATATATATACACACGTGTGTGTGTGTGTACATGTGCATGTCATGCATGTGTGTGTGCATATGTATCAGCTCAAGAGGCAATGAATTAGAGTTAAACAATTGTTTTTGTAAGGCATATTGATTACATCAGTGATGTTTCCTAAATAATTAAAGGTTTGCTTTGATCTTTGATTGTAGGCTTGGCTTTATGACAGGTAATATAAGTATCTTTAACTGATGCCATCCTACACTTACTTATTATACAGCCTCGGACAGGGTCATTGCCGTTCATCTGACAACGAAATGAGTGAATTCAGGAAGCAAAACTAGCAGGAAACTATTCCACCAAGGAGAGGGGCGGGATTCAGTTTCCTGCCAGTTTTAAATCTCTGAATTGAATCACCGTGAGGTCGAACCATCCTCGGTGCTGACGCCAGGGAAGTTACCTGAGCAGGCAGGTGGGCAGCAGGGACGGGCGCCAGACCTCCCGCAGTCCTCGCTGTGTCAGACTGCGCCCGGCACAGTTGTGGCAGGACAGGGTCACCCCTCTGCAGCAGAAACTCCTTCCATGGAAACAAATATTTAAGCTGAAGAATACAAAACAAGATTCTTATGTAAAACAACTCCTTTCCTTAACATGGTCTTTTTTTTCAGATACAATTGCTAGTTAAGGAGATAGAAGAGGTTAATCATCCACCCAGCTGACTGCAACAGCCTAACAAATAAGCAGAGATCAGCCCAGAGGCCCTCAGCACATGTAAATCAGCATCGTTTCATCAAGCTCAGAGCTTACACTCTCATGCACACACTGAGCATCTAAAACCCAAATCTGTAAATGAAAATGATGCTAATTACAGTTCACCACTGAGCAGCACTACCTTAATTTTAAGGAAATGAAGGAAACGGGCTTGCTCCGTGACAGTCGATATCATATTGCCATACAACTAACTTAAAGTTGTATAAGTTAGATTATAACTTTTGAAGAAGCAATTATGATTTTATTGCACCCACTCTGCTGATGATTAATGCAGAGAGCCTAGGGGAAAATGCATCCTATCATTTGCTAACATGCACTATAATTATGCATACCTCTCCAGGTACTGTAATTTAGGACTTAAAAAGCAACATTCTGAACGAGGACTGCTGCACTTGTAAAACATTACAGATGTGTTATCATATAAATGAGGTAGCTTTGACATGATAGTGTTCTAATAAATCCTCAGCTAAGATTTGGAGACAAGATATGTCAAAAGCAAAATCCAAACTGTCTCTTAATCTTCTACATAAACTGTTTATTTTTTCTGAGCCCTACAATAATACATGTGTCAAGAAGGCTTTGATGATTTCTAGATTAAAGTACAGTTGGGTTGGATTTTTTTTTTTCCCCTTTACAGGTCATCTTGAGAATGTTCATTTTAGTTAAATTAACTCAGCTATTTGCAGGTTTCAAATGTGAAGCAAAATAAAACAGTTTTCGCCAAATTGGGAACTTGTGAGATGAACTTCATAAATAACAAACTTATTTCACTCCATTTCAGTGAAAGTTTTTAAATAGCTAATGCTGAATGATCTTCTGTTAGCCAGAGAGCTTCATTTCAAACCATTTGCAAGAAATCCATAAGGAAAAAAAAGCACAAAAAAATCCCCACTTTGTATAAAGCGAGATGAATTTACGATACTCTCAGACTTATGTTTATTCTGTTTATTTTTTTATTTATATCACAATACTGACTTGATGTCTCAACCAAGACTAGGACCCCATTCGGCTTCTCAAGATACTGGAGAAGGAGTTTCCATGCCCCTGCACAGCTTAATTTACAGTCCAAAAAGAGAAGTTTGGGATGGGGAACAGCAGAAAAGCAGCAAAATGGCAGGCCCATTCACAGGTAAGAAGCTGGGAATAAAACCTGAATTTCGCAGTGCAGTCTGAGTTCAATCCTGGTGCCTCCAGGTGTTCCTGATGCTGCCCAGTTATATGCCCCTCACTGCGAGCAAAAATGTTACTTTTTCCCCAAAATACTCTGTACAGAACAGATCTCACACACACACACACACACAAAAAAAACTGTTCTGGGCTGCTCCTGGAATAAAACAGTGAGGTCCTTCCGGGCTTTTAGTAGGGCATTTCTGAAAGCTGCCTTGGTAAGTGTTAGGGAAGGAAGGAGAAAAAACCCAACCAAATAAACAGGAAAGGCAGGATTTAACATAATAAAGCGTGAACAGCAGTTGGATGTTATACCAGCATCTGCTCTAATTATGCGATGTGAGTGGTTCAACTGCATTTTGTGGTTGACTGTGCTGAAAGCCTCCCATAAGTTGAGCTGGTAGAATTCTAGATTTATTGCTATTCAAAATCAACAGCTAAAATCAACATATATGTGTAGTTATTCATTCCAACTTGCATTGTCAGCCATAATTTTTCATCAATTTCACATTTTTTGCCAAAACAACGACATAAATTTAAAAGCTTTTTAACAACGTGACCACAGGAAAAAAAAAATCTGAGAGAGCTGTTTTATTTGATATACTACAAACACCCAAGTTCCCAAAACCAGATTGTTTTCAGGTGTATCACTCTGAAATTACTTTTTAAACACTGAAAGAAAAATTCATATTTTAGTTTATTGAATATTACCCAACTTCTTGGGTCCAGTTCAGATTTTTCAGCCAGCAAATCAAAAAATCTTCATTGTATTCTTCTACTTGCCTGAAAAAATAA
Source organism: Acropternis orthonyx (assembly GCA_035583155.1). Classification (NCBI taxonomy): domain Eukaryota; kingdom Metazoa; phylum Chordata; class Aves; order Passeriformes; family Rhinocryptidae; genus Acropternis; species Acropternis orthonyx. The sequence goes on from JAWWEU010000020.1 coordinate 15,504,789, forward strand.
GCTAAAGTGGGAAGTTTTTAATATTTTTATTTCAGTTTTCTGAAAACATTTTAATTGTTTGTTATTTGCCTAATTTTGCCTGATGTGAAAACAATCAGATCAAGACTTTTTCTGTTGGAATCACTATTTTTGCAACCGCTCTGTTTGCTGGTAATGTCTTTATAGAAATAAAGCACATTCAGCTGTCTGAGGTGCTTGTACAAAAATTACTTTGTCTTCAACTTTTTAAAGAAAATTGAGCATACATAAACTTAATATTCACATATACTTCAGACCTAGATAGTTCCCACAACACCAGGCAGTAGGCTCTGAAAATTATTGCTGCTCATTTTTCTGGAAATGCACCAATCTCTTTACTTTGTGATCTCCTTCTTCTCAGGGAGAAATTCAACCCAGCCTCAGTTTTCTCACAAGTCACCTTAAAAAAAATTAACATTTTGTAGGACTCTTTAAATATCCTGTCTCGCAGCATCTGATACCCTGTTTTGCATTGGAAAAAAATAGACCTGTTTTCCAAACAAAATCTCAGGAGATTTTTATAATCCTGATCATTTCAGTATTTCCCTCCAACACTCTAAAGACATAACTGATTACTTCTAACTTGATGTCACTTGGAAGATACTGGTCTTGAGTTTCCTTTAATCCGAAAAAGGACTTTTAAATGTCTCATTAACAATAATGAACAAAAATCAAAGAGGAAGTGATTTTGCCCTGCAGAAATGATAGAAGAGAAACAAACGATACTTCTGCTCAGGTCAGCAGAGTCTCTAGAGATTAGTGCAAAACCAACTGACCTGTGACTGAGACAAGACACACCAGGAATATCAACAGGTGCTTGAAGCGGATCCCTGGCAGCCAGCTGCAGGCACACCATCAGGTCACTGGGCTGAAACAGTTTCCTCAGCACAGCTGAATCCTTTCGGAACACCATTTACCAAAGAGACCCAAACTGAGAGATTTGGCTGCAGCAATAGTTGGCCTTAGATACCCTCTTCATGTACACCTTTACTGCAGGAAGCTGCTCCAATTCCAGACCATCATCAACAGAGAAAAACTAGATGGCCAAATACTTCATAAGCTAGCTCTTTTTTGATTATTATTTGGAACAAATACGCAAATTACAGAATTTCAAGTAGAAGTAAATGTTCTCATACTGCAGAGCACGCACTAAAATATGTGCACGCGCCATCACAAGATTTGCGTCTTTACAAATATGGCTGAACTTGTTTCCATAATGGTTTGTGTTTGTTCTTTTCCCTCTTCACATTTAGTTGATGTAAATTGTAGGTTTCATGTGCTCTGAAATGATGTTCACTTCATCAGCATTTCAGCACTATTTTATCTGTATATAAAGATCCATCCTCACCCCTAACACTTTTCTTCAGATTTTTTACCTCAGATTCTTTATGCTTGGTGCAATACTCTTCCAGTGACTTCCTCCTCTGACTCATCCCCACCAACTAGCACAGCAATTTTGAGTGCCACTCAAGCAGGTTCTGCACATGTCTGGTGTTGCATCACTCCCTGTTGGGTGATTTAACAGCACAGCATTGCAAGGTAACCAAGATCATCACAACAAGGTTTTGAAAGAAAGGGACAAGTACCCAAACTTGCTTGCACTTACCATTTTTATCACCTTTTCAAACTGAAGAAATTTATGCACCAATATTTGTGAATTTTAATAGAGCTCCACTCTGGCTACATTAAATAAAGGAAATACTGTCTTTGCTTTGTGAGTTAAAGAATAAACTAATTCTTGTGTGCTGCAGTGGTTCCCAGGGACTGCTGGCCATCTGGGTAGACTTAAACCAGCCTGACTGACCTGCTGAGGATCAGTGAAGTGCAAAGTTGACCTGGCCACAATTGTGTTGAGTGTTTCTTGGCTATAATTCAATACAAGACTCTATCTCCGCTTAGTGCACAGGTCATATCCTCAAGACTGCTCTGATGATTGATACAGACATCTGTCAGCATCTACTGCCTAAGTGCCTGACAGGAAAAGTCAATACTCACGATCACGAAATCACACAGAAGTGACAAAGTGAGCAAAACGTTTTTCTTGCACAAGGTGAGATTTCACACCTCTGTTAATCCTTCTGAACTACTTGCAGGGATTTTTCCAGGTGAAGACATGAGTTTGATAAGAGGTGTGAAGCAGATGATTTTACACTGCTGCTAGTGACAAAGCAACTTAGTATTTATCTTGCTTGAAATCGGTCTTTGGAAGTCTCCAATAAAGAGAATGGAAAACTGGGAAACATATACTTACGGTAACATAGTGGGATTTTAGTTCTGTTCTCTTCCCTCTCTGCTATAAATTTATTGGTCAATTCAAACACAGTATTGACATTAGGTCTACAGGTGAGGTGCTGGGCAACAAGAAAGAGTTTAAGCTTCAGATGGAGATGCACAAACCTGTGTCACTGGTGACTTGTTTTATTTGCTCTGTAACTGCAATCCAAAAGTTTCAATTTAAATGTCTCCTTCCACCGGGCAAAAGAGAAGAGGCAAGACTGCAGGGTGACAAGACAATCTTTCCACTAGGTAGGCAACAAACAATATACACCTTTGTATGCATTTAGCCAAGACTGAGTTTACTGATTACATTGGAGTAGATGGCAAAGGCGGGGCTGGAATTTTGACCCATAGCCTTCTCTTTGCTGATGGTACTTGCAGGAGGCAACATGTGTGATGACATGAAATCACAGCATCTTTCCTCATTAGGTAAAAAAGAAAAGCCACAGTCTTGTAAATCCCAGTACCAAGACTACTCTACGTAACACAAAGTACGAAATACCTCACTTGGGTTCACCCAGGCACAGGTGTGCTTCACAAAGAGATCTGTAGGCAGAGGTGCCACAAGATGTTGTGTGAACATTTCAGGAGGGCAATACTCATGACACCCCCAGGGATCCAACCCCAGCACTCAGTGCAGGGAGAGTGTGTGAAGGCAGCTGCTTTTTTTAGTTTTCGTCAGAGGAGAAAATCCATGCAGGCAGCACAAGCAAAGGCGTGTGGGAGCACAGAGTGCACACACCGTGCATTGGAGATACCAAAGCAAGAGACGGTCAACCAACAGTGTGAGTTGCCAACACACACATCTTTGGGTAGAGGTGGAGTAAAAAAACCAAAACATTATGGTATCTTTCAACTTTATCTTTAAAAAGAAAGCCAGTCAGACTAAGGAAATATTCCACCAGATAACCAAAAGGTTACTTGACAATAACTTCAGTTCTCAGTCTGGCACACTAGTCATTCCCAGTCCTCCAGGAATCTGCTGTATTGCTCTTTGGAGAGTTCTGAGAGTCCCAGCACACCAATGGAAGGTGGTTAAGTTACACAGAAATCTCTGCAGTGTTGCTTAGGAGCCAATCTTTGGAGTACATAATGAAAATCAACATCTGTGCATTCCAGAGACTTTGAACTTCAGGTGTTTCACACTTCCTGCTACTCAATTTATGGAAAATGCAAATGAAAGTAAAGCAGATAAATGTTCTTTAACAACAGGAGGGTTTTGTTGTGTTTGAAATTGCACTCTTCTGAGAGAGCGGATTAATTTAGCCACTACCCAGGATACCAAAGGTTATGCTTATAGTGGAGACAAAATAGAACCTGCATGTATTTTGATAAGGTTACATCATCAGGACAACAATAAAACCAGCTTGCCATTTCTGTGCAGACCAGTTTTCAAGCAGGAGGTGTCTTATACTCCCCCTTAATAATGAATCAGGCTGAATGACGTTTGAAATGGCAATAATTTCCCCAGGAGATGCAGCTGCAATCTTAGTATTTTCTGTTCTTGCTCTCAATCTGATTTCTCTTATCCACAGTATGAGGCAGCTGAGTATAATGCAGGAAACATTATCAGCAACAATGCTACAATTAATGCTGAAAGAAAATGAATATTTGTCTACAGAAGAATAGATTTTAGAATACCTAAGGGAACTACTGTACTTTGAAAATGAAGCCATTTTGTGTGTTTATTGAAATGCACTCATATTTCTGTGGTTATACTCTGACTCGTTAACCATATCAAGGTAATAAGTGCATTGGCAGTTTTTACTGTCCCATGTTAAAGCTGTTTACTGAATGCTAAGTAGTCGAGGTCTATTCAGAAAACAGTCTATTTTGGCTAAAATCCATCTACATGTTTCCACACTTCACTTCTTCCATTATTAAGTCCAAGAACTAGAAAGGTCACGACCATTTCTAGGATTCAGAGCTGCAACTGCAGAGGACATCCCAATGTGGAATTGAGTCCTACAGTAGCAATAGAGAACCCAATCATGGAAAGAGAGTTTTGTGCTCTGCTGTTGGTGGACGTGGAGAAGGACAGACATGGTGGTTTCCCATCTTCTCTACCTCAGGGTGCCTTCTTTCCCAGTATTTAAATGCCAGAAAGTCTAACAAGTGTCCCATTCAGCCCCCTGATGAGATGGGATAAAGAAATAGAAGCTGTCAGAACATCCAAGCCTGCAACCAAGGCCCAAACTGAAAGGTGCTATTAATAGAGAGAAATAAGCAACTAGACTTCAAACAGCTCCAGACACAATAAGGCTTTAGAATAAGCTAATGTCCCCTTGACCATCTGCATATCATCAATCAGGTCGTCCAAGAAAAAGATCTATAAATAACCTATCTGACCAACTCTGAAAAGGCTTTTGATGCAACCCTTTCTAAGTGCAAATGGTCACATTCAGCCCACCTTACTTGTGAGTACAAGAGTCATTTGTCCCCACAAAGCAGTTGGTTGGTCAAAAACCTTTCATGCTCAAATTTGATTGCATCCACTGAACAATACAAACAGCAAACTGCAGCGAGCCAGCTGCAATCCCTCACTGAGACCTGTGAGCACACGCAGAAGAGCACAGGTCTTGCCCCAGGAGGTCCATGCTTCTGGCTGGGGTGAGGTAACTTGCCCCACATAGCTTAAACACAGTATAGTCACATATTTTGCTGTCTATCCCCTTAATTTGCCATATCAGGACTTATTATTTAAACCATCCTAGACAAAACAAAAGCCCAAATGGTCTAGGGAGCAGCCCCTCAAAGTCTGGAGCATGGCTCTGAAGCACAGTGCTAAGCGAAAATAATGATAATGTGAGATTGGTTTTAGTGAGTTCTTGTAATGATCCCAGTCACTCAGCCCAAAAATTCAATCTGAGTCCTCAAATCCAACATCTCCTTTGCCTAATACGAACACTGAGGATCCTCCCACTGAACCAAATCTCTCATACTCCCCAAACCTACAGACAGTTCTTATTGACACCCTGGAGTTGTGGGTCCAGCACTGACAGTCTGAGAACTGCCCAGGGCCCTGGAGTACAAGAACATGATCAAAATCCTCTCTGACATTCTCAAGGAATTCCTAAGGAGGTCTTTAATAATGTAGCCCTCAGGTTAAATAAATATCTTTGATCAACAGGGCATAGTTATTTATTATTCATTTACTTCCATGCAAGAAATACAGGTCACTGCTCAACCGGGCACTGTCACATTCGTTTTTAACTCATCTGGAGATTAGTCTTTATTTATTGGAAATTATCATAGTCCCATTGGCTTCAATAGAGTTTTATGAACTGAAGTCATCAGTTAATCCATATCATAGTTACTAACTGATGATCCATCTCAAGTAATTAAAGCTGTGTCCCTCTGATGGCATATGGTTTCCTACAAAGAACTCAGAGTTAACATGGGGGATCAGTGGTTCCTAAAAATGTTATGTGAAGATAATGAAAATCTGGGAATATCTACTTCATAAATAATTATTTTGGCTTAAATGTTTTTAGTAAAGCCTAAACACATTCAGTATTTATTCAGTTTGATTTCAGTCATAATCACATCTTGCTTTTCAGTTGATTTCAATGGATTTATTCTGGTACACCAGTGTTCTCCACCTATGGATCTGCTCTACACAGTCACTTCCATTTTAGTGGCTGGGCTGGTACAGTTTTCTTTCTTATTTGCTGTAGGTTTCTTTTTTATCTTTATGAGCTAAAATAATAATGAAACTCTACTTAATGATTGTATTGTTTTCCAAAGACTACTTTTTGCTGAAATAAGTGAGGGGACAGATTTTTTTTTTTAGTGAAATAATACTGTTTACTACTAAAAATATTTAATCATAATTACATTAAGAAACATATATAAAAGCTAAGTAATAAAATAAAATGAGTTGGAGAACACAAAGGGGGGGAAAAGACAGAAAGGATTAAGTAGAGTCATATAAGGAATAGATTCTATTTAATGAAAATTTCCACAGTGTTCAACATTTTTATTATGGTTAATAGCACTGTGCTTCATTTTTGTCTGCAGTAATTGTGTATCCTTAATGAATGGGCACTCTTATTTCCCCATTGAGCACTGACAGAAATTAATAAACCTAATTCTGTAGGTTTAAGTTTAATTCTAGTGAAATATATAAAGCAGTTACATTTTCACTTAACTACTAACTGGAATAGAAATGGGTTTAAGCTTTTCAGCAGCTTAATAGGGAACAAATTGGGTTTTCTTTTATTTCTTTTTTTTTTTTTTTTTCTCCTTCAGTACTTGGATCTATTTTTGTTGCTGTGTGCAAGAAAGGACATGTCATGACTGGTGAGGTTGAACCAAGCCTACAGTGACTGTTGTTAATTTGGGGGTTTTTCAGTATGGTTATTAGACTTAGCCCTTTGTGCCAGGCTTGTTAATGATTGGTAAAGACCATCTCCTTGGCTTACACTTTGATAGAGATCAGGAGCCATAGGAAACTCCAGACTGCCATCTAGAAAGCTCAGCTCTCACATCACTCTGGAGACAAACTTTCAGGCCCATTCCTCACCTGGCCAGGTGACAAACACAGAAATAATCTGGCGCTGAGCACAAACTGGGTGAGACAGGAAGTACGTGATTTCCTGCCTTCCACCGATTTCAAAAGAAACAGAGGAGTCCCAGCTTCAATGTCATGAGTTGAGCACAGGTGGACACATGACATGAACAAAATCCATCCATCTTCCCAGCACAGCACCCCAGCCGTGAGCCCAGTGCGGAACAGATGACACTTTCATACTGGTTCTGCGACAGACACCTTAGACCTCACAACATAAAACCTTCCTGATCTCTGCAATGTTCCCCTGCCAGAAGAGGGCTGGGTGTAACAGTTCAAAAGTGAGCTTAAAGGAAGGTAAATAACTCAAAGGCACAATCCGGAATTCAAGGTAGAATTTGCCCGGGAGATGCTGAGGGGCAGCGTTCTGCTGCTGCTGAGGCAGGCAGTGAAACCAATGTGGGCCTTCTTTCTTTTTGGCTTTTAAGAGAAACTCCAGGTGCTGAAGGGAGCCGTTTTAAGAGGCACCACTGAGTGCCTGAAGGACTTGGCATGTTCACTTCTGAAAGAACCAATATTGTGACCACAGGTGGGCAATAGTGAGACAATCACTTTCTAAAATACATCATTTTAGAAACAAGAATAGAAACATCAGTCTGGCATCATGACAAAAGTGTTCTTTGGGGAATAATTATATGGATTCTTCGTATCCTACAGTTTCATTTTAGCGTGGGCCAAATCCCCAGCTGGTTTAGATCAGCAGCTGATTTACTCCAGCTAAAATCCTGGCCTGGTATTTCATTTCTGTTATTACCTTATCTTTTACAGTCCCCACTGTCCTAATTTATCATCTGTGTTAGAAATCGCAGGAGCACAGTAAGGGGTAACCACAAACAATGGAGCAAAGACGGGGAAAACCTAAGATTAGAGCAGAACCACGTCATGGGCTCTTCTGTGCCCCCATCTGTCCGTTTTGCCAGATCATGGGACTGCAGTGGAGTTGAATCATATGTAAGGACGTGGAGGAGGCGGTGAGAAGACAGCCAGAGGCAGGAACCAGGCAGGAACCAGGCAGGAAGAGGGTTTTGAAGTCATTACATGAGAAGACGTAGGAGGGCAACAGGAGAGAAGATGAAGCTGTGGTGGAGGAGGCTGGGCTGTGCAGAAGGCCCCAGCAGAGGACACGGGGCACAGGCACGGTGAGCCTGGGAGCTGGGCACATCCTCTGTTCCTGCTTTCGCTCGGGGTTTGACAAGATGCACCCACCCAACTGCGAAGCCAAAGCAAGGTGACACAACCCTGGGTGAGCAACGAAAACCACTGGAAAGAAAGTTAAAGAGTGACTTATAGGACTTGCTCCTTCTCTTTAGACTGTAGTACATGGAGCTGGAATAGACTCTGAATTCAAGAGAAGTTGTTCCAGAAAGAAATGAAGTAATATGCTATCCCACGTCTTCCCAAAAGCAGGCTTTTGCTCTATGCACCCCCTCCCCAGCAAAGGGCAGCTGCAGTGCTTGCTCTGAGCTGGCTCTGCCAGTTTCTCCCTGCTCTGTAAGCCTCAAAGGGTTTTAAGTCAAATATTTTGTGAGAGATTAGTGTTGAAAAGAAACAAACACTCACTAAGCAGCAACAGGTAACACCCTGCAAGGCAACAGACTCACTTCTTAAAGCCATATCTCATCCTCCTCACACAGCCCGTATCCCACAGTGTATTGGCTGTGCTGCTCGTGGGAATAAGGCAGGGAATTCAGGAACATTCTGCACAGCCACTTAGGGCTACCTGTTACCACCCTTGGGTGAAATAATGTGGTTTAACATTGACTAGTCCAGATCCTGGGCCCAGGGAGGATAATTGTGGTAAGATCCAAACCTCCACAAGTGGCCGTTGGCATTGTAGTGTGAGGGCTGAAGGGACATGGCAGGCCTTTAGCCACAGACTCTACTCCAGGGATGTGCTGCTCAGTCTGGAGGAAAGCGTCCTAACCATGAGAGAGCTGAGTAGCAAGAATTGGTTAACAACAACTTTCTCATGAAAACCATGTTAAAAAAAAATTTACTCTTCCCGAAAAGTACCTGCCTAGTGTCTGCTGTCTAGAGAAAAACATCTTAGGTTTTAGGAATAACTTTTTTCAGAAGTTTTCACACCATGATGATTTAATTACTTTTCCCTGATCAGCTAAATAGCTATTTGGTTAATGACAAATAGCTAACAGCTTCACTATAATAATCCATATGTGAAAGCTGAGGTTATATCCTTCACTTAGTCAAAGAAATGTATTTTCCTGTCCCATTCTCATCACTGCTTCCATTAGCAGCAGACTAATAAAGGTGCCCTGATGCACCAGCCACCCTGTTAAGTTACAGGGTGGAATTTCCACTCATTTTTTCTAATGGAAAACTGGCAGGCATATACCTCTGCTGTTTACCTACTTTACAGATTGTTCTAGAGGACATACAGGTCTTTAATTTGGAAGCATATGCATATAAGTTACTATTATAAACTGAATATACTTGAATTTTATTTTTCACTTGCATCCCATCTTTTACGCTTGTCTTTGAAAACCAGAAACCTAACGTGCCATGTTCTATTTAGAGCACTGAAGGAACAGGACAGGTGCAGTGGAGACTGGATCTACCAGCTGAGATTCAAGTTTGTGCACTGTGATTGATTTGTCGTCACTGACAGGACCTGACAAAGAAAACACTGGCTCCTGTTCCAGAGTTGCACCTCCTAAAGATCTGTGCAATTATATGAAATTAATATCTCTTCATTTCTTTGGACAAAACTGCTGTTTCCCCAAGGCTGTATTTCAATCCATGTCCTACACATTTCCCAAGCAATGGAATATTGACATGCAAATCTGACAGGCATACTCCTTGGTGTGCCACATTTACAATCTGCCCCTACATGTTACAGATCAAATTCCACCACCTATTATACAGTTTTCTCCCTTCTGATTACACCAACACCCAGCACCCCAGGAGACACAGCTCTCCTGCAGCCGTAAGGCTCTCTCAAGAATGAACTGCCTGCTCCAGACACAGCTGGGGCAATGGGGCATCACCCCCCCCCCCCCCCCCCCCCCCCCCCCCGTGAATTTTTAAATCAACTTTAATTTCAGCAAAACTCTCGGGCACATGTGTCAGCAGTGCTGTGAAGCTGTAGAGGATCATGCTCCTGGGCCCACTATACACAGCACTGGTGATACAAGTAAAATGGAAGGGATCTGAGTATGAGCAGAAGGGATGTCTGACCCCAAATGCATATAAATGACCTGATAATTACAGAGGGAGGGTCAGAAGACATTCAGAAAGGTAGATGGAAGATGAGGCGACAGGGAGGGGAAAGAAAGAAAGAAATGAGAAACAAATACTGTCTCAAGTCATTACAGAGAATTAGTCCATTAGGATAATGCCTGTGTGTAACAGCAAAGCTTATTTGCTCTTTCTAGAGCTCTTGGATCACATGTCTGCAGCTCAAGGAATGGCTTATTCTTCACTGCAGTATCATCTCCTTTGACCAAGGCAGGAACAGCAAACTCAGACTTCAGCCTGAGCCTTACACGGCTCTCTTTGCACAGAAGTATAATGAAGGTACATGGCTCTGAGAGCAGAAGGATGAACATGGATAATACTAGTTGAGCACTGAGAGGTGAAAGAAGTATTTGGCCTGTTTTCCTCCCTAATGTCCTTTTTCTTCCCCTTTGTGTGCTACAAGCCATAAACTTTGTAAGCCACAAGCACCGTGGGACCAGACTTTGGAATCCTAGATGGTTAGGTTTATTCTCTTTTTGGACCTTTTGTTTCATTTTTTTCCCACTAAATTTAAATAGAAATTGATGTTTAACTCCAGGAGCACTTGAGGACATGCCATGAGGGCTATAGTCTGCTACTGTTCCCAGAACAACATATTTCAAGGAGAAAACAAAATAATCAATGAGGTAGCATGACATGAGACAGTCTGGAGGCCCCACATTTGGTTTAGTGTTCATGACAACAATAATTAGCCAGGATTAATCATCATAATGGTTTTTAAAATTTAACTTCTAAGTGGAAACCAGTTAGCTCAGGAATTTTGCCACCAGAATTTTAGCTCCAGTGCAGTCCACAGGGATCCCACTAAAAGCCTCAACTCTTTTACTAACCTTCAATGGTTTAAACAAAATATGTTGGTGGGACACTGGTGATTCATGAGAGATCAATATCCCTACAAACCATAAATATTTTGTACCATGGTATTTTCCATGGAAGTCACAGACTCTTATGGAAACTAAATCTTGCCTTCACCCATACTTGCAAACTCACGTCAAAACAGAACCTTGGCAAATATGCCCTCAGCTGTACTAATCCTGATTAAGTGAGATTTTGAAATTTCTCATAACTGATAATCTGAGAATCAAAGACATGCATGTACCTGGAAAGAAAATCAAATCTGATTATTCCAGCCGTATATCGGGCCTTTACTCTGCACCATGAAAAACAAAGAGATCCTTGCTTGTCATCAACAAATGTAGGACCAAGCAGTTAATAAATAAAACTGAATGTGAAAAGGCATCACTCCATTTTACTGAAATCAAAATTGCTGAAAAGCTTGAAATGTCATACATGAAACTAAAGATGAATATGGAAAGGTACATTTTGGACAGAAAAATGCACACAGCTTCATCCTGATCCCAGCATGGTTCAGAAAAATAAGTCAGTTTTTACACGAGTGAAAAAAGTCCTACAAAGTACATCATGCCCATCCCCCAGGTAGTCACCAGAGCAGCAGGACACACCCTCTTCTCATTTCCACTGGGATAATCAGGAGCAACATAACTGAAGCCAAGCTTATATACAACTGATTTAGGCAAGATCACAATCAGGCCCACAGAAGATTTGCTGAACTGCTGGTCAAAGAGCAACTGTGAGGTGACTTGTGGACAAGTATGAACCATAATCCAAATACAACATATGCATTCAAACATTAATATAACCAAGATTTTAGTATGAAAAGGAACTAAAAGGTTTCAGGGCTTCATGGAGGTCAGATGATCTTATTGTATAAGCACACAGTGCCATCCCAGTGTCCAGCGTCCCATTCAGCACACTATTCCCTGTTAGGACAGGCTGCAGGAGCCTGGCTCTCCTGGATATGGGATATGGAAGTGCTGTGATGTTCAACAGCTAGAAATGGCTTTTCCAGTTATGCTTCCTGAGCTGACCTACTAATCACAGTGTGCAACAGGCACAAGGCCAAACCAGAAGCAATTTTTAATGCATCACCTGAGTACAGAGGATTATGAAAAATGTCAGACCTTTCTACCAGTTCTTACATCAGAGATTTCAGAAAATCAACAAATGCAAGATGAAAACATAGCAAAAAAAAGGAGAGTTACTGTCTTTGACCAGACAGGACACAAGTAGCAGTGTTGACCTGAATAAGGAATAACCTTACTAAGGTCTGAGGATTTCAAGTTCCTAAATTTCAGTTTTAAGGCAATACTTCAAATTTTACTCTGTTTCCAATGTTTAGCATGGTTTCAGTCAGTGAAATCAGATCTTGGAAAAGGTTCTGCTTTTTCCTATTCTGTAGCTATTGATTTAAATATGCAAAAAGAAATTTTTAAAATAATCAAATAACTGATTGTTCATGTGATAGATTAATTCATTGGGGAACATTTAGGTTTTTCAGTGCAAGAAACCAAAGTATCCTTCACACATTCCCATGAGCAAACAGCAAGGTAACAGCTGAGATTTGTTCCTGTGGACCTTCATGGCTGTGCTGTCACCAGAATCCAGGTGTAGACCGTAGGAGCTGGGAAAACCAGGATTGTTAGGAGCACAGTCCCATTTCTATGTGCAAACTGCAATGCCAAGGTGCACTTAAGCATTTGGAATTCACCACTCTGTTCTGGAGTGGGTTTTCACCAACGTCTGAGGTATTTTTGCTGCCAGGTATACCACTAAAGCTGCTGTCATGGGTTCTGGAGGATTTGTGTGCCACTGAAATTCACGGACATGCAGCACTGGTGACTCATTTACAAGCAAGGTTGGACTTCTGCATCTTATAAGAGGTACATGATTAGCTGGGATCTCCAGTCAATGACTTGGAAGATGCTTTCATTTGTCTAGTTTAGGGAATATCTGGGACAGAGGATACTGTAATGGGCAGAGTGGCCTCATGTGGATCACTGACATCTACGGGATCGGACCAACACTGCCCAACTACTTAAGTCACCTGGCACAAGTGGTGATTTCATATTTAACAATAATTGCCCATAGAGTTTTCTTCCTTGAACATCTTCAACTGCGGCATGAATGCAGAAGTTGCTGCTCTTAATTGTACAGCAGAGCACACGCTGGCACCATCACAAAAGGCTGTGAACACAAATCTCTCGTGGGATCAATGGCAGCACTTCAGCACAAAACAAGTGGCTTCTCTTCTATTCACCACAGTCTCATTTTATTCCCTGCCACCAAGTCTGCATTTTATTACAGCAGAAGGAACATTCAAGCCTTCCCTACCCACGGACTACTCTGCATAGGAAGAAAAGTTGTGGTGTTTAATTTAAACTCTTATTTTAAACAACAGTCTTTCAGGTATAAACACAGATGTCCACGCTAACACTGAAAGTCACTTATATTAGATTAAACAAATAGTCAACATCAACTACTACTGGGCATTTCAAGCCTGAGCAAGTAACTCTTATTTAAATGAATCACTGGGTCATTTTAATGAGTTAAATTGCTTAGCACAGGAACGCCTGCAGTTCCTTTTGGTTCCAGGAGCTTCCTTACCTGCACTAATCACTACCAAAATAATCCCTCCACTCCACCCAGCTATTAGGCCCTAATTCACCAAAATCCCTGAACCAGAAAGTGAACTTTAGTGGGTGAGAAGACCCTTGGAAACTGAAGGATGACTCATGATCTTAAACCTGTGCTGCTGGCTTTGTGTTCTTGGTCATTGGTAGGCAATTTTAATGAGGTAGATCACAGTTACAAAAAGCATTGAATAATACTCAATAAATGATTGTCAGTGTACTACACTGGCATTTCCCCAATAAAAAAATGTATCTGAGGCACCATGGGCTTATTAATTCACTGACTGTTACTTTATCTTACCATGGGATGAGCTGGAGCAGAGGTGTAAGGAGTAATTTCAACTTCTGTTATTAAACTGTCTGGAAGTGGAAATGTCCCAGAGGAGGGCACTTCATTCCCCACACACATTTAGATACACACACCTTATGTGGCACATGTTCAAAGCCTCTCCACCTCTGTTCACAAACAGGGTGTTCGCACAACTGGGAAGGTGCAGCCTCTTCCAAATTCAGGGTATGTGATTTGTATGTCCCTCAGACTTGTAAAGGTCTTTGCTGCACCTGGGAGAAGCTGTGGAGAAAGAGAAAAAAAGGAGCTCCAGAATGAAATCCACCATGGAAGGGATGAAACAAAATAAATGTGAGCACACCAGCAATAGCAAGGCATGGCAGGCAATAGCAAAAGGATGCTGACTTCTCCATCTGTCCAAGTTTCCTAAAGGATTTTATTTTGTTCCTCATCTTTATCCGTGAAAGAGCAAAGAACTCTGTTATCCTAAAGCATAATATTTTTGAAAATGTAACTGATAGAGCTTGGTAAGATATGAATTACAGTATTAGATACACAAGTGAGAGCTTCTTTTGAAGATGGAAGGTCATAAAGACCTTTAAGGTACTTGAGTTTTAAAAATATCTAAAATTTCCCTTCTTCAATCCTTGGCTGAGGTTTCCATAAGCACTTGCCCCAGTGACGACAGAGGATTCAAGGTGCACCAGGGTATTCTCTGCAGGGTCATGGCCACTGATACCTCAGACAACAGAAAAGGTTCTAGAAATAGATTTTTTGGAACTACTCTACATTCAATGCAAAAAAATGCAGAAAGGAGGAAAAGTGCAACAGAATGAAGTGACATTTCTGTCAAATAATACTAACAAAAGTCCAAGACATGTTTCTGATTTCCTGCAAGGCCTCAGTCAGGACATTTCCAACATCCTTTTTCCCATCATTAAAACCAAGGGAAATGCATAACACAAGTGCAAAGAATTCTTCAGTCATTAGGACTGGTTAGGGCTGAAATTTCCCCTTTTCAGAAAGAAATGAGCTGTGGAAAAGCTTAAAAAGAGGGTTATATTTTAATCACATTAAAAAAAAAAAAAGGAAAAAGGCAGGCGGGCTATCTATTCAGTGGGAATGCAACAAAAAAACAATTGTCTTACAAGGGCAATTGAAAATCAAAGTGAATGAGTATTTATAGCAACTGAACTGTTTAAAACAACAAACTGAAACTCCAGAACCAACTACTTCACAAAGTCATATTCTTGAAGAATCGGGGAAAAAAAGATCAAAGATCTGCAGGCAGCCAGCTCTGCATACAAGTGGCTTTATCAGCTCTTGGCTGTGTTAAAGGGAGTCAGGCATCCTGAAAGAGAAAGCATTTAATGAGGTGATGAACAACACTTTCTTGGCCTTAATTATAAGGATAGGACTAAGCAACAATAATTGCAGGATAAATTATTGTCAAGAGATATTTCCAAACAACAACAAAAAACCCATGTCATTATCAAACAATTATTTTAAGTCTCATTTACATATAAAAAAGAATAAATGGAATAGTCCTCTTTTTCTTTTCCATTTGTGGGGGTGGTGGAAATTTTCAGGGTGGTGCATGGGAATTAGATGCACTACACCCAATATTGCTAATGACAGCTTAATTCTCTGCAGATCACTCTGAGAATTGTACATTTGTATCCAAGAGCAGAATTCAACACAAGAAAAGCTCAAATCTCTGTGATGTGCCCCCAAAGAATCACGTGTATTTACTAATAGGAACAGAAGACCAACTTCTTCACAAAGTAGCTTTCGAACTAAACGGCAGAAAAGTTCCATTTAGGACAGAGAGAATTAAGCTTTAGGTGTAGTAAAGTAGATGTGCCCAGAACTACTCAGACCTTATCAGATGAGCCTTTTAAAGGCTCAGATAAAAGAAATGAGATGTATACAATAGCCTTGAGTCAAATCGAGTTTCAGGAGCCAACAAGTGTATGTCATATGTATGGAGACAAAATGAGCTCATGGCAGTTGCTCTGGGGTGTTTATCTCAACACCACTTTGTGCCCAAGCGGTGAAAGATCAGGAGCTTTTGGCATTAGGAGTTGTCTGCTTTCCCACATTAGCAAATGGAGCAATGATTTTCAAGACGGTTCCTGCTTAGCTATTAACACAGTCACATTTGCAAAAGAGCTCAGAAGAATACTAGTTGGTTTCTGAACTTTGATTTTTTTTTAATCCAGCTACTTAAATTGGACACTACCAACTAGTCATTCTAACAGGTGGTTAAACCAAAGTTCTGATGAAAAGATGGAATTTTTCAGAAGTTGGGGGAGGTTATCTCATGCAAAATAGAGTCCCTTAAATTTTTTGTTAGTTATCCATCAAAAACCTTGTTGCATCAAAGAGCTGGTTGCTTTGAAAAATGGCTATCTTTTATATGTACTTAAGAGAAATTAAATATATACAGTGATTGAGAATAGAGTACTTACAAGGAAACCAAGTCAAATAAAGTTATGATATTTGAATGTCTTGCAGGTATTTTGGCAAGTAACTTACCCAAAACAATGATGCTCAGTTTTGCTTAGAACAGACTAGCATACTATCATTTGAATATACACAATAAGAAATCTCATTTCTTTCACAAAAAAAAAAAGAAAGTATTACATAAAGCTGGGTACCACCAACGCTTTTGCTTTGGTTTAATCCAGACAATGGGGGCAGTGATGAGTATTACTGTTCAAGGAAAGCTTATTTTTCTTCTTTGTGAAAACTCTGATATATTTGCCCAACTATTTGAAACATCCAACACATTTTTCTAGAAAACAGGAATTTATCAATGTCTTTACTCTTCTACTATAAAATTATGACAGCAAAAGCATGATTTGTGCAACATAGGCTCTATTTCATGGCTGTTTTATCAGGTACTTGAGATCCAAACCCTGATTTTCAAACTGGATAAAGACAAACACATTTTAGACAGTTCACCCATTAGTAAACTAAATGCAAAATCCATTGCATAAATTAAACAACTAGTTTTCCACTTTTACTTCAGAAATATTTTGAAGTCCACAGACTACTCCAAAGGAATCTACACAGAAATATGGCAAGAGTAGTATTCAAGTAATTCAGTAGGCTTGCATTTGCTGTAGTTAAATCTGTCAGATCTACAGGAAAGGCTTCATTAATTAAAAACCCTTCTCAAACACACAGCCCCGGCTCACAGCACAAATAAATGGGTGTGTAAAGTGCAAACAATTGAGAAAAAAGTCAAAAAATTCTATAAATGCTACAAGGTAATAAGACACGGGCAGTTTAATCAAAAGTTAGCAATTTCCAAGATTCTGGCCAAATCAGTGGGATATGTTTCAGACTCTAGATACTAATTACTTACAACTGCGATGATTTTAGTGACAAGGACAGAATAAATATGTATTTCTTTCTACTACTTTGCTTACTGACATGAGATGGCACACTAGCAGCTTCTTTTCTGCCCTTATTGTGCTTCTTGTAAATTAAAACCTTGGCTCGTAAAATACAGAGAAAAGCACAGTTCTTATTTCAAAAGCTCCCTCTAGCTTCTCCTAACTGTTCATTACCAGAGTTTTCCTGATGATCTGCTAGAAAAAGCAGCTTAGAGTCAAAGGTGGTCTCATCAGTCTCAGAGAAACACAAGCACATATTGTATAACCAATTTCAAGTAGGTTTTTAATTTGTAAAAGCCACACAGTTAAGATGACGTTAAAAACCCACCCCCTTCTTTTGATTCAAGATCAAAGAGATTTTTAGAAAAGTGACATAACCCTTAGATGTCCCAGAAAACCACATTTGCCACAATTAACCAGCTTCAGTCTCCAAGCCTCAGACACACAGAGGAGCTGGAACAGCGTGTTCGGAGCACTGAGGTTTTATTGCAGTTGTGGGCACGTTTGGAATAAACAAGCACAGGTCAAGTTCCCCACGGCTTTGTTCCAGCCTACGACAACGAGGGGCAGACGGTCAAAGGGAGCTTGAGATGACTGATCTGGGATTGCACCACCAGGTCTCAAGGCACTGCAAATCAGCACAGCTCTGCTGAACCCGCTACGGTCCCATTGATTCACACCAGGGAGCATCCGATCCATCAGCTCCGAGCACGGTGGAGGCCACTGACACTGCACAGGTGAACTGCTCAGATGCAGGGACACAGATGCTTCTTTTCATCCAGGGGCAAACTAAGCATTCTGGTGACTGCTCTGAGGTCTGAGATAGTGGAAGCAGAAATAAATAACAAGAAAATGACTGAGACTCTATAGAAAGAGGAATTTGGGAGATAGGAAGTTCAAAATAGGATCTACCTGCAAGGTACCCCAGAGTGGTCTGCCTCAGAAACCCTGCATACAATGTCTTCTGATAAAACTGGAACCAGGACGGTTGAACAAAGTACCTGGTTTCAGAGATGCCTAAGGTCTATTCAGTCTTTACCACAAAACTGTTACAGTACAGAGAGATGCCACCTCATGTATTCCAGAAAGGTGAGAAGAGAAACCCATCAAAAAGACAGCACATAAATAACGTAAATAGATGAGGGTGATAAGTGATCGTCCAAGAACATGGATAACTCCTGTGAGAGAAAGGGGACGCTTTAAAATTACCTTCATTATAAAAAGAAAAAACCAGTTTGCCATGGATTATCCATCACAGTTGGGTTTAAACCATGAAGGATGGCTTTAGCTGCAATGGGTGCATGTCAGCAGAACAGAAAAGGACAATGAAAGTATGGCAGAAGTGCGTAGTATGAATGAACATCTAACACTGGCCACGGCTTCTGGGCAAACCAGTACCGCGAGCAGTCAACATTCACTGCTCTCAGGTACCAGGCTGAATGTCAGCACATACAGCACACAGGGAGAGCGCACACAGAAGAACGTATCACAGAGATCAGTCCTAACGTTGCCAATCCAAACTGAGCAGGAGCCTCACTGCTACTGATAATTCCCTTTTATCTTCAGCAAGAGGGCACATGCTTTTAGAGCCAAAGTCCGGTCCCAGTTATGGGCGTATGAATAGGACAGATTACGGCTACTTAGAAAGCACTCACATAACCTTCTGTAATACCCTCTGTTCCTGCAGCACGTTCAGTCCTTACCATAGATATCAGATCAAATAAAAACATATCAAATCACCTGCTGCCCACTCACCCAGGGACTGGACTAGAAACACAGATACCTTTAGAAGTAAATGAAAATAAAGGGGAATTTCAGTCATTTTGCAGATCATCACCAGAGGAACTATGGCCCACATCTTGTGAAATGCTGATAGAGACGAGTAGCAAATAACGCACAATTTCCTATTTTCTTTTTCTATATTTTAACTTCATTCTACCTTCATGCACTTTTTCACAGATCTAAGATTTCACAGCATTAAAGCACTGTATGTGCTATTGGAAGGGATAAAAAGACACATTATGAGTTTAAAAACTGAGAATTTCATGGGAGAGTTAAAATTGTCACTAAGGGCACACCAGAAAGAATTACTGATTTTTCAGACTGCTCTGACATCAAAGGATTAGATAAGAAAACCAAAGTCTTTTATAAACTCAAGCAAACGTACAGACAATGTCAAAGCTATTTGGTCACAAATTGGAGCCATCATTTTCAGTTTGAAGGCTTGCATAGGAAGCTATTCTGCACTGGAACTGCCACAGAAATTGAAGGGAGAAAATGAATGGGACAAGGGAAATATGGACTTACAGTTCTGAAAGAGTGTAAAGTGCTATGTAGAAGCAATATTTATGCGAGACACCTGAATGCTAAAGACTTTATTATTGCCCATCACTGACTGTGATATATGGGCTGTGGTTGTCACACATAGAGAAGGACAAACCTGAATAGGACTGTCCTCTGTGGAATGAAACAGGGAATTATAGGCACTCCTCATCATCACTGGAGTGATCTCAAACCCCTCTTTGTTCAGTGGCAATTCATGGATGCAGGAGAGTGTCCATCACCTAACACAGCTGGTGAGAAAGCACAAATTATGAAAACATCAAGTCCCTATTCTGCAAAATGCAGAGAACTGAGTCAACAGTAAAAGCATCAGTTTGTCTTGACTTTGTAAACTGCTCTAATTGGAGATTGGTAAAAAGGCCACCTGCCAGGCTAAATTCAGCAGGCTGACTTATAAAGGAAGCTCTGAGGCTTCCACCTGGGACAGATTCAGACCTTCAGCTTCTGCAAGATGACCTACACCAGCAACCTACACCCATATCTCTCAGTCTTCACTGTTTTCATAGCAAATTACATGGTTTTCCCCAGTATATTACAGTTAGTACTGCAAGTATTTACAATAACTCCTAAGGAAGACAGCAAAAGCTCTGTTAGAAGAGAGGAGATGGAGGAGGAAACTCATTCTCTAAACTCAACAAAACTGACAAACATCAGCCATCAGGAGTGCGATGGAACAGGCCGTTGGCAGGTGTGAGTAGCCATGCATCTGTGCTACCTGACAGCAGAACTCAGTGTCAAGTCCATCTGCCCGTACACAAATATCCAGTAAATTCCTTCTGAATTGCAGAAAGCGGTGCGTCCACTTAACTAATTATATTCCCTGGAAGTGTCCCAGCCTTGGTCTTTTAATGTATTGCTCTCTAAAATCATTTGTTGTATGTATATATTTCCATTTTCCTTGAGATTTCAAAAGAGTTGGCATTGTTAACTTTGACTACTGCTAGTTAATTGTTGGCGAGAAAAGACAAATTACGAGCAGGGGAACAGTTCTGGGAGGATTTAGTGTATTTGAATAATTTAGACCCCTGCCGTTAACGTGACAGGACTGTTTTTCTCGTGCAGTAGCCTGCTGCTACAAGAATTAAAACTGTCATGGCAGGCTACAGCTTGGGCTAGGCCTTAGTAATGAGCTTTATCAGTCAATAAATGATTTTATGCAGCAAATTAAACTGTAAATTTGGTTTAGGTGGTAAATATTTAGAGAATAAAGATATCCAGCTAATGAGGAGGACTGGGTGGGGGAAAAACGTAATGCAAATGTCAATCCTTTAAATCTTTAGTAGGCTAGAGCTCTGCAGAAAGTTTACAGCTACTGCCTTCTTTGTTTTCTTATCTTTTTTTTTTTTTCCCTGGCCTTTGTAAACAGCATGGGAACACTATCTCAACTGTATTTACAGATGCTGGAGAAGGAGGAAAAGATTTTTGTGGGGTATTGTGGAGCCACAATTCCATGCACTCACTTGACTCTCAGATTGAAGCATTAAATGGTTTCATGTTGAAAGCACCTGTGCAAGAGAGACATGGTACATTGCTCCCGGCTTTAGTCCCTGCCTCTAAAGCCAGCTTACATGAAGAGGTGTGTTTGCTCCTCAGCTTACAGCAAAAGAGAGCAGCAGCAGCAGCAATCAGTGCAGGCAACCAGTTTAAAACATTCCCCTTTCAAACAGGAGGCTACTTCTGACAAGGTGACCTTTCGGCTCCCGAGTTTACTTCTCCCTCACAGCTCACCCAAATCCTGCACTGCTCTGTGGCTCACCCCTGAGGGCACGTACACTGAAAGGGATTCTGAGAACATCAATCCATCAACAGGAGGAACATGATTTTAAAAGGCACATCTGGATTAACATGGATGAAAGTGCCCGAAAAAATCCGCTGCATTTGTTCAAAGGTCAGGTGATTAGCAATATGCTGTTTCAAAAGCAGACAGGGAATGACTCTACCAAAAGGCTGGTTTCCAAGATGAGTCCTTGACTTCCAGCTATGCTCCAAGGACTATTCTTTCTCCAGGAAAGGGCTGGAAAACTTATTAATTTTGGCAAGGGCATTTATTATCATGATGAAAACTTTGCATGTAATTTTTTTTTTACTCTGGCCAAAAAGCCAGCTTTCAGAGAAAAACAGTATGGGAAAAAATGTCAGTCAGCTCCACGAAGAATTGCTGGAACTCTTCCTAAATCTGAGAGTGTTAACCTTGTTGTCCTTTATCAGTTTCTAACGGTAGCAGCAATTTTGTGTGTGTGTGATTTCTGCTGGATCTGTTATTCTCCACTTTCTGACAAGAAAAATATATGCAGCCCTTGATAGAACCCGTGAAACAATGGCTTTATTTATGCCTTCCAGGTGACACTGCCAGATGGTAAAATCTCGTGCAAACAAAGCCAGAAGTGCCTGTATACTCTGTAGCGATAATACAGAACCTACTCCAAGACAGAGAAACCATCTCCTTTCCTGAGAATCACAAGACAAACAAGAATCAATTCCAGAAGCTTCCCTTTGAGCTGGTTCCAGGCTCAGACACAACACAATGCACAGGAACAACATGCAGAGAAACCCCCAACTACCACAGAGTCCCCAAGGTTCTGTGTCCCTGCTCTGAGAGAGCTCCTCATTGATGCTCAGGTCAAGGTTAGGCTTGACCTTTTAAAAACCAGTTGATAAGGCATAGAACAAAGACTGCACAAGGCTTTAAAGCAAAATTTGAAAAGGACCAGTTACATATTGAAAGGAAATTGAGCCACAGAATACCCCAGTAAAACTCCGTCGTCGGACCCACACATTGTGCACTCCAAACAATATGAAATTAAGAGCAATAAATCCAAACAGCACCCTGGGGATCTGTTTGGAAGATCAGAATATATATTGGGGATATAGTATGGGAGGCTGTTTTTAACATGAAATCTGTTCAATTGCAAGCTGTTGACGTTAACCATTTCTTGAAAGACCCAATATAGTAATGCAGTTTATTTACATGGCACAGAACAAAACTTCACATATCACCTTATCCATGCCTTTCTTTGATTAGATTGCCTCACTTTAATTACTAAATTTTGTTAAAGGACTTTCCACATAGATGTAATTTCATGCAGGTGTTACCTGGTGTAATGAAACCAGATGTTTCCATCGGAATAGGGCTCCCTCATTTGAGATGTGTGCTGCTATAGCCTGATTTGTATATCCATCAGTTCAAACTGGAAAAAAATATGTGGTTGGGCATGTTACCCGAGATCAGACTGTGAGCACAGAATGTGTAGTGCCTCTTGTTGTCTCCTGTTACATGCAAACCTCTTCCACTTGTACGTTGCTTTACTTTTAAATATCTTCCCCTATTGTTCCTACTTTGATTAATGCTGCAGGCTCTTCTGCAAAGAATTTAGGAGCTTGGTGTACAGAGTCATGGATGTATACATGGAAAAGGTAAGTTTGTTCTTCAATGAATACAGTCTTTTCATTGACATTTTAACCTCATGTACTTCATACAATCTGTGAACCTTTCTAACTAATTTCTACAATCGACTAGAAAGCTCTTGGCTGGTTATGGAAGAAAACAAGATCTATTTATTGAGGTATATCAGTACCAGTTAAAAAAACCCCAAACTCAAACATCTTTTTATTGTAAAAAATCCTTTTATTATAAAATCATGACTGGCCAAATGACAGACTAAAAGCTTAAAGTGACAGAAAGAAGCACCAATGAGCAGCAAGACAAGGAGAAGAATCAAGCCCGTATCACACCTAAGCTGATATCAGTCCTGGAGGAGTTTTTGTAACACCCAAATTTTGAATCAGTTTTCTCATCAATCCAGTTCATCAAGCACACCATGGTCAGAGAAGCTGTTACACATCAACCAGCGCTGTCTGGCACTTGGAGAAAAACCCTCACCATCACACAGAGGTAAGTCCCAGGGAATTAGCACGCAAAGCCTTTGACACTCCCAAACCGCTGCAAAAGGGCTGTGATGAAATGTTCATGTTTCGACCCAAAAGGAGCAAACCCAGCCCCAGCTGGCTGGGTCAGTGACTCCAGTTGGCAGTTCCAACATGAGCCTGAGTCAAACCTCTTCACATTTCTCCCCATTGTTCTGTCAAGTCCTGATGCTGCACAGATGACACCAGCCCAGCCCTGGTACTCGAGCTCAAGGGACTCCCAAGCTCTGAACAAAGAAGAAGGAAGGGCCCATGGGCACTAGCAGAAAGTTCAAAACTAATAGCTAACAAGCGGTGGCACAAAAGCCTTGCCAACCAGACAGCTCAGAACGACTGAGACACTCATTCTTTGGCTTAGTTCTTTTAATATTAAAAACAAACAAATAGAGATAAAAATACTGAAAACTTATGCTGCCCTCCCTTCCTCTTCCATCTGTGTTCTCCCGCTAAGCTCTAATCCTTTTGTGAAGTACATGTGCATTTGGTGGGCACATGAAGGCCAGTCTGCAAGGTGGGGTCTTGGACATCAGGGCGACACACAGCAAACACAAGGGTGCACAGGCACACACGAGCACACACGTGTGAACAGACACACACACACAAACCCATTTTATATTAATAGGCTCCAAATCTCCCTCTTTACAATTGCCTTTTTCAATGAATTCGTTTTTATTTTGTGTTGTTTTCAGGGGGGGTGAGGAAAGGGAAGATATAGGCCAGTCAACTAAACTACTGTCTGCCCTCATTATTTCAATTCAGGGACTGACAGTACAAGACTTAATATTACAATAAAGCAAAACTGGTGTCAGCAAAAAAAAAAGTTTCGATGACACACTGATATGGAACACTATGATACACTGGTAAAAACTATGTGAAAACCAGAAACACATAAGACTGCAATTTAATCTTTTTATTTGAAATATAAATATTGTTACTATCAAGCTTGACAGTATAGAAAATGTGTGCCCTGCAGCCTTCTGACAAAACAAAATTTATATTTAAAACTTCCTGAAATAATGCCTTTCATATGTGGAGTTTTGTCACATTGCAGCGGCTCTGAGCCTACCTTATGGTCCTGCACCTTTAATTATTTTATGCCTAGAAGACACATTTTAAATAGAAGAGGCGGGTTACAAGAGTTTTGACAGCTGTGGATGATTAAAATACTGACAACATGCACTATATAAAATTCCCTGAGGTTTTAGCTGGGTACTCACGCGAAAGTTAGCGATTAGATTCCCTCCCCCCCTGCCAAACCCCACCAGCATGAAATGTTCCTATCACTGGCCTGTTACCCCCTTCTCTCTTTGGGCAATGCAAACCCTTTCTTTCTTTTAGTTTTCTTTTCTTAATATCTCAAGGCCACATACTTGAAAATTGGTCAACAAATTTGATTTAGTAATCTGTTCCCATTTAACAAATATGCAGCCAGGTTTCATGACCAGCTGTTCTGTATCACTCCATGAATGGAGGGAAGGGAAAGCATTTAAAATGTATGAATGGTTTTAGGTTTTGTTTTCACCCACCTCCCCTTTTACAAGAGTGTTATAACTTGTGCTAATTTTCTGGCCTCTTGATCTACATGTTTGGGTTGTACAAAATATTATATTATGAGGGGAAAAGACTGTCCCTCAGTTCAGAAAAACACGAAAGTGCATTATTAACCTTAACTCTGGCAGCTGCCTCCTGACTTCATACACTTGAGTTATGTGCTTTGGATAAACTGGGATTCTACCCCTCAAGTTCTTTGAATTAAAAGCTGTTAATGAACTAATATTAATTACACTGACCTTGAGCTGTGCATACGGCTATGTCAGCCTGTCCCTCCTTTATTAGACTTTTGCTAAGGGGTCAAAGAAGTTCTACAAGTGAGTCACCTCCAAAAGATACATCACCAATTGTAGAGTCAGACTATCTGGATGTGGGCATAAGTTATTGGCTATTTAAACAACTTAGCGGCAGCTCTAATACATTTTGGCTATTGAGGATCTCAACAGGCACACACAGATGACCTTTATGGCAAAAACAGGGATCAAAAGAGGGGATAAAAGAGAAAACAAATGCTTTTGTGGAAGAAAAATTGAGATGTTTTGGATTAGGTGAGATTTTCTCTCTCTCTTTTTTTTTTTTTAGCTGACAAAAATGGTAATATTTAACTCTTTAAGTAAATGAGCTAGAAGTTCAGCACTTCTGAGCACCACCATTACCAGTAATTTATACTTCCTTTCATGTGTTTCTGCTTATGGTTATTGATAGAACTTTGAAAGTCAGCTCAGCTGCGACTGCAGACAGGTCACTGCTGATGAGCAACTGGAATTGAGAACAGCCAAGTGACAGCACACCCAAGGAACATCCTACAACTGAGTAAATGTCCAGTACGTGTTATCTGGGTATGGTTCTCAGAATACCTAAAGACTTACTGAGACTGATCAAGAGCTGCTAAAATCTCTGTGCATCAAAAGTGTTTATATTAACGTTGTTCTGCTGCTCTTATTCAGTACTAAAAGTTACAGAAGGTAAGAAGGAGGAGGAAGAAACAGATTAAAATGACCTTAGACATAACCAGATTTTTAGTTTGGGCTTCAGAAGCAAGGTGGGCAATAATCTTAATACCAGCATTTTTTCTGGAGGATGATGTTATGAAATAATAGACATAAACCAAATAATAGCTATAACTTTCTTTGGAACTTTGTGAAACTCATCTCACCCACATTTGAAAGAATTCTGAGATCCAGACAGCCAAATGCTGTAGAGAAGCAAGGTACATTTAAAATTGAGCACTTTGGGCTTAATTTATGTTCCCAGCTACAGCTTTTGAGATCCTGTACATTAGCTGTATATATGCTTTTACGTATTTCTAAGAAAAATGATCCTCAGAAGATGATGAATAGCATGCCTTACCAGAAAATATATGACAGGTTCTAAAAATGGTACATTTTTAAATTGGTGTAGATATTTATACTTGCTCTGATCCTCTGAGATGTATATTGAAATTTGTAATATAAACAGTAAAGGGCATTCCAAGACAAGCAAATTAAAATGAATTCTGCATCATTCTCTCCTGTCCTATTATTGTAAGTTCTCAGGAGGCCTTCAAAAATTTGTATGTGAACTAAAACTGTATGTAAATCTAGTAAAAGTTACTTTAAAAAAACCCTAATCTTTTATTAGATCACAGTGTAACTGATGTTTAAAATAAGAAGTCAGAGCCATTATCACAATATATAAACAGTCTGTGATAGACTATCACTAGCTTGCTCTGTCTTTATAAAGTTTTACATTGTGCTTTCCTCTATATGTATTAAAATGTATATATCACCATCAATTCACGATGAAAGAACTTTATTTTCTTAGAAAGTAATATCATCTCCATCTCTAAGAAAGAGCTATTTATCACCATCTGATAAAACCACCGTTCATTCCCAGGCTCTTGGCAGTAGCTTTTGCTCTTTCCTCTTGGGTTGCTCTTCCCAGGTAATAACCCAGGCCTGGGTAGGACCTCCCCAGCCCTGGAATTGTTAGTAGTGCCAGACCCCCCTTAACATCTGTCTACCCTGTTCTGGAAATGCTCTGATGAAGTCTGCATCATTACTCAATTCCCTTTGTGGTTACAAAGTTTTCCTTCCAGTCATCCTAATGCATCTTGGCTGAAAATTAAATTGGTTTCTTTTGAATTCCCTCAAGTGGAGAGGGAACAATAAGCACCAGCCTTTGCGTAACTTTCTCATATTGGAAAGACTATCACAGTGATTTCTCTGTAGGTTTATCAGTTCCCACAACTTTTCCTCATAGATCATGTTCTATAAATTTCAGATTTTCCTGTCACACTCCACTCAATTCAGTATGTCTTCTTGATATGTAAAATATGGTGCCCTGTGCAGTTCTTTAGCTGTGCACGCTCCCCTGGATTTTTTTTGTCATAAGGACATTATGTGTGACAAAACCAAAAGCTGAAATCAGGGTAATTCAGCAATATCTTACCCCTTTCCCCAGGCCAGTTATTTTTTCAGAGGAAGAAATCAGATGGATTTGCTAAGAACGAATCACTTCAATCTCATGCTATCTTTTACAACCCCCTTCTCATCTGAACAGTTAGAAAGATTTGTTTTAAGATTTGTTTCGGTGTGTTTCCAGAAATATTGATTGCATTGATTGGTTTATGAATTCCTAACCCCTTGTTTTTCTCCTTTTAAAAAGGTACGTCCAACACTCACACTTTTCTCATGCTTTGGGGCTTCCCTCATCCTCTAAAATTCTCAGGATTCTCACTGCAAGGAACACACAACCATAATCCTGACTTGCTAGCAAGAAAAAAAGGAAGAATTCAAAGCCAAGGCATATTAGCAGCGGTTGGATCTCCAAAAGTTTGGGCTTTGGGGTTTTAGGATCATTACTGCAGCAATTCAAAATGTCTTCTTCCACCAGTTTCCCAGCCTGGTTGCTTCTAGAGCACGCAGCATATCACTCAGTCATTTGATTATTGCAAATGCACATCACTTCTAAATAACCTCATAAATGCTCAAAACCCAACCGCTATGTGTGACAGCTCTTCAGAGCCCCCGAAGTTGTAAGCACATTGATACAAGCAACAATTTACAAGCCATGGATCACTCCCGAGGTGTAGCACAGAGACTGCCACAAAAAGTAACGAAGAAAATGCCATTTCCTGAGTTGCAAGGGAATTGCCCTTCTCTGTTCTCCTCCCACAGTGTCACCTGACTGGCAGTCCCTCATGGGCACCACAGCAAGGACACGAAGGGCACACCTCAGTCAACACAGCTGTCGCTCCTTCTGCATCCCAAGGAATAGGAGACAGAAGAGGGAACCAGAGCCAGGGACCTGGTCCCAGCCACGCCACCACTTCCCTGCTGTGTTTCTGGCAGTGAGCTGGAAACATCACTGCAGTTACTCCCATGCTTAAGGTTCCACACGCAAGTAAAGTGGCTGCAGGATGGGTTTCAGATTTGTGCTTAGCTGGAGAGAAACTTTAGCAGTGGAAGGCAGGCAACTCGAAACTCAGCAAGCACTAAACGCCCTTAATAAAGAACAGAAAGAAATTGCTGTCTCTGTGAGCTGCCCCATCTGAATACTTGTAATGTGCCACAGGGAAAAAAAAGGCTTTATGAAGAGCTGATTCATGTGTTATGTCATTTGTACACTAAATACTATGTTATCTTCTGAAATTATGGAAAGGAGGAGGATATTTTTAGTAATTGTTGGCTACTCAAGCCACTGAAAGAAAGTATGTTTCTCTGGGTACAACTAATTCTGTTTGTGGTTTCAGAGACCACTGCCAATATTTCAATAATATATACATTACGAACTGCTACAGCTGGCAAGGTGTATCTGTGTTGTCTATTCCAGGGAAGGATTTTGCTGCCTATTCAAAATGAATAGATTCAGAAGTGGAATCCAGCATGGAAAATGAAGGAAGGTCAGGGGAAGGGCAATATTTATGGAAGATTGAGCATTTTAGTGTGCTACTGGCTTCAGGGTCTGCACTCCCTAAAAATACCAGGTTTTGTGTACTGGAGTGCTGAGCAGACAGAGTATAAGCAAAGCATTTGTTTGAACCTTCACAAACAGGCAGTTGCTTAGTATTCAAAAATGAAAAGGAATTTTTACATTTTATGCCACTCTAGACCAGAAACATTTTACCCAAATAAGCAACCCAAAAAGGGCTTTTCAATTGTCAAGAGCAAAGCCCTCTGAAACACGCCTTGGTGTTGGCAGCTCCTGTGGCAGGTGCAGGACCCAACCTCCTCTCCCCACTTACCAGAGAAATGGGCAGCTTGCTGAAAGATTTCTGTGTTGGGAACTGCATGGAACAAGTGCATGGGGAGTTGCAAGAGAGATCCAAAGGAGGGATGGAGCGCACAGAGATGGGTCTGAAGGTTTGAGAGAGGCATGGGGAAGGGTACCTGATACCGTTCAAGAATTGCCAGCCATAACTAAGACGCAAATAAACAATGAGAGTTAACACTCCACGGCTGAATTAATGTTTTGGAAATACATAAGAGCTACCGAGCTGAAGACTGTGGGAGAACTATTTAGTGCCAAGAGCTGCCTACTTCAAACATGTAAATCTAACAGGACTACTCAAAACTCTTTTCCTCTCATGAATGACCATTCATTGAACCAAGGCTTGTGGCCTGAGCATACCACACCTGTAAACAACATTATCTTTCCATGCTGGTAGTCAAATGTTTATGGTTAAAGACTGAATGGAATGAATCCTAGACAACAGAACCCTTTTTCTACACCTACAGAGCCATCTTGATAGAAAAGAGGATGAAAATATAAAGTTCTTTAAATAAAGAAATATGGAAAACTGTCATCACTAGCAACCAGAAGAAAATAATTTTCAGAGCTTCCAATTTTCTGTCTTTAAGCATTAAAATCTGGTGGTGGGAGGACACGGGGGAAGCAACACAACAAATATAAACAGTAACCCTAAAAATACCCTTGCAGAATGCTCAGTGATTTGGGCCCTTGATGCAAAACACATGAGCACCACTTCCCTGCTCTTCCACACCCTTCCCAAGGCTGAGGCCTCCCACAGGAACATTTTTAGCGTGACAGTGACCAAAACATAAAAACTATTTACATATTTGCTCAATGGCTCTTCCAGAGTTCCTACTAGTATCAGTTAATTACAAGTGGAATATACCCTGTGTTTCCTAATACCAACTTGGAATTGATTTTTGTCTTAGTTAACTCAGTGATCAAATTTGTATTCACTTTAGTTGGAACATATTGGACCTCTGACTTCTAAAGACTTATTTTCATCTGCCTGGGAGCAAAATTCCAGTTTTATATCTATATTCAGTCTACAGTTTCTCTTTCCATATCTGGCATAACTTTGCTCACATCCACAAACCTCCCTGAGCAAGAAATGAGCAGTGCTCCAAGGTTCAAGGATACACAAGCAGGTCCTGCTCCCTGCTCTGTTTCCATGCACATTTTGTTTTCCTGCAGTATATAAAGTGACTTACAGGAAGCTTCCAGTAGTGGAAAGTTGTAATTCATTTGAAAAGAATCAGTGCTTTAAGGAACAGGCACCTTCTTACTGGATCTTAAATAATATATCACATAATGCAATTATTCTATGTCTCCTGGTCATCACATGGTCTTGGGGAAATCAGAGTCAGTTTTTTAATACTGGGTATGTAAGAATCACACAGAATTACACAGAACTGTATTCTTCTCTCTGCATAACTGAACCTCTCACCAGAACAAGCAATTTTTAAAAATTATGATCCGTTCTCCATTTCACATATACACACATAAAAATAAAATGCAATAAAGGTTCTTTGGGATGGTTGCTTACCCAAAACATCGCAGACAATTACACGGTATGCTGTTTTAATTAGAAACTCTCTCTCTCAACAGGTCCCATTTGAAATGTGTGACACTCCTCTATATTCCATGGCTGGAGTTGAGTTGTATTACAATCACATCTCCAGTCAAAGAACATTGCCATTTTTTTCCTAGATCAGACACCTGCTATCAATTTGAATGGTATCTGATTGAATATTTGTGCAGGAAGGACAAGAATCAATTATTCATGAGTACTAAACAATAGACTGTATAAACACAGTTCATGAACCTGAATCCTTTACAACCTAGCTTATCTTCGATACATTTATAAGGGCAGTCACATCTTTTAAACAACTGACATATTTAAGGCCTCCAAAAAGGAGGGAGGAATAAAAGAGGAAACATGCTTTTGTTAAAGAAAATGTGAGATGTTTTGGATTAGGTGGAGTTTCTGTTCGTTTGCTTATAAAAGTGGTAATATTTAACTGTTAAACGAAATTTGACTGAACATCTCATGTGACAGCCATTTCCCTGAGACTCTCAGCTCACATTCTGCTGAACCAGGCCATTTGGGTAACCTAAATGAACACAAAAATATCTGCAACTTTTGGATCCTTATCCATGACTCTGTGTGAGCTTTGGACTCCTAAATGTCTTGGCAATTAAACAGAAGAAAACATTTTGAGGTTCTCCTGTCCTGAGGTCTTCTCCATTGCAGGAACCTGTGTTCTTTCCCTGGCAGGCTCTTCTCTTTTAGGTTTCCAGTACAATTCAATTAAGCCCAGCTGGCTCTGCAATGCTGATCTGGTTGGATACAAGCCAGCTGAAATCCTGCACCTTGGTGTCTCATCTGAGCATCGCAATACAAATGTGGCTGATGTCAGAAAGGGAAGAGCCTGATCCACACTTTCAGGCAAAATGTAATCCTGACATCATGGTGGAACAATACAACAGAGACCAGGAAATAATGTATTCTGTTAAAAAGCTTCCTCTCTCCAAACAAGGCTGTTAATGTTGCTGTCATGTTTAATACATTTTTATGTATACTCCTTTTATTTTCTGTGCTGGTTTCGCCTGGGGTAGAGTTAGTTTTTTTTCATAGTAGCTGGTACGGGCTGTGTTTTGGATTTGTTCTGGAAACAGTGTTGATAATTAAAGAATGTTTTTTGTTATTGCTGAACAGAGCTTACACAGAGCCTTTTCTGCTCCTCACCCCGCCCCAGCAGCGAGGAGGCTGGGGGTGGGGGGGGCACAAGGAGCTGGGAGGGAACACAGCTGAGAGAGCTGACCCAAGGGATATCCCAGAACATATGGTGTCATGCTCAGCATGTAAAACTGAGAGAAGAAGGAGGAAGGGGGGATGTTTGGTGTTACGTTGCTTGTCTTCCCAAGTCACCGTTACACATGATGGAGCCCTGCTTTCCTGGGAATGGCTGAACACCTGCCTGCCAGGGGAAGTGCTGAATGAGTTCCTTGTTTTGCTTCGCTTGCATGTGTGGTTTTTGCTTTACATATTAAAGTGTCTTTATCTCAACCCACAAAGTTTCTCACTTTTACTCTTCCAATTCTCTCCCCCATTCCACTGGCAGGGGAGAGACAGAGCAGTTGTATGAGCCTTGTTTGCCAGCTGGGCTTAAACCACGACATTTTCTTATGGCAGTGGTTTAAATTTCAATACAAATGTTTAAAGCATGTGACATTCTGGAATTACAGTATCCATATTTAAAGTTCCAAGAGTACAGCTTCTAGTGGTGAGTGCTTGAACTATCACGAAATACAATTTGATTTAAAATCGATCCGATTGAGTTTAAAAAAGGCACCTAGTGCTGTTTATTTGCTTTTATGGAAAATAATACAGGCAATTAATTTCTTTCATACCTTCAGTGTCTGAGTTATGAAAGTCTATAATGCAACATGGCAGGCTTGATGAATAACAGCTGAGGTGATTTAGTTTAGAGCAAGTGATTGGCAGTTAGTGATTTTGATAAAAACTTGTGTGATATGCAACGGGCACCTCAGCTGTACAACCAATGCAGTGAAAACAAGCTTGGCGTGAATAAAATTTCTATCATGTTACATTTTATGGCGGAGAGTCAGAGAGAAGGAGGAGAACATAATTCTTTCCTAGACCTAGTAGCTGCTGCTTTAAGAAAAGAAATGACAAGGTTATGGGTTCTCCCTCTGCCATGCACCTCCTTCATAAATTTTAGCATTAAATTATAAATAAAACATATGAGGACTCAGTTCAATGAGAAATATGTCTGGACTTTGGCACTGTAAAGGTCTGCACAAATCCATACGAGCTGCTTAACATTGATTTTCTTTGGCGTCTCTTGCAGCCCGATGCGGGCTTCGCAATGCAGAAGGCAGACATGCCTTTTATTGTATCAGGCCCTTTGCCATTAATTACCGACATGCCTTTCCTTAATGACTGGGCAAAACTGGCCTGTTGATCCCCTGGCTGGATCACCAGAGGATGTAATCAACAGCACAGACCAAGGCTGTCGACCATTTGCTATTCCTGGCCTCCTGTTCTCCTCATCCTCTTTGCGCTTTGCCAATGAGAGGTTGGGGCCGGTACCTCAACAGGCTGAGTACTCCTCACTCACCTCTCTTTCTGTACTCATTTCTTCAAAGCAAAGTAACTAAACACAAATCTCTGCTCACCTTCACGCAGAGGTCAGTGGGGAAAACAAGAGGAAAGACTCATCTTTCACACACCTAGAAGTGAAAAACTCCACAGCAAAGCCAATATTAATCTTTTGCTCAACGTGGAGAGCTAACCAAACCTTCTGAGTCTGCAAAACTGAGTGGAAAATTAAAAAAAGACTATATATATATATAAAATTTTGCCTGTGGTATTTTCACATCTTCACTCTGGCATTGGCTGGAAAAGTAAATGGTGTTGGTGGGTTGGTGCATGGGGCCAGGAGTGAGGAGCCCTGGGCTCTGTTCATACCTCTGCTACTGACTCACTGAAGCAAACTGTTTGCACAAAATTCTTGAAAAGCATTTGTTAATTTTGGGAGCCCAATTTTTTTTAGTAGAGACATGCAGGCGCTGAGCACCTACCGCTTCTCATAAAGCCAGAGGGAGATCCTGGCACTCACTGCTCTGCTGTCAACCATCCAGACCATGATCTGGACCTTCATGTTGGAAGACATAAAGAGCTCTTCCATCTGAGTCAGAAAGCTGAGAGCTCCTTCTGTGCCCAAGAAAGACTCTTCCAGAACATGCAGGACTTGGCATTTAATCATGACACCAAAAATTACTGTACACAAGAGCTTGAGCACTTCCCAGTTTCTGCCACCTGCTAAATGGGCATTATATATGTGTCATAAGGGTCCTTTGACCTCCTATTCTGGTGTGTAACAAAACCTGGCAGTTCCTCGGGATCTGTTTCAGAACAGCAAAATTTACTAAAACATTTTGATGAACCTTAGAAGACCGTTTGATTGAGGTCTGCACATCTTTCAACGAAGGTTTGTTAGAGGATAATTTTAATTTTTTCAGATGAGTTTATCCTAAGCAATATTCCCCTGTGAATATGTTGAATTGCTTTCCTTAATAAACCTTTCATATCAATTGCATCTTCCTGGTTAAATTGGGCCACTTTAGCAAGAGCTACTGAAACCTGCATCTGATTAGAAAAAAACCCATGTTCATGTTAATTTCATGTTTTATTTATTTTTGCTTAACTTTGACATATTTCCTGGAAGATCTATCAATAATAGCCAATCTCCATGATTGGTTCATCCAAATAATGACTGTTGAGCATGTAAAACAAATTGGGCAAGACCCTGCATGAAGAGCAGGAGGTAGAGCTCTCATCAAAATCAATCCTCTCTCAGATATAAAAGGTCACTGATAATTATGCGCATGAATCTAAGAATGAAATTTGCCTCGTTGAGTGGCATTGCCTCTTCACTTGCAATAACACAGTAAACAGTAAAAACACAGAATTCACCGAGACACCCTCGCCGTTGTCCCACCAGCTGAACGCTGTGTTTCTGTCCACAGTTGTCTGCATTCAGCAGAATTGCCTACATTCAGCGATTCAAACCTGATGCATTTTCCTTGCCCAGGGCAGATTATACATGGTAAGCTTTTCCTGTCAACTTGACTTTACAATTCGTGTGCTCCTGGAGAACTGTCCTCCAGATTTATGCAAATCATGAGGGAATTTAGTTGTTAATTGAAGAAAAACATGGTGTTTCACTGTTAAGGTCTAGATGTGAAGTCCTAAATCTCTTACTGAAATGCAGAGAGAGATTTCATGTGCAGGGGCTCGGCCTGGCCTGTCATGGTGCTAACAGATCCTGTATTGTCATGCAGCTGGTCTCCATTGGAACGCCCTCATCTCCAAGGGACAAAGATATTTCATCTCCTCTGCTTCTTTCCACCCTTTCAGCAAATCATTAAGAAAACAAAAAATGTAAAAAGCCAAATAAATGCTATTGCCCCACGAGCAGAACACAATCAATAATATTGTTACAATTTAATATTTGAGAGAAATATGTTTAGAGAAAACAAGAAATGAGAAAATCAAATCAACCATGTCTTAAAAGGCCTGGTGAACATGTCCCTGGCCTTATGTCCTTTATGGAAATTGTGCTTATACAACAGATAACTCAGCAATGCAGTCAATAACTGGCAAACTTGATACTTCCAAAGGCACTAAGGGGGAATGTCAACCAACACTGATGAGCAGCTTTGAACCCTTGGCCTTTCAGATGCAGGCTGACAAGTTAACAGGCTTTTCTTCCTCTGTAGGGAAGAGGGGTTTCATAGCCTGTATTCCTACAAATAAAATGCAATCCAAAAGTGCTGGGCACATGCCACATTTCTTAAAAGGGTAAGATTACCAGTGCCTCTTGATACACTGCGGGATGCCGATGTATGTTTGTACTCAGTGTGGTTTTTCCAGGGGAAAAAAGGGAACCAAAAAAAAATCCATGGAATCTCTTACACATGGGAAAATACATCCATTCAGCAGAGATGTAAAATGGAGTCTACTTGAGTTAATTTCTCCTCATTTATTTATATTTAGCTCTGCAATAATGGTCCAGCAGCTCCCATTCCATTGAAACAGCTCAGCATTATCTCTTGAAATTAAAACACTGCTGGATAACAACTGGAAGTGCTTTTAACATGTGGCTCTGAGAAGGGGAACCCCTTTATTTGTTAAAGAGCAGCAGAGGCAAACAAAAAAGAATTCTGTAGGGCTGCATGGGCAAATGGATTAAAGGAGGTCTACTGGTGAGTCAGGTGTGTTAGTCAGGGGGAAGTTCTGTATTTGCTTCTTCAGTCTGACAAACTCTATCAGAATGTCACCACAGTGAAACACACTCGCAGAAACAGGGATCTCAGGGTCAGCAGACAGACAAAGACCATGTCAGCCAAGTCTGTGGCACTTCCCTGCACTCATCTTTAGTCTAGGGGCTGGATCCTCAGTCTGTAAATCAGAACCAGCATCTTAAAGCCCCTGCAGAAACACCACTTTGTATTCTGGCTTCCAGACTCATTTGTATACATTTAACTATTTGAGAAATAATCATTATTCACAGCTTGAAAAGGAGAGAAATGACCTGAAAAGCATCTAGGTGAGATGAAGAAAAGGGATAATGCTCTTAACTCCCTCAGGCACAGATTCTACAGCTCTGATTTCTGTATTTTTCTTAGGTTGTCCAATATTTCCATAGCTACAAATGTTATTTGTGGTTGGAAATCATGCCACTCTCTTTTTATCCCCCTATCCCGTAAACATGCATTTAAATTTTAAGTCTGATTCTAAGGGCTGGTTATTTTGTTAGTTGTTGTTTTCACAAATATGGTTTTTCCATCATGTTGTGAAAACTGTAAGTATTTTCAATTTTTGGAGGTAAAAAGAGCAAAAGCATAGACTCTAATTATGAGTAGTGGACTTCAGTCAAGCTTGGTATGGAATCCCACAGAATGCGTTCTTCAGTAACTCTGTTGTTTGCATTGAGATATCTGGGAAAGTCTTTTGGGGAAACATACCATGTACCTCTGTAAGGTCCAACCAAAACATCATCTATCCTGCCCTCAGAACAACAGCCTTAACTGCGATAAATTGTTCAGGGGACAAAAAAAATCTTCCACTGTAAATCACACTAACCAAACACTGCGGGGCCAAAGTCTCTATCCTCCACTCCGGTGAGATGCTCTTGGTTCAACAGGGAGTCTGATTATTTGACAAAATTTAGGAGGTTAAAATTAAGACAACATAACTGCAGTCCTCTAAGAAATTATTCTCTTCTTATTTTCTTGCCTCTCTTTTTCTTGGCACCAGGGGACTTTGGTTCAGAGCTAAACAGCTTATGAACTCATTTCCTAAAATTTTCAGTCTCCCAAAAGCTTGCTTTCCTTGGATTATTTTTAATTCAGTCAATTTGTAACACATATTCAGCCTGTATCCTCCACAATATTTTATGATAAATCCCATTCAATTTCATATGTACGGTTGCAAGCTTTACTGCTTAACAAACATTTCATCTACTCTCCCATAATTTATATCTGAATGGGTTTATTATAGACATTGCATTTCATTCATTGTGCAGTTAATTCTGCAACATGCTGCCTGTTTTCTGTTTGGCCGCTCTACCATTATGTGCTTTCAGTACAATTGAATTTTTCCTTGGGAGCTTTATAAAATGGTTTATGAATATGTAATACAAATTGTATTAACAAGGCAAATGTACTTTTTATTCCTTTTGTGAGGGTTTCAGTCAATGACTAGTAAGAGAACAAGCATGGTAGCACATCTCCCTCAATTTCTATTCACTAAGGCTGCCCATGCAACATTATTTTTAAAAGGTTCATCACTTCAAAAACAAAGATGTTTAAAAAATCTTGGTTGGTGCTGCAGTCATCTCCATGGAAAGGGACACAAGAAAGCTCTGTAAAATGACTTCCCACTCTGTGGGGACTTCTCACCTTCTGTTCAGGTAAAAGGGTGTTTGGTAGATACTATTTTGAAAAGGCATCACCCTTTATCACCTCCATGTCAGGCAGTTTATTGCCTTGATTATCATTATGTATTTGTTTTGCATTAACACCCAGAAACACCAGTCCTGTTGCATTACATGCCTATATGCATATTAAAACAGGGGCAACCCTTGCCCTAGAGCTGTGATTGACCATACACATCCAGCGAGACAAGCAGTGGATATGATCAAAGAACAGGAGGAAGAACAGGGTCAGAGAGGGTTACAACATGTATGACATACCCTGTGTGTTCACCAGCTGCTGGAGAGACTGTGTCATGCAAGGAGGAAGTAGAGATGATCTTAAAAGGCCACACAAATTTCTGAGACAGCTCCTGGGATGGCAATCAAAACATTCATATACTTGAAAAATAAGAAGCAATGTGTTTCTTTATAGAACTTAGATTTCTTCCGTTTGATAGAAAGCAATTTGCACACTTAGAAATGAAGCCAGGCCCTTGGTTTCTGAGAACACGTGAAGCTTCCATACGAAGGGAGGTAGACACTTATGTCACAACCTCAAAGTCCAAAACACCCTTGTTAACCCTCACAGGGGGATTTGTTAATGCACCTTACCTGCTCACAAACTTTCTAAATCTTCAGATCTGTCTCTGATTTGAGAACATTTAAAACCCTGACAAAAACTCCTATTAAAAACCCCATCCTTCCACTCACCATCTCAGCCCAGCACACTTTCTAGAACAAACTGTGTCCAGACACTGGTTGATGACTAATGGTTTGCCATATGTTCTTACTTACAGCACAGGGATTAATTCCTCAGTGACATGATGGGAAGGCTAGTCTTCAGTAGGAAATAATGTGGTACTGACAGAAAAATAAAGGAAATGGAAAAAGTCTGAATATATTTCTGCTCGAATGTACAGATCACAAGAAGGGACAGTGCAATAAAATTGCTGCTGGAATTCAGATTCTTTTGAAGTCTGCCCACAGGTTCAGTAATGTCTATACTATCTGTACTGGGAGGAAAGCAAAGTTTAGCAGGGTTTCTTTCCTCCCAGTATTAGATATAATAGAAATACAGCAAGGTGGATTATAGACTAGGGTTTGTCTGGCTTCTGCTTTCAGATCCCCTGACATACGCATGGAAGAAAATCCCCTGGTGTCATTCTGGATCTCTGGAGTTAGCCTGGATTTGCAGGCATTCATCATGAATGAAGAGCAAGTAAAAGCACAAGAAGGGATTCTCACATTTCATAAAACTTAAGTGCTAGTAGAAGCATTCCTATTTTAGGAGAGGAAAGAGCCCCACTTCTAAAGAAGGGATCTTCTGATGTGCCTTGCAAATGCAAAGTGGGCATCAGCACTGAAACACTCAAGCAGAGCATCTTGTGCTTTTCTACATTACATTCATGTTAGGACTCAGAATTAGCAGTGTGCATCACTAAGCCATACCCACTCCTTATTAAATTCCTCCAATGACAATTTTACTGGTGTTTTATATCAGCGTTAACAAAGGACCTGAATAAGACATAAGAAATGTTATATTTTAAATAAAAGTCCAGGTAATGTGCCACTGGGGACCTCGGGATCAAATGAGCTTTTATATTTTTATGTAGAATGTAATCACTTTTTTCATTATTGTGGTTGCTACATTACTGTTATTAAAGAGTTTATTACCCTGTGGGGGATACTGCTCATTGGAATTACATGCTTGCAGGCCAGCAGAGACACTGTGGCTTCAACCCTAAATTCATGATACAGCCACGGAACAAGAGAACATCAGTACTCACTGGGACTGGCATGGCATGCTGGGCACCCAGTACAATCCTGCTTGTACCACGGGAAGTCAGAGCTACAGGCAGTGCAAACTGGAAAGTCACTGCTATATGGTCAGCTGGTTTGCAGGCCTTTAGGACATGCTGGGTTTCTAGCAGACTTTTAGGGAAACTGGCCAAAATAGAGCACATAAGGAGAGGGCAAATTGGCCAAAAAAAAGGCAAGATATTACAAGAAATGGAAAATTACCTAACAGGCCACTTATCCCTATTCAAACTTTCGAAAACCTTAGAACTTCTTACTAGACTGTTACATAGCTATCATTTATTACCAAGGTGGCTTTTATCTCCCTCTTGGCTGCATTATGCTTTCACAAGGATTATTTTTGAAGAGAGTAGTCAATTTATTAGAAGACCCACTCAAGCCCCACTTTAGAAGGATTCCCACTAATTTATATCTCAGCAAACACCACAGTGAATATGACAGAGAAAAAGGGTGCCAGCTCCTGGGACATGCTGGCTCCTCACACATTCAATACCTCCTCTCCTACCTCAGCTCCAGCCTGCACTCATGAGACCTGTTATTGGGAAGGGCTGTTCATTCCACTAGGTTTGAGTTTCTGTGCATCCCACTGTTTCCCAGACTAATCATGCAGTTAAATGTATACATCCAAGAAAGCAAACATTATTAGTGAAGTCTCCTCCTCGGGACTCCTGTGATGTTTAAGTATGGGTGGTGCTATTCCTTGGTATTTTGCTTGTTTTCAAGGGGGAGGATGTCTATATGATATGTTAACACTGGAATGCAAAGCATCTAAAGACAAGTCTAATAAGTGTGTCCATATCATTACCTGTTGCTTGAGACAAGGAAAGAATCTCTTTGAGGAAGTGGAAAGGAATGTATTATCAAAGCATCTTAAGAAATGCAAGGGATCCATACTGACCAAAAAAGGTTATAGAAGGTGACAGAATAAATAGGTCTCTCTCCTTCATCTCAAGAACAGAAACATCCCCTTGCTTCATTTTCTGTGTCAAACTGTCAAATAAATACCTGTCCTGAGTATAGGAGGAAATGACTCCTCAGTTCCACACACAGGGGCTCCTCTGTTTCCATGTTACAGTGGAAGCAGTGGTTCTGAGCATACAAAATCCATATATACCAGTGCAACACAGGAAAATCCCAGGACAGTTATACTCATAAGAGTATTATCCACGTTATCTGCTATTATGATTTATCAAATCTTCAAAAAGGTGATATTAAGTCTCATGTCAAGGAGAAATGATACCCAGGCTGGGATCACCAGCACTACCATGAAGTGTTTGTTGTCTGTGACATAGAAACGGGTTAAATTGCCATTTGCCCTTTCAGTCAAATACGTCTGAGACCTGAAGACCTGCCACAGTTGTCAGTGTAGGGATGAACTGCTTGGGTGACAGGACCCAAGCAGCACAAAGATACAGACACCTCCCTGCAGCATCCCACTGAACAAAATGTTGAGAGTCCTGACAGTCTTGTCTTGAGAGGTGCCCACCCTCCTCCACTGGCAATTACTGATCACCCAGGTTATTACCTTGAGTAATAACCCCTTCACTGCTTATTACTCCACACTCTTGCAGATAGTCTGGATGACACAGAATGCTATGCCAAATATAACGACTGGGGCAAAGGCTTTTGCAGGGAAATAGAGCTGCCTGGGGCCCTCAGAGCGGGCATGAACCCAAGGCATCTTCCAATAACCTGGAGTACCATCAGCAGTAATGTAAAATCAGCTGCTGCTGTGCTTTAACCACACACGTTGTTTTGCCTCTAAGAAAGGCCATAAGCAAGCAAATTCCTAATTCTCCTGAGTTAAGGAGATTTACACTCACCCTTAGCACACAGGCACAAAATGAACTCAGCCTTTTCACAGCCCCACAAGTGGGAGGCACTCCCCTGTCCTTGTACACCCATTCACACATCACACATCATGTAGCTCATAAACCATGTCACACATTAATGAGATCCAAATAACGCAGAATCTACGAAGTAGTAACATCTGTAGTAGGACTATTTAGCCTAAGTCACAAGGATTAACAGTCCCCATGGCTCTAGGAATACACTAATCCTGTGCAGTGATCACAGAAGAATTGTGGTCATCCTGCTCTGCCTGGCTGACCACGTGATTTTAATTTTCTTTTGGGATAGATACTGGACCTTTCAGACCACTGGTCTGTTGCCTTATAAAATTAAAGAATTCTACAGTCCCTGTATTATCTCTATCCCCTCATTATATCCTTTTTTCATGTGTAAAAGGCAGGAAAGTAACGTTTTAATGTGAAAAATTTAGCATTAAAAAGAAAAAGCAAAAAGCTATCTCAAGACCAGGGAAAAGCTCTGGGACAGGGCTTTGGTCTTCATTTTAATGACTGTTCCACAACCTCGTTTAACAAAATCCTATGAATAGGAGATAACCTAACAAATCCAAGCATATCTGTAAATGCAGTGTTGGAAATAGATTACAAAATGTTTTCAAGTAACTTTTAATGAAAAAAAAAAGAAAGCCCAAAATCCTGGATAAGCAAGTTGCGGTTTTTCTTTTTTTTTTTTCCCCTGCATATTCTAGAAGCTTATTAGAAATCTGATAATTTAACATCACTTTTTAAACCCCTGCTAGTGTACTGTATTTCCAATGCACACATATATGTGTTCTGAAATTTAATAGATAGATTATTTTATTACCATTTTTTTTAAGGAACAAGAAGAAATGATAAGATTCTTTTCACTGACTTCTACAGGCTTCCATAGATCACCCAAGAGAGCGTCACAGAAGAACAGCATTTCAATAATCCCTACTTTGAGTAATAGTTTGGACATAAAAGATTACTGTGCTGAAGGCAGCCAGTGGACATATTTCATACTATCATGGTAGCTTTCTTTCTTATCGCTTTATTTCATGATATCATCTCCCTTGGAAAAATAAGACTGTATGATATTTCTGTCTCCTGGAGTTGAGAGAAGCATAACGATTCTATCAGGTTTAATACATGACAGTACTCTTACATCAGTTTTCTGGGAGAATGTAGAAAATCCAAGGGAAGGATTTCAAGGAAACAAGCCCACATGCAATGTTTGTTCTGTGTATGTTTGACTTTCTCCTTTTTTGCAGGCTTTTCACCACTGCCAGGGAGTGCTGGCCTAACCCTTTCCATGGAAAGAATAATCGTAAATCTGCATGAAGTTCATGATGATTAGTTTCTCTTGGAGTCAGGCCAAAGAATAAGCCTTTCTCCAATACAGACTTCACAAGCAGGCTCTGTCAAGAATTCATTTATTAATCCTTTCGATCAAGCCTGGATTAAGCCATCCGGGGGTCCTAATGACATCAAGTAACTCTGTGCTTTGAGATACACCTTCCAGTTGAAAAAATCTCCATAACAGCAAGTGGAGGTTACCCCTGAACACAGCCCATGCTGCATCTTTATTGAACCCTCCTGCACACCTGTGTACAGGCAACATTCTTCCCCTTGCAAGCACTGACAGGGTCAAAAGCTCCATTT
The DNA here is from genome assembly GCA_035583155.1 of Acropternis orthonyx. Classification (NCBI taxonomy): domain Eukaryota; kingdom Metazoa; phylum Chordata; class Aves; order Passeriformes; family Rhinocryptidae; genus Acropternis; species Acropternis orthonyx. Next base: position 15,547,960 of record JAWWEU010000020.1, read on the forward strand.
GAGTCCAGAACACACCACACAATTGTGTCACAGGCCAAAGTGTGCAGGAATATTTGAAAGGTACAATGTATCGGAAAGGACAGTGTGACCAAAGAGGAGAAGATCATGTCTAAAAAATCCAGTAGTTGACCTAAGACTTTCTTTACTCCTACACTTTTATTCTGAAAGTACAGCCATGAAAATATTTTAGCAGCCACTCAATGTGCAAAAATCTACAGACTTACTTACCCATACATAGCATTATTTTTGTATCAAAGGCAATTGTCCTTTGATTCAGCTACTACTTTCTATAAACTGTATTAAAACGTTGTCACTCCATTTCCTAAGAGTTCAGCTGAAAATTGGATTCTTTGGCTTTTAACCCCTATGAGTTTCACAGTTTAAATTCTTTGTCTTTCTCTTCAGAATTCAGATTTGAAGGTTGATATTCTACTTCAGAAACCAGATTCAGCTAAAAAACTAATTTCCACCTTCTTTTACCTATTTGGCTATTTCATTTCAAAAGAATTAGCAAGATTTTTCTGTTGCAAAACTCCCACCTGGTCCAGCTTGCCTGCAAGGTTAGTGTCTCCTCTCAAATGCAGCGGAGTTCAAAGCCATCCCTCTCCCCCTTCCTACTACATCCCCCTCTCCAATCCAAGCAAGATTTGTTGCAAACATTTCTCAGAGCTCTAACGTTGTGTGAACTCTTGCAGAATTATTGTTGTTCCAGGAGTGTCCTGGGGGATTTTCAGAGCTGCTGTGAGACAGTGATATCCCTTGTGGAGGACTAATAGACTGTCACTGTTTCCACTGGGAACAATGAAGGTCAGACGTGCCAGCTAACCTGTGTTAACACGGAACTTCCTCGCTCTGCTCAGGAGCAGTTCTGAAAATAACACCGTGCTGAGATACCCCTCCTTGCTGTTTCATTGAGATCACATCGAATCAGCTCTAATAATGCAGTCTTTTTGCTCCAGCCCAGTCCCTGGGGAATGAACTCAATAACCCCACAGGGTCTGCTGCTGCTCTGGTTGCTCTGTCAGAAAGTGTCAAAGGACAGAAAGGGAGATGCAGGGCAGGAGGAAAGGTTGACTGCTCAAAGTGTCTGTCCCAGCAGCTCAGCCCTGAGCCCTTCTCTCATCCTGCAGCATTCCCCAACCACTCACTGTTTGAGCATTTGCTTTTATAACCTTAGCAACTAACCCATGTTCATTCACTTTAACTCCTTGTTTGCCAAGTCCTCTAAAAACTGTTTGGTTTTTTCTATCAACCCATCCCCTCATTTCAGCGTTTGGGTTTGTTTTTTACCTTTCTAGTCACTCGGAGTTCTTCCAGAAGAAACAGACTGTATGTTCACAACGTGGCAAAGGCTCATGGATGAGTTTTGCACCCCCTGTGTTTCAAAACTGGGATTCTGCTGGGTCCTGCAGAACAGCAGCAGGTTCAGGAGACACTCACCCAGGAGTCACTGCAATCCTTCCTCAGGTAATACTCTACAAAAGATAAAGGTTTGGTCGATGACATGCATACTTGCAGGTGATAACCAATGTTTTATTTTAACACATCTGTAAGTATATCTTGATCTTTCACTTCCCAATGCATTAAGGGCCCATGATTTTATTATATTCTGAAAAACGAAGGAGCAAGTGTAAAGCAGGCTGGGAGAAAAGGGGGATTGAGAAGTTTTACCAGAAAAAAAATGCAATTCATAAATATTTTGACTACAAGGGAAAATGAACCACAGCTTGATCACACAACAAGAATAGCAATTAGGAACAATTGTTGGATTTAGTTTAGGTATGCAGCATACGTAGGTAAATACACTGAATGCTAATGGTTTTATAATAGTCTTATTAATTCACACACATAGTTAATGTTTAAGATAAACTCCCCATCTTTAGAGTAATTTATGCATTCCACTTTTATAGAATTCCAATTGAATGAATATGAACATAATCATTTTGCACAAATGTTCTCTAAGGAGTGTGCAGAGAGTCTGAGGCAATGCTGAGGCTCCCCACAGCTTTATTCATAATGGATCAGTCTATTCATTCCTTATTAATTTAATGGAGTACAACTGAGCAGTCTAGCAGCTTGAGCTTATGAGTGTTTCACAAATGGGGCTTTTTGCCTGTAATCGCTTAATCCTACTGGCTAGGCCTCATAAATTGAATAAAGGAGCGAACTAGGTTTTAATTAAGTCTAAGGAATGAGCTTGTCTGAAAGATGCTTCAGCCTCTTAAGATCACAGTGGTGAAGTGTGTTTGTCCAGGAGCCTAGCAGGGGCAAGCATCCCGGGCTAGTCAGGTTAGAGACCGGTTTCTTTGATGTAAGGTATTTGTTAACACATTTTTCCCTTTAATTAAAAATCCGTTCTCCACTGTCAGTACCATCCGAGAGTGTGAGTGAGAGAACTGCAGCAAACCTGACCAGCTCTGCAAAAGGAAGAGGTTTGGGGTTCATTCTTTCTAACTCCATACGGCAGCTCACAGTAAAAAGCACAGATTGACACCAACAATCAGGGAAGGAAACATTAGGCCCTAACAGTTTCGAAGGGCTCTCCCTGGGGCCTCAGTGCCCCTGGTTAAATACAGCTCAGGCAGAATCCATAAGGGAAAATGCAAAACTGCGAGTCAGGCTCTCATCCCTTTCAGGAGTCCTGTGCCTTACCAAGCTCACACCTACCCATGTGTCACCATGATTTATGTCTCTGTGCACACACAAGTACCAGCTCAGGAGGACTGATTTGGTACTGACTTCTTACTAAATCTGGGTAGGAAAATGGAATTAATTTTCATCTCTTGCAAAGTGCATCTGCAGCCACTTTCTTTTAAAATTCAGTGGCTGGAGAAACAATTCTGTTCTAGGTTTGCAAACCTGTCCCTCACCCAGGCTGGGAAAAGAGGAGCATTCAAATTTCTCCCTCCCCACAGTGGTCTCCAGAGAACAAAAATTATCACCTTCTATACCTTTTTGCCAAACTACCTGTTGAGGATATATCCTGGGCAGCAAAGATTTTAAGATTCATGGTGATGTGAAATGCTTTCTCAGGGCTCATGAATGCATTCCATTTTCTACTCTGGTGGGCTATCTGGAGTATATGCATTCGGTAAAGCAGGGATGCTTGGCACTGAACTCGGTGCCCTCCTCCCTCCCGGGAGCAAGGCTGGAATGTAAACTGCATTGTGCACTATCATAAAAACTGCTGGCTTGGTAAATCACCTTCTGAGATGTAGGATTCTCTTTTTGTATGTGTAGATAAGGAGTAACATTCTGGAGACTCCTAACCCAAGGGTTCTGTTTGTTTGATTGTTTGTTTGGCAGTGTATTGAAGAATGCACTGTTTCTGCTTTGATTTTACACCTTGCAGTATGATTTTACAGGTACCTAAAACTGTTCCATTACCTGGCTATGGATTTCATACACCAGTGGGGTTCCAACAAAACTCAGACTCCTTTTGCTGTCTATACAAACACACAACCAGAGAGAGGTCCTGACCCCAGACAATCTTAAGCAACCCACCTAAGGGCATCTAATCTCTTTTAAAGAGATTTGGCATTCGTTTGTAATTTTCCTTCCATCTTTGAAAATCCAAAATGTGAAAACGTAAGGCTGGTAAAAGGAAGGCTAATTTGCCTGGCTTCCTTCTTGTGGGTTTTACTGAATTATCCTGCTGCCTTTTAGTCATGTTTTGGTATTAACTTAGCTGTAGGCTTAAGTTATGCCAAAGGCAGGAAGGATATGAATTTTAATTAGGCACCCATCTCTCACTGAATTCTCCTAGGCTCCTTTGAAAATCCAGACCCCAGAGCTGTCATGTATGTGTGCGTGCTTGTTTCTGGGCATGTTGTATATATTTGTGCACACACAAATCTACATAAATAAATAAAGTGACATGATCAGATTTTCAAAGGCATTCAATCTCGAGAAGCACCCCCGTTGTTCTCAACAAGAGGTGGTGCATGCTGAGCTCTTGTTAAAACACCAGCCCAGATCTCTGACTCCAGGGAACGCTGAACCTTATGCAGCCGAGGCCTGAGATGAACATACGTGATTTCTGATCACAATTAAGTTTTAATTGCTTTAATAGATTCTGATCTGGGGATGGGCAAAACAACGTATCTTTCCAAATGGTTGGCTTTTTGGTTCAGACCCACTTCTCCTAAGCGAGTGACAGTGTTGGGCATCCTGCCAGCCCGAGTCTGGAGGGCTCTGATGAACAGCTGCCAGGCTGTGACAGGCCGGAGCAGTGGAGGCACTCAGAAGGCCTGCTGTAGATTTTCTATTATGTTAAAATGGGGTGAAAACGAAATAAAGTTAAACAAACACCAGAAGTGCATGTTCAAATGTAACTGCAAGCTGTATATATTTAAAGGGATATTATGATTACTTAATTACAGAACTTTTAAAAAATAAATAAATCCCTGGCTTTTTTCCTCTAAACAGCTTGTTTACTGTGCACAGCCAGAAAGGCAGGCAAGGTTCATCTTGGGGATGATGGAACTATTGGGGTCAGCATTTTCAAAGCTGATACCTATTCAGGATCTAAGACTATTTTCAGATCTGATCAAATTTTCTAAACTACTAAAAAAACCCATTTTTAATTATTCACACAAGTAACAAACAAGAGGACTCTAGCAAATGAATATGGAGGCTCCTAGATGTACTTCTGAGAGCATTTCTCATGGCATTCAGCCTCACTGGAGTCAGTCTCCCTGTGGTTATGAAGGGCAGACTTTGAAAAGAAAGCAGAAACATAGAATTGCAAAACCACAAAATCTGACAAAAGCAGGGACTGAAACGATATCCTGCTCACTTAAAAAAAAGAAAAGAAAAAAAAAAAAAAGCTGGACTCCACGAGCAAGAACTCAGCAAGTGGCAAAGAGATGGTTGGTGCAAAGACGCATTCATGGATGAACTGCACCCAAGAAGCTGGACTGGAGTCTGACAGTAAAGAGTGACTCACTAACATGCTAAAATGGATGTTGGAACTTCTCTTTTAACTAGCAAATCCCTCACTCCAAAGCAAATTCCCTCTGTAAGCAACACCACCCTCAGCTCAATCCCTTGCCTACAACCAGAACCTTTCCCTTGCTTCCCACATTAAGAGCCTTGGATCACCACCACCACAGTTCAGAGGATCAGTGTGTAGAGAAAATATCGTACAGAGCTGCTGGCACATCCCAGACTGTGAGAAACTTTGTTTTGGAAGGGCTCACACATATGCAAGTCAAAAGGATGCTTTTCTATCCCTGTTTTCAGTGTGAGCAGTTTATGGAGCAATACTTTGAAAGTACTTTTTAAATAAGCAGAAAACTTCAGGTAGTGTCAACTGTCTCCTGAATAAATGCATACAGCCCTCTAAAACAAAAACTGCTCAATCAAAATGCTAGTAATCTACTTTTTAAAATGGACAATTTCCTCACCATTTAAACCAATGGGACTTAAAGGGAATGACATACAACAGAGTGTAACATTTTCCAAACTACTACAACTTCTCAGGTGTCACTAACACAAATCTATTGACTGATTTATACTAATGACTTAAAAAAGATGTTCCAGGGCAAATCACACACTCTAAGTCAATTTACAACAGAGGTCATCCCTTAAGTGACAAGTGGTGCACCTCCTTTTGAATAGCTGTCCGACTGAAAAGAAAATAAATACTGAACTCAGACAAAATATAAAGAAAATGTGGTTAAGGTAACACTGAATTCTCATCATATTGTTAATTGTTAATGTTAACACATACTTCCTCTCTTTTGCATCATATTGCAAAGGGAAAAGGCACAATGTGTATAAATATTATATGTACATAAGAACTAGTCCTAAAGTGCTAATTAGTATGTTTCCTTGAGAAATATTCCTGTGATTTCTGTGAACTCTTAGCACTGATGACAAGACAGGTACCAAGCTCACAACTTCATGGGAGCACCACACGCGTGAGGGAAGCACACAGTGTCAGCCCCTCCCAGTTTGTGATTAACATACACAAGCAACCCAGATCCACAACAAATCTCTGCTACTCTCTGATGTGATGCACAGCAACCTGGGATCATTCATTTGGAAAGGAGATGGAACAATTAACAGCCCACAGTGACAGGGTCAGGATGGAGTCCAGATGTTCATAAATGCATTTGAATAAAATCTGCTTTTCAAGGGAAAAAAACCCAAACAGGTAACCATTCTTACCTCTGCCTCATGGCTGTTGAAATCATCAGGACAACGCTATGGCCTAATGGGTTTGGGAAAGAGGCTGCAGCCCCACTGAGCCACCAGGCTGGGTGTCAGGAACATGCAGGCTCCTGTACTGGTCACCAAGCTCCCCAACTTAACTGTGTGCAATTACACATTAGAGAATGGCATAACCAGGTGGGACAGAAGGGCTGACAGGCCAGCAGTTTTTTTCTCATTCCCACAATATGACAGACTATATATACAATCAAAACACAATTTGCATGAGCATCAATGGTGAAAAATAGGATTGCCAGCATTGTCTACCACAACAGCTGTTCGGCATCTGAATGAAATACTGTATCCAGCATTCACCCATCTCATAACATCCTTTTTGTAAGTCTCAGAGGTCACCTAAACACATTTATTGACTTCATTATTTTTATATAGGGAGAAGAAATTGATGGTGCTACAGAGCTGAGCAAATAACTCACAATAAAATCTTTATTCAATATATTTCATCTTTTTTTTACGGTTCCTGCAACACAGTGAAATTCTTATATTTAACCATTATCTAAAAACACTATCTGAGAATTTCTGCAGTAAATTTTTTTATGCCACAAGATGTTCTTGGAAAGTTGAGAGTGAATGTTTACCATTACAACTGTGTATATTATTTAGACAAACCATGCAGCACTGTTTCTCTTCTGCAACCCACTTATATAATTCATAGTACAGTGTGACTTGTGAATTTTACTTGTAAGTGTACATCACAAATCCATGAAGAGTTGGTTGGAGTGGCTCAGATTCTAGGACTTGTCAATAATTAATTTCATGGGGAGTAAAATTAAAAGGGAATTTGAAAGGATCACATCCCAAGTGCCCCATCCAGAAAAAAACAGAGACCAGAAAATGTGATAGCAATGCACACATCAGAGGCTGACTAGTGGTACATATTCTAAAATGAAACTCCCTGTGGCATTTTGTAGGAGAGCCTGGATATACTTGGTTGCCTTTTTTTTATTTTTAAAAAAGTATTTCATTCCACTGAGCACCCATTTCACTCATTTCCTGAGTGGGACACAGCCAAATCCTCAGATGTTATCAGTTACTCCTGGCCCCTTGGCAGAAGTCGAGTGACACCTTAGCTGATGAATGTACAAAAGGAGAGTCTATAAATAATGATCCTGAAACAGATGCTTTTTGCATGAAAAGTGCAGTTTGTGAGGTGCTCAGGTGAGATACATTATGATGAACCCACATAAACCCTGGTTCACTCAGCAATGCAATAGCAATTCCTGCTGGTAGACATGGGTACAGATTTCACAATATACAGCTCTGAAAAGGTGATTTGATTCAGCAAGCTCCTCTCTGGATTTTGAAGCAGGCCAAGGAACTGAGACAACCTCAAGTACAGTTATGTACATCCTTAGGATGCTCATAGGGATGAGGCTCTTCAAACTGAATGAGGTCTGAAATTTGCTTGAGAAAGCTTTACCCATCCTTATTAAATCAAATGAACCAAGAAGTCAGGCACAGAGCTCATTATGACTACAAAAACAATTCAAAGCAAGGCCCCCCCACTGGCTCACCACAAAGGGATGGCTCACTGGTTGTGCAGGGTAGGAGGAGGAACGAGCACAGATGCAAATCGTACTGGGAACACAACGATGCTGAGCTGTGGGTGTGTGGACAAGTTCCACTCTTTAACTCTGCACAGGAGGTTGTTCAGATGTCTGCTCAAAGGAATGTTAGTCACAAGCTCTGCACAAAAACAACTCTTCTGTGATGGGGAGACAAGATGCAACAATTTCTAATGCCCTAAATGAAAACCCAAGGCTTATCCAAATGTCCTCTGAACTTTCATGCATTTCTGACCACAGTAATTTTCCATAATTAATCCAGGAAATCTAAGTAAAACATTGCTTGATTTCTGAAATTGCCAGAAATGTGCCACAGGAAATAGGAGCCTTGATATTACAACATGAAAATAATACAAGAAGGTAACTTGTTCTCATAGTGATGGGCACTTCCTTAATCTCTACCCAACACTGAGCAACTCTATAAACTGCAGTTAAGTTCCAAACTTCTCCTTATTAATACAGAAATGGAGGTCTGGCTCTTGCTATCTCATACAGACCCTGCTGCCCCAACATTTTTATGCTTTTGGTAAGAGAAGACAGAATTCATAAACTTCTGACAGGGATAACAACAGTTTCATGTGGTCTGCACACACTGTATGAGAACGGTAGAGAGAAGGTCTGAGACAGAGGACACCCAAGTTCCACAGTGTTTGTATCACTGATATAAAAGTATTGCGACACTGTCAGTCTTACTGTCTTTACAACCCTATACACTCTCAACACTACAAGTGATTTTCCAGATGATCTCTTGGCAGAGGTTTAACCAAGGTGCCCACACACTGACAGCCAATTCCCGTTTCAGCGGATACTCTTTCCACGAAAGAACAAAATGGATTTGTCCCTCTAGTGAACTCCTCTTGATCTGACACAGGGGGCATAAATGATAAGGTATCAGTTTAATTTCTATCAGCCGCATGTGTGTCTCAGTTGCCCAGTCAGTGGGACTGTTCCCTTTGTGGACAATCTCAAAAGAACAAAGCTACTGAAAGAATTGACTGAAGTGAAGCACATGGAATATTTTCCTTTCTACCCGGAGAGTCTTTCAGTGCGACTCCAGGCATGAAACACAGAAAAAAATAAAGCTAAAATCCCTCCTCCTTTAAATCTACAGGACCTTTGCCATTGACTTCAGAGAAACCAGGATTTCTTTGTGAGATACTTTGAAGAAGGCTGCAGCTCCTTCACTCCTGTTACCCCCTGTATCCGTGTGGCAGCACTGGCTGCTGGTGATTTTCCCCAGCAGAGAATGTGATGCCCAGTACTGCAGAGAAGACAGACTCATCCACTCTCAGTCCGCATTGTTACTCACCAGCCTGAGCCTGTGCTGTAGATAAACGGGAGGTTTTAATCCCCAGGATTCTCAATCCAATGCCTTTCACCACTGCCAGATTCACATTTTGTTTTGTTTCTTTAATACGAGCTTACAGAAGAAGGAAACTGATAAACTTCCTCCTGCTCAGATTGCAGGAGCACAGGATAATATAACAGGTTAAATGAAACATTAGGAGAAATAGAAAGCACTTCAGAAAACACGCGCTGCCTCTTTAACATTTCAAATTTTTCTTTTAACGTAAAATTACAGCATAATATAAGAAAGGAATCCAGCAAGATACTTTATCACAATACTCGGGCAACTTTAACTCATCTCAAGTGTTATTATAAGAAATAGAATTTACTGGTATGGACTTATATTCAATAGCACTCCTTCCCTTTTTAATGAAATGTCATTATTCCAATACAAATCCTTTCATTCTGCAACCCGCTCCCCCCTTCATCTCACTATATTTCATTTCCTGCAGTTACGTGATATTATTGCCTTTTTTTTTCCACAGCTATTGATTTAGGTGTATATGGTTATTACAATGCAAAATAAAACAGTTCCCCCATCCATTCTACCTTGTACCGTTGAACATTAACTTAATTTGTTTCAAATCTGCATTTGATTTGGCAAGGAAACCATTTATCTTTATGAAGAAAGCCCTCATAAAGTAAGGACTTCAGGAGATCACTGCTTTAAAAATTTAATAGCCCTGTGTCTTATACACTAGAAAAATGAATTAAACCTTCAAATATTATATGTCTCAATGTAACCTTTTTGCATTTCATACTATGTTTAATTCATTATATCTCAGGAAAAAGAATTAGATAAAACCTCACTAGATTTAGGGTGGTAGTTGGTTCTCAGTTTTGTTTTGATTTAGGTTGGGTATTTTACATTCTAGGATTAAAAGTCTATCAATACAGTAATAGCAGCTGGATGTAGCTGATGTTCTGAGGCTGAAGTTGGTTGATGTGTATCTGATTTTCTCAGTTTGGTTCTCAGTGCTGATGACAACCATTAAGTTCTGAAGCCACTGCCAAATTTGACCTTCTAACCTGTATGTAGGAGGTAGTATCTTTAAGGATGACTTCTGTGGCACAAGCAAAGGACAAGCTTTCAGAGTCTAGCACAATCACAAATCAAAATAATCTATGTAGTCTCATTAGAGCCAGAATATTGGGACTGTAATGTAGTATATGATGACTTTTGCATGACAGGTGAACAAGTAAGGTAGAAAGCAGAAATATCTGACTGCAATCGAGAAGTTCTGATTTGGAGAAAGAGTCACTGTATGACTAGGCTAGCAACCAAGGGCAAAAAACCAAATTATTTTCCTGAGGTGAAAACTGCTTAAGGTACTTATGCCCCATACTTCTTGGAGAAACTAATATTTCACATTTTGCATTAAATTAGTCATTCTGGACATCTTTAAAAGGATGGTTTTCCTTTCTTCAGCTTGTTTTCCTACTCTGACCAACAAGAGCTGTATTACTTTCATGGATTCATTAATAATTAATTTTCCATCACTGAACACACCTAAATCAATTGCAATGAGAAACCTAAATAGCTTTCAGGACCTGGGCAGAAGGTCCCACAATCACTGGCTATCTCTTCAGTGCCAGAGTGAAGATAAAGGTCTCCTTAAGACACAGCCCTGCTAACCACTTACACCGAGAGCTCTGAGGGAAACCTCCAAAACTGGAGACTTCAAAGCCCTGAACTCCAGCATAAGAATTTGACCATTCTCTGGCCCAGGTCCTCCCACACTTTATTTCTGTGTGCTTTTGGAATATACCCAGGATCATGAATCTTGAATGCAGGAGTCTAGACAGCAGCCATCCTACCATTCCCTGTACTTCTCTCCCAGCTGTTCTGCCCACTCATACACCTCCTCAGTGACTTCTTTGGTTAGAACAAGCTTAGCCAAAATAAAAAAGTCGATTCCTAGGAAGGTCAGCTTCCCAAACACGGCCGACAGGAAGAGCAGACACGAGGCAGACTGTGAAGGCAGACAGCTCGAATGGCCTGCTCTGGCTGAGTCTGGCAAGAAGTTTAAACACAAATTAGCAAACCAGAAGCACATCAGTGGCCTCAAGTCAAGAACTAGAAGTCAGCAAAACTGTGAGAAAAAATTAGCTCACTTACTCAGACGGAAAGTTGTAAAGGTAAAAATACCCAACCCCAGGCAGGTTGACCTTAGTAAACAGAAGTGAAAAACACAAACTCAGCATGGCACACAAAATATAAATGTTATATTGTCTGCAGCAATACTGAAGCAGTATTACCAACTAATTGTTTTTATGTTAGGACTCTCAGTGTTGAAAAAATCACAGTCAAATATCCCTACAATGAAGAAGGAGTTTCAAGCAAGAGGCATCATGAAAGCATCAACAAAAACTTAAAGCAGAAGAAAAAGCACCTCAAAGGACTCCTTAAAGGGGACAACCAAGTGAAGGGAAGGGGCAATAAAACAGCCTGAAGTTGTGTAAGTAGGGAAAGCAGGAAGCTCATAATGTTCAAACCTAAAATAAATTCCCCGTCAGAACAACTTTCATCAGCCTGCATCGCTGTATTACTGAGCTATATTCTTTGGCACACCTAAGTTTTATTGATTTTAGAACTATAAAGCAAACAGCAGACTCCAGAAATACATTGGATAGGTCTCATTACAAATCTCCCTGTCTGTATCTTAGAACATTCTTAAGCTGCATTTAGCAAGCAACCTGGAAAGCGCTGATATACTGTGTACACATATTAGAGACATGACTGTATTTGCCTATTTCTTCCCAGTAGGTAACAACAGGCTGTTTTCATTGGATGATCTCCAGAAATGAAATCAGAGCACGGCATTGTGATTACTCAGCTCATACAATGAATTCCCAGTTTCAGTAAGAATAAGTAACATTCTAATTTAGAGTTGATATTTGACACTGTATACAAAGGGAGGGTCTACTTTCCGTTTTCTCCTTAGACAACAGCAGTAAACTGCAAAACTCCCTGCTAAAATGTATGATCTTTGGAGAATGCTAATTGACCTACTAAAGTTGGCTTATTTTATTTGGTGAAATTTGCTTATCACAGGCCTCTAGGTGCTCTACATAAACAATATAAATGAAAATAATGAATAGACCAAATACCTAAGTGACAATGGGGACCACATCAATAGCTGTCTGCCCAACAGAATACGGCTCAAAAGAAACAGTATTATACCATCTGATCATCTCAGAAGAGGGAACTTTCCCCCCTTCTGAGGTTTGTTTTATTTCCAAGCACAGGGGGATTTGTTAGTTTGAGGCAGATCAGGTACATCCACCCCATGCAGACTGCAGAGCACAGCAGTTCTGTGGATATGAGTACATGCAGAGGGGATGCCATCCTGTGGGGGTGGAAAGTGGATATACAGGGAGGGCAGGCGATCCTGGGGAGAACGGAACACACTCCCACACTGCCAGGGCAGTGGCTGGCCCGAGACTACAAACAGAACAAAGCTGTTGAGCTCACAGGGACTCTGGTGATTCCCTATGGACACACAGGCCTGCAGACAGGCTCAGCAGCAGCAAAGGTTATCTCTGATTTTACACACTTTCCAAAGTAGAGGTTTTCTCTTGAGATAACCTGAATTATTTTTTATTGTTGCTATTTCTGTGCATTAACTCTAGGGATATCTCTGAACAGGATGAAGTGAGCACAACATCTTCTCATGGAAAGGCTCATCCAGCAGAAATGTTCTCTCTAGGTCAACCAAGTCGGAAAATAAACCACGTATGTAGGAACCCAGGCAGGACCTGAGAGTAAACCAGTCACCCCATGTGAGTCACAATAATGCTTCAGGGATACAAACTATGAAACTGCAAATTTAATATTAAAATAACCAGGCTAGAGTTATGCTAGCTAGGTAACAAAACAAAGTTCGGCGCTGCTTCATTCACTGCGGCTCAGGGAGCTCACTGCTCAGCCTGACCTTACCAGGTGTAGCTGCTGGTGAGCTGATGTCTCAGGTGGCTCCGCAGCCCCCTTGTCCATTGAGACCCATTCTGAAACAGCAGCTGCCCTTCCTGATGAGAGGGACAGAGGACAGACCACACTCCAGTTTGGACAGTAGGACTCTAGGCAGGGCCCAACACGTGTGTCCTGCTGGCAGCACCCCTTGCCATGCAGTGCCCAGACAGGGATAGGAGATTGTCAGCTGTGGCCAGTCATTCCCTCCATTCACCATTCCCATAACTATGCAACTAAGCTGTCTTAAGAAGTAAGTGCATCTGCTGAGTCCCTGGCCACTGAAAGCAAAGCAAACAATAATACCTGTTCTTTATAGATTTCATACTATTTTGGAGCAGGTACATGGAGTCAGAGACATTCCTGCTCTTCATGGATTTAAAAGTTTGGATGGGGAGAAGCTTCATTCAATCTCTTGCTAATACAATATGAAACACTCTTCACAGCTGTAATTTCCTGTAGCATCTAAAATGTTTCCTGTTAATATTTTCCATGTTGTTGCTGTTTTTATGAAAAAAATCCCCTAAATATTAACATTTTCAGATGGCAGAATGGAAAAAGCTAATATAACTCTTAGAGACACAGCATACAAATCCAGAAATAGATCTAAAGGCAGATTTCTCAGCACTCCCTAAATTCTGGCACAGGGAACAGACCAAAACTCCAGTCCAACCTTCTGCTTTTCCTCAGCCAGTGCTCAGATGTTGTAATTTGACCTCAGTTCTAGCCAGAAGACAAGCCTCATTTCTGTAGCATAACACAGATTGTGCCCCTTTATTTTATCATTGTATCCATACTAATTCCTCTGTTCTCCTATTTCCATGCAAATAATAATCCCACCTTGCTTATACTTCTTGGAGGAGAACACTTAAGCTCTTTTTGCTGGAGGTAAATTATATTTACTGGCTATAGTTACTCTGTGCTCTTACTGTTGAAAGATTTTAGCTCAATGGGAGGTTTGAGAGACAGGGAACAATAAACACAATAAAGCTACAAAGTAGTCAAAAACTAAACGAAACAGAAAAAGCCTGGAGTTTTACTCCTACAGTGGCTCTCAGCTACCCTCAGATATCCCATTTTAAAAGATTTAATGACTGCCCATCTTGTGAGCACCTGAAGGACGAGGGATGCCTACAAAGACCACCAGCACTATGCCAGGAGTGTGCCCAATTCTCGCTGGGAGCTTTTTTTGCCCCGAGAAAACCAGAACATGCCTGAGCCTTGTAGGCAGCAGCAGACCCAGTAAACAACTGCTATTACTATTTTTCTTTGTCCGTGCTGCCTGGAGGGCAGGGCCAGCTTTGTAGGAGCGTTAACTTGGCTCCGCTGGCTGCCCAGCTGAACTACTCGGTGAAAACCAGTGCGCTGATGCCTCATCTGGTAACTGGAACGCAGCGACCGGCAGCCCCCGTCACTGAAACTGGGTGCATTTATACCAGCTGAGGTCTGTCTGTCTGTCTGTCTGCCTGTTTCATCACCTGGCACAGTGGCTCCTCTCTACCTAAGCAAGGAAAATATCAAATTGGACCTATTTGCAAGACTGTGCTGAGTTGAGTGTTCAGACTGACATTTGTTTATGTATTTACCTATCCTTGACCCAATTTTCAGCAATGATCTCTGCAGCTGTGGCCATAATTTGTGTACTCATAGACCATAAATATCGGTAATCAAATGTCCTGTGTGTGTCCACAAATCTGGGAAATATCTAACTGGGATCAAGGCGTGCCTTTGAGAGTATTCTCATTCTGGCTGTGCAATCACTTATTCCAGTGGAGAAAACAGTGAATTTGTTGATATTCTTGGTAGCCACAGCAACAGAAGACAAGTAGACCAGTCTGAAGACACAAATGTACCTCTACTTTCAGGAAACCTTGCTGCAAGCCACCCTACTTTGTGGCTTATATGAGCACTAAAAATTCTCACTCTTCCCAGAGAGCATTTGGGACACCGCTCAGTTTCATGTCATATTCAGCTTCTGAAGAACTTCATAACCTGTATCATTTCTACTAAGAAACTTTTCTTCACTGAGAATATGCATGCAATTTCAGTTTTGTCATAAATCTGTCTGTAAAATTTCTAGCCAAGCTTTTACTAGAAAGCAAAAAGTGACTTTTTTTTTTTTTTGTTACAAAGAGAAAAGAATGCTCACCAGTGTGGTCATCTTGTGCCAGGAATACCGTGGCTGGCAAAGCCCTGCTTTACCAGGAACAAGTCCTGACCCTCTGCGTCACTCTGAATTGCACTGTCCTGTATATATGGAGTCAATTAAATCAATGAGATGGTGTGTTGGGTTCAAGTGAGTCCCCAGAGTCCTTCCTGTAACAAAGGACTCTTTATTTGCCCACCTTTTTGCCATGGACAGCTGCAGTCATTTCTGCCAGGATAGCACACAGCAAAGCACAGGGCCCACGGATGTTTGTAGATCAGTCCCATAGAGCGTCATTGCTGGGTTTTTCAAATTTGTGATCACATACCCATACCTCGCCAATTGTATCTCTTCATATTTTGATTATTTAGATGCAAATCCATGGCACATCACAAATTTCCCCTCTCTCAAAATGCAATCGATTTTAAAAGCATGAGAGTGAGAGCCTGAGTTCTCAGTCTTTGCAAGTGTCCATGACATGAAAGACTTTAAGTGACTGTAAGCTATTTTCCTTGCTGTCAAGCTGCCAGATGATTTTCTTGCCATTAGCACATGCCTATACAGGCCAAACTAAGGCTTGCCTTTTTGGACATATGTGAGGAAATAAACGTAATTACAAGGAAGATGTAATCACAATTGCTTTACTATTAAAGCTGCTGTATGCTCTCACGGTTTAGTTAACAATACATGCAGAAAAGTGGGATTGCTTGATGTTCTCAGAAAAAGGGGAAAGAGGGAAAAAAGATAAATATGGTCTCTTTCATTTACATCTGTGAAAACACAACATTTAAATGCAGAATTTGACTTTCCAAATATCACACCAAAAACCTTTTAACAAAAACAGCAGGGAGAGAAAGCTCTTTAAACCATGATATTCCATGAAGGATTATGAAAATAGAGGTCATTGCAAGAAAGAGAATTGCAAATACAACTTGAAAAGCTTCTCACATTTGTAAATACATCGAGGAGAATTTATTCCTCTCTGGTTTTGCTACCAAAGGATATTTACAGGTTCCCAGGGAAAAAGGAAGAAAAAAAATGACATCAAATTTGATATACTCTGTGTGGTGCAACATGCTGATGTGTAGTAGTAACACTCAACTGAGCTTCAAAGGAAATGAGTTTTCTAGGCTGGAGTTACACATTACAGGCCTGATCCTGACAACACACTGAGCATTTCCTGAAAGCTTTTATGTGCCCTCAGCTCTCACTGAATTCAGAGACAGCTTTTTATTTCGTTTGGTGCTGGATTATGATCAGGAGTAATGAGACAGAAACGTAGCAGGCTTCAAAGCAGGAGCTGAAGCTCATCTTCTTACCAAGTCCATCACGCCAGGGCCCCCATCCTTTGTTAGGGCTCCAGAGTGATGAAATCATAACAATTAGGATACTAATACAAAGTGAATCTTGGTTTGTCTGTTCAGACAGCCCCGGACTCCACTCAGTGACATATCTTACATACCCAGCACAAGAACAAAAGGCATTTGAGCTACGTGCAGAGGTGCAATGGCCTCTTGCTGACACACGAGTGGCTGAGTACATTGCCAAGCCTTTGACTGACAGCTCTTATTAGCAGCTTTCAGTGCCCTGGATCAGTGAGGTCTGTTTTTCAGCAAACCCCAAGTACCAACAGCCTTAAAATTACACCTCTTTAAGGCACAGGATATCTTATTTCCAAGCAACTAAGCCCACTGCCATGTGCAGAGGACGTGCAGGCAGCCCCTTCAGACGCAAGCCATAGGAGGTGCTAATTTGTGACAGACGCAGGTCGTGTTCTCCGTCCATTACGGACGGATGACTCCCACAAACTTCAGAAGTTCAGGGGGTATGTGCCCTCTCGGATGACCAAGGCATAACACTCCTACTGAGCTGAACTAGATTATCTGAAACTTCAGATATTTCTAAACTTGCATCATGAAAATCAACAGGAATAAAGTGACATGCACCAAAACCAGCCTTCCCTGCCCAATTTTTTTGTGGATCCAAATACTGGAGAAGATGTCTCTGAAGTCTGTGACATGGTACAGGTGATAGTTATCCCTACTGAAACCAGCCCAAATCCTGCTCGTCCCTAGAAAAAGGCCACATCCAGGTTTGCCTTTGCCACTCCAGCTGTACGGTTTTGCTTGAACTTGGCAGGTACTTTACAGCTGCAAGGTGAAACATGACTGAAACCAACGGCAAAGCTCTCACAAGTTTTAGCAGAACTAGGATTTCACATTATGATTTCCTTCTGTACAAAAAAAAATCAAGCAGAGAGATGGAGTTCAACTTCTCACTGCCCAAACATCTGATACCAATAATACTTCTTTTACTCTGTCTAAAACTATATTTAAATTGCATTTCTGGCAGGTTTTGAGATGTGTGATATAGATCTCCTGCTATCACATCAGATGTAGTTTCCTTCAGAACTGTTGAACCAGATGTAAAATGTGAGAGATGTAAAAAGTAAAATAAAAACCCTGCTCAGAGTAAAGTGTTTCTGACATGTGGCTATTATATATGAGGTTTTAGATGTATATCTCCACTCCAGCCATTTAAGAAGGTACACAGTACCATAACTCTATTGGAGCTGATTAGTGCCAGCTACTTGTGATCAGTAGGAATTTAAAAACCAAGGGCTGCCAAACACTAACAATTTATAAACTGTATGCCAGCAATGTGTTGCAACTGAATATTCTGTAGTGTACTTAATTTCAAAGTAGAGCCATATTTAGAACACTGGGGGGGAGGGGGGATGAAGCTAATATATCACGTCAGTATTTGATTTTCAGCACTTAGAACTATACATGTTCTGTTTCTTACTGACAAAGAGAACCAGAGGCACAGAGTGAAAGGAATTCTTGCGAGGTTGTCATGCAGTTGCACAGACAACAGGTATAGTTGTAAAGTAATTCTCCCTTTTCAAGCATAAAATTGTCTCTTACAAATCTCAGTCTCAAATGTGTGTAGGTATAGATTTGAGTTACAAATGAAGAGCAGTGAACAACTACTTTGGCAGCAAAGGTGAGTCAAGCACGGGCGACAGGGAGGCAGAAACAGCTGCGCTCCCAGCACATTAGCATCCCGATTGTATCCCGCTCCCCACAGACTGAATGATCACTTGCATGACATTCAACACTATCCGAGGAGCAAAGGAATTTAACCAACTGCCTGCTCTTAAGAGAGAAGGGCAATGATTCTTCTGTCACTACTTTTATATCTTTGTGACCCCTTTTTAGTTCAAGGAAATCACTCCTGATTTATCGTACTGAGAAGAGTATTAGTCTGAGTATATTGCACTGCAAGACCACAAGTCCTTCATAAAGCAGGGCTTCCTGTCTCCCAGGGACTCAAATTTGTCCCTCCCTGGTGACTATGTGTCTATTGACATTCCAAAGATATCTATGATGCACAGTGTCTTCAGTTAGATGCTACAGCTTGGATCACTGTAAAAATGAGGAAAATTGTGTCCTGTGACCAAATCAAGACCAAAAGAAGTGGGAAGAAAGAGGTATAAAGCCAGCACATCCAATCACCAGGAATCAAAAAAGGCTTCTGCGAGAATCATCTGATGAGACAAAAATTCATCCTGATCCCAGGAGAAAGGAGATGGCTTTGTTGTACACAGCACCCTGAAACCAGTTCAGCAATGCAGAGATGGACACTATTGACAAAGTCTGCTGTAAAGCAAAGGAGGATCCTTCTATCATTCTTTCCCATGAAAGATTTCCAAGGCATCTTTTTTTTTTTTTAATTAAGAACAAAAGATTTCCACAGCTCAGAAAGTCAAAAAGCCTCATAGTTAGAACTAGAGCTAAGAAAAATTCACCTATACTCCTTGTAGTTAGTCTCTATCTACCCAGCTCTGTCTGTAAATCCCCTTAAGTAAACACAATACACTGAAGCTCTATGCTTAGATGAGCTCCTTCACTTTTAGGAGTTCAAGGAAGCTAAAATGCAAATGAGATCTTTGACACCTCAGCTCCCTGATGCAAGACAAGGGGCACAAGGACCAAGTGAGGAGCCCCAGCATGACTGAAGAGCAAGGAATGTGATAATTCCTGTCCTTGTTGACTTCTGGCAAGTGCTGCTTGGATATTTTAATTGTAATTTGTAATTGTTCAAATTGATGACATCCCAGTTAATGGAGCTATAAAAATTTACATGAGGCTCAAGGCTCAAAGGCATGCCTGTAGGATGGAGAGTGGGGATTAGGAAAAAGGGATTTAAAGTGTCCTCCATTCTTCATACAGGCATAAATTGGGCCATTGTGATAAAGGTCTGGGAATGCTTAGGGAATGATTTTTATAGTGCCAACAGTCAGGAATTTTTCACACTGTCACTGTCTGGGCATCTTCAAACTCTCTCCACTGTCTATGGCACACAGAATCACAGAATATTCTGAGTTGGAAGGGACCCCTAAGGATCATCAAGTACAACTCCTGGCCCCGCACAGGACACCCCAAAAATTCCACCATAAACCTGACAGCATTGTCTAAATGCTTCTTGGACTCTGCCAGCCTTGGTGCTGGGGCCACTTCCCTGGGGAGCCTGTTTGGTGCCTGACCACCCTAACAAGCTAACATCCTAACCTTCCCACACAGCCAACGTGGGAATCCCTGCAAACAAGTTTGGAGCACCTCAATCCAAGAACAGCCAGTGTGCTGAGCATCCAGCAGTACCTGTGGTTATTCCGAGCCAGGAGTATTGCACATCCTTTGGAAAGCACACATCGCCCTTTGTACTCAGGGAGAGTCGCGATACACCCTGGTTTACCTCAGGGGCCTTAGCAAAAGTTGTGCAGTTAGATACTTGTGATGACAAATGTTGAGGTTTCTCAATAGGTATTTTAATTTGGGATCCTGCACTGAATTACCACACCCCAGTCCTGCAAACACAATCTGAGATATGGCAAATATTTGGAAACATATGGAAATCCAGATGTTCTCTCACAGAGTACTGGAAAACATCGCTACAGACTACGCTCAGTAGATGCCTGTTACCATCTTACACTTACATTTTTAGAGAAATGCAATATAAAAAAAGAGAAATTGATCCTAATGCTAAGTGACATTTTAGCTCAGTCACAATTACAATCAACCAGACTTACTCTTTGCATTAGTAGCAGGATATGATCCTTAAGTTCATACAGGGTTAAGTTTGTCATCCTCAGAGATTTCTTAATGACCCTTGTTATCTAAACTCTGTCTTGGAATGGTGGCTGTGTATTATGTTTTCAACTCACAGCCTCAGACATATTAGGACACGAAGTGAACCTGACAGGGAGAAGAATATTTCCTTTCTCCTCTGAAATGCCCCAGGAGGGTTTTCTGCAGGTGACCTCCTCAGACCTTGGCTCTACATTAGAGTTATTGTCCTGAGAGAAGATTCAGTTAAAACACACAATTCATTTCATATAGTGCTCTTGAGTTTATTCTTGGTGACAGCTAACTTGTAAAATTTTATTATGGATTCTTCTTTGGTTTGCTTGATGGAAAACAATTATTCTATCATCAGGTCTAAATCATATACCTTGGTGGACTGCACAATTTTCTTTCCATTACTATTTTCAGATAAAATGTTAATTTCTGCTTAAAAAGAAGTTCAAAACATCCTTCCCAACATATTATCAATGTATTAATTTAGATGTCATGCTGTGTTCAAACAGGTCTGGTATTTTAAAACAAGACTTACGAATTCTGAACACAACCTGTTGATAATAATGATAATTTTAAAATAAAACTAATAATTATTATTATTATGATTATGTAGCAGTGTGCTGGTGTCTCTTGCAAAGGTCGAACTGGCTGTTGTAGGCAAAACACAAAGGCTTAGTAAGAGTTCACGTGTGCCTGAAACTGTTCATATTACACCAGACAGAAACTCACTGTGCAGCAGAGTCCTACCCTAGGAAGTGAAGCTAGAGCAGAGAAAAACATGCACCTCCTGCCCAAACAAACAGGCTATCTCTGAGAAGCAGCTGTGCCTCCACAGCCCTGCACAGCCACCAGCGCAGCCCAAGCAGCAGCAGGGACCTGTCAGTGCAGCAGTGCCCTGCTTTTCCAGCTCAGCTTCCAGAGCCAGCCTGTCCAGAAGTAACCCAGGTATCTCTGTACTTCTTACCAAGGGCAGGTATAGCCCACACAACTCAGAGGGCTCGAGAAGGGCTTTGCTGCCACCTAGAACCAAGACTACTAAATCCCCACTGAGAAGAGCAGCTGTAAGGCTGTTCAGGTATGCGGCTTCTTAGTGGAATTTTCTCCACAGTAGCCTTGCCATTTACTTGGAAGAAAATGTCAATGACAGCAGAGCCCACACCACTTATTTACAAGCATGTTTTGAGGTGATTGTGGAATGTACCTGACCTTGAAATACATTGCTCTACAAGGACTTTGGCAGGGAGCTATTCTTATGCTACAATAAAATTTTCAGTGCTGTGACCCCGCCCCGGTTCATGTCATCGCCCTTACGGCTCCTCCAGAGTAACAACAGCCAAGGCAAGAGGCTGAAGCCACCCTCTCTCTTGCCCAAGCCTGAGAAGTAAAAGTGAATAATGAACATATCTGAAACCTCTTAAAACTTAACCAGCGTTAGAGAAAAGAACCCACCCATCTACAAACTGCAGCAGATGCAGTGCCTTGTAACAAAAGGTGTTCTCAGAAATTGAAAAGTTTGAGTTGGATGTGTCTATTTCCTGGAAAAATAGAGCATTTTGGGTGTTATGTGCCCTCTCTCTTTTATATAGACACACATTAGAAGCTTGATACTCATTCAAAAACAATGAAAAATTCCCACTGATTTTACAGGCTTCAGGTAAGAGTGGTCTCTGTGCTTACAGGAGGTTGAGCCCAAAATACTTTTATCAGTCCTTTTCTTTCAAATCCCCATGCAACAGGCATTTAAATGATGTTCACCTCTGATCCCACAAACTTGCAGTTCCAAAGTTGCTGTCTCTAGTATAATTTTCTCTTGCAAAACAATCTACAGAAAAATTCACAGATACTTACTGAGCCATTATTCATATATTTGTTATATATTGAGGGAAAAATCCAAGCCACTAGAAATACTCTGCAGTTTCTCTAGTGCACTGCAGATTGTTCTGATGAGATGGCAGATGCAACCTAGGAAATTAAAGTAAAGCCAGTACTGTGGATTTGTGTTTTGAATCTGGCTGAAAGCACAAGGAACATTTCAAGCAGCTTTGTATAAAGCCCACTCCCAGGGATGAATCTTGTTTTTGTAGCAAGTATCATGGTGGGGTAGAGTCTGTTGAAAAAGCCCAGGTCTCCTGGAGGAAAATGTTCCGAATGTGATTTTATTTAAGGCTTATTACAATGTCCTAGGCAATCATTCAGTGGTTTTTTCCATGCTTGCACATACCCTTGAACATCAGTTTGGAGGCATGCAGAACTATATGATTCCATGGAAATTAACATGGTAATGAATATTAACATGACAATTAATAATACACTTAAATGTGTGTCATGCAGTTGAGTGAGCCAAGAATGAACCAAATGTATTGTACCAACTAACCCCCCACAGTTACAAGGCAGAAATGAACAGCATTTTGTAATTATACACAGTGACATATTTTCTCATATGTACTGCCAAAAAAAATATCACTTTTTGGAATTAAAAGAGAGAGCAGCAAATAGAAACAGCTATGTCATCAGTAATTGCAAACATGTTTTCAGCTCCAGCTTCTGATAACTATCCAAAGGCATTCTTTTAATTGGTAAAATTGACAACGGTCCAAAAATAAAGGAGTCCTTAAGGACCATGTTCACTCCTAACAAGTCAGATAAAGAAATTGGAGTACCTAGAAAGTTTTGCAAGGAGATAGGAATTAGCAAATAAGCAGTACAACCAAAAACTAAATGGTGCTGCTTGTAAAGGGGCTTTTTAGATATTACAAGACTCTATTAACTTTGCCCCATGGGGTCTGATCAAGTTGTCCATGAGAGATGGACAACAGATTGACTTACAGTACTTAAAATACAACCACCTCTCACAGGAACACTAAGAGGATTGCTTAAGACAAGTCTTCTTAACACAGGCGCTCTCTAGCATGTGATAAAACAAGCTGGTGACAACCAAAACAACTTCCCAGCTGAT
The DNA here is from genome assembly GCA_035583155.1 of Acropternis orthonyx. NCBI lineage: Eukaryota > Metazoa > Chordata > Aves > Passeriformes > Rhinocryptidae > Acropternis > Acropternis orthonyx. The sequence continues at coordinate 15,571,319 of JAWWEU010000020.1, forward strand.
ACAGAGTCAGAGAACTTGGTTCCAGAGCTTTACAATTAAAAGATGCTTTGGTAAGGCATTATGTAGGTGAAATCTCAGTCCAAGATGTTCCTCAGTGGTAGTGGGAGAAGCTGATGATCCCATACACAGGCCCCCACCCCATTCAGAGGTGAAGTGGCTCATGTGAATGAGGTCTATAAAATGATCCAAAGGCAGGCAGAGGGAGACTCTGCCAGGTTTCCTCTGCAGCCAAAAAGAAGTTTCATCAGCCTGATCATGTTTGAACATTAATCCTTACTTAACAAGGATTATTGTTTGATAACATCACAGGCAAGCAAGAAAGTAAGGTCCCTACTCTGAACTTTCTTATCTAAACAAATTTTGTCTTTCAAGTATTACACTACACCCCTGTTAAACAACGAAGCCAGAAGCCCACAGACTCTGCTCCTCATGGACTGAACAGGAATAAGGACACTGAAATCACCTAATATTCCCTGTCTAGGGAATCCAGAATACCAAAGTATCTGCAGGTCCTAGATGGCACCCAAGTAATGAAAACGCCTTCAGTGGTAAGAACTTTAGTGATGCTCATTTCCAACTGCAACTGACCAGGAGAGTTGTCAGCAAGTGAAATGTCTCTTTATTCACCTGGCTGAACAAACAGGTACTAAAAGCCTGTATGAACCACAAAGCTCTGCCCCTTGCCCACACAGGTATATTCCATACATCCCATATCAATATTTTGCCTTTTTGCTACTGATGGTTGTGGGAGAAGTAAGTTGCAAGTTCCCTTGAAATCAGCATGTTTCCCTATGATTAGCTGTCTCCTGTCTACTTGTAGTGTTTAAGTGACTGAAAATACAGTCTTCAAAGAATAACTAATAAAGTTTGCTGAGGCCCGAGAGCTGTCAGGGACATAGCTTGGTGTACATCCTAAACTATGTTGCAAATATGTATTTGGACAGTTACTGAAAACATGTCTAATTTTTCCCAAACACCACAGCTCTTTCCAAATAGCATAGTTTGATGGCATAATGCACATTTAAAAAAATTTTAATAGTCTGTTTTATTTATAGTTGTTTACTCAATGGAGTACATCAAGCCTTCAAAACCTTTCTTTGTGGGCCATGTGTGAACTAAGTAGGCATTCACCCATTGTTTTAAAAATGCGTCAATTACACAGTTAATCGATCTGTAGAAGACATAACAATCAGACACTGCAGTGGGAAAAAGTAAGATTTGAATATTACCTGGGGAGTGTTAATGTGATACTTCTACATCCACAGGGGACAATTCTGCTTCCAGAATGCCAGTGTAAATCCAAAGCATGAACATTAAACTAATGCTCTTTTACTCTTCTTCTCTTCTTGGTAAGTAGCAGGACAATTCCACTCTTTCTGAAACACGTGGAAAGTCAGAGAGGAGGCAGAGTCCACTGTTAGTAAGATTTCCACTAACTCAGGTTAAAATACAGTAGGAACAAACACTTAGTAATGGTCTCTGTTCCTCTCTATTTCAGTTGGCCTCGTTCTTGTAAAACTTGAACTGAAATCTCTTTTCTCAAGTTTTACAACATGCTCAACTCAAACATGGTAATACAGGTTGGTAAAGTAAGAATCCAAGTAGGACACCACAAGTTCTTCAAGCCTGAGTTATTTTAAGGCATGCTTCCCATTGAGTAAGTCAGTCACAAAAATCTGGTTTCCATTTCAGTGCTGTCACTACTCTGTTCATTGTATCCTGGTCATCTCTGAACAACACACCCCTGTTTTCTCCCTCTGCAAAGTCCTTTGCAATTTGTTTTGAGACTTATGGGCGCAAAGAGCTCTCCAACATCTAAAAATGATTACAATTGGTTTTGCTGTTGTCACCGTTGTCAGGCAAAGTTTCTTTAAATGCTCAAGTTACTCTCCTGTCTAGTGCAGAAACTACTACAATAGTATCCCAGATACTATTGCATCACCAACAAAACTGGGAAATATTCAGAGCACTTGAGAGATTTGCAGAGACAGACCTAAGAGTGTAAAGTGCATCAAATGTTTTACCACAGGCCTATCTATACATCACAGGTACCAAATTCAATTTTAAATGCAAGAAGGGAAAAAAAATGAGAGATATGAAATTCATATGCTGTAATTAAATGGAAAACACATGCAAACTGTAGCAGAAAAATAATAGAAGCATGAATCGTGTATATTGCATCTGTCTGTTATTATGGTAGGAGTGGCAATGATTAGTAGAAATAGGGTTGCAAAATTATTTCTTGTATAATATCACTTCCTGTGCCCACAGGGTAAGCGTGATAAAGACAAGTCACCCTTAGGCAAAGGCAGAAAGCAAAGCCCTTTCTGCTGGGAAAGAGGAGCACTCGGTTGCACAGAAGCCTTGGCAGCCAAAGGAGGTGCCGACTTCTCACCCTTTGAAGGTACCAGCAACCCGTCTTGGAGCTGGCACACCTATCTGAGAAAAAGATAACACCACCAGGGACCTACTGCCTCGATATCCTAGTCAACAAGGATCTGCTTCAGAATCACCCTGCCCAAAGGAGGAATGATAAGAATGCTCTGAAAGCTTTAAAATGTTGACTTTGTGGACAGCATTATGCAAATTAAGTGGTGCATAAATGTGAGCTTTTATATGTACACTTAGACTGGGAACTTGCAATTACGCGCACACACGGATGGCCCCGCTCCCAGGGAGAATATTCCCATACTCAGCATTATTCGTGAGTATTGTGCCATGTCTTTTTATATATCACATGTAAAACAGCTCTGTTGACACACAGACATGGGTGTCTCTGGAGGTAGCCTCTGCCAAGGCAGCAGTCAGCCCTTGGTATAGAGGGGTGATGGGCTATCGTTTTGCTCTGAGAGTTTAACCCTGAGGTCTTCCAGAAGCAGAACTTATCACATTGCCTAAGACCACAAGATAAAGCAGTGGCAAGCTTGAGCTGGCAATCTGGGTGGAGGATCTCCCCCCTCCACCCCAACCTGACTCACTGCAGCTCCCTGCAGCTGAAATATGAAGGGGCAAGATCTTTGATGGTGGTTGATGCAAGAAATCAGTTTGACTGCCTTTCTGAAGTGCTGAAATAGGCGACCTTACGGGGGACATCTGAAGTTTGCAGCACTGAAGTTCCACATTGGGCCTTCTGTCCATCAGAAACCAGGGTGGGCTGCAGTAGATTTGACTGATGCTCTCTGTGCAGCTTCACTGACTCCCAGACATACAAGACAGAGAAAGTTAAACTGGCTTAAAACATCTCTGCTTTGCTCCTGATTCCATGAGCTGCATCACTCAGGCATATCACTACAAAGCCCGGCTATGGCACACATGTCCAGTCCTTACATACATGCTGCATTAATATAACCAACATAAACACTCCAGGATTCTTTATGCACCATGTTGGGTTTGGAAAAGGTGGGGGGAAGGAAGGTATTTTCTGCAAACAGAATTTTTCCTAAGAGGCGTAGTTACCTTTGCTGTTGCAAATACAAGAGCAATAACCATATATACAGGCCCGAGTGAAATGGAGATTCTGGCAGATATTTTTTCCCCTGTCATAAGCACACTGGGCCTAAGGCAAGGTTTTGCTCTATTTAATAAAGAAAATGGAAAGGTAGGGAGAAAACTAAAATTAAAAAAAAACCCTGCACTGCCTCTCAAATTACACAACCTGCTAAATATTTAGGGCATTCTTTCCCGCAAACATTTCAAATGGATGAGAAAGAGGTTTGTCTTCTTGACAGTTCACATCCTCTTGTGGGCCAGACTCATTCCTCTGGAAGCTCACTGAAGTCAATGACACAGCAGCAGGGATGACAGATGAAGCTCACGATCCACATTTCAGTATTTACTCTTCATACAAATCAGCTCAGGATTAAGATGCAAGTGAAGACACTAAAGGTGCGGGTTGAAGAGATGAATAAAACAGCATAAATAGCCTAAAATCTGTGGTAAACATGTATGTGCAATTCCACTCTTAGTCTCTTGGCTAGAAAGGAAGGGCCCGAATGATGTAACTGTAATTAACATTGTTTTTCACTATCTGCTTAGAGTGACAGCATTCTTGATGTTTGGAGTTTTTCTCCCCACTTGTAGTGAATTACCATCACATACTCTCATTGCATGGCTGGTTATCTTTGTTGTAAAGAACAAACTGACAAGTGCTTACAGTTGACTAGCAAAGGATCAGTCTGCAAACAGCTCCTACCTTTGCAAATCATCAGTCTAAAACACTTCAAGCTTCCTTAAAAGCACCAACAAAACTTCCCTGGCCTTTTAAACTGGATATAGAAAACCTGATTTCAATAACAGGCCTCAGCCAATCTGAGTTATTTAGCAATTGACTTAGAAGCTGACCTCAAGTCCAAATGAAAATCAGTGAACAGTCATTAGATCGAGTAAAAATGAAAGTGAAGAAGACAAAAAAGCCATAGTTGCTTTGTTAAAACTGCTATGTTAAAAGCTTTTTCACGTTAGGCCACTTGTTCTTCATAATAATTAAAATGCAATGCTTTAATAAAAGAGTTGCATTTATATTCTGATAGCCAAGCTGGCACTTAACTTGATTTGGGGCTGTTCTCAATTAGAACTGTTTATGGTCTCCAAAATCCCTTCTTGGATGCTTCTGAGGTTCTGCACCAGAAAGAGGAGGGGAAAACTGGCAAATCATAATAGAGATGTGAGAACTGTACTGAGGGAAAAAAAGAAAAACCCCCCTGGAATCTGGATTCTGAACTCAACCAAAGCCAAGCTGCAATGAAATGTAGAACTTTGGCCAAATTCCTAAATTCTAGTATCATGATTTTCATTGACAGCACTTCTTTTGCAGCACGTATTGATTTCACATTGGGCAAACCACTATTTTTAAGACAAATTTTCCATTTGCAAGGTTTTCATCTGCCATTTCCCAGCCCTATTTCGCATAGTGAACTTCCCACATCCAACCTAGTTTGAGCTGGATCTCCAGCTGCCCTTTGACAACCCTATCTCCACTGACAGTGAGGATGAGCACATCCCATGTCACCCTGGCCTCCCATCACCCAGTTTGTGCTTGGAGGCCACCTCACTGCCTAACACCGAGCTGGAGCACAGCAGTGTGCAGCACACACCCTCCGATATCACCCTTCACAACAGGGAAAAGATGAGGCCGTGACAAAGAAGCAGCCACTGTTCATCCGCACTTCAAAAGACAATACCTTGGCACTAATAAACCCTCACAATTAGTAACAGCCAGTTTACAAACAGTAATTAAAGGTGCCTTCTGGTGTACCTGCAAAGGAAACATGATTTTCTTTCTCCACAAGGACCACACTTTCTTTAGTGACTTCTGATTAAAGGAGCCAACCTCAAGCACAAAAGGCTTAATTTTCAGGGGGACAAGCAGCTATAGGTCATATTGTATAATCTTCTAACAGTGTCTCCTAATAGCAGCTAAAAGTTAAAATTTGGTATTTTCAGCAAAAAGCCTCACTGTTTTTCATTTCAGATACTTTTTGTACACTGCTAATCAGAGGGGCAGGAATCATACATCAAAGATTGTGAAATCTGTTTAATCATTTTTACACATACATATTAGAAAAAAAAAATCCCTTGCTTATTGCCCTGACATTGCATTGAGTAAACCCACCAGAGATGAATTAAAGCAGCATTCCAAGATTCACTACACTGACTGTTCATTGGCTCTTGCTTCCCCTTTTATTTTTAATCTTCAAACTGGCCAAAGCTTTTACCACTCACCATTTCTCCAAAAATTAAGCCTTCTCTGAGCACTGGCTGGAAGTGAAAACTGGTGACAGTTACAGCCCTGCCCACTCAGAACACCCAGTGCAACCTGGGTGAGCCCAGAGACGCCAAGTCACTGCTCTGTCTAATTACAAACCCGAGGCAGATTAACCTTTGATGACTAAATTAATCTTCTAAATAAAATGAATATGCATCAGCCTACAAATTAGGATTAAATGCTTAGCAGAATCTTTATGTGATCAAGCAGGTTTTGTGGTGCAGATGTTAACCATTAACATGAAGCAATAAAATCATTCTTTTTTCTTATAATAACACCTAACAATTCCAAAGCCACCTTTCATGTGAGAATCTCAAAGGGTTTCATAAACATAATTAATTAACCCTCTCGGCATCTGAGACAAGAGCATAATAATATCCCCATCCAACAGCTGAAGTAACAGAGACACGGCAACGTCCCGGATCGCGTGCCTCGGACTGTGCGTAAGGTGGATGTTAAAGCTTTGAAGAGAAAGAAAAGAGCAGGTTGGTGCTGCCTTCAGCCCTTCTCTCACGCAGACTGGCAGGGTGGCTTCTCCATGAGGCTGACCTGTGACCACACACACATGTTCCACTCCCAGAAGTGCTCACAGAGGTTCTGTAGACACAGGAGAGGTGACTTTGCCTCACCTGCTGCTGGAGCTGCACATCTGCCTGCACCAGGACAGCTTTCACTGAAGAAAGCAGTGGGACTTGTCTCACTATGGACCAAAGGAAAACAAACAGCACACTTTCTAAGCTACTACACAATTCTGAAATAAACCATTCCAGTAATGGGGGTCAACCTTTTCTATAGGAAAAAATTGTTTCTTCTTGATTTTGGGGGCACTGGGAACTACAAGTCCCTTAAAGTATCTGTTCCTTGCACATACCAGTTACAACCATTTAGTCACAAGCAGAGCCTGATAATGCAATCGCCCTTGTTTTTTGACTGCTGGTGGAACAGCTGTCCCTGCAGAGTGATTCCTACATCTACATGGCGTAAAACACTTGCATGGAATGCTACGACTTCCATCTGCATCCTGACCCTGACATGGGAAGAGACGTGGTTGTGGTTCTTCCAGGCTCTCCCAGAACACCAAATGGTTTCAGGGAATCAAAGAAACTTTCTGCTGAGGTCCACTTTCTGTGCTCCTTCTTCCCATGGGATATTCATTTCCAAGTGGTTTACAATAAGGAATTTGGACCAATGTATACATCATGACTCTTCAGCCTTACTACTCCTGATTTTAATTTCATTTGTTTCAAACATTATGCATTTCATTATTATCAAACTGTAAAATTAAGTTTTAATTTGGTCTATTGGAATGAAAAATAACGTAAGAGTGTTGTTGAGCTAAGGACAGGCATTTGAGAAAGCACATTCTTGGTAATCCAATTTGCTGGCACGTTTTGTTGTCCAATCGTAGCAGCTTCTCCTGGTGTGTTTTTCTTTTATGCAAACTAATCCGCTGGTGTAAAATGTCTGGTGCTGCAAATGCAATTTTATTTACAACAGAACTGGATGAGTTCTTAAGGTCAGTTTGAATTTCTTCGCTATGAATAGGAATCTTAAATTATAAATTTACCAATATTTTAGACTATTGACATCATATCTATAATTTTTGGCATATAAGTGACTTTCACAGTACTTTAAAAGCATTTGTTGTTTTCGTACAACGGCCGCTAAAATCTGTGGAAAAATTCCAAGGACTTTAATAAGTTTTGGATTGGGCACATTATTACTGTGAATGTAATTCCTGATACCTCTCATAACATCTAGGCCATGTGAGAAACTTAGGAAAAGCTATTAACATTCCTCCACCGACTTTTGTATTTACATTTGAAATTTACCATTTAAGACTTTAATTCTCCATAAAACTGCTTAAATATACATAACTTCATTGTTACTTAAATGTTTTATGATCTTCCTGAAATGATCCACTAATTAAAATCACTTACTTAATTTAGTACCTTAAATTCACCTTCTTTTATTTGGAAGTAATTGGATTTAATGTGCAGGTTTTCATCATTTTCTTTCTGAGAAAATCTTAATTTGGAAGGAAAATCATGATTATATAGAGGGGAGGAGGATGTCTTGAAGGCTGCAAACTTTAACTAGTGGTAATCATTAGCTACCGTGTATGACATGATGTATATAATTAAGAAATAAATTTATTACAGAAACTTGGAATTATCAATTAAAAAGTAGTCAGTGCAGTCCCACAAGGCCTGATATGATTACCTGCCTTATCTGGGCTGTCACTTCCAATGCTGGTTGGAGTCTCAAAGACCTCGGAGGGGGCTCCATGTGTCAGGTTAAATAAGTGAGACGACCTTAGCGGAAAAATGCAGTGATACAAGTGGGTGCAAAGAAAACTCTCTGAGAGGAGAATAGAGATCTCAGCTTCAACCTGAATATTACTGGCAAACTGTTCTTCCTTCCTACTGTACTTCTGAATGGCCTGACAGAGCCACTCCGTTTGTGGCTGTGCCCCAGTAAGCCTGGTGGGTTAGGCAATGCTGAACCTCAGGGGCATTAAAGGACACTCCAGCCTGTTATGTTTTTTTCTTATTTATTACCTCTGCAGACTTTGATTTTTGACTTCTTCAGAGTTTTTCTCAAGTTTAAGGCCAGAAGAGACAGTTATCTAGTCTGACTTTGTATATGTGCCAGGCCACTAAGCTAAACTCACTGACCTCCTTTTCTCTAAGCTCCCTGTCATAACACTGATCCACAAACATGTCTCAGTTATGAGGCAGTAAATCAGTACAAAACAATAAACAGCTCCTCACACCTGCCTTTCTCTCCAAAATCTCAGCTCCAGCAAAATTCTGTTGCTTACTCTGAAACAGAATGAAAAATTTTGCATCCTCTGATGAATTAGATTTTGTTTCTTGTGCAGAGTGTCTCACATCTCTGTTGCTCTGGGCTCTAGTTTGGACTAAAAATAAAATTAATAGAAACTGTCACCTCATCATATTTTTTACCTGATTGGTGTAGATGGATCTTAAATACTTTATATTCAGCTACGGAGGCTGAGTACACCTATTTATGGATTCAGATACAAACCGAAAGAAGTTAAAACACAAGTTGTTCATACACAGACTCAGTATAAAAACCTAATTTTTTCTAGCACTATATAACTTCTTCAAACCAATATACATCAAGAAACCTAACACACTATTCACAGCTCCAGTACCTGCCTACACAGTAAAACTTTTGACATTTACCAGAAACAGAGAAAAAGAAAATAACCGTCCAAAACTCATGATAACGCTTTTCAGGATATGATTTGAAGACTGTCTCTTGGCTCCAAAATAAAGACTACTGGAGACACAAGAAGCCTGACAGACAGTGATTGTCTCCTCTTTCAAAACTGTGCTGACAGCATCAGCTGTTGTTCACTTTGGTATCAGGGGGTGGCGGGAAGAGCCAAACACTGCTTACCTTCCGTGTCATGCAAAATTTAGCACCTCTGTCTTTCCCTGGCTTCGCCCCGTGAGCGTTTCAAAACGTGCACAACAAAAGCACATGAAACTCAGATGATTTCAGATCACGTTACAAAGTCAAAACACAGAACAGATTCACAGAAACATTTGCTAAGGTTCACCAACCTGTTGAGTGAACCTGGGCCCAGTTCCAAGCAAATCTGGATTGATTAATGTTTTCTTTAAATGAACATCACCTGATGTTCTTTGCTACTGATGTGAATCTCAGCTTTTTCTTTTCTCCTTGGGATTTCGGATTGGTGTAAGCACACAGCTGAAAACACCACATGGAAAGCACATCCTTCTATGTGTAACTGAAGAACATTTTATCACGGTTTCTACAACACAATAAAATATTGCAAAACCTGCATCCCACCTGCCTCATCAGTATTTTGCACTATTATGAGCTTTCTGGGGAGGGCTCAGAAGAGGTTTTTTCACACTGCTCATGCATTCAAGAACACGACAGTAAAGAAGCTCTACATTTCAAACATGGAGCCAAATCAAGATATGCTTTGCTGTACAAGGAACGGACTCCCTGAAATCAATGGAGCTACTTATTGAGTAATATACCCCTTGTGAGCGAAAGCTACTGTAAATAAACTTTGGAAACTGTATTCCAGCTACAGTTGTGCTCGGCCGTTTGTAATATCCCAGCACTTGCTAAACATAAATAAATGAAATAAAGTGGGAGATAGTGATACTCGGATTTCTGTTCTCACTGACTGTACATTTGTTGGAAGTGCCTGAGCAATCAGAACCTTACATAAATACCTTGCCATGCCTGTGGGATCTCATGCTAACTTACAATCCATCACTGAAGCCTGCAGCAGCTCCTGAAGACATGCTAAAGCACTTCTGAGGTCGAATGTAATTCATTGTTCCGCTCTCTGGTTGTATGTTTATTTCCTCTCGCAGGAAGAAGTGACTACACATGGAGCAGTTGTATGCTGGAAGTTTCACTTAAAATTTGCATCGTATTAAACAATTATTGACCAAAGGTTTTGTAATTTGTCGGTTGATTTATCTTCTTCTGTCTACATGAATACTTTGTCAAGAACCTTCGCATTCAGGACTCTACTTGTCACACAACCTTGTCTGTACCTATATCTTTATTTGAAAACTGCACAAGTTTTCAGGATTGAGACACATAAAATCATTCAGATAAACCAGAAGAACCTGTCCCACCATGTCCTCACTACACACAGACAAGTAATTATTTTGTGTGTATTAAAACAAAACCCTGTTTATCACATAGTTGTGCTATTTTTTTCTTCATTTCTGGTTCCTAGTTCCAGAAAAACAAAAAACTGAGGAAAATGTTAAAGAACTACCAAAGCTTCTGTTGGAATAGAAAAGGAACAGGAATATTGTAAGACAGACTGTTCCCTCAATTTCTTCTGGCCAGTTTGTAGTCCCAGGAGATTTGCACAAACTTTGAACAAGCACAGAGGCCTGGCAGTGCTGACACGAGCTGAGCTCCTCTCGCCTTGTGAAATTCAACCACTGCAACTTCATAGGCAGCTTTGGCAAATATACAGAGAAGATCAACTCAAAATAAAAAGAAATTCAAAATTGACTGGATCCTTAAGGAGAACTTTTGTCATCAACTGAAAAAGCCCTCAGTGATTCACCAGGGAACGGCTTAATCTTTCACTTACAAGTTTGTATTGCTGGAGTCCTTCCCCACTGTCCTGGGTTCCTGCTTTTCCTTTTACTACCGATTCAGATGTCGGTGTCCACTAATGATCTAAAAAAAAAGGAATCTTTAATGCTCAGGCTGTAAATATGCCACTGAGTCCCAAGAGCCCAACATATGTCAAAGGCATGAAATGATGGCCATGAAAGGGAACTCTACATCTGTGTTTGCTTAGCAGAAGAACTGCAGGGCTGACCCGTGGACTGATGTGGCGGTTTAATATGGTCTCTGCAAACCGTTCAATAACATCAGAACTGCTGGTTAATCCTCTTACCAGTACCATTGACGTTATTTCATGTTCTACTAATTCCAAGCCATCTGCAGAAATACTTGCCTCTCTGGCAAGTCAATAGAGAGTGGCCGAATTTTTTAAAAGGCTGCTGCTCTAATCTTCCATGTACAATTTCAGAACAAGATTATTACTTTTTTATGGGAACATTTTTGCATAATCTTATAGTCTGAGTCTCACCTCATTTTACTTGTGCGAGTCAGGAGTAAAGGTAATGCAAATGCAAGGGGAGGACTGAATATTCAAATTGAATATTCTGAAACAAATATTCAAGTATATTTTGAGACTGTATCTTCAACCATATTCAGATGCAAAAACTTCAACTGTTTGGCACTTGGAAGAATGAGAAAATGTATTTAAAAAAAAATAAAAGTGGGATTTGAAAAACTTCAGAGGTATCTGTATTTTCACTTTGCAACTTCTTAACCAGTTTTTGCAATGTTTTCCCTTTTACGTGGGTTTCCTATGGAGAGTTTGTGGCAACCATAAAAATGGACAAAATCAGCTTTTTCACATGGTGATTCCCAATTCAGTGTACAACATTACAAAACCTACCTAAAATTACTGGAAAAACAAGGAAGAAAATGATTGGTTAATAAAAACAATCTCTCTTAATGATTTTCCCATGTATTTCCAAGGAGTCACAAAGACTGCTAAATCGTGAAGGGGAAGGATTCAAGGGAGTGAAAACTTCCTGACTTTGGAAGGAACTAATGTTTTTGAGGCTGTCCAATCATTCTTACCTCTCTCTGCAACCTTTAGGGAGTCACAATCCATCCAGAAGAATCAATTATTGAATGTACCAGTAAGAGCCTTGTGTCACCATTTCTGTCATGTCACTGTCTTCTGCCGGAGAGCACCGTGGGTCTGAAACCAAAGCAGACACAATGTGTGAACAAACAAATGAAAAAGCAAAGTATTTCAAAATCTGGGAGACTGGTTAACACCAATGTCCTGCTCAGAGTATTACACACCACAGAAACTGGCTGAGGAAAGAATGTTTCTATATACAACACACTCAGGCTCCCACTATCACTTAATCCCTCTTCCATCTATACCACATTCCAGCTGCAGTCCGTACTCGACTCCAAAGAACCCGAGCTAACAGTAAAGTAACAGTCATATCTATTGGCTCCTTCACCAGCATTTCACAACAGATATCATGTGATTAGGTGTTAAGTGGGACTATTTGCACTTTTGCTTATGGCACATATAATTATGTAATTCTGTATAATGCCAAAATGACTGTGTAAGTAGCAGCTGCACAAAACAGAGATATTGGTTGGACAGCACAGAAAATACAAACTTAAATAAAACCAGCACAGTAAAAATTACACACATACATAGACATCTGAAAGTATTTATATACCTTCAGGACTACTGAACATGGAACATAATGATCATGTCAATGGAACCACTTGTGACAAGCAGGACTCTGCCGCTCCTCGTGCCTATGAAAGTTGTGCCAGTGAGAGGCTGAGTCCTTAAAATGCAAATTGTGGTTTGATAGAACCCTAAAACGTATTGGATGGAACCCTCGGGGTTCCCACTCTCATCCAGCTGCTGCTGCTGGCGTTTGTCACAGAGCAGGCAGGCACTAGATGGCTCTGTCAGGGGTTGAGGGGAGATGGCCTCGCACATATTTGTGCACTGAGTTTGCCAGTGCTTAAAAACCCGTCTGCAAAGAACCTCCTGGGAGAGGTGGGTGTAGACAAACCGCATACAGTCCCGCTTTGTAGAGTTTCTCCTGGGAAATTAAATGAATAACCATCTCTGCCATAAAAAAATATGGAAGAAGGTACATTTAAGTTACTTTTCTTATTTTTCAGATGACATATGTCCTGATTTCATTACACCGAAGCAGGCTTCCATGAGTTTTAATTAAAGGAATCACAAAATGTCAAGGTTAGTTTAAAGTGTGGTCATATTTTAAAATACATCCTTCTAAGCATATGGGTGAGGTGGTGGCAGTGGTAGGAATTTGCCACAGGATTGCTCCATAGAGGTCAAAAGGAGATCATAGTTTGTTTAATTTGAATAAATCAATTTGTTAAACAAGGAGCTGTTGAGATTATACAGTCAGAGGGTGGAGAGCAAAGAAAGATAATTATTTTTGTTTGCATAAATCATTTTCTTATTACTTGGGGATCAGGGTGGTATTGTTTGGGTTTGAGAAAGGAGGGCAAAAGAAGATAACTATCAATTTGCTGATCAGGGTTACATGGGATTTTGCTGCTGGGGCTGGAGAAAGCCAAGAAGATCATTATTTTTATTTAAATAAATCAATTTGTTGTGATCAGGGATCACATGAGGTTATGCCATTTGCAAGGAAGGCATAGGAAATTCTCCTTTATGGATAGCTGGTTGTAGAACAAATGTTCAGGCACTACTCTATCAAATGGAAAAACGGACCAAAAAAACCCCCTCCAAGATGACAGAGCTGGTATTTCTATTTCTTTCTCTTGAAAGACCCTGACTTTGGCATCTTGTATTGGTCTCCAACTTGAGTTAAAACAATCACTGTTACACTTTTAACACACTGAATCAGGATTATATATATGCATGTGTGTGGATGTGTACATAAACCATATATATAGATAAATTAGATAGATAGGTAGATAGACAGATAGATAAATAGATAGATAGATATCAGATAGCGGCTACCAGGGCTTGATCCTGCAAAAGCCCTTGTACTTCGGGGCAGTGCCTGATGCAACTACTGTAAAAACTGTGATTGCCTTCCCAGGATGTAGGATCAGTTCTCCAGTGGGGAATATTCATAGAAATCAATGGCCATTTTGTGTGCACGCACTTCAAGGGCCTGATATTTGTTGCTTCTTTTCTGAGGCAATTAATGAAGCTCTGTGTGTCATTTTAAAGGCCCTTCATGAACTAACTGGAAATCTACAGCACTGAACATCAGTGAACTCATATCCAAAACTAATAGCTTCAGTATCACTGCCAAAACTTGACTAAGCGCTCTTTGTGCCTGCAAGTGGGGTTCTGTAGGCAGTATCCTTCTATCTGCCTTCAAGGGATAATCTCCTCTTACAAATAAAACAATTGTTTCATTTGCTCATTGCAATGGTTGAATGAGGCTGCAGAAATGAATCTCACTGGTTTTGAATGTTCTCAAGTCAATCAAGAGCGGATTTGGGGAGTGGGGTTGCTTTCAATTAATGTGTTGCTATTTGTAAAACCAGTTTAAAAAATGTCTTTTCACAGGTTTGGATGTGGCTCATTGAAACTAATAAGCAAACCATCCTTCTCTATATACCCAATTAAAAGATGGCTTAAATATAGTGTAAAAGTCAAAAATCTGTACTTGCACATTCAAGGTGCCCCATATTTATTACCTGAGAGTAAAAAGGAATAATGTAGTTATCTCTTTAACAAATGAAACAATATTTAAGTAAATTATAAAGAATAGTGGGTCGCAACCATACCTTGGATACTTTCAGAGCCAATGGTGCAGTTCAAGGGATCAATTTGTGTTTGTAACAAGAATGATAAATCTAACTAAACATCTTTATTTTTACAGTACGTTAAAGAAGCATTTTTATTTAGTGCAGTCATATATCTCCACATTATTCTGAAGTATGGTTCTTTATTGCTTTTATGTCTCCAGAATTGCCTGAGGAAAGCATCCTTTTCTCCTTGTGTTTCATTGTTGTTACCCTTGTAGAGTATAACATGCACAAACTTGATTATGATTAATTGAGGGCTTTGGCAAATTATGCTTTTATTCCTTTCCATCTAAGTCTTCCATCTGCTCAAGAATAAAAAAAAAAAAAAAAAGAAAAAAAGAAATTTTGCATTTATAAGGACACTTAGGGCTTTCTGGGTAAATCATCAGAACAACTGGTTCAGCAGTAATGGCTACAAGCAAAGAAAGTCTTCCTTCAGTCTTACATCATTAACACATTAATGCATCTCCATCCTACAAGTGAGGCCGAGAGACGATGATAACTGGTCAAACCACATTTGATCCAAAATCTTGCTGCAGAGCTGGAATTTCAAACTGAATCAAACCAGCTGAGAATATTGCTCAGTTAGATCCTACCACCAGAGCACCACTTAAAGCAGTCAAGTACAAAGTCTGTAAATACAAACACCTGTGTCCTTCGGCACAGTGCACGTAACATCAAGCAGGTTATTTTTAAGAGGCTTTGTTGAAGTTCTTACCCAAGGTGATGCAGCTGCATAGACCAGCCCAATAAGCCTGGTGAACCACATCAGATAAGGCCCTTCCTTCAGGGTTTATGATTCAGGTATAAATGCTTGCCATCCCCTGGAAACTGGCAAATGAGGTTGCACTTGGCAGTCTGCTGTTTTCTTAATAGGATGAATGACAGAGGTAAGAAGTCACGTTTAACTTGTACAAATGCAAGGAGGAAAAGGCAGGGCTTTTTCATTTAAAGACAGCCTTGTTCTCCAGCCTTGCTGGCACACAGTGCAGAGTGGCGCCTTTGGCTGATGAGAAAGCAAAATTCTTGAGGAATTTGCTCCTCTGAGACCACAGAGTTGAAATAACAAAAACCCCAAATAATTTTGGCAACCAGAACACAAATACAATCAGTCTCCAAAAGGCTGGTCTGGAGAGCTGGTGGCATGGGGACAGGGGTGGTGGATTTATGACAAGGTCAGCAACAGTGGCATTTTTCTTGCTCAGCCAATAACGTGAATTGAGTTGTTGGCCTTGGCCCAGGTCCCCATGAGTAACACTCCAAGTGACAAACACCACACCACTCTTGAGGCATCCCTGAAGAAGGCAGGTTAAATCTGCACACCTGACACTGATGTGAACCACGGAGCACCAGTGTGATCTGTTACTGTAAATTGTCTGTGAAGGTGGTGATCCAGAGGGAGGGATAATAATCATCACCAAAGATGGGTCTAATTGCCTGCAAAGATGGCATCTGATGACTAGCAGGGAAGTCACTGCAGTGTTCCTGCACACAGGTGGTCGGAGTGGAGGCGACTAAGTATCAAAAGACAAGAAGTCAGTGGTTCAGCTGAACCAAACTAGATTTAGAGGTAGATACAGAAGCTAGACTTCTTCTGCCAAAGTTTGCAAAAGATCCTTGTCAAAGATGTACTGACAGCAATGCTGTAAAACCTCTCAGCACCTCGCTGAAGATTAAACTCTCTGGTAGCTTCATGGTAGAAAAAGAAACTGCAATAGACATGGTTTGTGTAGAAAAACCAATTGGAAATGGCAGTATAGATAAAGAGTCCTCCATGGCAGAGTGAACAAAATACAAAGCAACAGGTGAATGCCACGTGGTTGGGGATACAGAGGCACTGCCCACAGTATAGGAAAAAGCAGTTGCTTCTTTATAGGGGTGTTCTATTAATCAAATCCAAAAGGGTTTTATTCCCAAGTGACTCTCTCTAAGTGTTGGTCAAGTCACTTTCCGAGGCTCACAGAAAGGGGAGGCTGCCTTTACTCACCACTGCACATGGATCTTAGCAAGAATGATTCACTAGAGTAACTTTTCTGGTGATATGCATTGCCCTTTCCTGCTGCGATGACATGGTTTGGACAGAAGTGAGGGGTTTCTGATGACTTCACCCCTCCAAGAAGCAACCCATACATCCCCAAGCCCAACCAGACCACCACACAGAATATCTGGTGAGATAAGTAATCAGGAGACAAAACTTCTGGAATCTGTGGTCAGAACCCCCTGGAACTGTTGTCCCCCCCACAACATCAGTGTCCTGCTGCAGGCCTCCTCTGCTCACACGCTGTGTGTACGAGAGGGCACAGGACTCAATTCAGCCTCCTCTGAAAGGCTCTGCATGAAGCCTCTTTAATTTGCTTTTGTGTGTGTGTGTGTGTGAATCTCACCCCGATACTTTCCGGGTTCTCAGGGAAATGTTAGAATGGCAGCACAGGAGAAATGGAAAATGCATTCTCATTCTTTGGCAGCAAATAATTCATTTCATATCCACCGTTCTTTTTTTTCCCTGCTGCCTGTGTTTGTGATTGTAAGGGAAATTAATTTCTGAAGAGCTTAGCTAATAATTATTGGTGAGAGATCCTGTCAATCTCTCAAGATAAACAAGAACTTGTTCCAGCTGACACAGATTGAGCATCACATGACTATCCTATTTTTCTCATTTAATAAATATTAACCTTTCTGTCTTTTAGTAGCATTGTGCAAGATTTTTTTGTCTTCCAATGTGACATGGAAAATAGCCAGTACATGCCAAAACTACTCCTATTATATTAAAAGGCAAATTTTCGTTATTTCAGTTCAAGACAAGACATTGTTCAAATTAAAATTAAAATGCACTCAGATTGTATCTTCCTTTACACAAATCTCTGCAAGATGCTATTCAGGGTGTGCCTCTTTTCCTAACCGCAAATTCTTCTACCATCAGATAAAAGAGATTTATTGTCATATTCCCATTTTATCTTCTCACTTTTGCCTAGTGGGAAAGCATAGAGGAGACAGGTGACCCCCCAAACAGAATGTAGAGAAGGATCTTACATCAAGACACTTGGCAGAAACTCAGATGATCTTTTGGAAGCTGCCAACCTTGCCGAAGATTTTCCTCACTGCCTTGGGCAGACTGCTTTCCTTCTTTGTGCCTCAGTTTCCTAACTGTAAAGCAAAAGGCACAAAAAGATATAACAGTTTTTTCCTGGTGTTTTTTTTTTTTTTTCAATCTTATTCCTATTGCGAACTCTTCCAGGCAAGTCTGATTATGTACTTAGCAGATGGGGGCTGCAAACTCAGCTGGAGCCTTTAGGCATTCCTATAGTATAAATAACAATAATGATGATGGAGTGTTAAAATAGACAGAACTTGTTCTTTGTTCTCTGCAACGTGAATCAGACTGTGGCTGGACTTTTATTTAACACCACCAGCCAGTTTATTTATGAGAGGATTTATCAGAAGTGGTTGGGTTTAATTTCCTCTAATTCACACTGTATGAAAAATGGCAACTGTCTGATTTTAATCGAAAACCTGATGATAGGGCTTCCCAGAAATAACAAAAACACCACAGTGAGGTATCCAAACAGTTACTACTGCAGGAGTGCAGCACAGGCTGATCACACCTGCTGCCTCACACCTCCATCCATCCCCTCCCTGCTTTGACTCTTCCAACAAGTACCTGCAAATCCCGGATCACTGAGGCAATACATGAATTATAAATGGTAAGGAAAATAGTTTGGGGAGTTCAAGTGCTTTCGTTGGCATCTTGGTTCACAGAAAGAGTTAATCTTTTGTTCTTAGACTGGCTTTTTTAATCAAGTGAATATGTTTGTTAACCTTTCCTAAGGAGGAAGGAGGAGGGAGAGGTTGTAAAAAAACCACTGTCATTTTCAAGTGAAACAAATGCATAAAGTTAAATATGAGTGTGCATCAACAAGCTCTCAGATTATTGTGGCGTGAAAAATACTAATGCAAAAAAAGATGGAATTTCCTTTTCAAACAAATCAGAGAAAGATTCAAAAGCAGGGGCAATCAATACCACCCAGTGATCAACAGGAAATGCTGAGAATAACTGTATATCACGTGTGGCTTCAAATTTACAACCAGGACATATAATCTCTTTGTAAGAAGAGAGTCAAGTTCAAGAACTTAGTCTCTACAGTAAAGCTCTCATTTTAACTAAAGAAGCCGAGGTCGACGGCCTCTCAAATGAAACAGATAAGGCGACATAGGGTTCTTGTCAGAAACAAATGTTATGTCTCTCCCTACTGAAAAGCTTAAAGATATTATCAGCAAAAGCCTAGTTGGGCCTGAAATGGGTCCCAGAGAAGTAATATTAACCAGGCTTCTGGCAGATCATTTATTTATCTCAAGCTAAATTCAATAAAGAGAGCCATATATAAGTGAGGGAAAATAATGCAGCTGCTAGTAATTTATCATTGGATGGAAAGTCATTGTTATCCTTATCTCTCCAATGATGTTCTATTTCCAACTGGTAATGAATTATGGGGCTTGCCACATCTTTACTATGTGACAGGTCAACACTACCTCATGGGTACTGTACTGTATTTATGCAATCGATAGAGGGTTTGCTGAGAAAATATTGGCAACCATTTCGTGAGAGTGACCGAGAGCTGCATGGCCTTGTGATCCATGGTGGTGGTCAGTGCATGGAGCAGCATTTCCTTACTCCTTTAAAACAAAGATGTCTTGGAGTGCTTTAGAAGTATTTTTCACTTTGCTCTTTATAAAGCCAAGCATGCGAAGTGAACCACTGGATTGTTAATTAGAAAGCATTCTGCTCATTTAAGCTGCCTCAGCCACCAAAGGGATCTCTTCTGTTCCTTTGTTGCACTTATTAGAGGGATTTATTAAATCAAACTTCAGTACAGACTTATCCGAAATTATTTGTGCCTGTGGTGTTGGGGCATAGCAGAGGCACGAAGAGCAGAGGTCTGGCCAGGCTGCTGCTGAGATATAAGGACAGGCTAACGAGCAGCACTGGGTGCCCCACAGAGCTCCCAAATTCCACACTGAGTTCTAAGGTGGAAGCCATGCAACTCAACACTGCATTTGCTTTCCTCAAGCCAGCTGAGAGGGACCCTCCCAGCACGATCCCTGCAAGAGAAGCAGTGAAAAACAGCATTCTGTGATGGATGGCTCCAGGAGGAAGAGCCCTGCTACAGGGACACGTGACAAGGGAAAGGTTTCTGGAGTAGTCCCTTCTCTGGCACGGCTCTCGCATCCCTGAACCAATTATTTCCATGTTTTCTCTCCTCTCTACTTCTTCCCATTGGGTTTGGCTTTCATTATTCACAAGAAAAGTTCTTGTGGCCTGAAAAGTTTGTATTTATACTAAAAACACCAGAAATGCACTTTTTAAAGGTTATATGGATCAAGAAGGGGATATATATCACAAATGGCTAAAAACTGTGGATTTTCAAAAACACCTCTTGAAGAAGAACAAAGAAAATTTGCGAACACATTATAATCATTCAGACAAATAAGGGAATATTTTAGAACAAGCAGTCTTTGGTCATCAATAATTAGCAAATAAAAAAAACCAACCCAACAACACAACCACAATGTGGCACAGACCACAGATTAGGCCACTTGATCTTCAATACCATTTAGTTCACTATCTCCTCTTGAGCCTTCTTCCTTCTTCCCCATTGACATTACTTATTTGTGGCTGTGGGTTGTTTCAAGAATGAAGCAATCCAGAAAATTCTATTTAGAATTTTTTTGGTTTGGTTACGTAGAAAGGTAGAAAAATACACATCCTTCAAGATGGAGTTGGGACATATTTTGCAAAAAAAGGAAATTACACTTCCACTGAAGAGAAGCAGCAGTCATGCCAATGATAAAAGTTACTGATTGTAATAACACAGAGATTTTCAGCCATGCAAAGGCATGCCCGGATGAGTTGGACCACTGATGCTGAACCTGCAGACCTTTCTAGAAGAGCACAACAGGACAGGATCGTACCCAAGTGACATCCAACTGAGGCAATGAGAGGAAAAGTAAAGCTATCTTTTCCCACTATTGTGGGGAAAGGAAATTTGGACAGGCCGGCCAGCTACAGTTCACTTATATAACATATTAGGTGACCTAAATGGTGTAAACTAAGGTGGCCAAGATGAACTCAGGTGAAAAACAAAGGCAGATAACTCCCTCCATTGTTAAATAACGAGCATGCTTCCTGGTCACAGAGACATGCTGTGCCTTCTGGCTTGCAGGCCTGTGTTAATATGTCTCTTTGGCTCTGTATGTTTAGGAAACTCTTAGTAATGGAAAAAACAAGGATGTTGTAGGTGAAGGCTGAAGTCCTTTGGCAGAGCGGAGTGTGCAAGAGCTTGACCAGAGCCCGCTGGGCTGAACTGCGGCCGAGCCTGTGATAGCAGCGTGACAGCTCCCCCAGCATTGACACTCTTCACAGGTTCACAGAGTCAATGAGAGCGTTACCATATCCCAGAGTACATAACATCGTGTTCCCATGCACCGGCTGAGATATAGATTCCATACGGTTTGGCTGTGCTGGGAGGGGTCTTGCTCAGATCACATTAACGTATGAAAGCTCGGAGATTTTCCTAATCAGTGAACTCAAGGGGTCACCCAGCTGATGCCAGGAAGATCTTGCCTTTCCTTTAATAGCTGAGAAAGTATAACGGATTTTTATAATTTAAACGAGTTAAGTAAATAGCGAAAAAATAAAAAACTTAGGTGTCATAACTCATATAAACCAAGATAATCCAGAGAAATATACTCCTTGAAATCAACTATTGACTTCTGAGTCTATCAGAGCCAGCAAGGAGTCTGCTACTTGTCAGATACTCTTTCTCATGTAGTTTCAAACACACTGTCAAAACTGTGTATAACTTTTAGCTCCCAGACTTTCTACTTACACACCAATCACTCAATTCATTTTTAATTTCCATTGTTTGGAGGCCTATCCCAAAACTAAAAAAAAAAAAAAAAAACAACCAACAAAACAAACCAAAAAACCCAACCCCAAAAAACGCTAAAACATTGTCCTAAAACTACTTAGGTTTACAGAGGTAGAGTCTGGTAAGAATGATGTATGTGTTTAATAATATGTTCCCTGGTTAATAAAATACTAGATTATTTTTGGACTACAGAATTTAAATGTAAGGAAGTTTAACCATTAGGAACCTGTTTACTATTACCAAGAGAATAGTCACTTGGCAGGTCAATAGCTATCAGCAGAAATAAAAAACCACAGCAGCCACCTGTGCCTAAGGCTTGTCCCTGTTGGGGCAGGGCAGGGGAGGGGGGGGGGGGGGGGCGGGGGGGAAGAAAAGGCAAAACACGATAAGCAAAGGGTTCTTTTCAGTTTAAAATTAAAAAATAGAGGGCATTGCTCTGGGACTACTGACTGCAGAGTTTAGAGCACACAGACAGCTCTTCCAGGCTGTATAAGACAAAATGGGCAACAAATACCCGCATCAAACTTTTTCTGTAGATAAACAATTCAATCCAAAGCATGTTGAAATATCTCAAACAGGTTCTTCATGGCATGAAGCTTTGCTCTGAAAGGAAGTGTGCACATGGGGATGTTTCCTCTTCCTCTGTGAGTAGTCCCACCATCGAGCCAGTTGGAGATTGGCCATTTAGAGTTGAAAAGGCCAGTAGACACCTGTGTCAAGTGCATCCTTCCTCTACCAGATGGAAATAATTGGAGCCTTGAGAAAGTTCTCACTTATTGTCCTCTGAATGGGTCAGAGACAATCACACCTGCAGAAGAGCTGCAGTGTGTATCTCACAGACCAACACACACTGGGAAGAACCACATTCCCAGTAATATCAATAGGACTTCTCTTGTGGAACCTGAGAATTTATATTGCCAGCAGTGAGCACTTTCAGAAGCAATGAAATCCTACATAATCTAGGACATATATCAATCCTGAAATTAAATACAGAGGTTTCTCCCTCTGATTTCTTACTTACACATTAAGATTACCATTCTCACTTTTACCAGTTAGCTTGGTAAATATGTTTCTCTGTCCCAGAGACTTCATTTCTACATATGCAATTACATATTGACATTTACATATAATTAAAAATGACTTAGCATCATGTGGTGATTTAAATATTCTCTCACGTAAGCATAGAGAACTGTATTAGTAAGTGAAAACCCTTTCATAGAATCATAGCATAGTTTGAGTTGGAAAGGAACTTAAAGATCCTCTCATTCCAACCCCTGCCATGGGCAGGGACACCGTTCACTAGACCAGGTATTTTTTAAGGCAAGTACCCTATGCAACATGTAAAATGCTCCTTATTAAAGAGACTAAAACATTATAGTCCCAATATGAGCTAAATAGTGAAAGACTGGATGTTTAGGTGATGGATAAATCTCAAAGGTTTTTTTTCTTTTACTTAATGACAATGAAACACCAAAACACTTCAATTCAGTTCCAGGTAATCCAAAGATGTTCCATTTTTCAGCAGCAAAGTAACTTTAATTTAGTAAAAACTGGGCTAAAATAGCAGAGGAGAGGCTTAAAATTACCAAAGAAATCATTACAATTGATCCAGTCAAAAATGAGGCAGGTAACTTTTTTCAGAACATTTCTTGTAAATGCAAATTTTCTATGATTTTTATGCTTTGATACATTACAAGAGAAATTTAGGAAACCACTTGTTTCTTGGCTTCCATTGTAAGGGTCAAGCAGGCACATGTCACACAGATAAAGCAGCAGCACCTTAGAACACTTGGCTCCTGACCAGCTCCTGGTTGTTCCTTAAGCTTTGTTGCAGTCAAGAGAGTTTTATACCAGTTACCCAATTTACATGTTCCCAGTGGCTTAACAGCCGCTCCAGATATTAATGGCTAATCAACTACTATTGATGCAATTATTATTCTCATCCACAAGCAAATTCTTGAATAAATGGGCAAGTATTAACTTGGGCTTCAGCTGATAAAGTTTTCATCCTTCATGCTTGTTAGTATAGGCTTCCTGCCCAAATTTTGACATTTACAGAGCAAGAAAAACCCCACAAAAACTAAAACCAAAACAAAGTCAAACAAAAACAACAAACAAACAAACAAACAAACAAAAAAACAACTAAGAGAATGACTGCTCTTATGAATGTTTCTTTCGTTATCACAGGACCTTAACCTGGACTTGTCTAATGTTACATAACTTTTTGGTGCCCTGCCCTCTGTTTGTCCTGTTGAAAGAGGACTTGTAGAGAGAGCATGGACTTGTGCTCGTGGCTCAGAGCCAGCTCGTTTCCAAGGAGCTCTCCAGCACTCCCTGCCGCCAAAGGAAATGCTCCTGCAAAGGTCCAGCTTAACAAGGAAGGCAAAAGGTGGGGTTGCTCCTTGCCAAAACACCACTGCCAAGAGGTCAGCAAAGGTTGAGGCCACTGCTCTACAGCTTGTGCCATGAGTTCTTGTAATGAGCGAACAAGCACAGGGTCAGGCATGAAATCTGAATATTGGGAACCCATTCATCAACCCAGAAATAAGTTCAATGGGCACAGCAAGCTTTTAGGACAAGCCCACTGAGGTTTGACCAGAACGCAAGGCTACAGGTCTAGTTAGGCACAGGTTGACTGCAGCACAACCAACATAGATCAAGACACTTTTTCAGCACGTGCGGCACACATTTGTTTCTTTGAAAGGAAATTGTAAACTCTTAGTTCTGTGTTGGCTTGCTAAACAGCAGCTTTTTTTTCCAGCTTCTCTAACTCCCAGAATCAAGTCTCCAAGTACGTAAATAAATACTTCAACTGCCAGAAAAAATGACAGGTTTTAAAACATATACAGCTACCTCACTACAAATATTTTAAAGAAAAAGCTTCAGCTTACAGGTACTCTTGTTTAAATGTGTGTTTCTTTCAAGTACTGAAAACATTAGTGTACTGATTTTTAAAAAGTACATCTCGATATATGCAACTCTTAGCCTCATCTAAGACTAAGGCTGCTATATTTTGCCTCCTTTTCTGGTACAGCCTAAATTCTGTAACTCAGACAACTGATCCACAAGAACAAGCCAGGATGAGTAGTAAACTACCCAGGGCAAAGTCCCTGTCACTTGAGTTTTTAAATCAAGATTGAATGCCTTTCTAAACTATGTGCTCAAGCTCTACCACAAGCTCCATGCAGGAATCACTAAGCAAAATCCTCTGGCTTATGGGATTCAGCCAAGATGATTATAATGGTTTCTGCCGGCCTTAAAAATCAGTAATAGGGGTGAAATAGAAACTATGGTGGAAATTCATCCACATGCAAATCCCTGTGATAAAACTTTGAATAGAATTTCAGCCAAAGTGTTTAGAGAGTCTTAGGCCACCCTGCATCCAGTGCAATTTTTAGGGACCCCCACTAAATTACACATGAGGAATGGCTGTGTCAAGCCTTATTAAGGTTTTGTTTTGCATACTGTGAGAGGAAATAGAAAGCATTGCCTTCTGCCCCAGGGTTACCGCTGGAAGAGAAAGACCAGCTGGGACCTCTTGTGGAATGCAAAGGAAGCTTAACATTTATCTGCTTCTGCTTTTGTTGGTATTTGTTAGAGGAGCTCTTAAAATGTGCATCTCCAGGGGGGAAAAAAAAAAAACAAACCACCTTTCAGGAAGCCCTTTTGACGTAGCAGTAAGTTTCAGAAGGGCTGGTGGCTTTGCTATGTATCCTCCAGGCTCATCAAACAGCCAGTCTGTAATGACTAATGCTGAGGCACCAGGAAAGGGGGACAGACACCTTGCAGTGCTGCACATGAGAAACTCTGGTCTGTGAACTCCATGGCTTCTCCATTTCAATAATGCCTATTGTGGAACAAAGTTCATCAAGGGAAAAAGTGACTTCACAACTCACTGCTATAAATCATATGTTGAAGGGCAAAACACATAAAATTGCCTTGAGATTTGGAGCAGTCTGGGAAACACATGACTTTAACACACCACACATTTGGTCAAGGCTTCTTGTTGTGTCCTGAAATGGGCAGGTGCCCACTGGTTCTCCCCTTTGGATACACAACTCAGGTCAGTGGGCAGAGACAGGCCACAAATGCATTCACATAAGCTGTACAAGGGTATTAATAAACATAGAGATTCCACCATAAAGGGATTATATTTACCCTTCCCCCACATCTGGAATGCACATTGTGTTACCAAACAAAGGAAATTATGCAAAGATAGCCCCAGAGGCAGAGTAGCCATGATGCACTTCTACTTGTGAATACTGGGCAAACACTTACTAGCCCCAATTAATTACCGGCCTATGCTCGTTTTGTTAAATGACCAGAGCAATACATCCACTGTTTGCACGTGAATGTGACTATTTGTGCAAAATTACATTTATACAGTAGTGGTGCAGGGTCAGATCCTGCACTATTTGTCATTACTCACATGTAAGTCATCTTAGTGAGAGAATTGCTCCTAATTTCTTTGCATCAGGACCACAGGATGCAGCTGAACTTCTGCAATATTAAGGTGTTAAGTTTCTACAGCAGAGCGAGGGTAGAATCAATTCTTCTTGGAGTTTGTCTCTTCCTCATCAGCTCACCTAACACACATGAAATATTTGTGAAATCAATTTTGGAATGACCAGACAAGGTACTGGAAGTACCACAGTCAGTTTGGGAATTAGAATGGAAGTGTATTACTTGCTTTCCCACAGGATGATGGCAGTGCATCCAATAACCCTCAATTCAAGAGATACTGCCCTGCCCACAGCCCCACACACCCATCAAATGAACACTGTTTGCCCCTTTCAGCAACAGCTGTGCAAAGGACCATCCTATAACCTTAAAGTTCCCTCATTTCTTCAGCACTGGGCAGTATTTTGGATCAGCAGTGAACTGCACTGAAGTTCTTCAAAACCAGTTTTTCTGGCCCAATGCAACCAAAATTGTGGATCTTGCCTGTCTGCAATGAAAACCGTATTACCAACCCATCAGGAGTGGAAAACACAGAGCAAGGAGGATACTCACAGGGCCTGGTTCCTGGGCCACTGAAACTCTCAGGCAGCTTTCTCCTGTGCATTTCGGGGGCAGGCAGCTAAACTCCCATCTTGGGCAATTCAGTCCAGATTTGCCCCCAATCAGGTAGAAGTTTCACAGACCTCAGCAAATCCAGCCCATGGTTTTGCTCTCCTTATGAAAGCTTTGGATATGCTCTCCTGGCACAGAAAAAGGAAAACTTTGCAATAAAAGTAGGGAATTTGGTTCACTAAAATTTTGATAAAAGTACATGCAGAAGGAGCTCTACTTAGTGACAGTGCAGACCCTCTAAAACACATACATAAATATTTATGCAGTTTCCCTTCCTTTCAGGAATTGCTTGTTGTTCTATTTGATCATAGTACTTCTCCAGCTTCCAATATTTTTGGGTAACGTTCTTACCTTCATTTGTAATCACTCTTTATTCAGTGTGGAAGATGGATTTTTCCAATTTTGTGCTATTATATACCTTAGCATGGAAAGGATTAGATGGGTTTTTCTTTTTCCTTTTAGTCCTTATTTTAACTGCTTGTGAGCTTCAGGGATTTATATCCCAGGAGGTCTAATTCCAGGATTATAGGTATCTAAATATCCAGTAAATCATTTAGTAGCATATAGGTTTAAGGCAACTCCAAATAACCCCTCCAGTTAGCTCTCCAGCTAAAAAGTGAAGTTAGCCAGAAGCACTAGATTTGACTAAGAGTCAGTAAGTAATGCAGAATCACTAATTTAGAGTCTGATTCTACTTGCTTCAAAGGTACTGATAAAATTTATACCCACTCAGTGGAACATGGCAAGGCCTTCAAATCCTCTTCTTTAGACACTTGCCTTCTTCCTAGCCAAAGACTAATCAAAATCTCCCCCTCCTCTGATTTAAGGTTCAGCTCTCATTCCCATAACCGTTACATTTTTATTTAGATAAACACTGTCAGGTTGAGTTGACCCAAAATTTAGATTTATTGAAAATTAAATAAAACGAGCAACAGAAAGCTTTCTGTATTTGTTTTTCTAAATTCCAGTGAAAGTAGTTTCTTGGTTTGGACTTCAGTTTTCCTTGGCATCATCTACAGCCTGAACATTGAAGTACTGTGCTCATACGTGAAAACAAAGAGAGGACAGAAAAAAAGTGAAATTGAGTTATAGTTTTTCTTTGTTTGGGCTTAGTGAAAAGTAAATATGTAGTATTAAAGATCAAAAGGAAATCTGGATTCTGGGGATCTGTCAGTCAGAATAATCGAAAGCAATACTAATAGCAAGGAAAAGGAGATCACTGCATTTAACTGTGCCTTTTAATTTGCCCATGCTCCCTTAAACATGGCATGGAGAGTGAGCAAGGCTTTGCCCTGGCAGGGTGGTGAGTCCAACCTGTGCCAGTTCCCACCAGGTGTGTCTGAGGGTTTAGGTTCCACCTTGTTCCACTGGCACCAACACCAGCAGTGCTGGAGAGGCACAGGTGTTTCAAGGTCACGTTTCTGGTTTGGTCTGAGATGGTGTTAAATCCATCATTTCCTTGCACTCACTGATTCTCTCCAACTTGTGCAAAAAAAGGGCTTTTGTACCTGATGGTTTTCTTGCAGTATCATGGAGCAAGTGACTGCTAAGGGACACAAACGTCAGCATGGAAGGCACTGAACACACACAGGGAATGAATCTGGTTGTTCTAACAGGGCCTGGAGGAACCAGGACTGGGGTGTGGTGAGGTGATAAAACTGAGCGCTCCCATCCTTAAGGGTTAGTGCTTGTTTAAACTGCCTTTATATTGGGTGTGTCAGAGGTGTGGGCCTAGAGGATCTGCCATAGCCAGAATTAACATGTGTTCTTCTGTAAAACAGATATAAAAAAGCCTTTCCTTTCCATACAGAGGCTTTTTGCCTGCATGAGTGTCAACACAGAGTTCATTTCAGGCAAGCTCTGTGGTGAAGAGAAAGGTAAGGTTAGGTAAGGAGCCCTTCCCATCAAACCAAACTTGAAGGAAGGCCAGGACTTCAGGGCTGGATTAGGACTGGGCACATCCCAGCACATAGAGGGGTGAGTAAGGTCCATCACCTCAAGGAGGCATTGAGTCCCGAAAAAGCACCTTGCGTTTGCAGTTGCCTTCCTTATTCAGGATGGAAAGATGGGATCACATAGTTATTAGATTATAGATTATATATAACATATATATGCATATATAATTTCAAATTATAAAAGATTATATTGATTTTTTATGCACTACTTACCATCCTTTGCACTGGCTCAGGCAATTAGGCCAGTGGATAAGACGAATAGACAACCACAGTCGTCCATGGACATCCTGCAAGGAATGAGAAGCCAAACAGTTAGACTTGTTTACTCCTCATGCCTGGATCCACAGTCCAGACAGCCAAAAAAGGGCATCATCACAGAGTATTCAGTTCATTCATCTTTATCTCTTAGGCAAGGTAAATGAAGTCACCATGTAGCCTTCCTTTGCTGATCATTCAATCTTCTTTGCAAACCACTCCACAGTGTGTTCAGTTCAAACCTTTTTACATGGCCTTGGGAAAGCTGATTTTTAAATGAATGAACAGTGAAAAGGGAGAAATAATACATTCCATTGGTGCCATGTCATCCTGGTCCATCATTCATAAAATTTTATGTGTGTCTAGACCCCGCCAACAGATGGGCTTCAAAGAGCGAGCAGGATCAGCAGTCTGGAGCTTCAGAAACAGACAACATCTAAATCCACCACCATTTCAGTAACATCTCTGCCTGAATATGATAGATAAGGATTTCAGGAAGGCATGTCAAAGATAAAAGAAAAGCTACCCCTTGCTCTTGTTTAATTTCCCTTCCAATTTCCTAAAAGGCCTGTTGCGGGAATGACTGTCACCAGAAAGATACAGGGCCCAATTTACAGCCGTTGCACAGAACTGCAATGAGCAGTTGCAGTCTGTAATTTTCAAGTAACACCACATTTATGAAAACTGCAACAATCCCTTTTGCTGTGATTTGTGGACTCTGATGGCAGAAAAGCCAACCTCTCTCTCAGGCAGCAGAGAGCAAGTAGGGAGAAAGACGAAGAAAAACAAACTGGCTGCTGCCTCAGCATGTAGACCGAAAAAATAAATAAATAACAGTCTTAAAAAGTGTTAATAAAATATCCGCTAAGAGTAGAAGGGGAGATTAGAGCTGACAAGTTGGCCATAGGGCCTTCTCCAGGCTCTTCCAGTTAGAACTGAGACAAGATGACAAGTTGAGAAACTGAGCTATGATGACATGGCCTGTATTTTCATAAATTTCCTGCTCCTTTTTCTATATTTAAAAAAAAAAAAATCTGCAAAATAAAAGGGATACAATTCAAACAAAGGCCTGTAATACCGTGCAGTTCCCCTACATATCCTGTACCAGGCTTTGGAACAAAAGCAGGAGTAACTACAAGACCCATCACAGACAATGCATTGTATTTACTTAGGAATCACCTCTAATTTCTTTCACCAAGGATTCTATTTGAGTGGAAAGACTTCAGCATGAGTTGGGTGAGGTGCCAGATCATCCTGCAGTTTTTAGGGAGAGCAGCACTACTACTACAAGAGTGAACCAGAAAATAGAGATGTTAAAGCTTATGTTCTTTTGGGGTTTTTTTAAAATCCTGTCAAAATCAGCAGAAAAGCTGTCATTAGGTCTAATCCCTTTCTGAAAATAGTTAAAATCGTTCTGAATTGCGATTGAAATTGTGGCAATAGGTAAACATTCATGAAGAAACCAGGGATTCTTTTACAAACAAGCATTTGTTTCCCTCACACCTCCAAAGAGTCAAACCCAGAGTTCCACATTACCATCAATTCACTCACTCTGCTCCAGGCAACTTTAATGTTTTAAATCTCAAGCATCTCCTCTTTTCCATCCAAAAAGCCACTCCATTATTAAATAAATTGTAACTATGCCTCTAATCTTGCTGTCTGGGAGTTTCTTTCCCAATCCAAGATTTGGGAACTGGGAGTTTTTCTCTAAATTGCTCAGACTAAGCAAAGGTAACACGAGAGATTTTCATATTACGTCATTTTATTTTTATCACTATCATCATCATCATCATTATTATTATTGCCATGATCTTTTCTTTGGTGTTTTAGCTCTTACCTAACCGGGGCGTACAGTGCTGCACAGCACGTAGTCTGCCTCCCCATTCCAAATGAGCACGGCCACGCAGAGATTAGAGGGCCAACAAAGAGTTTATCATAAGTGCATCTAGTATTGCTTCTCATGAGTGAACTGCACATCAGGGCAACGGAGCTGAAGGCTGGCAGGCTACAGAGGGATTCCTCACACAGTGAGCTCACTAACAAGGATGTTACAGGAGAACAGGTTTTTATGAGCTTCAGTCATACTTTCAGTTGCACGGCTGTTTTGATGTTCATGCCGCCTTCTTTGAGGGGGCAGCAGAAGGTTTAAATCTTAATCCCTTCTGAGCACAGAGGGCTTGAAAGGCAATAGAATAAATCTGTCTTCACCATATTAGACATGAGTGGAAAGCAAGGAAGACCCTCAATAGAGATTACAGCTCTCCAACGAGCTCTGCAATCCTAGCTCTCAGCAGAAGAACTGAAGTCATTGGTCCTGCAGGAGAAACCATGCCTGAGAGGGGTGAAATTCTGGTGAGGGCCTTCTCACAGATCAGGTTGTGTCAGGAAGCACTCACCTGTGGTGGAGCTGGCCTTTAAAAACAAAGAATCCTTTGGGTTTTTGAGATATAAACATCTGGAACGTCAGCTGGGCTCCTGCCTCGAGTTCCAAAGCCTGGAAAGGCCCTGCTCACAGTGCATTCACTAGTACTTCAGGCCAGTTTCTGCCTAATGAAGCCTAGAGAAGTGATAAATAATTGCCCAAAGGCTGCAGTGGTGGACACTGTCTCTGCACTGGAACATCCAGAATCACAAGAGGCAGCCCAGCAACAAGCCTTGGCAGCACAGCGACAGTGAGGGACCAGGCAGACCATGATGGGAGGAGCTTTCTTGCTCACTGGTTTCAGTCATTTTCTTACCCAAACAACCAAGGCTTCCCCAGACTCTCAGCAGGGACTTTTAATGATAGAAGTTATGTAAGGGCAGAAAGTTTGATTCACCGAGCCGCCACACTGGCAACACATTTACACAACTTCTCCACCCAAAGTCAAGAGGTTTAACCTGTAGGGATAATTGCATCCCTTTGGCAAGGGTGGTACAGAACACTTAAAAAGGTAATCAAAGCAGAGAAAAAGGGAAAGCAACATCATTTGGGATAATTGGAGCAAAGAGGTAATACATATCTCCATGTCCCAGGGAAGATTGCCCAATGCAATATGCATTTATTCTTATCTCGGAATTGTATTTATCGAAGTAAACCATGCTTAACTTAAAGGGAAGCACATAAATCTTCTCTTATTGTCATTTTGCAACTCAAAGCAGCTGCTAATTATATTATAGATCTTCTAGAAGTATGTATAGTAATTACCAGTTTCAGCCACATTATTAGACTTGCAAATAGAGTCTGCTCTTTCCAAGCCTGTCAGGAGCAAAGGGTCAGACCAAAACCAGGGTAAATCAGCACAGATTCAAGAATTCAAGTGGCAAACCCTGACTGTCCTGAACCTACTCTGATGGGCACTGGATGAAGACACCACCTCTAAGACATACCACAGGTTTCCTTGCTGAACTCTTTCCTTTTGGTCTGCTCACCCAAGTTATGGGTCATGTTGGGCTTTCCTGTGTGACCTACTCAGAGACTATCAGGGTCTGAGTTGGGCCCAAACTCAGTGTACTGGAATCAGAGACAGCTCACTTCAGATCTTAAAACCTTTCAGAAAGGAAAATTGATATTATTGTCTTCAGCACAGGACGAAGTTCAAGGCCTATGAAGTCCTTGAGATGCCCTTGATACTGCATTCTTCTGTGGATGAATGAAAGTACCAATTTTTGTCACCAAAATAAATGCACAAAAAGGAAATTTAGTCAAATAACCAGGGTATGGTTATACTACCCACATTCTCCATATACAATAGCTAAACCACTACCAGGCATAAATCTGAAGTATTTTTTTATATATGCATATATACATGGGAAGAGTCAGTTGTATTATTTATTTGTTCTATTTGTCTGGGTTTCATACCAACTAAGCACTGGCAGGAGTTCTTAAACCAAGAGGAATTACGTGGGCAAAAGACTGAAAGGTTGCCATGCAAGGTAGAGTTTTCAAAAACATTATGTGAAATATGAGCTGAACTTTCAATTTAAAAAGTTATTTTTAATAAAGTATTCTTTATTCCAATATTCTTCCATAAAAAATAAAGAATTACTAACATCTATTCCACATTAAAACAAAACCATTATTCAAATTCCTGTTCCTTCAAAAGAGTGATGGAAATGTATTAGTGGCTAAAATAGTACAGTATACAAATAGTTAATATTTTCTGTTAGGCTAGTTGGGGCACTTAAATATCATACACTCTTCTGAACATGGCTTATTCTGTAAAGCCATGAAAATAAGATACAAGTATGCACCCTCTTTGTGAATTATAAATTTTGATACCTTTACTGGAAAGGTTTAACTTGAGTGCAAAGCCCTATTTTTAATGAGAATAACCATACAGTCACTTAAGCAATGACATCTTCATATTGCTTTGTGGCTCCAGTGTCTACTCTTGCAAAGTACTGAGTTTCCTCCATTCTCATTGAGAACGAGAGTTGAAACAAAAGCGTAAAATGCTCTTCTCCTTGTCCAGATGGATGGGCAATGTTTAATGTGTAACATCCTCTTTGGGAAAAGAATCTGAAGAAGAGTTTCAAGATTAGTATCCAATTTCCAGGCTTTTACACTCCTTGGCAATCATTCAAATCTAACAGTGAACCAAGCAAAAGATTAAAAAGCCAAAGGCCACAAACCTGTTTAAACCGGTATAGTGGGTTCAAAGTTTCCTCTAAGATCTGGAGCTACAGTTTCCACATATCACTGAAGTAAAAAATCTGAGCAGCTCCACAGATAAGGTCCTATTTACTCTAGATGAACTGGAGAACTATGAATCACACTTTGGACTTTGTTCTTAATCATAATTAATACCTGATTATTTTGTTACTCACTGATTATTGACTTCAGTATAATCCTTCAGAAGTGTTTAGGAGTAAAATGAAATGGGGGAGGGAAAAGTGCTGCTGCTAATATTGAGAAGGATGATGGGAAAACACTCATGCCTCCTTGCCAAAGTGAAAGTGCACTAAAGTGCCCACGGTCACTGCTATTCCTGCTCTTGCTGAAAACTTCCTGGGAATCCAGGTGACTCTGGAGATTGCAGGAGAGAGTGCTCACAAACGTGAGTGTATGTGTGAAAGAAAGCAGAGAGAAGAAAGAACTAATAATGCAGAGTTCTTACTTACCTGTGCTTGGCTTCTGCAATCCCCTGGTGGTTACACTGTCTTGACATAGGACTGGGTTTAGTTCTGTTACTGGACATGATCCAGATCCTTATGTTTGGCTTTCACCAAGGGGAATGCCAATAGGATTGCTTTCTCTCTTTCCAGACATCTTAGAGGAAAATGGTATATTTTGAGGAAGGCACACCATTTAACTGTTCTTTGAAAAAAGCACAGTACAAGTCCGTTTCACCATTCTAAAACTAAAGAATTTAGAATCATAGAATCAATATTTATTATGCTACAGTAACAGACAGTTACTGATAGAACTGCTCACAAAAAATACCAGGTACTGAGCACAGGCAGAGTCAAAACACACTAGGAGACCCAGCAGAAAAGGAGACAGGTACAGACTAAGTCAAATGCAGGTTTTTCATTCTCCTATAACAACATATAGACCAACTTTCTCCTTTTCTTAGAGATGAGAAAAAGTTTTTTTCTCAGTCTGAAAAATATTTGTGTATCATCTGACATTCTCAGTTCATTAACTGCTGAAATCCTACTCTGCACATTTACCAAGATCTAGGCTATGACACCTTCTGTCAAACTATTTTTCTGTAGCCTACAATCCCTTTCCTATGAAAAAGAACTAAACTAACCTTGGTGATAGTTATGGAAACCCAGAAGTTTTCAGTAAGTATGTAATCATCTTGTATCTGAAGACAAATACTTTTCCTTTGCACTGAGATGCACAGGGTCTCATCTCTTGGCAGCTGATAAAGAGTTGTCACAGCTGGGCAAGATCAAGTTCTGAAAAACAAGTGTTGAGCTTCAATCCATTGACACCAAGAAACCAATTCAAAACAGGAAACATCTCTAGCCCCATGGATTATAAAGATTCCATATAACTATAACAAGTGCTTACAGTAAATTCCAGTGTAAGGAACCTCCACCAATATCTAGAGCCATAAGCTCTTAAAAACAGGGTGGCGTCATTTTATTCTTCGAATCATGGACATGTCTTAAACTGATGTGAATGAACTGAAGGGTAGAAAAACTGATACGTTACCCATTATCTTAGTCAGGTCCCATATTTTTTATAGAAATTTAGTAACAAGTCCATTTTCCATGCTGGGTCCCACTGCACTGCCTTGGAAGAACCAGCTGTTCTCAGTTCAACAGGCTGGTACTTTGTTGTGTATTTCCAGAGGATCTCACTGACCTGCCCTCCCTGGACTGGCTGAGCAGGGCAGGTAAAGAGCCACTGCCTTTCCCTGTGAGTGGCTCCTGCTGGCAGCTACTCCCAGTTCTGGAAAACAAATTGCAGACCATTATCAGCTCTTCTGGTAATTGCTGCAGGATGGAAAGCAGAGCGCAATAAATCACAACATCATTAAACTGAGGCCCAAATGGTCTGGCATATTTTTGCTTAAGATAGTTAATCCAGAAACTGTATAGAGTACAATGGCAGATAAAAATATCCTATATTGACTAGCATGCATGTGGGCTTTTTTGTACCTGTTCATATTATTCACAACACATTTTAAACGAATAAAAATAGTGTTGTCTTTAGCTGCAACTGTAACATTTTCCTTTTAACTCCATGGGAAGAAAATCCCTCAGTATTTAAATATGAGAGCCTTGAACTCTGCACAAGGTACCACAGATAATGACTGTAGGCTAAGGGTTGGTGTATTTTTATTGCCTGTATTCTGTCTTTAAGGCAAATGTCCAGTGTCCAACTGTATCTCAGTATTTACAAGGACATCACACAATTTCCAGTAAAGTTTTTCATGCCCAGGTGAAGAGAAGCAGCCTGGGTCAAAGTAAAGTTCTCCAAAGTCCAATATGATACACAAACTTCAAAATTCAGATCTTAAAATAAAGAAGCTGCAAAATCAGGCACTTTCAAACAATCATTAGGTCATGCGAACAGGAGATACCTGATGGGATTTCCCTTGGGATATTCCAAGAACGGGTACAATCCCAGGCACTGAGCCAACAGGAACCAGGCACGTCAGTGAGGTGCAAGATAAGGAGGAGTCAGCAGTGTTCAAAAAGAAGCATCTAATTTTCAGCCAAAGAGCAACATTAACGGCACTTTTGGATTTGCCAAGTGCCCAGAGAAAAGTGTAAGGATGGAGGGAAGGGAAAGGAAATAAATGAAACTGGAGAGGGAAAATTATATATAATAGAATTTTGCTTCTCCCTCCAGTTTCAGACCAGCTCATCAAAGCCAAAAGGTAATTCTACTCATTGCAGTATCTTTCATCTTGATCAGATTTCTACCATGAATAAGCAACTGGATTTCTACCAGACACCTGGAAACCTCCCAAAAAGCACAACCCTCTGACGTGCTAGCAACACTGGAATTAGATAAAACATTCATGAGACAGACCCTTTGATTTAGTGGATGTGACTTTCATAAATGCTGGTGTTCAGAAAGAGCAGCTTTATAGAAAACATTTGATCCTGGTCTACAGTCTTTGCTGAAATGAGTTTAAATTATCTCAGTATCAAATATATCTTCTTTTTCCTTTTTTTTTTAATTTTTTGATGATGGCATTGTTATTATTTTCATCCAGTTTGAAAACTAAAAAGCTCTGCAGAGCTTGTACTAAACAGGTTAGGATTATTATAATCAAATTTTGATTGAAATACTATTAATGATTCTGTTCTGGGAATATAAAGTATGACTTTCGGGTTGATGGAAAGCATATTTTTTTAAATTGGGTTCTTGGAGAAAATACTGTAAATCTCATTCAGTTTATATTTTAATCCAGACTGCCCTGTGTGCATGTACGTGGTTGCAAATATCTAATGATGTTTATGGCTACATCAGATACACTACACAGGGAGAAAGCAGAGGACAGAGCAGCAAGACAAGGCAGTCTGACTCTTTCCAACCAAGGCCCTGAAAGTGCTTCCCAGTGTTACCATGACCCCCAGTAAACCTGAGCCAGAGGCCATGGTGCCATCAGTGCCGGGCACGCCTGCCCCACCTCAGTGGCCGGGGAGCTGGGCTGGTCCCTGCCTGCCCTTCAGCCAGGAGGATTCATCCTGACCCTTGTACAGCAACGCACCCCAGGCGGAGGGAGAAGTATCAGCCTTTTTCTTTCCTTTTAATACTCCCTTCTTTGTGCTTTGAGAACTGGTACCAGCAACCTGCTCTGAGCAGCACTACCCGCAGGTAGATGCTCTGGCACTGAAACAACGGGCTCGCTTATCCCAGAGGAAGGGCAAAACCCTGCCACGGAGCGATCCCTGTTTAATTGAGAGCTGACAGCTGTTTACATCACCAAGGATTTAGCTGCAGTGTAACTGCTCTTGTGACAAGCTGCGTACCTTTGAACGTTGGACAGTTTATCTCCAAGTCTTTTACGTTGTGACAAGTCTCCCTAATCGTTCAGAAAATAAATTGTGGAAGCTCCCAAACAGCATTTTCAAAAATGACAGTTTTACTGACTCCATCTTTACAGGAGCTACTCCACAGTGACTGCTATTTTTGGAGTTGTTAGGGTTTGTGATTATTTAAGGAAAAACTCAGGCTGCTGCTGGTACTCCTGACACAATAAGCACTTACACAGACGGAAAAACTCCTTAATGTTATGGAGCAGTCAGTAATGGTGGCTCTTACACTACCATCTGTCTATCTAAATGCAACTTCTGCTGCTCGTGGGACCAAAGAAAATATATTCAAATGCAGACTACCTTCTACCACTTATCCATTATTTCAGTGTTATCATAATGGTCAAATTAGATGAACAAAGGCAGAACAATATGTCCTGTCCACTCTGAATTTCAGGTATCACAGAAAACACTGCAGAAATGCCCAATTCACAGAACGTGTCTCTCTACAAAATATTTTGCTAATTGCAATTATATCAACAGAACCAAAATTCTTATTTACAAGAGTGGATACTGGCAGGAGAAATGCTAAACCAGCTTTGTTAATTCCAACACTGTCAGACATCCCAGTTTGCCAAACACCCGCATTGATTTCTGAGTGTCTCCATCCAGCATCACCCTCACTTATGGTGGCCACTCTCACCACTAATTTTATTGCTGAGAAAGAACTTTTTGTGGCAACATTCAGCTAAAATCAGCTGTGCTTTGAGGCACTTGGGGCTGTGTCTGATCTGTAGAATATGCAGCATCTCCCCAGTCTACTCATATTCTTCAGCCATACCCTCAATTCCATTTTAGGCCAAAATCCAGAAGCGTATCACAACCTAATCCTCTCACTTGTTTATTATGCGAAGGAACCCAGGTGCATGTGCTGGATGGGAACTCAGAGGGATGCCAGAGGCACTGGGATCTCCTGGCACACTCTTACTTTTGCAGTCCTTGCAGGACAGACCATATTCTCAGATATGAGGGTGATGACTGCTGTGTTAGACATAGAACACATCAGCATTTATCACAGCATTATTGGAATGGGGGAGTTGAAAGGAGATGGAGAGATTGGATGAAATCTGTAGCTGCCATCTAGTTCCATCTTCCTTCCAGCACAGGGATATTGCCAACCATAGATCAAACTGCCTGGCCAAGTCTTGAAATCCCCCTTGGATAGATGGAGATTCCAGGTCTCTCTGAGCTACCTGTTCCCAGCTTCACTACCTTACATTCAGCGGCGTAGGGGGAGAGCTGGATGGTTTAGCAGTGCTCCCAGAACTAGGCTTCTTAGACCTGGCTTAACTACATTTACTTGGAACAGTAATCAGCTCATAAAAGTCTTCTAACCTCTGGGCTGTATAAGAGGATGGTATTCCATCAGCAGGGAGTGAAGCATTTAGCATTTTATCACTTGCTTTCCGTGATGAAGAGAATCATTTATCTGCAGTGTCACCTGGAGAATGGTGGGTGGTGTCAGAAGATCAAGGTCCAGCATCAGGGAATGTAACAAACATTAACCACTTCATCCCTCTTCACTGGGCAGTATTTTAATTTCATTTTTTATTGAGCCTGATTGTTAGTTTATGGCAGGTGTAAATTATAGAAGAAGCAAACCTAGATCACCTCCTACAGGCCAGGGAGAGAGGAGACTTTTCCTTGACATGAACATTCCTGAACTTCTGCACTGCATTTCTAGTTCCTTTACTGAGCATTGAGTCCATTGACTATTCTAGCCATGCTGAACTGCAATTATTTATGTTAGCATTAGATCATTATGGAACGGTCTTCTAACACTTGGAATTTTGGAGTTAATAGCAGGCTTCCTCACATATGTGTACCAGCCAGGACAATCAGGCACTTCAAGAAACCAAAGGACCCCTTAGACATCTGCCCACTTTATGTAATCAGAAACTACCTTTGCACGTGAATCAAGATTTTTTTTTTTTTTTTTTTTTTTTTTTTTTAGTTTCTTGGAAACCTTTTCTGCAAAATGGGGTTGATGCAGGCTATTGTAAAATACTGTGGGGGAAAGTGCTTATTAAAAGGATAATATATTCTCTTTACTGATCATGATCTGAGAGTTAAAGTGTGTTTGAAACATTGTGTTTTGCAATCCAGTCTATGTGATGAGTGATAAGCTATATAGTCATAATTAACAGTAGCGATAAATAAAATGTATTACATTCTGTACAGCCCCATTTGCATTGCAAAAATCCCTATTTAGATTACAATGAACTCTAAATTACAGAGTAAACAAGTTTTGGCTACATCTTGAGGCCCAGCAGGGAGGAAGGTATCGTTTGCCACCCCAGCAGAGGAACGCTGTTTACGTCCAACTGGACTGTCCTTGGAGACTTTGCAGCTTTAAGAAGGGGCTGCAACCAGACCCCTGCAGTCTCTGTGCTTAGTGGTTTTATTGGATGGTTGTAGGCTCCCCACTCAATCGCAGAAGCTTTCAGCAGGGCTTAACTTTCCCAGAAGCGGTTGAGGCTCAGTGGGTTAGGTTGGATGCAGCCCACCTTTGAACCAGCTTGGTGGTCAGGGCGCTGTCGGGTCGCTGGCATGAAATGTGTGTGCTTTCATAAAGAAGCAAATCTGTAATTTCATTTTGAGCAAGCGGTAGTTAAGGGACAATATGATATTTGGTTTAAACTTTTCCTTCTCTTTCCCCATATGGAAAACATAGAATTGTTTCAGGGGCTTGGATCACCTTGAGCCCCGTCAATCAGAGCACCAGTGTGTGCATGGTACAGACTATGCTGATTGTGTTGGCTGATAATCCCTTACAGCAGTGGTAAGAAAAGGCAGCTGTTCACTCTGATATCCAAACATTAGCAGGTCACCTGCACGTATCTGTGACTATTATAAACTGTGCTCTACATGGTGTTTTTACAAAGTTCCAAATTTTTGCTCCCTTTCATTAAATGCACAGGCAAAGCCATTAGGAGTGAGATGGCATCAATTCTGATGATGTCAGGATGACAAGAGTGTGTCTTTTATTGACCTGGCAGGGTAACACCAGGTGTGGAAGTGGTACAGATTGTGAACAGAAACCACAGATGCTGGAGGCTGGTTGCCACTAGTTTTGCAACTCACAGAACCTAGCAAGATTCACAATATCTTTTGGACAACCAGTTTCCCAGAGTTTTTATCTACTTGGCTCCACTAACAACGATATGAAATATCCTTCTCCCCTCTTGGCCACCATTAGAAGTTCCATGCAATGACCTGTCAGGAGTCTTGTCCTGAAGTCACCCAGAAACTTAAGGTGGTGCAAAAGGCACCAACACTCTCCTCGGTCACAGGTCCCTGTGCAGAGCAATGCAGACCAGACCAGCAATGCAGCAGCTGCAGTGGAGTAAATTTTTGCCTGAGAGTTCTCAAATCCCCACAGCAAGAGCCACATCATCCAAAACATTCAAGCTTCAGCCCATTCAATAATTAAGAACTTAGGAACTTCAGTGTTGTTTGAAGAAACTTGACATAGGAATTGATTCTCTCCCCTTTGTCTAAAATAGTTTAAATTAGTTATTTTTCCACATATGCTGCAATTTGCTTCTCTGGAGGAAAAGAAAGAGGCAGGGATGTTTTCAGAGGAGGAGGAGTTGTTGGGAACTGTATGGTATTTTTCCTTTTTACTTTGGTGTGTATTATTGATATGACTGATACTTTTTTGCATTTAACCTTAAAGTACAATCAATAAGGAAATGTTGGGCTTTCAATTCCTGTTATAAACCAGCCTATATAATTTAGATGTAGGAGTTTAGCTTTGAATGCTTATTTTTCTTCTGCAAATAATTTCTATAAAAATTGGAGCTGGAATAAAAGCTTGACTGACCAGATATGAATCCTGTTCTTTGGAATGAAGTAGAACACTCTACCTCTCACCTGCGCACTCAGGGTGGCTTTCTTCTGCACCCTCCCATTTGCTGTTTCACTTGGGATCTGAACAGCTGAAGAGGCCTGAGCACATGAAACCAACCAGTTTAAAAAACAAAACAAAATCAAAATAAAAGAACAGGTTTGGTGCATGACCTGAGGTGTATCTGCGCAATAAGCAGCCAGCAGATTCTTCTGGTTCAGGTGACAACAGAAAAAAGAAAACAACTTGTTAAAACATCACCTGAAGCTGAAGTTTCCAACTCTGTGCCAGGTGTGGTACATGCTTGAGCAACTCTTTCCAATTAAGCTATCATCCCAGTGATCCCTCGTGGGTGGCGTGGCTCCGTGCTGTCCTCAGCGCGAGCGAGACGCTCCCCCCCACGCCTTGGCACTAATTATTATCTCTGCTGCCCTGGGTGTTCATCAAGAAGCCCTGCTCTCACCACCCCAGCTCAGCTCCCACTCCAGGAGGTCCTGAGAACCCTGGAACTGGATTCCCCAGTGACACCAGCAGCCAAAGTGAGCAAAGATGCTCATCCCAGCCTGCCCTCCTACGTTTCCCCAAGTTACTTTCCAGATTCCCTCGTGAAACAGGCATGTGCCACCAGGGATTGCGTAAGCCAGCAGTTCCCAAGTCAAAAATGAATTTTCTATGCATCAGATTTCTAAAGTCAAGGACAACATTTCTGCACTCCTTGGCTACTAATTCCCCATCTGCTGAAGGCAATGGCAACGTAACAGAATAACAGACAGATTTGTCTTGGAAAAGAGGAAGACTTTCTGGCTGAATTAGCTTTTTTCTGCTGTCTCTAGAAACAAATCTCCCTAAAATATCAGCAACAAATCAATTTTACTGCTTTTCAGCAGAGAGCAAGGAAATTACCTTTTCTGATTTCAACCTTCTTCCAGTGTCACAAACCCATCAGGCCAAATAATCTCCTAAGAATTTACCATATGTTCAAATTGGAACCTGAAAATAGGCTTATTTTCTGTTTAGTCTGAATCCAAAGCCACAGACTGAAGTTTATATTTAAGGTACCTGAATCTGGAACCTCTCAAAATGTGAAGGATTTAGGTCTGTACTTGTAGCTTTGTTTTGGGTTCCATTTCTAATGAAAGATAACTTAAAAAGTAAGGATTAACAATTTATGGGGTAGTAATCTATAAAAAGCTCTGCATCCAAGGTATTAGAAAGCAATATAAATTC
Organism: Acropternis orthonyx; assembly: GCA_035583155.1. Taxonomy (NCBI): domain Eukaryota; kingdom Metazoa; phylum Chordata; class Aves; order Passeriformes; family Rhinocryptidae; genus Acropternis; species Acropternis orthonyx. The sequence goes on from JAWWEU010000020.1 coordinate 15,613,781, forward strand.
TTTTGTGGAAATGTAAACGGTATTTAAATGCAAGTAGGTATTATACCCAGTTGGTTAGATAGGGACACAGAGAGTTTCTGACTGGATTTTCTGGGAATCAGATAGGTCCCTAAATCATTAACTTAGCATTAAATCATCTTACAGATATAAATAAATTGAGAGACTTATTCAGGGATGTCTTGCAGAACATAAGTAGTTTCTAGATGAATGACTCATAAGATCAAAGTCAAGGAAGACACCCATTTAATTAGGGAGGAAAGTCTTGAGCAAATCTCAAGACAACCTTGCCAGGCACAAAACCTTTCCTGTGTACTCTCCAGTTTCGCTCAGCTGTTCTGGAACACAATTGCCTGAAACTACTCTACAAAAAAATGGAATGAAGCTGAAAAGCAGCTAATCTGGGAATCCTCCTACAAATTCCAGAACACTGCAACCACCGATAAATATTCAAAGTTTTTGTACAGGGAAAATGATACAACAGAACAAGTTTGCAATCAGAACCCAGCCTTTCGCAAGTCAGCCTTTAAATTCCATGACAACTTTACCAGTTCTGCCCTCCAGCTGGACAAGTGGCCCAGGTTGGCAGCACAGGTCAGTGAGGTAATTGCAGGGCTCCTTTGTATCACAGTTGGTCTCTGTCCTGCAGAATGTATTTTCTCATGACATAATCCATTCACGTTATTAAGGAACAACTCATCCTTGATTGCTCGATCAGAGCTAACCAGAAGCCACAGCATTCCTTCGCCATCCAAAACTATGCAGCACTTCCTTTTTATCTCCAGATACATAATGTGTTTTAGCTGACATCTGAAGCAGGACAGTCAGGCCCACTTTCCAGTGGATTTTCAGAAATTACAAAACTGGATGTATTCTTAAAGTCAACACCAAAAATACTCCACTTCGTATTTCTGTGTTTTGCATGAACCAGGAAGTTTGGAATTTCAGTAAGGAGAAAATATTATTTGTTCTATGAACTAATGTTTCTTCTGTTGTAGTTATGAATTGGTAGGTGTGTCCCTGTTATGGAGTGGAACAATCATGGTTCTATATACTTTACAGCGTGCCCTAATTTTAAACTGGGTGACTTTACTCCAGCTATTTATAATCACATTTCACAGCCACTGTAATTGTTTGGTTTGGTTTCACAGCAATTGAAAACTGAACGTACCCAGTGCTGAATTCTCCAGTTATATTTACACTGTTCATTTTGCTCACTCCCCATTGCAACCCAAGATCTTGTATTCATGATTATTCACCCTGCATCCATACTGAACTGTCTCCAGGTCTCCTCTGGAGCAGAACAACCTGACTATGCTAAACCTCTGCACTAGTTTGGTTCTTTGTTCTCTCCAGAATGCAGAAGACACAAGAGCAGAGCCACCATAATGTGCTGCTTGTCATTTTCAATGGATATCACAAAATTCATCCAAGAATCTGTTGCAAAAGTTCAAACTTTAACTGCAATTTCAAAATCCAGTGCATGAGTGCCTATAAAGGGATTCTCTTCCTGGGATCTGGCTGCTTGCAATACTTGAGAATCTACTAATTCAACATGGAGATAAATTAATGTAAACTCAAATGTTACTTCCCTATAATATCATTAATTTAATCAAGAAATACACAAAGTTTCATTTTCCTAAAACTGCAGAAATTAAATAAGGGAAGATGGTTTATATGGTCAAAATTTCAAGCCCTTTCCCAGGCAGCACTTAGTTCAAAAACTCTCAGTAATAAAGGAACGTGTGGTAAGCAAGATCAGCACTGAGAACTAACCTGAGAAACATGGTCCAGCAGCAGAGAATTGTTTCTGCTCAGTTGGGTGGCATCAAAGGACTGCTGTAGGTCTTCTCTCCTGCTCCCTCTCACATTGGCCCATGTTTTCTTTCATGCAGGAAATGTGCAAGTCACCCTCACCTAAAAGTTGGCAAACATGAAAATCTGTTGCACTGGTTCTTCCGTTAACCATTGTGTCCCTACATCCTTCACTAGAAAAGCTGCTCTGGATTTTCTAGAAAAGTCATAGTCTGAATGAGGGGACCTTCAACAAAATTATGGTGTACTGTCAACTGTCTGGACTGAGCATATTTTGCTGAAAAACCACTATTACCAACACCATTAGAAACCAGGAGAATCTCAGCAGTGTGTAAGACAGTGTAATGGAGACAACTGAGACAGGACTTGTATATAGTCTATGCCAAGACTGGACACAGACTACTACGAGCTCTTCCAAACAGATTTTCAATCCTCATTTCTCTACAAGTGTAAAATAGGAAGAAATAAACATGAATAAGAGCAAGAGAACAAGAGATAAGCATTTCAGGGAATGTAGTGAACAACAAAGAAGTGCAAGTAAAACAGCAACTCAGAAAAAAAAAAGGGCACATCAATAAAAGTAATTACATCTTTTTCTTTATGTTTCTGTACTTATCTGGCATGATCTTCTGCTTTTCTATGCTTTGTTCAAAACAAAGGTATGACTACACCGATCATTGAGCCTTCTATTACAGCTTGCTCTGAATTTTGTAACTAAAATCAAGAAGACAGATACTGCATATCTAAAATCAGACACACGGAATAGGATTGCTGCATTGTACTCGAAAGCCTGGCACCACAGAAACATAAGGAAAAAATAGTGATCTGTTACCCTAATTTAAGGTGTGCAATTAGCAAAGCTGGAATGCATACAATCTGTGCTCGAGTCACTGTGGGTGTATAGATGTATGACATATCTAATAAGAAGCTGAGCATCCAGCCACTAAGATGCTCCTATAAGCTGTATCACAATCCTCTTAAGGATTTAGGGAAATCGGAGGCTCAGCTTTGCCATCTGTGGCTTAATAAATATTTTCTTCAGAGGTTTTGTGCCTTGTTTTAGCAACCAAGAAAACAGTCATACAGTAATTTCTTAGACATGGCATTACCAGGAGCTCCTCTTTGTCCTTCCTCAACAGCCCATTTCGCAAGTGGACAACCTGTGTGAAGCAGTTCAAATACAGCTGCTGAGATTCAGCATGTGACCCAGCAAGGCTGTGTTAGATCAAGGCTGTCTGTGCACTCTGAATCCCTGTCTTTGGGGCAGGACTGTAAAAAGACGCTCATTAAGGCAGTATTGCCACTTGAGTGTCCAATGGACTTACAAATCATCATGACCCCCGAGCAGAGGTATCTCTGAGGAGCAATCTCTGATGCCAACCTCTTTCATCCTCAGGTCTGAGGAATGTAATATATTAGAGACGATTGTGTGAGAATTTTGGTATATCAGAGAATCATCAAGGTTGGAAGAGACCTTCAAGACCATTGAGTCCAATCGTCAACCCAGCACCACCATAATTACCCCAAAACCACACCTCCAATTGCCACATCCAGACACCTCTTGAACACTTCCAGACCTGGTGACTCCAACAACTCCCTGGGCAATTTATTCCAATGCCTAACCAGTTTTGCAATTTTTTATTTTTTTTTTTAAATATCTAGTCTGAACCTCCTCTGGTAAAACTTAAGGCCATTTTCTCTCATCCTTTCACTTGAAACACAGCAGAAGAGGCCAATCCCACCTCACTACAACCTCCTTTCCAGGTAGCTGTAGAGAATAATGAGGTCTCCCCTAATTGATCCATTGATCAATGACTCAAAGGATCCAAGATAATTCCTCCCATTTTTGCTCAGAGTCAACAGATGCACTATTCTTCCAATGCTGCTTAAGCAGCATCAGCAGGCACAGGGCAGTTCTGGAGCTCTGTACATGCTTCACCACATTCAGTGCTACCTCCACTGAGGAATTCAAATTCTACTGGTTCTAACTTCACTACCCATACCCTTGAGCTGTGGATCTTAGAACTATCCAAATCTGGCTTAGAATACAAGAAATTTGAAGAATTTGGTCAGCCTCTAAGAGAAACACGATTAAGGAAATAAAGATGAATAGCACTTCCCTCTGAACTTTTGGATGAAGATAAAGAGAGCTTGCATTAGGCCAAAGGATGTGAGCATGAAAGGTGCTGGTATTTGACTGGATGTAAGAAAGCTTCCTAGAGAAAAGCCAGTAGTTTCCAAAGTTTTTACAAGAACTTAGAAAAGAAGGAGATGAATAATGAAATAAATATATAATAACAAATGGAAAAAAATATATTATTGCATTGGCCCAGTGTTAAGTGCAAAAGACTGAGAGCCAGAAGACCTAATTTCCAGCACTGACTTTGGCACTGGGTTAGTGTACAATGCCCTTGGTTCATGATGTTGGTGAAGCTGCCATCTCTGTCTGAGCCAGATTCCCTTCACACATGTGTATCAGAAGTCATCAAGCTGAAAGCTCTCTCTTCTTCCTTATGTTTCATATTTTGAGGGGTTTCAGTTTCTGCTGTGCCCTGGAGCTGATAAGTTATAATAAAAATCAAAGCAAAACAGAATGGAAACCATAAAATATGCTTGGTTGGTTTGGTTTGACTCTTTAACAGCTTCAAAAGTGATCATCCTCATAATTGCTCTGTTTTCAGAGACAGATGCTGGACTTGTGCACTTCACAATTTTTGCATGTATTTTCGTCAGAGCACTCTGCTCGAGGAGGATGTATTTTAACTTGAAAACACCTTGTGAAGGGAGTTTCAATGCACTGCACTTAAATCTTAACAAGCATATCTGCAACTGTTCAAGAAGTATTTTGTGGATAGAACTACATAGGAATAAAGTGCTGCCCATAGGATATTTCAGAAGTCTTTCTTTTCTGAAAAGCCATGTCCTGGATTCCTTTGTACTACCACACATCAAAGAGGGGGAAAAAAAGAAACAACAAATGAAATTCCTCTGAACAATTTGTTCTAGAAGAAGATCTGTCCTTGTCAAATGAACACACCTCAGCCTATAATTGTCAATTTTAAGGAATGACTGAGAGATGCCACTTACTTAAATTGAAACAAGTACTTTACTCTGGAAAGCAGACCACAGGTAGAGACAGATTTGCAAATCAGCTGCCAAATCAGTGCATGCAAAAGACAACAGGCTTTACACTTCACATATCCAAACAGACAACTCTGACAGTTTCTATGTGCAGTTATGTGAACTGCACACGTAATCATGGCAATTGCATGCAGAAATTGGATGCAAACTGCACAGTTAATTTGATTTTTAAAAAGGGAGTAATCTTGCAACACTGTACACTAAGGAGACAAGTAATAATTACAGCATACTCTTCAAACCTTTTAGAACAAACTCGGTGTTTCCACGCAGTTGCGGCAAACTATTTTCCAGCTGTCAGTGTGCCTGCGCGCTGATACAAAGATACCTTTTTCTATTTTTTTAAATCACCAGGAGAGATGGATGAATTTCAGTGGCTTGACAGAATGCTTGTATGTTATTTCTTAATGAAGGGTATCAACTGCAGCTTGTATTGCTGGTCTAAGGAGTGCAGATCTGTAGCACAGCTCTTATGAGATCCATAAATGCATTAGAGGACACAGTGAGGAGTCAATGGAGTCAGAGCAGTTCGCTAGGAAGGGCTCAGCTGAGCCTGGGCATTTTGCCTGGGATGGCAAACTGAGGATTAAGGGCTTTATGGGACATGTGAACTCCACTCAAATGCAAACATAAGCATGATTTAAATTTAGCAAACTATGATGTACAAGCCCTTGGGCAAAATCCAGTAGACACAGCTGTATTTATGGGCTGATACAAAGAAGAACTGTTAGTCCTAACAGCAATTCAACAACACAGAGAACAGAAAGGCGCTCGAGATGTCTCTGTGCTACAAGTCTCAATCTAAGGCAGCGCATCTTCTTCTGACCTCCTCCTTTCAGCAGCTTTGACCAGACAGTTACTACCTGGGACCCTTTTTCCTATGGACCAATGCATTAGCAACTATAATTAGACTTACAGGAGAAAACAGCATTGTTCTTTGAAAGACCAGGTGTCTACACCAATATTTAGGTCATTTTAAGATGTTAGCTGAGGGGTGCACTTCAATGGTCTGTGCTGATAATGAGAGCAAAAGAAATTTGGAAACAATAAGAAAAATTAATGGAGAGGAAGGCATTGCTTTCTAGAACGGCTGCAGAGAAACACATCCAGTGAAATACCTGGCCAGTAGCAGAGGCACTGAAATAAGTGGAAATGAGGAGTTTAGTATCACCCAAGAATAGCAGAACTGCGGCTGCCAGTCTTCTGCAGCAGGAAGAAACCTGTATCTTCTGTCTCTGGGGAGAAACAACAACAATGGAGACACACTGGTTATGAAACTTTCTCCTTATTTTCTCCAAGTGACTCAACTTTATTGCTCTAGGGGGAAAGGCAAGAAACACACTTGGGAATAATCATGGACAGTACCTTTGCAACAGCAGATTATGAGCTGCCTCTACCCTAAAGAAAACCATTTGCAGGATAGTCACCTTGTTCTGAATCAATGGGAATACAACAACCCCAGTGCTGCTTGTACAAAGAATGAAAGGTCTCTTAATATTACCCTTCAGATACAGATGCACATTGCCTCGCTGCTACAGAGGTGTTGAGGTCTGCTGTTCTCAGGGGTCTTGGAGTTTCTCATTTAACTGAGGAAAAGTGGTTTTGGGCTGACCCAAAAGGGATACTGATCTCGGTTTGTTTTGTTTTTTAATTTGAAATCCCATTGTGTAGCATGGGCTGGATGGAAACATGTCTGATATCTTCTTCATCTCTCCACAGCACTCCTTGATAAACTGAACATTTCAAAATGTCAGCTGTTCTGAGAAGTTAAGCACTTTAGGAAGTAATATATGAAGAAGTAATTCGTGCATCCCAAATAAACAAGAAAGTCTCTGCATTGAATCCTGGTCCATTCCCTTGACTCCCTTTAACAGTCTTCCTTTGAATTTTCACAACTGATCATGGGTGCTAGGCAGGCTTGTACTCTGCCCTGAAGAATAAGTGACTGCACAACAAGGATAAACCAGGTTCCCACCAGCCTGAGTAAAAACGTGGCACATCTGCCTTGCATGTGCTCTCCAGAAAGTCATCCTGATGCTTCTTTTCCCCCTCTGATGGAAGAATAACATGAGAAACAGGACTATTATTCTGATGTGAATACTCACACTCCTCAGCATATCAGTGTATTGCAGGGCCTGAACACAGCTGCAGGTAAAGAGCAGAGTAAGAGAGTCATCCTGGCAGTATCTCTGCCTCCTGCTGAGTCTCAGACAGGAGAAGACATTCACCTGTGCCAGAGTGGCACTGGAATGCAGCTTTTTCCCTGAGATAGAGAGTGGTGAAACACTGGATTACATGGTTGTCATCACTGCTTATTGGCTTTTGTTCTTTCCACATCGTCAGGCAGCAGTGAGTGGAGTGCCACAGTGCTGTGCTTGGATTGCTGAGGAGAAGCTCATTGTTTGTTATTGCAAGAAGACATTAAAAATAGAAAAACAAACAAACAAACAAAAATAGCTAGAGAAAAAGAAGTAGAGCAGCTTTTTCTCTTGGAGCATCAGAAGCCAGGTGCATCACTGCTGTCAATGATGGCAAACAAATACTGGAAATATTTTGAACTTCACCAGAGTAATAATTTTTAAGAATAGATTCAAATTACCTTTCTGGTACCACCTACAATTCTCTTGGAACCAGTCCTGTGTTCACAGAATAAGACCTTTATCTACACTGGTAAAAATATATGAAAGTATCAGTAGTAAAGGTCACAGTCTTGCATTCCTGTTTACACAGATTAGCACATGTGCCAGTAGAAGTTTTAATTCCTGTAATAAGGTTTCTCACAGGGTAATGAAAATCCAGATAAAAATATGATTAGCAAAATATACCCTGACTATACTATGAAAATACCTGTGATACTTGATTATGTGACAGTAACTGAATAGGGCTTATCTCCACTTGGTATTATTCTCCACTTGGGGTAGGTGAAAAACCTCAGGCTAAAAACTTCACAGGAAAACAGAGGGCTGTGCAATTTTTCAATAATATACAGCATTCTGCAAACTGCTAATACTCTGTGTATTCTAAAGCAGAGCGCAGTGCATGCTGGCACAAACAGAAGCTCAGAGGAAGAAACAGTCATCACGAAACTATGCCAAGTAATAAGAACTGTACCAAACAGTCAAAACCCAAATGGAAAAAAGAAGTAAGGTTTATACCGTTACCAAACAGTAACGACGACAACTCACACTTCTTCCACATGAAACTTCTACCAAAACACCTTTCTTTGTCAGTGCATTTCACTGCTTAGGTGAAGTTTGGGGGTTTTTATGTGTATTTGGAAGCAGCCATGGGCAGTGAGAAGTGATCTAATCACACGGAGTGGTCTGTGAGGCACTAACTGTGGAGATCAGGCGTTTAACCCCACAAGGAATCCCTCCTTCATGTGGGATCTCTATGTTCCACAATGTGGTCAGCGTGAAAACTGGCTCAGTTACAGATGAGGTATTTTCTTATCTGCACCAGGGCTCCCAGATCATCATCTCAATTCTCCAAGCTTCTGGATTGTCCTCAAGACCCACCTCAGATTTAGGGGAGATTTTCACCAGTCCTTATCTTTCTAGTAAAAAGACACGTTGCTCTAATACACATAATTACGACTGTATCTTGTGTACAGGCACTTAATCATCCAACATTTATAGGGTCTCATTCTGCATTTGTCTCCTCTTTCATTGTACTCATCTGTGTGTTGTTTTTTAAACATTTTTAGTAAGCTTTGGAGGCTAACTTGTTTGCACAGGAAACAGAGCCAAAGAGACTCCAGTTTCAATGGAGCCAGATGGCCACACTTTAACCATTTCCCTTAAATAACAAGTAAAAATATTTTAGAAAAAAAAAGAAAACAAATAAACAAAAACCAATTGCAAGTCAAAGTATATTGGGACAGACATGTGAACTGGTGCAGAGTCCTCCCTCTACTGACTTCAGGAAAGCAGGCAAATTTATAGCGGGTGAGCCAGTGCCCCCACTCTATGTTGCAAACTCTTTTATTGAGCCTTGCAACAGCAAATTTTTTTTAAAGTGTTGCTTAAAATCAAGAGACTGCACAAGATTTTTGTGTTGGCTTTTGCTTAAGTTTGAATTTCTGGTCCATATGGATGTAAAGAAAAACTGAAAAACGTTAGGTGAATGCTATTATGTAAAAAGAACAAACAATTTTTAAAAAGGTCACAATCATTTTTTGTTATATTCTTCGTATATGTGTTTTTTATTTGTCAGAGGTAAGTAAACTTTAAATTCAAATAGAATTACTGATAAAGAAATCTTTAAAAACATGTTCCTAACTCTCTCTGAAACTTTAACAAAACACAGAGTGCTGAAGCTGTTAAAGTTCTGCCTTAGTAAAAATCAGAGGTAAATTCAATACAATTAGCAAGACCGGAAAGAAGGCAAGGATGGAGTCATAGGGTCTTACCTTCTTTTAAGGAAGGAACAGAATTTTTCTCCCATGTTTCACAAATCCTGTGTTACCTTCTTGTCCAGCTCCTTGTGCTGTACAGATGGAATACAGGTAACTAGGTATTTTGCTTAATCTTTGCAGCTTCTTAAACACAAGCAATACTTAAATACAAATGAACAAAGAACAGGTAGGGCAGTGTTTGAAAACTGATCAGCTGAAAAGCATAAGATGTGCAAGAAAACATATTAGATTTTTCAGCCAGAGAGCTGGGCACTGGAACAGGCTCCCCAGGGAATTAATCACAGCACCAAGCCTGGCAGAGTTCAGGAAGTGCATGGTGGGATTCTTGGGATTGTCCTGTGCAGGGCCAGGAGGTGGATTTGATGATCCTTGTGGGTCCCTTCCAGTTCAGGATAGTCTGTGTTCAGATTGCTCTGCCCATGAGCTCTCCTGCGAGGACAATGCTTATAATAAGATTCAAAGTTCCCCCGTCAGTGATTGCCTTATTTTCCCTTCCCTTTTGTTTATACCTGCCCCTCATTACACAGGAGCCTGTGCAGTAGAATACTCTTCAAGGATTGGGGATCAAAGTGTTAAATACAATTAAAGTAGAACATGAAATCCACTACTAGGAGCACACTTAAAACACGTTGTAACAGATTGAAAGATACACTAGCTCTTTCCCCTGCCTGATATCTTTTTCACTCACAACACTAAGTTAAATTGGTGGAAAACAGTGCTCCTTTCTCTAAAAATACACAGAGCATAATAAAAAATGTAATGTGCAATCAGCCCTTGATGCTTTTAAGGTAGTAGCAGGAACTGATACTGCCCAGAGCAGCAATGAGTTTCTGAGTCCCACACGTGGTAAGAGAAACTGAAACAAGGGATGCATGGAAAATCCATTAGCAGAAACCTATGTGGACACAAAACATTTCAGTTTCTGACAGATCTCCAGAGGTCCAAGCACAGCATGTTAATGTTTACGATAGAAGTCAGTCAGTCTCCAAGCTTATGTTATTTTGTTTTGGTAAAAGAATATGAGATGTTAGAATAATTACTGGTATTTTTACTGACTAACTCTTCTTAGGAGCTTCTCTCAAGTGTAGCTGGTTTTAATTTGTGGAACGAGGGTGGGCATAGTTTCACATTTATAAAGCTCTAATTGAGAGTATTTCCCTCACAGAAAACAATAACACAACATTTATTTCTTAGAAGTTTTTAAATTGGATGTTTTGATTTTAGTTGGCAAATTTCTGGATTTTTTTTTTCCCTAGATCCTCCGCTTTTCCAGTGTGACTAAATCCAAAATGTTTCTACCATTAAGATGACAGATGACACGGCCCAAAGGCAAACACACAGGATCATCTGTCAGGTGCTTGGCTCTGCTGTGGTTTACTGAGTGCTTTGCCAGCAAATCTTAGCACCTTTGTGTGCTTCTGTTTCCTTACCTGTAAAATTGAGATAATGACACATGTCCTCTTTGTTATAAGATTTGGCATCTCTTCTATGTAAAAGTGCTACACAACACTCAAATACAAATGTAAATACTTAGATAACCCTATCTCACTACATGTAAAGAAGAGTTGGTTGGGGGAGAAATAGTAATCTTTGTCTCAAGGGATTTGGGGTTGGTTTTGGTTTCTAGTCTCTATTCATTTCTTTTTTACCTCCCAGAATTGCCTGAAACATCTGCTGAATTGGCACAATGTGAATGGAGAGATTCCACCTCATCCTAATTTTGTCCTGATGCAAAACTGTCAATGTCTGGTGCTTTCAAAGGCAACAATTTTTTCTGAGTGCAGTGCCAGGAATAATCTCCTGCACTTTGACTCAATCTGTAAGCCCACAGGGTTATGTATTTATTTACTTATTTATTCTGATGTCTCCAAAATAGCAATGCATGTCGCTCTACCAGACTGCATGCTGTAAAACAGTGGAAGCAAATAAACTGCAATTGTTAATGTTAATTGGTCTTACTTTGCCGTGTCATTTCCAATTTTTTTCAAAATGGAGATTAAAAAGGGTTGGAGAAAAAGCTGTGATTTTGTCATAAGCAATCCAGTTAGTGGAGTGAACTGAAGGGATTTGATTGTTCGAGCTCTGCACAACCAACGAACCGCACAAATTCACATTAATCTGTCTGTCCACACCCCCTCAGCCTTGTCTGCACAGACTGAGGCTTCTGCACACAGTGACTGTGGAGATGTCGGTGTGCAGCAGGGCCACACTGCCCTGCACACTTGGTACGGCCCACCCTTTGCACAGACCTCTGGAAGTGCAGATGCTGGAATGTCAATGGGCACACAACACACAACCCAAGGAGGTGACCTGGTCAGGCCAAGCAGTGAAGATAATTCTGACTTCTCACTTGTGCTTGATGTTGGGTTTGCTCTGTGGAAAGCCAACAATGAAACCCAGGAAGCACAGTCTTTTGCAGATTTGAGAAGCTCATACAACCTAAAAACCAGTTCAACTCACCCACCCTTTGGGAGGAAGGCAGAACTGCATCCCCACAGCACCGCGCCCGAGTGTGGTCCCCAAACCAAATTTAAAAGAGCCAAAGGAGAGTGTTCCAGCCTAAATGATCTCATCCATTCAGGATGTTTTCATTAATATCCTGCTTCAGTTTTCCAGTTGATAGTTTCATTTGTATTATCCTTAGCAAACCCTTAATAAAACCCTGCATTGTTTTTTTCTAACACCATGGTGTTTATGCCTTTCACATTCCTGCTCAGTCATGTCCTCGCGCCCTCAGTTTCAGCAGTTCTCAGAGACTGAGCCACTGCCACTTGGGTGCACATAAACACATCCACACATGGACATACAACATTGCTGATTTTCTCTGAATTTCCACCTAGTCTCATCTGAGGCTCCCAAAATGCAGCATAGTCTCCTGAGAGAGGCTACCATCCTGGGCAAAAAAAATTCTGCCTCTTGCCCATTATCTTTGGGAATTTCTTCTTGCCATGTCGTCTCACCACCAAAATTTGTATTTCATTTCTTGTTATCTATCACCTCAGGTCTGTGTCACCAAAAGGTTCTTCTGGATTTCTCCCTCAGAATGAGGTTTTCCCCATGTATGAGCCTTTCATTTTCCACACTGCATGGCATTGGGCTGTTTCCTGTCCATATGCCCATCCTCTAAAGGTCTATTTGGACATATCTGGGCAGCTTCACTGTTCACTCCATCGCCCAAGTGACTTCCACCTAAAGATTTTGTTAGCATAGTCTCCTTTCAGGTCATTACCAGTAGTTAGGAATCAACATAAATCCCATTTGGTGCCAACCTCTGCTAAATACCTCTCCAAAATACAGTATGTTGCTGCTACTAATTATCCTTCAGCAAGTTTGCAGTCCTTACAACACACTGTTTATACCCAAACGAGTGAGTAAACTCATTTTGCAAGCGAGAATGTCATGAGAAACCACATCAAATGCATTACTAAAATCATCAGTAGATCCAGCAAATTGCCTTTTATCCATTGATTTTGCAATTCTGTTTTCTAAAAGAACTTTGGAAAAATCTATTTTCTATTCTTTCTTTGCTACTAAGGCTCATTTTTAACTTTTCATGCAAAAAAAATTCCAGAGTTGCTCCCTTTTTCCATTCCTGCATTCCTATTGAGATGTTCCCAAGACCATTCATTAATTAGCTAGGAGGACAATATTTGCCATAGTTTACCCTGCACCACAAAAGCTGATGATAAAGTTGATGGTGGTTGCAGATGTGGGCCCTGAACGCTGAGACTTCTGATTCCCCTGTGTAGCACAAGTCCAAATTTTTAAGGAAATGTATACGCCAACAGTTACAAAGTGTGACACCTGAAATGCCTAAATATTTTCTTTGGGGCAGAACAGGATTTAGCTGTAATATCCCAGTGAGATGTGCTCTTGCTGACGGCTGCAAGTCACGTCTAGGAGCGGTTTCAGGCTTGGCATCTGACCTTGGAGCCCAAAACTGCGACACAGCTTCCCTAGAATTGTATAAGGCTTCTGGCATGGATGAGATCAAAATCAGATACCACAAGGGCACCTTGAGTTTTCTAGGTAGCAGGTACCTCAGTAATACTGGGAGAACGCTGAATTATTCACAGCTGGAACTCTTTTGGCCCTGGATGCAGAGCAGAAGACTACAAAATCCCCAAATGACAGCGTGACTGTGGGAGCAGAACAATCAGATTGCCCACTCACATAATTCAAGACCACACATTTTATCCTACTTGATGGGAAAAGAAAACTTGTCAGTACAGGAAAGGATATCAGGTCTGGAAATGGGTAAAAAATTTATATACTCAGAGAAGACTGAAGCTCCCAAGCCCACTAACACTAAAATTTGCTGCACCTTTGAAATGTACAGAATTCTGTCTAGAAATCAAATATGGGGAAATGGAAAAAATATATGCACAGACGGCATGATCATATGGCCAACATATGGAAATCCAACAGAATAGCTACTGGTTTTTAAGCTCCACAGGAATGATGAATTGAAGGTGAGTGAGAGACCCCTTTCTCACTCTATTTATTTCACCAAATAGCCAAGGCATTTCAGCCCTAATGGCACACACAACACTTTGCCTGTTCTTCAGATATCTTCCACTTTTAACTCCTACATAGTCTCAGACTGTTCCATAAGTACTCTATTTTCCTGAGCAAAATCACACAAAGAAGTAGCAGATGAAAGGCAACAGAAGTACTGGCATGCAGTTCCCTGAAAAAGTCTCCACAACAACCTCACCATCAACACTGGGCTCATCCTTACAGCTGGATGGCAAGAGCAGCAGCGTGTGAGCATCGCTGTGCACTCACACATCCAATGTGTTTGTTTAACCACACACAAGTGAAAGCCTGTTAAATCACAACATATCTGAAGCCCAGGCAAAATGTTCTAATTAAAGGAAACATATTTCCCTCATTAATACATTGTAAGATATATCAACGACCATGACATACTCCCGTGGCATGTTTTTTTCTTCTCTGTGTGTGAACATCTGTACATTTCCCCAGAAGCTGAGTTTGACACATGTGATGCAGGAACAGAAATGTCTTTTCAGTGGAATTCTAAAGCAAACAGATGTGTCAAGCATCTGCCAACAAGTTATGAGGAAGTTACTCCCGCTCCAGGACATAACCACCTATGCACTTCTCCTTAGAAGAAAGCCTGGGTTTTGTGGAAAAGACAATTCCATGCTATGAGTTGTGTTTCCAGTTGCATGGGAAATCACAGAATCATGGGGATGGAAGGGACCTTTGGAGACAGTCCGGTCCAACCCCTCTGTTCAAGCAGGGTCAGTTACAGTAGGTTGCTCTGGAGCACGTCCAGTGGTGTTCTGAGTATCTCCAACGATGGAGTCTCCATGCACACTCTGGGTAACCTGCTCCAGGGTTTGACCACCCTCATAATGAAAAAACCCACCTGGTATTTAAATTGAATTTCCTGTATTTCAACTTGTGCAGCTCTGAGAAGAGTCAGGCTCTGTCTCCTTCACTCTCCACCATCTGATATTGATAGAAACTGGCAAGATATCCCCTGGACCTTCTTTTCTGCAGCTTGGACAGCCTCAGCTCTCTTTGCCTCTCCGGATGTGTCAGATTCTCCTGCCACTTAATCATCTCTGTAGCCCTTCACTGGACTGTCTCCAGTACCTTGCAAGTCTTTCTTGTACTGAGAGCCCAAGTATGGACACAGATCATGAATGTGTCTCACCAGTACTGAGCAGAGGGTTTCAGAGCAGAAGAATCACTTCCCCCAGCCTGATGGCAATGCTCCTCCTAACACAGCCAGGGTGCTGTTGGCTTTTGCTGCAGAAGGCTCAGACTGACTCATGTTCAGCTTGTCACCCACCCAGAGCCCTCTGTCCTTCTGTGAGACCTCTGGCTTTTGGGTAGCTCTGCTATACAAGGACACCAGTTTTAAATCTGCATATCTAAGCACAGGCACTTAAATCCTTATTGGGCACCAAAATAAAAGCAGGCTGCTATTCCAAGGCACTGCACACCTACAGCTCCCAATGGAGAAAAGTGGAAGTGTCATGATTAAAGCCCTATTTCATGTTTCCAGGTTGCCTGCAGCAAAACCTTCATCATCAAATTGTGTATAAATGGAGTCTCTGTAAGATGCTACATTTCAACTAAGCTCTAACAAGAACCACTCAAGAGAAAAGTGCATTTCCTTCCAGTTTATTCCTTTGGTTTCAATTGTGATAAGTAGCAAACCTATTGTAAGAGATACCATGCAACACAGGGACATGCAGCTCTAAGATCATTCATCCTAAACCAGTGATCTATGTGGAAGGTTAGATAATGCTGCATTATACATGAGAATACCAGTTTCTTTATGAACAGCCCCCCACTGCCATGTGCTGGGAGGGATGAATTAGACATGATGAACATAATAAAGCAAAGACATCTATGTTTAGGATATCTTTTTAGAAAGCACTTGCCGGTCCCTGCACTTAGAAGAGGTACCTGCATCCATTCCCTTATTAACCACCACAGACCTTCATCATTCTTAAACTCTCATGTTCAGGTGAATAGCAAAAAAGAGAAAAATAAGATCTTACTGCTAAAGCCCAATTTCTGGCCCCTGGGGTGCCTAGTTGTACAAGCTAGTTGCAGAATGTAAATGCAGAAATGAGCACTACAGAAATGCTTATGGATGAGGAAATAATATCATGAATTTTGTTATGTCAAGTGAGACCCTATTTATAAACAGACAAAAAGCTTCTTGGTATGTAAGTGATGGGAGGCAAGACATTGTTCATTGTACAAATGAGTGCAAAATATGATAAAAAGTAACTGTAGGGTTTTCAGGAAGAATAATGCATGTGCCATTATCATTTTGACACCAAGGACAGTAGCACATTCATCAGTATCGAGTTGCAGAGAACCTGTGCCTACCCTTTGTGAATCCTCTGAGAGGTTATGTATGAACTCCAGGATCTCCTCCTCAACAGCTTGATCAAAGCCAGGACTTGTGTATACTAAGACAGGTTTGGTGGAGAGGCACAAGAGGTCTGATTTGGACATGCCAGCCCTTGCTCTCTGCATGACAGAGACATTTCATACACTTACATTGCCTTGACAGCCACGGTAAGAAAGGCACAGAAAGGGCAGGAGGCAGACAGGAGGCAGGACTCAGAGAGCAGGAGCAGCTCCAGCAGATTACAGGGCAGCTCTGCATGTGGGATGCCTGTTATTTTTCTAGTGGTTTTCAGCATTACCTCCTTTATCCCCGAGGTAAATGCAATGGGGTGTCCTGCTTACCTTTTATTTTTCTTTACGTTTGCTTCTTAGTTACTCCCTAAATCAAGCAGTCACACTTTGGGCAAGACTTTGGAAAGGTGAGCATTAAAGCAAATCTGTTTATCTAGGGGTTGGATCCCAGGTTAAAAACCTGACTGATCACCAGCTTTCAAGATGTGACAAGACGAGGCAAGACTTGACAGCCAGTGCCCAATCTGAGTTTAGACTCTGGAGGTTTGAAATTCCCAACATGCTGAGAGGAGCACAGGGAGGTGATGAGATGCTGCCATGGAATTCACTCACAGAATGATGCTTTCTGGAGTCAATCGGTACAGCCTAAACAAAGCCCCTGGTGCTTTAAGGAAAGCTAAGGCCAGTTCTGTTCCATCCATACCATCTTCAAGCCAGATGTTACAGTACCTGTACCTTCCCAATGCCAAGGGGCAGATGGTTTTGGAAGCTGAGAAACACTTTCGGATGCAGGAAATCTCCAAGAAGGAATCAAAGTCGAGTTGCTCTGGAGGACTACGGTGCCTTCACATCTGCTGTACAATACAATACACATCGAGTTTAACTTTTCCAAGGACATTGACAGGAGCTGGAAATCAAATCCCATTCAAAAGGTACACTCCACACACGTATTGCAACTGCAGTGCTACACCAGCCACTCCAGACATCTGTAAACAAGGGACAGTGGGTAAGACGCTGACTTTGCAGTGCTAAATATATTTGTTGTTCTCGGTCATTGCTTTAATAGGAGCCACTATAAAGACGTTGTTCAGTCACTGATTTTCTTCTGTTGCACTTTCCTAACCTTGCCAATCTTTGAGTTTGGGATTATAGCAGTGAGTAGTTTATCTCCTCTGAAGAAGTAACAAAATGCCGTGGCTTTCAGACCTCTTATCTCACAGACCCTTATCTCTGTTACTTCCAATTGTGCCTGGGGAAAGGATGAGGAGCAGATGAACACCCAGGAATTTAGCACATTATTAGTATTTTGTTTAACCTAGGGGCAAGGAACAAAACAAGTGAGCTGGGTGCTGTGAAGTGGCGCTTAACTTTGTCTCCCGATCTCTGAATCTCTCACATTAAAGGATGGTGTTGCCGTTTGATACCTGCTGCTGCTAAGAGAATGCATAATGATAAACCACCAGCTAAGCTCTTACATCATTTTACAATCAGGCATCTCAAAAACTGTTTATCTGATCAGCACCAAATTCTGTCAGAGCGTTGACATGTGCATTTCTAAATAATTTCAGTATGTCAACCTGAATAGACACACAGAATCAGAGAGTTAATTATCTTTGACAACTTTGCCAGCTAATTTCCTATTTATATGTACCAAACTAGGGGCCTCTTTTATCCTTCCTTGTCACAAAGAGTTTATCAATCAAATCAAGGCCTAAAATTGGCTGCCAAGGCAGTCTGCCATACCAAAGGGGAGTTTATCTGTTTGAAATCTTTCCGACTACCTAATGACAGCAACATTGACATGGAACATAATAGGCATTGTTTTTTGTTGTTCCTTTGCTGTCCCTGCCCCCTTCCTTTTCCTCCTCACAGAGGACATTGCCTCTATAGGAGAAGGTGAAGCTCTGACTGGTACCTCCCGCAGCTCCAGCTTCCAAACATGCCTGTGCCTGGATGCAGCTGTCAGGACCGAGTTTCAGATACACACAGTTCACCTCTGGATTTGAGCTGACAGAACCTGCCCGTGTCAACTCCATCCTTGTCTCTGCCAATTCAAGCACATTTGTTGAGGAATATGAACAACGTTAAAAACTACTCGCTCCTGCTGACAGGCATTAGATGGCGGAGCTTTCGGTGCATGTTGTCACTACTTTTCTCTGACAGGCAGTTATGTTTTACTTTAATAGCCATATATCTCCTCTCCAGTTCCCTTTAACTGGGTGGAATTTTACAAGGATACCAAGAGGTTGTCACTTTGTCTGTGCATGCTGGTGTTATCCCTCACCAGGAATCTCCCCCTTACATATATCATATAAAAACCTGCTGCATCCCATGGCAAAGGCAACAGAAAAAGAATATGGTTCTTGCTGCTGCCTTGCTGGGATTTTCTTTGTTACCCTGTGTAGGGAAAGGCCAAGCAGTCAGGAGCTGAATCCTAAGGGTCAGCTGAACCCATACAGGTGATTTCTTTGGAGAAGTTATGCTGGAGGTGGCAGATTCCTCATGCACAATGCTTGTAATCAATCATGCCACTCTTACTAGTTAAAAATACAGAACTCTTTAAAAATTTTGAATTGTTGCTTAGACAGTCACCACTCCTGGGCCAGGCCACATAAGGAAAATTATCTATTATGTGAGAAAAAGATAAAGACATGGTGCTGCTTGTATTCATGGAGATGGGGCCATTTCTTTCTCACCAATCCAGCCATGCTGACCTAAGGTGGAAGAAACCTTCTTGCTGGGAGGAGGAGATGAAATATCTGCTCCAGTGATCTCCATGACCCCTGAGCATCTCAGGGTTGTTTCCCCCTCTCCCAAAGTGAGCCATAGAGAGTTAAAATCGTGCTCTTTTAACATTCCATTAACCTCTTAACTGTGGATATTTTCAGTCTTTAGAAAATTACTCCCTTTCTAATTTCAACCTTTTATCCCAAAAGTTCTCTTCTCGTTCCATCAGTTTCACAACAGGGTGAACACTGCCGAAGCCAGTACCCCTGGCTGGAAGAAGAACAGCTGAGCTTGTATTCTTTCTTTCTGTAGTTGAAGTAGGCACCCAAGATATGCACCTGCCCCATACAGCATGAGGTCTCACAGAAGGTACAAAGCATCTGGAATGAAGTGACTCATTGCAATGAGGTCTTGAAAGCAGATTTTATGTTATTTTATTACTTACTATCTAAAAGAAGAGGTGAGAGGGGGGAAAAATGACTGGCAGATTCTTTAATGTCACCCAAAAGCCTCAAGGGCCCAATTAATCAGGAAATATGTTTGGCTTTTGGACTTCAGTTGCCCATTCCCTGGGGCTTCTGCAGTGCGGGGGCTGGACATATGTTACTTGCTCACGCTCTAAGAAATTATATTTGCATGGGGAGTGATACCTGCTAGTCCAGAATTAAGATGTCAAGACCTTCTCTCATTCAAATGCCAGTGCTCTCGGCTGGAATGTGTCTGGAGAGGGCCCACAACTCAGTCAAACAGCTTGGTTCATAACCTTCGCCGTTCCCATGAGGGTCTGCGTGAAGATCCAGCTGTTTGGGTAACAGAGTGGAATAGGAAATTGGAGAGCAGGCATTCTTACACCCTCCTCAAACCTCACTGAAGAGATACAGCGACTCACCACCAAATAACTCAGGTAATCAGAAAAAAGATTCCATGAACTCATGAAACTGATATTGATGCCAAGCCCTCTCCAGGCCTGCTGAGTCGGTGGAGAAACCTTTCACTTCTAAAATCAATGACAAAACTATACCCAGGGTATTTCTCCCTGGGTATATAAGCCTGGAATGGCTTTATGGTGCTAAAGCTGAGGTGGTTTCTTTGGAAACAATCAACAGTAACTTTAAAGCTTATGAATTTTTCTCATCTGGGTTGCCTGTCCAGAATATTTGGATTTTTTTAAAGTTGAAAACTAAATCTTCACATTTTAGCTCCATTAAGAGACCATCTTGTATTCATAGAAAAGTTTAGGTAGCCAAGAAGTACCTTTCTACAATTTATTCTGGGATGCACAAACTTTTCATCCAGTGCTTGTTCCAAGGATCAGGCACTTCAGATGGAAAAGCACAACAATTGCTGGGTTGCTTCAGTCTCCTGAGCCATCACAGCAAACCTCTGTTCCAAGCTCCCAGTGCATCCAGAACAGCATGTTTTTGGGAAGAGTGGCAGTGGACCAGACCTGCACAGAGACAGGCATATTTAGAAATATTCAGTGTGTTCCAGGAGATGTCAAGCAATGGATCTCACACTGGGTCCAGCAGCAGAAAAAACGGCTCATGACACAGCTGGGGAGTGATAGTGTGGGTTAATGCTGGCTGTGCAATGGCTATCATTTTTATTGCCCTGCCTCTGGAAGATAAAAACTCTAAAACATTCTTAAATATGGAGTGAAATGATTGTGTCCAGACCCTAGAGAGCAATCCTTGATGATTATTACCGATGCCCTGGTTGCCACTAGTCCTGGAATGCTGTGAAGGACTCCTTCCTTGTAGTTCGTGAAAGATTGCTAAGGCTTCACTAAATGCACACAAAAGTCACAGGCAGGAAACACTGAAAAGCAAAGTTCTCATTTTTCTACTGCATTAATAAAATCACTGTAGAAACAGTGCAGGTGTCACACACCAGAGATCCAATTCTCAGCGGGGAACTTGCACAAAAAGAAGGAGATTACCTCGGGATGCTGCGTTTGCTGGGACTCCCAGCACACACTGTTGGTGATGCAGATCCTTATCCAGTAGAAGCTGAGCAGAGATCAGCAATTCATTTCACATTAGCTGGTATTGAACATCAGTCATTATAACCAGCACAGTCCAGATTTGAGCCAGTGACCTGAGGGTGAAAGGCTGCAGCTTCCCAAGCCAGTAATCATTACATTTTGACACAACCAATTATTCAAAAAGAGTCACTCGGAGCTCAATTAAAATTTCGGTAACTTAGCCTTTTCTTTGCTTCTCCTTTGTCTCCAGCACATCGTGTTCCCCAGTTTAAATAAACTGAACAGTTTGTCACCGCACTATATAATTCTGTATTCAAACTGTCAGGACCTCCTGTAGTCACCTCTGTCACTGTCTCTGCCAATCCCAACACACTCGCTCAGGCCTCTGAACAGTATTAAATGCTCTCCCTGACAGACACTTTGATAACATCACCAAGCACACACATTGAGGCAAATTCCTTCTGACAGCATTCACTCAACAAGCTGAAAACTATGGAGGGACACGGATTTGTTTTAGTTACCTTGCTTGTGTGATAGATGTTATAATTAACTCTCTGTCTAATACCAAAAAGCTATTGTTAAGTTTCACGGCCTTTGAAGATTCACATTTGTAGCAGCAAACCTCTCAAATGAACACATTTAGCAATGACTGCATTTTTCAGTGATTTCTTAATGTTACCAAACAGCAGCACTGAATATTTATAGAGTTCCTGTTAAAAAATTACACATATCATTGCTTGTTTTTGCTTTGATCTAGAATTTATTGTCTATGAAGGGAAAAGACACAGACCTCCCACACACACACTCTCTTGTAAACCTCCAATGCGTGTTGTCTGCTTAAGACATTGTGTAGAGTCAGGTCATCTCACACTCCTGTACCAATCCAATTAAAATAATGCAACCTCTCGGACAACACGGAATCATTATTGCTGCAACCGTTCTAACATTTATCACATCTACACGCTCATCCATCAGAAACTAAATGCTTAAGTCTCCTACTCTGTGTTCACCATAATGGATCCGGTTATATATTTTTCCCCAGCAAGATCAAATTGTTCCAGACAGACTCTACAGCAATGTGCCCACCTCCTGTGTCACCAGCAGAGCCTGCACTGCAGTTTAACAAGTGGGTGCTCCTGCCCTGACCCCTTCCTGCCAAAGCAGGAGCCCTCTGGGAGCAGCGAAGGACACGGACTGACACCAGTTCCTGGGGATGCCACCAAAGGTGAGGTGTATGACTGGGTAAATTACCAGCTCCAGAGACAGCTTAAGCCAGAAGGGCTCGCCATCTCTCTGTTATGTAGTGGGAACCTGGCAGGGAGGAAGTACAGAAAGCAGCTAATAAGAGGGTGGAAGTTTATGTCGAAATAGGTCTCTGTTGAACTTCCATCGATTTAGAGTCCCTTAAACACTCCTACCAACATGTAATTTGCAATACCATAGATGTCACCTTTGGATTTGGCCCAGGAGGTAACTTTCTAACAGGGGCATGGGTTTCCCTGCTGTCTGAGAATGCACAGGGATACAGCAAACCCTAGTGCAGAGCACATGCTTTTCACTCTGTTATGTTTCTGAGAGGCAGCTCTGATGAGAAAGTGATGGAAAAAGCTAAAACAACCTACTCTACGTACACTGGTAGTGCTGTATCCACTGCCTGAGCTGCTGTTCCTGCCATTTCTCCTTGGAACACAGATGAAGGCAGTAATTTTGGATTTCTACCTGCCAGGAAAATGATAATGAACTAACTAACAGTGCTCTGGTGGTTTCCTGCTGCCCCAAGCAGCACACAGGGCTCCCAGTTTTCCAGAGGTCAGGGCTGATGCCACTGCCTTGCAATACTCTACACAGACCAGTGGAATCTTGCTCTTTAAGGCAGCCACAAAGCGCTTGGCAGTCACAGCATTCCTGACTCTGGGCTGCCAAATTTACTGGTCTGTTAGTGGGATGTGACAAAGCACGTATGCAATTTAAGTTTTGTGATTTTGAAATTGCATTTGGAATTTGTTTCCCACTCTAGGATTTGTCCCTTTCATTCCGATTGTGGGTCATTCCCACAATGAACTTCACAATACCCTTATCTTCATTAGCTCTCCAGGCTAAATATTATAATAGCTACAGTGACACAAAGAAAGGCACAACAGATGTGCCTCAGGGAGAGGCCACTCTGGCATTTTAAACAATCTGACCACACGCTGCACATATTTCCTATAGAGTTACTGAACAGTGTGAGCAGAAAGGATAATTTTTCTGTACCACCTTCACATAATCAGTTATTTAAATTATCTTTCTTCTTTTATGATAATGATTTTTTTTAATCTGGAGATTGATTTTACATGAAAACCTGTCACTATCCATCTAGCAGAAAGCAATACATAAGGGTTGGTTTAATAACTATTGTAGTTCCATAGACTATCTCAAACACAGACAATAGCCAGGTTCTGATGAAATATAACCAAAGACTGATGACAGACTTGGCATCCTCATGTCTAAGTTCCAGGTAGGTGCTGTCATTTTGATTCCAAATGTGGCATTGGAGTTGAGTGTACTTTATTGCCATAGTAAATACTGTGTCCATGTTTCCACTGATAAACATTTTTTGGGGGGTTTATTCCGCAACTTACTTATAAGCATCTGCTTGAAGTTTGGTGGAGAAGTTGAAGAGAGCATGAATTTAAAGAATAATAATAATAAAATGCTTCAGCAAGAGTATTAAGAAAACACAAGTTAAGCAGTTTATGAAGCTTAAATTTTTATAACTGTTCTGCAGTATTGGTATAATACTTAAAGAAAGTTCTTCCTTCAATGTACACTTCTGTAAAATGCATAACAATACCTGCTTAAATTCAAATTCACTCAGGAGACTAGAACATCTCTGAATTGGTCATTTACTTTATCATGCAAATGTTTTATTTATCCTACAGACATTCTTGGGGATAAATAATACACACTTTATATATTATACTTTAAATATATGTGCAGTGTTAGAAAGAATAAAGACTGTGGATTAGGTTTTCTGGGCCAGTGGAAACAAAGACTTTGTTCACTGCTGTAATGTTTTTCCACATATACAGGAGCATCTTCACGGTAGGACCTTTACAGATTATTGCCTGAGATAGACACATTCAATATATCCTTTCCAGGGTGCAATTTATGGAAATACTTTGCATTTAGTTTAACAACTGCATTAAACTTGGTGTTCTTAACAGGTCTTAGCCTCAGAAACAACTGGGGGCTGTGACCAACAGCTGCGTCTGCTCCCCAACACAGTTTTCCAGGGATGTCTCCTGGGACAAGGAGATTCCTTGCTTGGAGCCTAAGGATGATCCATCCAGCTACAGCCTCTGCACCGGGGGGCCCAGGAGGGACGGAATGCAATGAAATGCTACCCAAAGGTCTGCTTCTGGCGTGGAAACCTCCCTTAGCATTTGTTCACTTCACTCAATATTTAGCCATTTCCTGAGGCACTCGCTGCTGTAGATGTCTGGAATTGGCTGTTCTGCTGCTGGATTTCCTGCTTTCACCTTTGCACATAAAGATACTATTTTATTTTTGTTGAAAAGGTATAATTTGGTTTTTAAGTTACTAAGAGGTCTTTCTTACTAGATCTCCTTTAAACTGGAGAATGCAATCACTTGTGTGCCAATTTGTGACTCTATTTCTTCCTGCACCTCCCTTGCCCCCTGAACCAACTTGCACCAGATTGGTATTTTTTTCCCAACATTTGTGAAATCATTCATCTTATTGCTTATCTACTTTCATTAGAAATGTAATTAGAAAAAAAAATAAATCATGTCTGAGCTGGGAGATGCTGGGACTCTTGCTAGGTTTGGGACTGTTTTTAATTCTTTCTCATTTCTAAAGAGATATTAATTTCTGTGGTGCTGGCCAGTGTCGCACAGTTCCTCTGGATTTTAGCTGAGCTGCCTCTCAACTCCTGCAGACTATTATTAACTAGGTAAGGGAAGGCTTCTTCATTTCTTATCACTGGCTGGTATAGGAAAAGATTACAAAGGATGTACCGAACAAGCTGAGAAATTACCTGACAACCCATGATGTTCATCATGATCAGTGATGAATTCAAGAGGAGCCTGTGAAGTTCCCTCTTAAAATCTATGATTATTTTTGGTAACTTGGTACTACATCCTCTTACAGCTCAGAATCTGCATGTCTTTTACTTTGCCTTTGACTTGACCTTTTTAGCAACTCAAGGCATCATTTCTTCCTTATATGCTTAATTTCTCCTCAATCAAGAGGAATTTAAAGCCTTGGTGTAGCATTTGTGGCTGATGCCATCCAAATGGAAGAAAAACTGACTGCTTTCCAGAGGTTCAAATGGTGGTAAACGAGATGCTGCTGCGCAGGCTAATGATTGAGCTTCATCAGTTCTGAGCAGCCCTTTAGCACATTCCCTTTCAAATTAAAACCATTTGCCACTAATGTCTCTCAGTGAATGAAAAGACCAAAGACATAAGCACATAAAGATGATATGATCATTAATTTGTTGTCTTGTCTATTAGCTCTACATTTAAAAAAACCTATTGAAACCATAATGAGATTAAATGGTATTTTCCTATTCGGGAAGCAGAGTATATATTACAGAAAAGAAGACAGGACACATTCTATATTTGACCCTTATGTCAAGGGACACTAACCAAAATAGAGTGGATCTGTATAATTAATCCGCACTATCATAAGTAGGTTTAAACAAAAGTAAGAGATTTAATAAGCGATTGAAAGCAAAATTCTGCATTTCCTTCTCCTAGTGATAATACCATTAATTTAAAAAAAAAAAAAAAAATCAAGATCTCATCAGCAACTCTGTAACAATCATTTGGGGAAAACTGTGTCTTCATTTTGACCACGAAAAGCTCATTTTAAAAGCAGGTTTTATTTTACACACCAGCACCAGCTTGAGGACAATGCATACATACTGTAATGTGTCCAATTATATGAGATGTAAATGGAGTGTGGGCTCTCCTGGGATTTTGTACCACTCAAGAAACAATAGACCAGAGCAAGAATGAGGAACCCCAAAGATTGCACTCTCAGCCTCCTAACAGGGTATCATTGCTAAGGCAAGTCCTACCCACAGTACATACAGATTCTTCCCACTTCTCATTTGATGGAATAAAGAACAATACCCATTTCTTTTCTAAGTAATTCTGTTTTCTGCTGATGAGACAAATGGCATCTTGCTATGTCTGCCAAGAAGGGTCAGTTATACTCTACTCACTCACATTCCTCTAGTCTATATTTTAACTTCTATCCTTGTGCCCTTTTGCTACAGAGGTATAATAACTACAGAATTACAATTATATACAAAGTTAAAATTTATATAAGAATAATTATTAGCTGAGATAATTTTTAGAAGAACTTAATAATACTCAGCTGCTGCCTTTGTGTCGCCTGTTCCTATGTGGATTCCTCTGCTCCCCCCTCCAAATGTCCTAGGAGAGAAACTTCACAAATTTATCGTATACACTAAGCGAAAATACAGTAAATTCATATGCTACAAACACTTGACACAGTCAATACCTGAAGCACAATTATGGAGATGTAGGATTCTTCACCTCCAAATACACAGACTTTTTTCCCTGTCTGCTAAAAGCAGATCTAGAGGCAAAAGGAATAGAAAACAGATCTCAAACCAGCTGGAAAGCCACACAGAGCAGATAAACGCCTTGGAGAATGTAAACTAGCTCAGATACTTATTTGTTTGCTGGAAAGTCTTCCAAGCACCTTCTCACTAAGGCAATCTTTTACCTCATTGAAGCCTTTGGAACCAAAGTGGTCTATTTTTAATAATAATAACCAACAGCAGTTAACGATGCAGCTCACCATCCTAACTCCTGTACAATTAACACCAAATACAACACTGAAATTGGACTTTGGGAACATTTCAAATATCATCCTCAGCTGCCGGAGGTCAGAATAGTTCTATATGTTCCAAGAGAGTTACAGAATTTTTTTATCACCTGAGAATGTGACCAGGTAACATAGTATACACAAAGGAAATCTAACATTATATCAGTTAACCAGCACTTTGTTTTTCTCTCTGATATCCTGCCTCTTCAATTGCTGCAAGCAATTAAGTGCCCACCACTTGTTTGAACAACTAAACCAAAATAATTACAAATGCATGTTGCACTACAACAATTGCATATTAACAAAGGCTTGGGGCCAATTAATCATTACACCATCAATAAATAATTTGCATTAAACTATTCTCTTTAAAGACTCCATGTTTGGGGTGACAGGGTTACCTCATTGATTATGTAAATTCCCCATCAAGCTTTGCAGAAGCAGTCAAAAGAAATAAAAAGGCTTGTCTGTTCCAGTCATTATCCTGCTGCTATGAGGCAAGACAAAATTGGGGTGAGAAGGAGAGAAGCAACAATGTACACTTCAGTTATAAACGTCTGGGCTGCAGTTCAGGAGTATGGTATGCTTTAGGAGCATAAAATTGGAAAAAAATGAACCCAGAGTATACCAACTAAGAAGGCACTGAGGGACTTAGTTCTTTAAAGTCACATCATCTCACGAACCACAAAACACAGCTCAAACTCAGTGTTACACTTTTCTATTTTACCTACAGCTTCCTTACAGGTACATCCTAAAAGGAGATATATGCCTCTTAAGACAAACCGAAGTCCTACAGATGAACCCACCATTAACAGGATGTATTCCTCTTGTGATTTGGGATATTCATTTTCCTGAAGATTTTCTTGGGAAAAATTTTGGCTTCTTAAATCAGCAATTTTCTCCTTGAATCTTCTGAAGAATTGTCACGCTGACTGTGGGCAAAAATTATAATTGCAATATTTTTCCACTTGCACAACTGGGCTATGAATTAAAGGCCATGAGCAAGAACCAGCCCTGCCTGGCTGTGCAGCAAACATCCTGTTGTCCTGCCATGTGCAACCCAGACACCCCAAAGTCATGGCCATGGCACAGCTCAGTCTCACCAGTTACCTGTGGGGACAAAGCAAGAGGAACAAAGGACTGCCTGAATCTGCATCCTGAGCAGAAATAACGTGTTTCCAGACTCCACTTTTGGGGTAATGCAAGGCAAGGGAGACTTGCCTTTTTCCCCCAAAGCCTGTGCAAAGTGGGAAGCACTGCATATTATTCTTTCAGGAATATTTTTTCCTTCAGCCACCAGGAATTAACAGTCATTACAAAAGCAGGCCTCCTGAAGGATAATTAAACACCTTTCCTGTGGTAAAAGAAAGGCACAGCAGGTACATTCATCTTTCCTCAGAGCTGGAGAACAACATGAAAACAAAAAAAAAAAAAAAAAAGGCCTTCATTCTGAAAGATGGATTCACTGTGGCTGCATGCTTTTAGTGTTGCAGTGGGGTGGGCAGCAGGATGGAGCACTGCTAGACCAGGTTTTCCACTACCCAGAGTACACACACCCCCAGAAGAGACCAAATATTTGGAAATTCAAACTAGCAGCAGTCCAATCAACAAGGCCACCAAGGAGGGAAAGCAGAAGACTTCCCATGACAAGTACTGCAAAAAAAGCATCAGTGTGGCACATGTTATACCTGCAGTACTTCATGCTCTATTCTCCACGGAGGGCTTTTCAACACCAAAATGGGGGACAAGGTGAAGAGAAGGGAGTTTAAAGTGCAAGCTGCGCTCTCTGCTCCAAAAAGCACACTATGCTGATTCAAAAAAAACATTTTCAAAAATGCCTCTGGGTAAATTTGAGCTGCCCACAGCTCCCCAGGGGCAGTCGAAGTTGCTGTCGAGCCATTTATGTGGATTTCAGTCAAATTCTAATTTTAGTGTTCATTAAACATGGGTAATTCCCAAGCCAACCCCTGCATCACCTAGTATACATAATACCTCTACAATATAGGTCATCCTAGCTTAGAAAACATATACAGACATCAAAGTGCAACCATTTCATTATAAGTATTAACTTTATAAATAATTATGAACTTCTTAATTCTTTACAAGATGCTGTATAATCACAAACGTCTAAAAAAACCTTACAATAGGAAGAGGGTGGGTGGTTATTGTATATAGGTGGGTGTATATATATATTTTACACACACACAAACCACTCACACAGCTATGAGACAAAGAAGGGAGATCTAAATATGAACTTATTTTAGGCAGAAGAAAGGATATTTCCTTGAAACATAAAGGAGACGTAGACAAAGCCTGGTTTCTGTTTCAACCAAAAGAAAAATGCTGTGCTAATAGGTGTTCACGGCTTCTCCCTGTTCCCTACACAGTTCTCCTGTGCAGAGAGGTTCTAACCAGTCAAGGTGATGGTTTCATGTTCCTTTGAGACTCTGGGGCTGCTGCAGGATGCAGTACCAAGGTTGTGAGGATCTTGCATCAAAGCTCAGCTCTCCTGGAAGCTCTCCACAGAGCTGCATGAGGCACAGCCACATCCTTCCTGCCCCTTTTCTCTTACCGTCTCCAGCCCTGTGACGCTGAGTCTGAAGGGCAGATGCTCCACTCTCTGTACCAAAATGTAGCATTTCTTTTGTGTATCACACAGGAAGGACATGGTTTTACTCACTTTTCAGGTGCAGCAACAGAGGTTGAGAGATATTTGAGCTCTCAGAAGGTCTCTGGAACTTGCATGAGCAGACTGAGGCGCTGGTACTGCAGTGGGAACCATTTCCTGTCTCCACATAAATGAATGAGGAAGGACATCCTTCAGCACTGTACTAGGTTATGCCAGAACTCATAAAATAATTAATACTAGACAATTATGTCAGACCAGACAAGTCTGACACACACAAAGCAGGGAAGAAGTTGTAACACTGGAGGCAGGGACTTTGCTGAACCATCCTAAAGGACATGGTTATATAATTCAATATTATAAACACTGTTATTTCATCAGAAGCATGGAATTCCCTGGTGAACTTCAAAGAACTACAAAGATGCTCTCTTGGAGCAAGACAAGGGCTGAGCTGGGAAGAAATGGATCTCAGAGCAATAATGAAATTCAGTCTATTTTTTGACAACTTGAAAGAGGGCTCAAAGAGCCAGGTGCCAGCACAGTGCTGGGCTGAGCCTCTGCAGGGCTCTGCTGCCCTACTCTCTGCAGCTGGGCTGGCTGGGGCTCACCAAAGGAGGACTCTCGCTCTCAGGAGCCAGCCCAGCCCCTGACACAGCTCAGTCACTCTGCACTGCTGGGCTGGTGCACACACAAGGCCCAGTTGACTCCTTTAGATGGCCCCAAGAAGCCTCATCCAAAATCACACCCCATGAGAATCATTGATCATTTCCTTTGAGCAACATCTGTTATTAATCCAACAGCAGCATTTTAAATATGTACCCCTTGCCCAGCATTAATGTGAGAGAGTGGATTAAATACAGTTTGACTGCTTGCATTTTAACAACTCCATAGCTGATGTTGTTTATGGGCCGTTGGGTTTCTTTTTATTAATTTGTATTGATTTTAAGTGCTCAGAAAAGCAAAGCCTGATGGAATGAGCTGGAGCCAGGCAAAGCACTGATCAGCAGTAGGCACACATCCCCACGCAGAGCTGCCAGGGGAACTCATTTGCAGTGAGCGCAGACCTGCTCCTCCCCCTGCCAGGGCCCCTTAATGGGAGCCTGTTTCCCAAGCCAAAGCAGACCTTCCTTTTCCATAGGGTGAGCCAGCAGCAATCCTAGAGATCAGGCCGGGGTTACCCTGCTTCTCTTGGTCTAGGTCTAACCTAGAATGCTTTTAATGCTGCTTGCAAAACTCAAGAGAGAAACACTTGGGTCTCCATCTAAGAATGAAAAAAAATGGCTTTTGGAAGAATATGGCGGAAATTTAACAAAAACAGTAAATTCCCAAGCAATTCACAAAATTTCTGCACTGAGCTGGCCATGAAGTAGTACCAATTTGAACAGAAACTCTGGAGCTGCACAGTTCATGGTCAAGTGCTTTCTACCACCTAAAAACAAACTCACACTCTCCTTCCATCCCTTCCCTCTGACACTTTTGCTCAGCTGGTGCCTTATACAGTCACACAACCTCACCATTCCTAGGCAATTCAGGGTAAATGAGGCTAATCACTGCTGCTCAGTACAGCTGACTCTTATCCCTTCTCCAATCTTACTTAGGAAATTGCAGTGGGATTGATTGTTTGGGATGGGATTTCAACCCCTCACACTCCTTGCTAGGTCACATGTTGTGGTTTATTTATATCTACCTCAGTCATCCTAAGGACAAGTGGAAATTTGTCAGGGCATTTGGATGGAGTAAGAGTCGAGTCAAATGTAAAGGACATTTTTAGATTTCTTTCTGCCTGGATCTGGCTGTTTTTGTGAAGGCATTGGCTAAACCAACTTTGCCACTTACAGAAGTGGAAAGAACGTAAACAGAAAGTTGTGATTGATACTGAGAGCATGGCTAATTAGCTCAAAAGGACACAATTAGTAAAGAAGGAGCCAGTGTGTAAAAAGGAGGGAGAAGGAAAAGCAGCTATTTATGAATGTTAAGTATGTATAAATAAAACAGATAACAAATAGGGGTGGAAAGAGGAAGAGAATTGAAAACCACAGATAAAATTGAGAAACTAAGAACTGCAGAAAAGTGATAAGAAAGGTAAAAGGTTATAAGGGCAGCAGAATTAACAGCAATAAGAAGAATTTACTTTTAGTGTGTTAAAACATGCGGAATCCTAAGAATGAAATGGAAAGATGCCAAAAGGCAGATATGTTCACTAACAGTAACAGGCTTTGTTCAAGGCTGCAAGAGGCACAAACATTGGCAAATTGACAAATATTTACAAAATATCACTTGCAGAGTGAAAAAAAAAAAGTCTAAATTGAGCAAAGTCGAATGTACTGAAATGTCACTTCCACACAAAAAGAGGCAGGAAGATTTTAAGCAGCTCTCTTCACACAGGGAATGCCATGATCTTTTCAGGTATAAAACCTTCACAGAAACTCTGCTTCTTTCTTAATCTGTGTGGAACCTACCACCATCCAAGTCATGTGCTAATGGGAATGCCATCACTGCTGTGAAACGAACTCGAGCCAAGGTCAACAGAACACATGAAAAATAAACATACAGGGAAATCCACAGTATCTTTCTGATGCTGTTGGGTGATTACATATAGTTTATACTGTCTCTTGGTCTTCCAGACTGTAAAATGAGGAAAATAAGCATCCCTCTCTGGCAAGTTCTCAAGTTAAGGAATCACCTGAGACACTCTAGGACTGGCACTTTAGGAGTGTTATGCATCAATGCTGTACATTATCTAAACCACCTTTTTCAGGGAAGATTTACCCATCACGTACAGGCACCACACACATTTCATACCACTTCAAGGACAAAAAAAACAAAATAAAAACAAAACAAAAAACCAAACAAACAAACAAAAAACCAAAACCAAACAAACAAAAAAAAAACAAACTAAAAAAAAAAATAAAAAAAAAAAAAAAAAGAGCAAAGGGGAAAAAACTCCACTGAGGCCACTTAGATTTTCCAGTAAAATCAAGAGAGTGTATGCCCCACAGCTCCTGCCTGTCAGTGGGCACTGGGAACCTATGGCACTTTCAAAAGCTCAGCTTAAATATTTCTTGGTTTTGACCAAATAAATTCTGCAAAGAAATGAATAAATACCTCCCTTCAGTTCCTATCATCTCAGCTTCCCTCCCTTCCTGGCAGCCCAATACTGAATTCATTCAATTTCATTAAAATATACATCTGGTTCCTGCTTTTACAAGGCTATGAAATCCACAGGTCTTTGCAGAGCAAAATCAGCTGTTCCCTGTTAATATGGCCTTTCTGGCATAGGGACTCTAGATCTGGGTCAGAGATCCCCCTTACTCAGCTGACAGTCAGGGGGTTCCTGTGGTACAAGCACTAGTTCAGCTAAAGATTGTGGAAGATTAAGTTTGATTTGATGATTATGAAGTTTGGAGCTCTGGTACATGCAACACTAGGAAACTACAACTCCCATAAGACACCCTGGCAGTTGGGGTAGAAGCCGATTACATGTGAATACAACCCAAAACACGATCTGGTTCAAAAACCCACAAACTCAAGAAGTCCAAGTAGAAACAAAATACTTCATTTTCTTTCCCCAAAGGAGGATGAATTTTTTTGTGACAATAATTAAATTTCCTCTCAGAAAGTTTCATAAATCATGTTTTCTATTAAAAAAATAAATTTTAGAAAAATCTGTGGCAGAAAATTCCAACCGTAATTGGATGCCTCGGAGGATGCTGCATGCACTTGTCTGCTCTGTATTCACTCTTAAGTGCACGTGGCTGAAGTGAATTGCATTGACACTGACAAACATTCCTTTTGGCAGATCCAAAACACATAATTTTGACTTGGAAGAGACTCTGCTAGGATAGGTTCACAAGGAAGCAATGTGCTTCTTCCCTTTCTCTAAAACCACATGGCTGGAGATCTCACCTTGGATGTGAAAAATTCAGGGTCAATTTCCACCCTTGCAAGAGTGTCAGTAAGACTCCTGCAAGTGACTGTTCACTTCTGGCCACTTCCAGTCTGTCAGACTCTCCTTTTTAATACTGATAAAACAACTCTACTTAGTGGAAACACCAAGTGTGTGGTGCCTAAAACTGCCCTCCACTTTGTAAGGCACATGCACAGATCCCAGTGTGAAGTGAGGGTGAAACACAACAATGCTGGAATCATATTGTCCTTTACTCCTGTAATGCAAAGTCAAGAAGCTTAGAAAATTATTCTTACCCTGAAAATGCAAAGATTGCTATCACCTTTTTTAAAAATAAGCACTAGACTGTTTGAAAAGGCTAAACAAATCCCCAACCCACCACAACCCCAATATACACAGACACACTGACACCATCAGCGAGTCCCAACAACTTCTCCTTGAAGTTCGATAAAGGTCATGCCTTTGCTCCCCTGATTCAGGAGATTCTGTCCCTTGACAGCAGCTATTTCCCACCTCCTGTGACCTTGAGAAACGCTGTTCTCCCCAGGCATGCCAATAGTTGTAAAGCAGGGAGTGCAGTAGGAAATGGATATGGATAGAGTGAAAGTGATTCTCTTGTCCTTTCACACACCCTCGGTGAGATGTTGAATGTGTTTGAATGTGATCCATCAAGACATTGATCCCTTGGGGAAGTGGAGATGTGTAAGGAAACTTCAAGTGCTTTCTAACCAGATCTACCTATAGGAGAATGTACTGAGCAGTACAGTAAGAAGATACATATATTATCGATAATCCCATGT
This sequence comes from Acropternis orthonyx, assembly GCA_035583155.1. NCBI lineage: Eukaryota > Metazoa > Chordata > Aves > Passeriformes > Rhinocryptidae > Acropternis > Acropternis orthonyx. The sequence continues at coordinate 15,647,969 of JAWWEU010000020.1, forward strand.
CATGGGACAAGTCACAGCAGAGGTGAGGGGAAATCAGATGTGTTCTGGGGCTCTGGAGGTTATACAGTCACTCAAAACAATTTCTCCTTGAAAAGTCACAAGCAAACAGCTCTCTGTTGTGGTCTCTTTAGCTACTCTGTGCTAAACTCGGCCACAGGAAAAAGAACAATATATTTTAATAGAGCACTTTACAGGAAGCACTGCAGGGATAGTATTCTATTTTGAAGCTGCCAAACTCCATAATTAAAACAAAAACATACTATTAGAATTTTTTGCTTATGTTTAAGACCCAAAGAATTAAATCAAAATCCTTAAAAGCCATTGCTAAATGAAGGAAACGCAGAAGCTGGCCCCAGCAGTGAAGTCTGTCACCAATACAGGCTTTATCCAGCTTAAGCCACTTCATTCTTTGATCAGAAAAGAGTGGCTTGCGTGGGTTTATTTTAGAAGGCTTGCAAGTGTCTCAGCTAGGACAGCTGCATGCTCAGAGATCATCCCAGGAGTAATCCCACTTTCCCCTTCCCCCTCTTTCCAAACCCCAGGGTCTGATCTCCCAGAGGTCCTGCCAAGTACCCGGTTACGTTCTGGTCAGCACAGCAGTATCACATGCCTTGGGCTGGCTCAGGAGTTCACTGCAAGAAGCAGCATCTAAACAAAGGAGACAGCACTACAATTGTGTTTGTTTACTCCAATCCTTCCAAGACCCACCATGAGATGCCTACTGCAGGCCATGTGGCCTGTCAAACTAGGAAGATGCTGGAAAAAGCGTCTTCCAAAGGCACTGCCTCAGCTACACAGCGTTCACCTCTGCCTTGTTGTTGCCGTTGAACAGTGCACACCTCACCCATCCTCAGACAACCTGCATGTGGCTCCTGGGAGCCCTGAGCTGGCCGAGGCCACTGCTGCCACACTGCCAGCAACAACAGCTCTTAAAGAGTGAGTTTCTCACTTGACACGAGTTCAGGTTTAAGGCTCAGCAATCCAGTCCACTAGCACACATCTAAGAGTATGGCCTTCACTGGATTAGCCTGAGCACTAAGTAATAGGGTGCAGAATCAGACTTAATTGTCATTAATTACATTACAAGACCAAGGACTGAAGCCTCCTAATGCTTGCTTTCTCTCTTCTTCACAGCCCTGTGGACCAGGAGGGATGAGGAGCCTTAGCACCTAACCCACAGAAATCAATAGCAAACCCTTTCAGATCCTAATGGTGACAGATTAGGACATTTCTCCCTAGGCAGAAGTGCTTGCAGGATCACACTTGTGTTTAGCTTTTGTTTTCTAAGAAGGGATTTATTGAACGTGAAGCTAAACATCCTGCATAGATGCTTTGTGTGTTTATTTTCATAAAGGCTGACTCTTTGGTTGTTATTGTTGGTGATACAGGTCTTCAGTGATGGTGCTTTGGATTTAAGTCACATCTAGATTTGATTGGCTAATTCATCGGTTGGTTTTCTAAAGAAACTGGGACCAGTGGAGTCCCTAACCATAAAAAATGTGACACTGCTCTTTGATAACCAGCTGGGATCTCCAAGCTCTCTTGGCCTACAAAGTGACAGTTTTTCAAAATATACAGCAACTAATATTTCATTTCAGCTGGCAGGGCTCCATAAAATGGTTTGGACCTTACAGTGCACTTAAACCCTTTGATAAACAGACTGTATAGATTGAGCAGATGGTGGTTCAGGAGTTCAAAATGCTCAAGTTTCCAGCTGAACATAAAATAACCTGTAGGCAGAAGCATAATAACATCTGAACAGGTTGGAACTACATCTGTGATGGTCTGTTCTACTTGTTAAATACTGAGGGAGAGCTGGTCTGAAACAGGAACACAGGATTGGTTGGGATAATCTATTTCTATGGGAGAAAGCATCCAGTCCTCTCTTCTCACAGACAGCTCATGGTTGCATAGCCCTTTTTACAAGCCAGCCTGGTTCCATCATGACAGCATTTGGCTGTCATGTCCCCAGCACTTCATTTGGAGGCTGTAGGTGAATCTAATTGCTCCAAGGGACAGATAGGGACATTTAATCTACCTTTTAAGAGTATTTACAATTACATTGAACCTTTAACCTGTGCTCAATACCTTTCAAAAGGAGATGTCCGCAGGAAGACAGGTCACAGTCATGTGCAAGAAAGCCAAGAGCAGACTGGCTTTTGAGCTGAGATGCAAAGATAGAAAAGAAGCCAAATTCTGCAGGCTGCCACTGCTGAGTGTGCACGATGTGAGCCATGGCTCCCAAGGGCCTACAGCTCCATGGCTTCCATGGGGACAAAGTTCAAATGCATTCCACGTGGGTGAGAGGTCTGCAAGATTCACCTCAAGCACACTCCTCCAGTGTTTTCCCTTTCTAGGATATAAATGATCTCCGGGAAAACATGACTGGTTGGGCAAAACTGGAGGTCCTGAGCTAGCCATGCCTGCGTGAGAGCCAAATTTTCCTGCTGGGATTCTGGTGCCCCAGATCAAGCTTCTCCTGCAGGAAACTGCCAAGTGTAGCTCCAGGAGCTGCCAATTTCCAACTAGAAGAGCTGAAAACCCTGCACAAGTCTGGACAATTTGATCCTAAAATCCCTCATTCTCCTGAGTTGTCTTTGTTAAGTCAATGGATCTGCTTACCTGGGTGCAGATCAGTTACAGGAAGAAATAACACCAATGCTGAATGTAACTTAGTGACAGCGATTGCAAAGGAGAAGGAAAACAAAGAACTTCTCATATGCCAGATATTAAACCTTCCATTTGCACGCTTTTCTTCCTTACAGAGCTGGATTTTGACTAACAGTGACAGCAGTTATAGTACCCAACAGAAAACCAGGAGTTCTGGCACCACATCACCCTAATATAAAAAATATTAACTCAGGCTTAGTAACTGTACAATTTCCTGGTGTTCTTTTAAAAATTGGGAGGAAGAAAAGGATCTATGTCAAACATGCACATCTACTGAGTCCCATGACCTAATCTGGAAAAGACCCCTCAGGATGCTGAAAAAAGCCAGACATGAAGCACTACACAGATCTGCTCCTTGTTGTTCCATTTCAAGGCATCCAGTAAGATACCCCAAAATAATCACCAAATCATTTGTTACTTTTGAAAACAGAAGCTGTCTGTGATATTCTGGCACCTCTCACACGTCTGATATTCTCAGTTAATTAAGTCCTCAGTGAAACCCAGAACATCAACAATCTAAGTGGTCTGGTCCTCTGCTGCAGCTCAGATCAGCTTAAGCAGGAACATTGGAAATATTGGAGCGTGTCTTTGAGAAATAAAAAAAAAACCCTCTTGTTTCTGGTAGTTCTTTCTCTCCTAAAATTCACTAATATGAAAGTGAGGCTTTTTGTTTTCCCTATAACTTAAAAAAAAAAAAAAAAAAAGGCAGGGAAAACGAATGTTTCCAGAAATTAAATGGCAAGTTGTGTTATTTTTAGGGGGTTAGATGACAGGAGGCATCACATTTGAAAGTACTCACTTGATCAAAGAGCCCTAAAAGGATTCAGCAGCACTGAGAACTATATATCAAATAGGATTATGACAGAATTAAGGGACTGAGCCATTTATAACTTAGGGCAGTCTCCCTCTTTGAAGCCTGCCTTGGTAATTGATCCATTTTTCTATAAACCAGAACCATAGCATTGCATTAACAATCTGTATCTATTCCAAAACTATTAGCTTTCTACAAGATAATCAGGGGAAAAGGTAACATTTGTATGTGACACTGGAATTTTCACTCGAGAAAGAAATTGTCATGACATCTAAACAGAGAGAACATTTTTCTATCAGTATAACCGTGTCCAACAAATTCTCTTCTGCAGCATGTCAAAGCACCAGTTGTGCATTAAGGAAACATAAATCACACAATAGAAGTGGAAACTATTGTTTTCTGTTAGACAAATTGAAAAGGACAGGAAGGCATCAGTGGCATTTATTTTGCTTTTTGGGACATTCAGATAGTGCTGAAAGGAAATCTAAAGAACACACAAATCAGTTCAGCTGCTCTTACTCATGCAAGTTGCCTTTGTTTGTGGGAATACTCTACTCAGGAGAAATCCTGGCCCTGTTAAGTCAACAGCAAAACTCCCAACACCACCAAAAGCACCTACAGATGTCAATGGACTGCAAGAAGCAGAGGGTCCTTGTTTGGCATTAAGGTATCCCTACACTTTTTAATTTATTAGATGCATTAGTGTAACTGAAGAGAAGGAATAATTCCAAGCTACCGACTCCAAAACCCATCACACTTATTAAAGCACTTTGTTCAGTCAAGTCAGGATTTTATGAACTTAGTGGATGAAAGTACTGCCATGTGTCTGTATAATCCCACGCCAGGCAGACCCTACCTTTTCAGATGACACAGATATAAATAGGACCAACATTAGCATGTTTGAATTTCAGATAGTATTTTCACCACCTAATATAACTGCTGGAAAAAAACAGCCTAACACGTGCAGGCACTTTGCTTTATCACTGGTAGCACTGACTTGCCATCACTGACAGTGACAGGAACCTCATAAACCAATCCATGACACTGTCTAGATGCACGTCTACATATATGCACATATAAACATGTAAGACAAAGCTACACAACTCTTTTAGTGAATTATTCACTCAAATTCATGGTCACTCAAATTTTCACTTTTATTACTGAACACCCCTGGCATGATGTAGCACATTATATAGGGAGTATCTCTTACCCAAAGTGAGCAGAGGCTGTGCTGGAGGAGGAGATTTTCCCCTGCTATTAATAGGAGGTGCACCTGGCAAATTCTTAGCTGCTTCTACACATATATTTGATGTATGCACACATAAAAATGGAAGAACCTTTACTATAAATTCTCTTGTGAGGTGGCAAGAATGTACATAGATTAAATCATAGATTAATGGCAACTTCAGAGTATCTGCAGCTTTAGATCCCACCTTTTCCATGTTCAACTGTAGCATATATACTATTTTCAGATCTAAACTGCTCACCCACCATCAAAGAGTACAAGAGCTTTCTCTGCTGATTTAAATAGCTGTAGAAACAACATGTGAGTTAGGTGACAACTAAGAGTCTGCCCAGTGTGCAACCAGACTGAGATGAGGCGTTTCACAACAGACAAAAGCTTTTCTCATTCTCCAAGTTCTCTTCCATAATAAAATGCTGAACCTCTTGCTTTTGAGGAAAAACATACATACACGCTTTAAATATATTTAAATATGAGGAATTCTGTGACTCCTCTCATGGGTTATCTATTCCCATTCAGAAAAACAAATAGGGAATGTTGAATCTGAATATTCCTTCTACGCTATTCTAACGTTGGAAAACATGGAGGCCTTTTGCGCAAAAACCATTAAAAGACTGTAAGTTTCTTAATCCGTGTCTATTCATTATTCACTTGGGTTCCCAGCCAAATTCATCCTGAAAGTCAGCAAAACCCCCTCAACTTCATAGACTTACACTACAAATTAATTTTTCCCTCCTGCCTACTCTGGGAGTAAACAAACACCACTTGACCTTGTATTGATTTCTCTGATTAACTTCCCATTTAAGTCCCATTCTGAGGAGTTTAAGGGGGATATATGAGATCCATGGCATTCATGCAGGCCCTTTGCACAGGGTTGGATTTCTCCCTTACCGCGCTCTACCACACAAAATTATGAAAACAATCCGTTCTTAACCATTCACTTCAGTCCCAATTACCATAGACCCCATCACAGCCAGCTGAGTTACTCTAGCAGATCCAATCTCCATCAGAATCAGCCTAAACTCTGCATTACATATTGTCTGTGTTCCTCCCATTTAAAAATATTTACATAAGCTTGGCTTTCAGCAGTATTTACAGTTACAAAACAGCAATTTCTGTCAGGACAGTTCATCCCAAACCATGAGCCGCTGTTCAAAATGTCACTGGAATTGTATGGCAAGGGTTAGTTTGTTAATTCTGTGTTCTGCTTGTTTCTCTTAAAATCAAATGAAACTTGACTTGTTTATTTATTTATTTTGCTAGAAGGCTTTTTAAAAAACACACTGCTCTTAGAGGGAAAAACCAAGGGTTGGTTTAACTGTTTCTGAACTTCTTACCTCTCCGTTTTATGTAGCAGAATTGGTTCCCACTGTGTAAGCACAGGTACACAAACCCTAAATCCAAAGAACTGTGTGGAACTGAGCTGGGCAACTAGTTCCCACATTAGACCACACAGCATCTGCATCCAGGGATGCAGGGACACCGCACACAGACACAGTAGCAGGTCTTCTGCTCCATTTCTCCAGCAAAAGAGGGGATTTAGGGGGAAATCCCAGCCCCAGAAAATAATGAGAGGTCTGCCTTTGACTCCAGTGATAAGTCTCCAGAGTGAGATTATCCCACATTTAATGGGCCAGCGTTAACTTTTGTGCACTGGTATTCAACAGGAGCAGTACAACACTGGGAGCTTTGCAGAGGGCTGATTCAGTGGCAAAACTGATGCAAATGGCAGGGAAATGTTGTTATTACACTACATACAATTACACTATCACCCAGAGACTCCAATTAACAGTATAGTCTCATTGTACAGTCCTGGCTTCAAAGGGAGTTTGATTTAAATAGACAAGGCAGGTAACTGAAGCCTTAGGATATACACTGTACAACTGAGAAATGAGGCAAAAGTAATTAAGTGACTTGACCAGGATCATACAGGAAATCTTTGGCTGAGCCAGACCCTGATTCCCATTATGCTCAGCCCTTGCCTGCAGCCATAATTACAGCAGCATTCTTCTGCTCTGACCTCAGCCTCGCTGCAAATGCACGCACACGTCAAAGGCACGGCTCCAGTCCCTTCATCCCTGCTCCACAGCACTAGGCATGGCTCCAGTCCCTTCATCCCTGCTCCACAGCACCA